>OY776090.1:22024403-23274403 GCA_963675205.1 Catocala nupta | reverse complement strand
ATTTTCCGATTTTATTTTACGCCTTTTATTGCTCCTTATTTTAAAGGTTAAATTCCGTTAAATGATCAGTGTTGTGTCTATATTTTTTGTTTTTGATTACCAAATCATAAACAAAAATGTAGTTTCATTAAAATTTCAATGCGCGATTGCTATCAGATAAAATATCAAATGATTTAAAATATAATAAAATCTTTTATTCGCATGTCTATGTTATATAAATATCTATTTTCGCTGCCAAAATCGCAATGTTCCTCATATACCTACTGTAAATTTAATATGATACACCTATAAGTATAATAATATACATAATCAAATTTTATGAATATGCAGATAAATTCATGGCAGTTTCGATCTTTAATACGGTTTATTGCTTGATTAAAACTAAATACATACATACAAACATAGATTCACGCCTGTTTCCCAGGGGGGTAGGCAGAGACTAGGATTTCCATTTCCTACGATCCTGACACACTTCTTTGGCTTCATTCACTTTCATCACATTCCTCATACGCGCTCGCCGGTTGAAGGTGCTCTTAACCTGGCCTTTGTCCAGAACGTCACCGATCTGATCAAGAAACGTTCGCCTAGGACTGCCTGTTACGATTGTTCCATTCACACTAGCCTTATAATCTTTCTTAGTCAGTCTTTTCTCGTCCATTCTTTCTACATGCCCAAACCAGATTAACATACCATTTTCTATTCTTGTCACTATATCCACTTTCATGCCGCATCTTTCTCTAATGTGAAACTAAATAAATTCTTTATGAAGCCTTGTTTATGTTGTTTGTATGTCTGTTTGATTCAATTTTTACCTATTTGTCTGTACATAATTATCGTAATATAATCTAAACAAATAGCTTGAAATGAATGTTACCATTACCAAAAATCTACTTTATGTAAGCAAGTTTGATTGCATATACCATGTTTTCCGTTTTTCTAAACTGGTCAGATTTTAATGCAACTTTGCAAGAATAACGCCTTATAATCGGGTCATCATAAGCTCAATTATTACCCTAAGCGGAGCTAGCGATAAGTATAACGTCCTGTACCTGTATCCATGTACCTACTAAAATAGCGCGCGACCGAATTCGCGGCTATAGCTAGTTCATTAATATCTTGACGTATTTATTTGACAGTACAGTTTCGATTCGATAAAGTGCAATCATTTAATATATATGAATACAAATCGAGCACAATCGATACATAGATTCGATACTCGGTATTCATTAAGGCTGATACATTATCGAATATATTTTAATTAAACTCGATAGTAATTCGAGCTAATATTGGCAATCACGGTTTAATGGATTAACTAGTCATCGTCGATGTGTGCTTTGCACTGAGATAAACATCTGTTGACGTCGTTAGATAACGATACTTTAGAGTAAGTAATTATCGGGCACGCCACGATCGTGGCGGTAAGTCCCGTTTTTGAGGAGTGGCTGGAGAGGCGGCATGGCGCCCTCGTCTTCCGGCTGACACAGGTACTGACTGGCCACGGTTGTTTTGGCCAGTTCCTGTGTCGTATACGCCGGCAAGAGACGCCCGGTTGTCACCACTGCGGCGACTGCCGCGACGTTATAGAGGACACGGCGCTGCACACTTTGGCGGTTTGCCCCGCCTGGGCATCGCAGCGCCGTGAGTTATTCGCGGCAGTCGGATCGGTTGCCCTCTCGCTCCCGGCCGTAGTTAAGTCTATGGTCCGGAGTGAGAGGTCGTGGAACGCCGTCGCCTCCTTCTGCGAGGAAGTAATTTCCATCAAGGAGGCGGCGGAGCGGGAGAGGGAGCGTTTAAACCCTCTCCCCAACCGCAGAGCCGGGCGCCGGAGGGCGCGCGATGACCTCCGGCCACCCTGAGGTTTGACCTGGGGGTGGCGGGCTTTGTGGGCCTGCCCGCCATCCGTTCAGCACCAGGTCCGAGAGGCGGCGTGCGTGTTCCCACGCGCGCCTCTGTGTCGAGTCCGTCTCCCCCCTAGGGGGGAGACAGTAGGGAATTTTTGAGGGAGTCCTTTGGGTAGGTCTCTTTGGGTAGTGGCCTGTCGTTTTATACGGCGGGCCGAAACCTCGGCGGGGTCGCGACCGCATGCGAAAGCGATTCGCGCGGCCCCGCCGATAGTGGTTTTGTTGAGGAACACCGTGGTAGGTTTAGTCGGTATTCCGGGAGGTACATTATTTCCTTTCCATCTTCTTTTACCCCGGCGAGTCCGACATAATCCCTCCGCCCGCCCCCGCGGAGGGATATGCGTCATTGCAATCCGCCACGTAAAAAAAAAAAAAAAAAAAAAAGAAGAGTAAGTAATTATGCGGTATGTTGTGAAATTCTGGAAGCTATTACGCATTTATTTATATTAATAAGACAATTTAGTCATAATATATAAAAAATATATTCGACATGATATATAAAAATTACTTTCTGGTTAGGTCAAGTTCTATTAAGCAATGGTGAAGTTGGTTGTTAGAGACGGACCAAATTTTTTGTATTAGCTGTGATGAAAATCTATGACACCTGCTGTGAGATTTAATAATCACAAAATTAGCAGCATATTATTATTTAATCCAGTAACGAAGTTTCAGTTAAATACTTGTAATATATTTTTGGCTAATTAGTGTAGATAATTATGTAACACCAATAAATCTTCAACAAATAGCGTGACTTTAATTTGCAGCATCAGCACATTCAAATATGTACTGAACTTAAAATCAACACTCAATATAACCATACAGGTAAATAAAAAATCAAATTAACACACGTTATAAAATAACCATACAATCGACGAGATACCCCGTCTAAGCTCCGAATGAAGTCAACAAATTTACGGAATAACCCGAAGTATTTTCTGTGTAGCAACTTGAGGACGGTTTATTTAGATTAGCGTCTCGTCAACCCGCCATCTATATTCATGACATGCCTTCGTCAGCACTTTTCTCTGTGTATAACTTGAAGGCTTCAAATTCACAAATACATATAATTCCACCGCGAGTTCCCGGGCAATCTTCTCGGTACTTTGATATTGAGCATTCATGCGTTTCAACCTGATATGATCCAGTGACGATACGTATGCGATGCCTAGCGGTAAATAAAACAGGATTGAATGTTTGTGATGCCAAATCATTTTACAATATTTGACAACCTGAAAACCTTGACAGTTTTGAAAGTAAATTCGCAGCATCAAAAATAAATGATTCGAGAGAGTTCTCACTTGTAGCCACGATCCTTAACCTATGATGCCTAAGCTATGAGGATTCATAAAATCTAATCCTTGCACAAGCATTCGTTAGTTGAAGACATTAACAGGAATTCTTGTTAGCTAGTAACCTTTAAAAACAACTAAGTTGAAATTATTGATACATAAATTTGTCATTGAAAGTAACAAAAACACACATGCTGTTATCTCGTGACATTGTTATGTTATAGTTTTAATAATATTACCTGAATGGAATAATGATGTTTATTTCGTTCAAAATACGGACACAAATTCTCTTGATACGAAATTAGATGCTGATGCTACTTTGGTAAATATCTACTGAATTGCTGGCGATTACCACACTTACTATTATAGCGATAAGCGCGAAACACAATCGAATTATATTCGTATGTGACATATGTATATATTAGTGATATACACGAGTAAGTGCTCTGAATCCTTATGTATGGATATACCTATATTAGGTATCCTTAAGGACAACTATATTCAAATATATTTCGAATGCATTTGCACACATCGTCATACGTACACTGATCTACTTATGTGCATGGTGCCTTAAATTCGCCTAAAAGCCACGATGGGGCCTCTACATAGATAAAGATAAAAAAAAACAAATCGTTAAAAATGTTAAGAAATTGAAAGGAAATCTTCTCGTTAATATTATTGTAGGCATATAAATGATAGGCGTTTAGTTTTGTGTAATAAGTATTTATAAAGATATTGTCTACAAAACACATTGAACTCAAATGAGTTCAATGTGTTTTGTAGACAATTAAATTACTATTTGGTTTTCTCGCAAGCCATCATGCAGCGGTTGTTATCCAAGCTAATAGCAAATATGTACAAATCCACATAGCGCCATTATGGAGTTTTATTCTAAAAAGGCGAGGGTTTCGGGTAATACGGTCTCAATTAATTGTGGGTCCTTATACGACACAAAAGCTAATAAATCAAGGCTGAGTTAGATGTATAATTGCCGATAGACAGAAATTAATAATTTAACTGTCTTCTGCTATAACTCACTCATAGAAATTTACTTCTATAATAGATGGTGACCCGCTAACTACAGTTTTGATATGGCTTACTAAGTTACGAAGCCCATATTGAATATATGATTTAAATGTTTATTTTTATTCTTTAAAAAAGAGATAACGCGCATACTACGCGTAATTTCTGTACCGCAAGCTATTTTACAAACATTGGAACAACGAATACAAAGATCAAGCAGACTTGGTAAAAGTATTTGAGAATCATACAAATTTTTATGCCGTTTAGTGTGTGGCGCGCCACTGTGCACTCAAACTGTATGATATAAAGGAAAATAATGAACAAAATATAAAATATTCAGCTTCTTGTTCTTAAATCAGTGTACAGCAAATCGAAGTAAAATAAAGGCCGCCCTCTCAAAATAGCCTTCTCAAATCGCAGCAAGGACAAGAGTCAATTATAAAGATTTGTTACAAGAGAAATTTGACTTAATTGACATTGTTTTCTTAAGACGAGGATTAATATTGTCAACGCATTTCAGAAATCTCGTTACAAGTTACTGAACGGACCCTTTGGACCGAATTTTTAGTAACTCTGTTTAGGAAGAGACTTAAATGTTTTTTTTATTATGTGCTATTTAATTTAGTTACAGTAAAATGGTCTTACTTTGCTCCCCTATGGGTAATTATGCTCCAATATGTTTTATCGCATAATATGTTATTATGGAATATACAATTAGGAAAGCGTAAATTTGCTCCAAATATTTTCACAGTTGAGATTGGTTGACAATTGTATATAGAAGCAAAGATACCCATGTCAATGAGTAACTTTGCTCCGTAATCATTGTTTTATATATATAATAAAATACTTTATAATGTTGATTTACCAAGAAAAATGTGGTAGATAAAATGTTCTTCTTTATATAAATACTTCTGAGTATATTTTATAATTAATAGTTTAAAAAATATTCGTAATTTCCTGAATTTGGAGCACATTTTGGAGCAAAGTATGACCATTTTACTGTATATATTTTGTTTAGAATTGCCTTTTAAAAGACATTCTTTAATTTTATATCCAGTTACTGTAGAACTATTTTATTTTGTGTCATATTTTTATTTATATTCGTTAATTTAATTAACTTCGGGTATAACGTTTATTATCCACATCACGTAGTTACAAAAAACCAACAAACCCGGCATCAACCTTTAACTACTGACGTGGGAGTAGCCTCTCAGGCTCTGTGAAAGTAAAATTGTTGAATTACTCCCTTTCCTGGCGCATCACACACACGTACCTTCTAGTATCTTCGACTTTAGTTGTGTCGAGGCTGTCAACGGTTGTTTACGTGTTAGCGCGCGCAATTTCGGAAAGGAAATTCGTTTTGAAATTTCTCGTTGGCCTCTTAGGCCTCTGTCCTCAATATTTACGTAACTTTTTTGTAAATAGATTCGATTTAATCATCGTCTTTTTTTGCAGTAGTCTGAAAGCTTTTACAATAGGCAGCCCAGTACGTCGTCCGGGAGAAAACGGTCTCTCGGTAATAATAATAACGAACATGTAGCGAAAAATAGAAGAACCTTAGTGCCAGAGCACAACGATTTTGAGTCAGGCATGACGTTAGTTATCAGTACCGTTAATACTTGTTATATAACATATATGACAAGACTACTGAAATGGGAATGTTCGTGAAAGAATTAGCTCGCAGTTAGAACTACATCAAATTTAAAAAAAGCAATGAATGGACAAGCGTTGAAGGAAAGGTTGCCATGAGCAACGTTTGAGTTTGGCACGTGTGCTGGGAAAGTTTTTGCCTGTATCTGACCGTCAAGAAGTTGACGAAGAAGAATATAAAAAAAGAAAAACGTGCCACACACACACTTCATGTCCTTTATAGCTTCAAAGGAAATTTACACACATATGTAATGTATGCAAAAAACATGTGTGCCTTCAGACTGTGTGTAATTCGTAGTAATTGATGTCTGTAATTTTTTGTTTCAATTATAGTATTATAATTACCGATGTGCCATTTGCTGGAAATACTATTTAAAATTAAGATTGTAAGTTAATTTGTTAATTTTTGTAATAATTTTATTAAATACTTTGTGATTTATGATGTCATGTCATCTCACATTGAAATAATTGTTAATTATAAACAAATAAATTATACAAATATAATTTCATTTTATTTAAATACGCAGCGCTAATAAATGCGACTGTTGTAACGTTTCGAGTTTGATTCCAGGGTCAGGCAAAGTATTATTAAACATTTATGACATAAAATTCTCAGTTGTTGTACGAAGAAATTCTTAACAAAAAAAATCCGCTAAGTGCGTTTAGAATTGTACGTAGTAGAGGGCAATAGGTCAACCCTATTTTACGGGAAAGTGACAGACTTGATATTTATATGTTCCCATTATGTTCCCATACATTAACAGAAACTCTACATATACAAAACATTACTAAAATTAATGCCAGATTTCCCTCTGAATGCACACGAAGCCATTTATCCCTTTTGTCATGTACATCTGTGACAGGTGATATAGGGAGACAGCACTCTCAAATATCCTGACAACAGATCTCGACTTTATCCCTTAGGGATGCAATGATGTAACAATAGTAATATTATATTACGTCTAAAGTGGCAAGCAGACAGCCCTGACATCTGATAATCCGCCCATGTATGTTTACAATACTGTCAAACATCCTGGAGGCGATGATATCAATGGCATATTGAATTTTACTAGTATCAATAAAAAGGAAATTATACTAAGGCCAAATATCACTAATTAGTAAAATCATAAAAAAACAGCAATAGCCATATTGGTACTTGTAATGTTTATATTGTGCTTTGTGCAAGGGTCTACAACTATTGCCAGACTGTATTAATCTTTCTTGTAAAAGTTCAAAACAACTACTAGATTGCCAGATACATTTATATTAATAAGACGGATACAACAGGATCTGGTTCTATCCCTTATGTCCGTCCCGTACACATACGTTTTATATACATAGTTTCTTGGCCATTTTTCTTGCATCATTTCCTAACCATTTAAAAACCTAGACAAAAATACGCCTTTCCTGCTTTCACTGTATACTTATAATTTTGAAAATATTTCAATAAGGCTAAATACCTGCCCTTAAGTTAACCAAACCAGTGCCCACATTAAAAATAGTATTGGTAAAGACCCGATGACCACTAAACCATTGCACAATAAAGTAGCCGTGTCGTTAATTAGTAAAACGGTAAATAAAATTGATATCTGTTTTGTATAAGAGTGCTGTAAAAACCAATGTGCCTACATAATGACAAAATGAATCGTGAAACAACCTTCATAAATGATGCACAGGTGTGGAACTCCAATTCCGATAATCTTTTATGTGAGGCATCGTTGATGAGAAAACGTATTAACAAGCATTGTGAATCAATCTTCATATTTGCAATAATATTACAAATTGACCGGATAAGGCCAGCTGTTTCTGCACGTGTATGTCTATTATAATGATTAATACTCACTAACACACTAACATAATAGTGTCTAGACGCTTCAATAGAGGCAAATTAAACAGCTCCTAAAATAGTTCTGTGGTAAGCTTCGTAAAATTTAACAGTAACAAAGTTGTTATATTATATATTAATTACTTCATAAATTCGAGTCAACATTTTAGTTCGCCACAACCTTCCATAACTCTTGTGGTTTTGCAAAATTCTTACCCCATTTAGAATAGTACTACCAACGTATTTGTTCTACGTCAAAAATAATTGAGCATGCATATTTTTTTTACAAAAACTTCCTTTTATATGTAAGTAACAAATAAACTAAACTTTATCGTTATCATTCCCAAGTCAAATCTGACTATTTTGGTATTATTGCTATCCAATCCATTAATTTAAATAAGTACTTAATATCAGTCAAGTATATATCACCATAATTTAATAAAACTGTACCTAAAACGTATGTTTTAAATTCATAAGACAAGGTTTAATTAGCAATAATCACCAAATAATTTAAATTTCTATATCAAGCTTTGTCTTTTAGTAGAAATAAAACAAAGTTTTTCATTATTTTAATTGCCGCAGAACAAATGCACTATTAGAATACAAAACAAATTGAAGCATTGAAATCATGAACAAGTACAATACCGAATAATTACAAACTTTATAAATGAAGACACAAATTGTTAGTGCGCACGATGCTTCAAAAGGCAATGAATTTTAACGAGCTTCCAAACAATCGTAGATATAATAATTGCTTAATTAATTGTCAAATTGGTGTTCGATATGGCACTCTACTATTTTCTTATCGGCCAATTTATAGGTCTATAATGTTTGGCAGTCTTTATCGTGATACTAGCGGTATAGCAAGATCACACTTCTCATTCAAGTTTAATAAAGCAACTAAATGTAGTTTCTCCTCGTTTTTTATTTCCATTTCATTCTTATTGACAATACGCAGACTGAATATAATTATTACTGTTCTGTGTGAGACTTTATAAATCTTAAAAATACTAATGAGATTGATCTCGCAGCGTCTAATGTATAAACCATACACATAAAAAACACATATTATACTAGAGTACTGTTCATATTTAATTATCTTCTAAAAATTGGTATGTCCTGAGCTACCTTTATATAGAATTATGCAAAATTTATTAATAACACCACCACAGTAAGTGCCGTTGGGTATATTAAACGTAGATGCTGTAAGCTATTTTGACACTTTCTTTCTACTTTACTTTTTAACTACTATCATAACGAGAGATACATTTACCTACTAAATATTTTAAGTGACCATTATAGGCTATACTAAAAGAAACGACTTTGCTTTTTATACCAAAATTGTGATATCCAAGTTCATTTTGAAGTTTGGTAAATGACATAACAATAGGCGTCCTGATTTCAGTAAACTTTTGGACAACTTTTGGGCATTTGGAATTTGGACGCGATATACCTACGTAGCGATACCTCTTTATGCTGAATTGATGATTTGTTATTAACTGGGCCCATCTCAGTGCAGATAGTAATGAGAGAAACTCGAAAAATTACACAACATAACAACACACAGGCATACGTTTTAGTTTCACCTAGGTATACACGGCGATCCAAAAATTATTAAGTACGGAAAGAATAGCTTAATTATCGCTAAAGATAAGTAGATTTAACCATATGGATGTCTAAGAAAAGAGTCATGTAGGATATTTGAATAGACTACCAAATAACTTTCTCTCTTACATTAGACTAGTACATTGAAATCCCTTCCTGCCTGGAAAATGTCGATACCTACATATTTTCTGAAATTTATGTCATCATCTGCTCCAGATCTACCGGATACGAGAGATAAGTGACATCGTCCCAACAGTTGCAGAAGTACAATATAGTAGGGAATCAATTACGCCCAGGCAAGTTGTTTATTCAGCTGCGGAGACATATCAGCGTAGGGTAATTCTGTCTAACGTCAAAGCTACATCCATTAATATCACTCGGTGCGTCATTTGTTTGGATTACGTAAATGTTTTTGGGACCAATTCCTTTATGCGATGGCTCTCTTTAAGGTTAAGGTAATCCTTTGATTAAATCTGAAGGAATGCTCTCATTTTTCTGAACGGTGTTCGTAGTATGCAAACATGTTTGTTTGTGAATGGGATAATAAAATGTCAATTAGGTCAGCGTTTTGTTGACGATTGAATCAGGCATGTTTAACTGCATGAATTAAGGTGAATTGAAGTGCAATTAGGCAAAATATTGTGTATTGATTATATTATATATATTGTGGATTTAGTTTTATCATCACGAAATCCAATGTATTGTTTTTTTCTATCATAACTCTTGAAATACCTAAGTCAAGTAAAAAAACATTGTTAAAATGTATTACCGTTTGACCTAAGTTTTGCAAGTTTATTAAACCTAATAACATTCATTCATATACCACGCAATACTGAAGAAAAATTCCGAATATCATATTTTTCTAACCTTAGACAGAGAGGTTGCTAAAAAGATATCAATGCAGTGGCGGAGTTAGGATAGAGTTTTGGTAAGGAGACTGCTCCGAGCGCAAATGATCCTGTTTTGGACAGCAATGATAGAGGGTGGGAAGCTTTAGCAATCTCGACCAGATTACCGTTAGTAGTTAACTATTAAAGCCAGCATTACCTCTGTTAAAGAACTCACCACAACACAAGTTTTGAAAATGTCCTCCAAAGTGGTTTCGAAGGTACAATTTCAATCTTTATTACAAGAGTTTGCGTTCCACACGGGAAACGTTTAACAATAGTTTATATTTCTGTGCTCCTTACTAGACAAATAAATACTTCTATATACATATTTCAAATTTAAACAATGAATAGGACATTGAATAAAGTGGAGGCAAAATTATAGTATTAACGACTTAATTTATCATTTTCTTCCCTTTAATTTAAAATACAGACGTGATAGCAATCCTACTATAATACTAAGTATAAAAATTTCTGAAGACGTTTAGATATTTTAATGTTTGTTACCAATTAAATCACGTAATTTAACAAATTTGGCTGTTAGGTGGACACAGAGAAAATATGTCCTGGATTAATATACACAATTCTTTTCTTTCGAGATATAGGTATTCTGTGTCTTCCTAGCCAGGACGTATGCGTTCCTGTGGGACTCACGCGGTAAAAGTTGAAGGTAGGAACTAATGTTCAATATGTTCCATTATTATGCGGCAATGATAGAGTAATACGAAATTGAGAACGTAGCTATTAAGCTGTGTTTAATTGTTATACTTGTGTTTTACCTAAAATGCAAAGTAGGTATTGCGTTGCGAATGTTGTCGCCGAATATCATTCGAATACAATTATATGCATCACTATCGAAATCGCAAGAAAAAGTAGTTAGTTGATTTCTAAACTGATACTATAAACACTCGCGAAATTAAAAATACCCGAATAGAGGCCAACAAAACAAAACTGCAGGTTATCCCAACACGAACGATGCGGATAGTGGGCAAAAGCAAATGTTGGCACACTGATTCCCGAGGCATAATCAAACTCGAGTGTAAACAACAAATATCGGGTGAATTGCCGCCTCTTCCGATCTACAACAAAAATGGGAATCACGATCTCATATCTGTGGTGTTGATAAACTAAATAAAAGTAACAGTTATTTATCTATAAAGTAGCAGTGGTATTTCTTTCCACTTATATTGAAGATAAAGATATTTTGAAGTGATTTTGAGTGGAAGTGCTCGCTGTTGCCAATTATTTGGTGAAGATAGGCTCTTATTATGGTAGAATAAGCTAACCAGCCTTAAAATAGTAGCACTATTATTGCCTTTTGTCTAGTGTATAAGAGAGAGGCTTATATGCTCTACCTCCATGGTGCCTTCCCATCACTATTGTTTCATCTGTAACAGAAGGAGCATGGCAGAAATGCACTGGTTTTAGGGCTGTGGCACCTCTCAAGCTTTGTGGATGAGATTTTAAACGCTATTTGTGCTAAATACATTAGTTAATATCGCATATCCTTGCCGTACCTAATTTATTCCAGTTGCTAATTTATTTTGAAATGGTCAATAAAACAATTAGGCATCCTAATACTGTTGAAAATTAAATCTTATCAAAACATTGATCAAGGTTATGTAAAGGGATATGTGCGTGTTTTATAAACCTTTACTAATATTATATAGAGATATGATTTGATTTTTCGTTCAAAAATCCGAAAACTACACAACCGATTTAAAAAGTATTTCACCATTAGAAAGCTATATTATCACTCAATACTCAATACTCAATTGTTTATTGCGTTCCACAATGTAGGCTTAGGTGGTATCTTATAATATGACAGTTTATTATGGACCCTGTCGGGCACAGCAACGTATGAGAGAGGAAACATAAACTACTCAGATACAATAATATCATATTCTATAGATATGTTAATTTCATAATAAATATCAATGTAAGCTTTGTTTTAGTCGATTGCCAAGTTATACACTGAATTGCACATTTTAGTTCCTAATTATTTAACAAAATATTATTAAATAAGGGATTTACTAAATTAAATAGATTATATTGAAATATTGGCATAAATATTATTATTATTAAGTATAATAAAATTGTGATTATATTATTTATCTATTAAACTAATATCACATTTATTATGATATTTCATTTAATTATAATTTTATTATTAAAAATGTTATAAAATTAAAATATATTATTTATAGTATTTATTATTATGTTATTTATTTTATTAATATACTTATTATATTCGTAGTATGTCAGCATTATTATTATATAACATTTATTATTTTATTGTTACAAATTACATTAATGCCATGCCAGGTATTAGATATATCACCGAGTAACATAGGCTATATATTATTTGAAAAAGTACTGTTACTAACATAGCAAAGATGTTGAAATGATGATAATGGATCACCCGGAATACCGACTAAACCTACCACGGTGTTCCTTGACATAACCACAATCGGCGTGGCCGCGCGAATCGTTTTCACATGCAATCACGACCCCGCCGAGGTTTCGGCGTGCCACTACACAAATAGACCTGCCAAAGGTGCCCAATGGGGCACCACTAATTTTATCCCTACTGTCCTCCTGAGGGGGGGACGGACACTCGATACAGAGGCGCGCGTGGAAACACGCACGCTGCCTCTCGGATCTGGTCCTGATCGGATGGCGGAGGCGACGGCGTTCCACGATCTCTCACTCCGGACCATAGACAGAACTACGGCCGGGGTTGAGAGGGCAACCAATCTGACTGCCGCGATCAATTCACGGCACTGCGATGCCCAGGTGGGGCAATCCGCCAAAGTGTGTAGCGCCGTGTCCTCAACAATACTAACATAGCCTAACTTAACCTGATCTACTTTTACGAAAAGCCGCGGGCAAAAACTACTAGTTATATATAGGAATACTAAAATATTAGATCACACAAAGGCAAGACTAATTATTTTCTCTGCCACTACTATATGTAAATACTATTACAAATTAACTAAAGTGCTTGCGACTGACACAGTTTACTCGAGGACAGTCGTCCACGTTAACCTCAACGTAATTAAATGCTGTAGTTGTTATACTTAAGCTTGATTAAAAGTAATTTGTGTAATGGATACTTCAATATATTATATAAGATAACATAGCTTATGGGTCCCCAAAGACTGAGGTATAATAGTAATACAACTACGTTTGTCCAGCTATGAATAAGTTTCATAAACAGGGTGTCCGGTAATTAATGGATAACCTGGAAATGTCTTATAGTGGAACTGATGGCCGTTCAGAAAAAAATATGAAAGAAAATCTATCCTAACTACTACCTGAGATATGTGTTTTTTTTTTTAATTGCCATGTATAACTTTCTTGTATACTACGACCATAAATGAATGTAATACATCGGTTTTTTGTTGTTTTATTATTAAACACTAATTATGCTAATAGATAGACAGTCAAAAGTATGCAATGCTAATATAGCTTGCACTTTCTAATATGTATTTATTTTTTGAACTGTCTTCAATTCTACTATAAGACATTTCAATTTATCCATTAATTACCGGACAACCTGTATAGGATTAAGCTATTGCTGGCCACATGATACAGTATTTTTGTCTCTTTAAAATATCAACTCCCACACTACTAATTCCTATGTCACGGAGGACTTAACACTCAGATTCTGATCAACTATTTGTGAATCATACAAAGTTTTATCCTGGGTAGGATGTCGAACTCACAACACTCGATGCTTTGGCAATGGCGATCCCTTCAGCTACTACGCCATCCACACCAGATCCAGACTTTGTACTATTGTTAAGAATTTTCTTAACGGAAAACCAGATAATACCGTAAAAAATAGAGTTCAATGTGACCGGTATACAGAATAATTTATTTTTACTCGAGTCTACTAGGACTAAAATAAAGCTGGCGAAAATTGTGATTCCATCCTCTGCCCACCCCCTTCGGGAATATATAGAATATATAGCGGGATACTAAATACGTACATAGTTTGTAAGATTTATAACTATTCCTCTTTCTTAGTTGCATAAAAACTGCAGCACTTCTTTGTTAGTTGTTGCAAACTGTTGAAGTTTTTTAATACACTTTTTGTTTTCTTCGCAGCGCAGAAATGTATAAGTAGCAACTATTTTTTAACTTTATATTCTATTAGAACAATATATTAGTAGGTAGTAGATTTTGCTCGCGTTTTCGGTCGCATAAATGTATGTTAGGTTAGTTACAGCACTTTTTTCTGGAAGAGAGTTATCCTATGTCTTTTTATGTTATGCAGACAAAGTGTACATGCGAAATTTAAAGATGATCAGTCAAGTAGTTAAGGCGCTCATAGTCAGTTGCACTCACTGATCAGTAAACGATTAGTGAGGTTAAGCAACGTGGGCTGCGGTCAGTCTATAGATGGGTGACGGCTTAGTGGTATTTCATCTGAGCGTCTCCGTGCTTCGGAGGGCACGTAAAAAGTCGGTCTCGGTTGTTGCCAAATTGATAGCAGTCGTTAAGCCATGTCAGAAGCCTCCGGGCGGCTTGAACAACTCTTGACAACAGGTTGACCACTAACCACACGAAAAGAAGAAGAAAAAGGCATAAAAGCGTAACAAATAAACAAACACATTCGCATTAATAATATTAGTTAGGATTAAAACTCTCGGTTCATTTGTGGGGTGCTTACGTTACGGTGGGTAAGACGTATCCAGCAAACGCACTCCGTTAACCGCGCCTTATGTTTTGATTGATTTTGCATTTGACGCAAAAACTAAAGCGTAGCACTTGCATTATAACGTGTTTAACGCACCTTACAACGCATAAAAGAACCAAGTACTTAACGAAAGCATTAACTTTTCTTTTATTTCTCTTTTATGAAAGACAACTCCCGCACTAGGAATAATTCCTGAGTCACGGGGAACGTTACAATCATTTAACAACGGACACAAAGAACAACTATTTGTGGATTACACAAAGTTTTGTCCCGTGTGGGATTCAAACTCACAACACTCGGCGCAGTGGCTGTCGCGAGGCGACCACTACTTCACCATCCGTACAGTAGGTATAGGTATATAGTTCATTTATGCATATACGGTGCGTAAAATGCACTCATTTTACCGCGACTAACACTCCGATTGATTCTGCGTTTTATGCAAAAACTATAGCGTAACGCATCACAATCAATATCGCAGCACCAGTCAGCTTTTAACCCCGGCCGGTGTAACTCGGTTGAAACGTAAACATAAAAAAGGTAAACATTATGCATGATCGCGTTAATACCCGTTACGTATTATGTATAATAATATATATATATATAAAGCGTAGCGATTGCTTTACGTGTTAAACGCAGCATATGACGCATAAAACAAGCGCGTAAGGAAAGCATGGACTGTCGTTTTAATTTTATCCAAAGTTCTCCATTACAAAGACACTAAAGAATACAAATTGCCTCCGCTAAGCTTGTCCCAGAGGTACTGTAATTTGTGTACGGAAACAAATTCAACCATTTTCCTTACGGAGATCTGATAAGTTAGTTAAAGTACCGATTCAGTTGCCAACTGCGCGATTGCGTGTTCCGCATCCTACACGTTGATTAAAAGCCATCGAGTATATATAACTGGAGCAAACAAAAATAATATTTGGAATCCATAAGGAAAACTCTACATGGTTAGTTTGGAAAGAAATTTCGTAGAATTCACATTGGTAGCAACATATTTGCTTACATAGTATGATGGTCTGTTTCGGCGTAATAATGTATGCGTTATTAAATATAAATGTCACATTTACTACCGCTGCGTCACGACCTCATTGATTCGGGTTTTATGCCCTAATCGGGCAAAATAATCTTATACATACATTGAATCGAAGTAGGCGATAATGAGCTCATTCGTTGCCAAACGGTCCTGAGGATATCTCGCGCTGAGGTGAAACACGTGTCGACGCATATTTTGTTGTCGAAGCGGAAAACTGCAAGTTGTAGTACGCCCCGGTCCCACCTCGTAGATCCCAGAGGTATCCAGAGGAGTTCGGTATTGTCAACCTTTTTCTATTGCAATAGTGGGCAACCAAAGGGGGCGCGGCGGTTCCTCTCTTCCCAATAATTTTATTAAAATAATCTTAGATTTTTCTGTTAAGAACTTTCTCTGTGATAGCACAAAGTCTGCAAATGTGATTAGGAGACGGCAATAGATGCACACGAAACATCGAACGAGGGGCTTAAATCCATTGCTGACGTATTGGTGGTGTAATACAACTCTGCCTGCCTCTTCGGGGATATGATACCAATGATAGACATATAGTGTCTTATTTTATATATTTTGCTAGCTTTTGCTCGCGACATCGCTCGAATAAAAGTAGGTTAGTTTAGGTTATGTTGTAACAGTACTTTTATTTTAAATTATATATAGCCTATGTTACTTGGTGATTATATATCTAGCTTTCTAATCGAGAATATTTTTTTTAATTGGTTGAGTAGTTTTTGAGTTAAATCCTTACAAACAAACAAACAATCAAATCTTTCCTCTTTATAATACCTACTAGTATGGACTAGAACAGTTTTAAGAGATGCGCCAGCCTTAGCATTTCATTTGTTATATATGTATATGTATTTTCTACACCACCCATCTACGAGCGCGCGTTGTTTACAAATGGTATTTATACGTACACACGCTTACATACACAATATACGGTACATATATGTGTGAACAGACCCTCCGTACAAATATTTGTAATTTGTAAAAAGTAGGTATGGATGGCAATTCACTGACATCGTGACGTGATAAGTAGGTCAAATGGGATATCATATGAAACGATCTAAAACAATTATTATAATTGGTAGTTGTTAATGTGAAGATTTCAGGAAAATAAAACGATGTCACTAATAAGCACAGCTCATTTTTAGGTTACGAGTAAATATTCGTTATAAACGAACTTAGTTATTCAATCGCTATTTAAGCTTCTAAGATACAGTTCACATAAAACGCGAGGAAAATATAATGTGTGAGTTTAAAGAATCTTGGTGTGATAAAATCTTAACTAATATTATTTTCTATTTTTTTTTTATTCTACCACGTACACACAACACTATCTAGCCCAAACTAAGCAGAGCTTGTACTATGGATACTAGACAATGGATAAACATACATATATACTTTTATTTTTTGTAACATCCATGTTCATGCACACAAATATTTGTCTTGTGCGGGAATCGAACCCGCGACCTCAGGCGTGGCAATCGGTTACACTAACCACTACGCCATTGAGGCCGAGACCGCGAATGTAAATTTGTTACACTTTCAGGCCTTAACTACTCGCCCGATCATCATAAAATAACGCATACACGTTGTTAGGGGAATAGAAAAGGACATAGGGTTCATCCAAAGCCTACCGTTACTTATCTAACCTGACCTACAATACACATGCGAAGCTGCGAGTAAAATTTAGTCATATGTAAACGTCTCTGTGTACCTATTAGGAATAGGCAGAGGAGCAGATAAATTTGCATTTTACCAACTGTGTCTATAAGTAAACGTATTATGAAGAAACTTATGGTCATGTATTGGATATATGAATAAACATCGTGCTGCTACTAATATTTTCTAACCGAATGTCTCTTCACTCGACATTGTAACAAACTCGGACTCTCGTAAATAGCTTTATATATGATACCTTGTACTAAAATATAAGTATGCCTAACAAAATATAAACGTTGACATGTAAACACCAAATAATGTACTATAGAACATAAGTCTACGGAATTTCATTGTATACACGCTTTCTATGATAAATAAATAATGATATCAGTGGAGTGCTGTGTTCTTCTTGAAACATGTATTTTTATATAATGCAGTTAGCCGTTATGTATATAATACATGCGTAGACACATGAGTGTACACGTGGAGATTGAGTGACGTCAACTGTCTAACATTCTACGAATTGATTTGTGGGACGGTCACGAAAAATGAGGCACGTTTTGGTAAATATACGTTCATATGGAACAGGTGAGATTATGATAAGCTGTAGCCTTGAATCAGTTTGACAATATGTGGGTACATATATATATAGGTATATCCACATCATGGCAAACTTGGCTATAAGTATATAATTATGGTATAGGTATACCTACCATCACTCGAGCTAATAGCTTCACTTATTTCCAAAGAAAGATCTATATGTTGATCTTGGCGTATTCTTTTTTCTAGACATGCTAAAATTCTAACATGTCTGGAGGACGTAGATCATGTATCATTGACACTCATCACATTGTTCATGCATACTTATTGGTTTAGTGTAATTTTAAGCATTATCAAATTTAAACGTCATTAATCTGAGACTTTTCTAAGTGTTGACAAATACTTAATGTAGATCGATGCGTTTGGATCGCCTGTAGTGGAAACATCAGTTATCTCGTTAAAATGTATTTGAAAGAGATGCCGCCAATCTAACATATCGAGGTAAGCTATGAAAAGTCATAGTCAATCTGTGTTAGACTACCTTCAAGGTTAGCTCTTCCCTTTAAACTGCGTAACAATAGACTATAAAATGTATAAACAAATAAAAGGAACTAACAAGGGGCTGAATCTTATAAAGTATACATTTTTGTCTAATAGACGTATGTCGAAATAAAATGGCGTTAATAATCTTTTTATCTTAACCTGTCAGCTAAACAGGATGGACATAGTGATAAAAGTATTGTATCTGGTCACAAGCGTCCGTAAGCCGATGTTTAAATAAAATCGATATTTTATTCGATGTAGATCTTTAAATTCAACTACTTTAGTAATTTTAATAACTCAACAATTTAAACTCAAATATTTTTAATTTCACTTATGTTTGGACATAGCTCTATTAATCAAAAATGTACACTTCGAGAGAATTAGCTTTCTGCTCAGCATAGGAATTTCGCTCACTAATAGTCGAGTAATAACTATGCTGACACGAATTCTTACGTCAAATTCAATTTATTAACAAAAATGTATAAAATATTACCTTTCAGACCATTAATTTTCGCGTTACGCACGGTATGTTTGGAATCCAACAGTTTAATAGGCAATAACACTTGAAACTAATGGCTAGTATATTAATGGCCATTGAATACAAATATATTATGTGATTGAGGCAATTATTGTACTTACGGTTTTAATTTAGAAACAATACTAAATGATAAATTGAATTAGGTGTAACATACTGGAAAACCAATATTGGTTTGGCATTTACAACGCAGTATATTTGCAAGCAACTTTGTCCACGTGAATTACGGTTTGTCCACAATTTTGTTTACGAGAATAACACTATGCAACTTAATGGTGACCGTATTAAACGAAATCTAATAGCACGTAAAACGCCGGCTACTGAATTGGAGAGACAGCATCAAATAAGGTTTAGGTTTTGTTGCGTCATAAACAGGAATAAACAAACAGACAGACAAACATGAGAGAGTTCATTGTTTTTGAAAAGGATCTCTACAAAAAAGAAATCATATATTTCTCTAAAAAGGTGCATGCATACATAGTTTTGAACACAAATAGAGTACAGTAACAGTTACAAAATCAACCTTTGTGAGAGCTGGAGTCTGTAATAGGTTCGAAACCTGTGTGACAAATCTCCAGGCTTATGATCAATTCCACTAGTATTTTTTTTATAGTAGCTAGCTAGAGACACACGTTCCTCAGAGTTTTGTTATAGTAGATCTAAAACTATATTAACGAACCACGAACGAACTATAAACTCAATTTACGATTACGAGGAAGTGGGTTTATTATATTTACTAGCTGGGCATGCGCTGCAATACCTCTTTCAAATATTAATCCTTTTTTTGCCCGAAGTCATGCATGATAACACACTGAACTGCTTAATATTTTTTTGTTTAATAGTCATATGTGGCAACTGATATGCATACATTACACAAATAGAAAAAGAAACGAACCTGCATTGTTATAAATACAGATTTCATGAGCGGTCGAGCACAAAGGCATTTTCCCTTAAGTTCTGGAATCACTATGCAAGCGCAAGTAATATTATTAGTTAAATACGTAATAATTTAGTCTTTATAATTAAGATTATTTTTATATAATAATACAAGTTATATACTTTTTCGTCAGTATGCAGTTGCTCTACCATTGCACTGATAGTGGAGGCAGTGCAGCACTTACTCAAGTCAAACAGCTAAACCTGCAGCATCTCGCCTAAGAACCTCCATGCCACAGAATTACAACCAAATAAATATAACATTGTATTTCTACAGCAATCAAAGTCTCTAGTGATTCCTAAGATAACGGTTTGCTATTAATAGAAGGACCAGTGGCTTTGGTAGAGCTGGCAACGCGTGAATTACCTACATGCATATTGGGTGTCACAAACGAGGCTAGGTTAACAGTAGCCGCCCACCTTGCAAATTGTGTTTTCCGTCTTAGCAGCTCTATGGTTTTGTTCAATGTTTGTCCTTTCTTAACCCATTTCAGAGGCTACTTCTTCTCTTAATTAATTTAAACACTCACTTAATAGTAGAACTCATTGTCACGGAGGCCTCTACATTAGTAAATATAATTATTTATGTACCATAAAATTACACGTGCCACAAGTAAAGCTACGTAAAACTTTCAAACAAAGGTAAACTTAAATTCTTTGTCACAGTGGCTGTCAGGGTTGTCAGGCCTATTACATAACACCACTACAGCTGATATAAATCTCTTTAAACACCTACGCCATTTGTGTAAACCCTAAAGCTACGTCACCACAAGCCCGGACATTATTCAAGAAAATGTTTTATTATAATCCGGGTGAACACCGGGAACGGTTCCAACCTCTTTTGGGTCCTCAAGGCCGGTACAACCCTAAATGGAACGTCTCTCGTCCACAATAATTCACTTTGGTTCTTTTTGTCGTCCGCCTAAACCGAACAATGGAGAATGACCTTTAAAACTCAAATTAAAAGCGGTATAAATGGTTATCGTATATATCTTTACATCAATTTAGGTGTAAGAGAAAAATGTAGGTGGCGAAAATTAAGTTTTATAGAAAATTAAGTTAATATAAGTGTTAATCAATATTGTTTCAACAAGTAAAGGACATCGTATTGGTTTATCACTAAGATAAATTCTGTCTACCTTCCAAAGGAATCGTCATGAAGGTATCCTGCAACTTCATAAAAAAGATTATTATTTCGTAAATTATAACAGACTTCACAGAATCTTAAAAACAAAGGTATGTCTGCCATGGTATTGTTGCGAAATAGCGCATTTTTAAATTACCAAAGCGTGCACATTTTAGACAACGTAAAAATCCCGACGCTTGCGGCAATAGCAAAACCGAAAAGAATGTTACAATTTTAGGCTCTCAGAGTCTCTCACTGCGTTTAAATACTTTACCTTTTTGTCAACCGATGCTGTTATTTCTTTGTAGAAATTCTTCAGATGCTACCTTTCTGTGGTAAGAAATATTCTGCCCGTCTCTCCTAAGAGGTTAAAAATTGCAAGCTGCTAGAGAAGTTTGAAACTAGGTACGTGAAGAAATTACATCTTAGTTTGAAGTTGGAAGAAAACTTGCTATAGATTCTCTTGTAGCTGATGTAAATTCCACTTTCTATCCGTTGAAGTATTTCCTAGCTTCTATTATGTAATACATTCCTAAGTCGTGACATAAAAATCTGGAGATACTTATTACGATCAAAACAGATATGTTTTAGAGCATATTTAATTCTTTTGAGAAACGGTATTCAGTAATCCAATCCTTACATACATAAATTAAACAACGCAACAGCAAGCTTCTAAAAGACGTCTCTTTCAGAAGCTTGGTGTAGCGTTGATCTCTTAAATAACAACAAACGGTCGAACAGAAAATGCAAGAATGTAATTCCATCTTTTCATTTGCAAAAATATATATATGGTATATCAAGTTTTTAAATAAATTTATATTTGACGAACTTTTTTATTTAACCTCGTATCAAAGTTCACAAATAAATACAGTTTATTATTACAGGATTTCTACTCATAAATCTGCACCAAAACAAAGTGATTTACAATCGTATGAACGGCTGTTCCATTACTAAAAAATACTCGCAACCTGCAATAAAAATCGGTGAAACTGTACTAAACATACACCGCTTGAATTCTAAGCATATTTTTTATTCGGCCATTGAAAATTTTGCTTTTGTTTCACAAACATCAGCATTTAATTTATTTCAGCAACGTATACAGCTGTATCAGAGTATATCGTTTTGTTCTGAAACAATACCCTAGCGATTTTAATTATACAGTTTAAATGTTTGGCTTTTAATAAAACGATTGTATTTTTCGTTTAATTATGTTCATAAATTACGGTCGAATTAACAGATTAAATATAGAAGTTAGAAAAATTTTATACGACATTATTTTATTAAAGCATGTTTGGGAGTAAAGTGTGTGCTAAATAAACGTTATTAATTTTGTGTGTGATTATAAAATTATACATATTTTAGATGTAAAATATGTACTAATTAATTTTCCCTTTAATATTTGACTAATTTGCTGGATTTAAAAGTATTGAACAATAGACTTTTTAACCAGAATTCGATGCAACAAGACAAAGAAGTAGAACCTCGAATGATGCGACAGAGTAATATCTACGCTCCTAAGAAATCTCTTCCAAAGCAACCATACGTTGGTACAGTTGGTAAAGTTTCGAGAGATTCTTAAGGAGGCGCTGTATGCTGCTCTCTACTTCCTACTTTGTAGGGGCCATAGTCATTTAGACCTGAAGGTGGCACCCACTTGTTTAGGTAAAAACATCAATAGAAATTGTAATAATACGACTTCTACCGTCGTCCTTCTTCATTAAGTTAATTCATAAAATCGCACCCTCATTTTACGATAATGAAACCACAACGATAAAAAAATTACCTAGTCAACAGAATACAACAGTTTCCTATTGAATATTATGCAAAATATCAAGAAAATGTTTTGATGAACGCCCGATACTATTATCATAATCTCTAGCTTCGCGAAATTGGGAAGATAATCCTGAGAAAGAAGTTTAGCCTTTCAGCCCGTAAACTCTTTTAGTGACTATAATATTTCTTATGCCTCTTCTCATATGAATTTCTTATATAATTCGAGCCTACCTTGTCAATATCTTGCAATAAGACAAGACTACCTACTTGTCTTGTTGCAAGGTAGGCTCGAATTCAATAACTTATCAAATGTGATAAGCATGGGTGAAGAAAAACCTACCAAAGTTTCATATACCTAATTTTATTTCGCTCTAAAATTGTTATTGCCAGATTAGTACAAGAAAGTATGTCTTTAATTGAATCTTTTGATACAAAGTTGTCATAGGCAATAAAATAAAAACGAATTGTTCGAACCAAAAAAATAGATTTTCTTAATAAAATTTTAAACATATTCTGTCATGAACATAACATGGCTACCAAAGATAATATTAGATAATCAATTTGACTAGCATAAACGGGCGCGGATAAGTACTTATAACCTTTCCGACTAAGCTATTAAACTTGGCACAGAGCTGTTAAATATCTAGGATATTTAATATTCTTCGGGCTTAGAAGTCAAAAAGTTAGTAAAGGTCCTACAATATGAAATAACTTTCGTATTTAAATGTCTCCAAAAGCGTAATTTACAATTTTGCTGCCCACATAAATCAAAAAGTCTTTTAAAAAAAGAATGTATAACATACCTAGAATAAAAGTATACTTCAATAGACTTTCGTCTTAGTATCTCGTTTGCGACTTAATTTATATTTATTTATTTATTTTATTACACAGTCTCGCTCGCGCAGCATTGACGTGCGCGCGCGTCCGTTGTAAACAATGGCGGTTAATAAGTTAAAGTGTAATAATTGCAATATAATTATAAGTGAAGTACTAGCGTTCATTCAAAATAAACATGATGTGATGGATAATGAGTCTATAGTTCGTGTGTGCCTATCTGCTTTCTCGGAGCCAGATATCGACGAGGCGAAAGCTTTGTTTTTTGAATCCGTAACGACTTCTCAGAGGAAAAAATCAAGAAGGCGAGATGGAAAAATGCAACGAGACTTAGAGGATATTATCTGTCTTTTTAAGGAAATTGATCCGGACTTGATTCCCACCTTCGTAGCACGAGACCTACAAAAATTGCCACCAATTTCGTTTGATCACATTGATGTTACGAAATTGCTCAAAGACATTTTGCTACTTCGGAGTGAGATACGGACAATTAAGGAAAACTATGCGACCGTAGACATGGTGGAAACAGTACGTATTGACCTAGACAACCTCAAGCTAACTTCCTTGGTTAATTACCCAAATGTTAACACGGAAAAAAGAGGTACATATTTTTCGGACAGTGGGCCGGTAGGTCTATCACATGATTTATCAAATACCGACACTTTGACAAAATCGCTGGGACGGAACGCGCTCGAGCCGTCGCCGACCTCTCACTCTCGCACATGTGTAAATAGGACTGTCTCTCTCACACCGAGAATGTCTATGGATCGACCGGCAGAGACGGCGACGCGCGCGGCGTCACAAATGTCACCGGCACTTGAGCGCGTGAGCAGAGTTATGTCCCCATCCTCAGATACTATGTCGTCAAACAAACAAGCGCCGGGGCCGTGTTCATCACAATCAACGATGGCGGAAATAGTTAAGGCGCCAGGTGAATGGAAAGAAAACAAGCCGCCAACTGATGAATGGACTGTGATACAACGTAGACGACATAAGAATCGATTTATTGGAAAAATGGGAAAGGCAATAACCGATGTTGAAACAAAGTTCAAGGCGGCGGAAACGAAGATTCCTTTGTTTATTTCCAACGTAAACAAAGATACATTAGAGGCTGACATATCTGAATATATATTTAATAAGACTCAGGAAAAAGTATCTCTTGAAAAAGTTATCATGAAGAAAGAAAGGCAGTACAACTCTTTTAAAATATTCGTCTCAATGAATAAAATAGATACCTTTTTAAATGATAACTTGTGGCCGGACGGAATAACATTTAGGAGATTCATACGGTTTAGACAACGGAATTCTGATAAAGATAACATACAAATAAATGAATAGTACGTTGATAAGTTATAACTGCAAAAATATTAAAAGAAGTATTTTTTTTTTTTTTTTTTTTCTTTGTTTATTTAGGGGCATATGTCCATCAAGGATAGGTGAGCCCCAGCGTTTCCTAAACAGTACATATACTACATACTACAATAATATATTATTCTAATTAAGTTATACCTAAAGATTAAAGAATCATCTGTTATAAATAATATTTTCTATAATAAATTTTGCAGCTTCAGAACTCGGTTCGGCTAATATGCTTAAAAATGCTCCTTGATCATACTTATTAATATTAAAATTCTGCACAAATGATTCTCTAACCCTTTGATATTTAATACATTCGACAAGTATGTGTTGAACATCTTCTATTGCGCCACATATATCACAATTAGGTGAGTTAGCCTTCTTCATCAAGAAGGCAAATTTTCGCGATGGATAGTGGCCCGCACGTAATCTATTCATTGCAACTATATAACCTCTACTTAATTTACTATTATAAAACCAAGGTATTCGAGGAGGCTGACACTGAATTGTTTTAAACCATATTCCTTTTTCTTTACTTCGTTTATCAAAATATTCTTTAAATTTACTGTAACAATCATATTTAAATTTAGATAAAACTTCTGTGTAATGTGGCAAAATCAAAAAATCTGAACCATTTGTTGCTGCTAATTTTGCTAACCTGTCAGCCTCCTCGTTCCCTCTTAACCCTATGTGTGATGGGACCCATTGCAACCGCAGATTTATATTGTTTATTGCATCTAATTCGTATATCAATTTTAAGATATTGTAGACTAACGGTGTGCCTCTGCTAGAACCAGAGGCGCATCGAGTCACAAGTTGTAATGCACTTTTGCTGTCAGTGCATATAACAACAAATTTATACTTCTTATTTTTAACATATTTAAGAGCTTCCAGGATTGCAATGAGCTCCAAATGCATTATTGAAATGTTTGCCTTTACACTGAACATACTAGATATGTTCTTCGCCCTGTCATAATATGCAGCTCCAGACCCAGAATCGCTCTTTGATCCATCAGTATACAATTTTGACCAGCCGAAATATTTAGTATTTAGTTCTATAATAACCTTAAATTTAAGCGCAGTAATATCATGACATTTTTTAGATAAATCAAGACATTCTAGATTAGTTTTAATAATCTTTCCTATTTCTATATAACTGACCCAGACATCCAGTTTATATAATTCAAGCGGGTTTGAGGTATGTATATTACATGTTTTACATTCATTGTAAACAGCTTTGAGTAATGGTGTTTTAACGCGTTGCCAGTATCTTTCATGACAATTGGAGCTGAGATCTGCTATCACTCCAATTGTTCTGCTATCTGACCAAGACATATTTTTTATTAAATACTTGTACGCGAGATACAATCGCCTCAGAAACAGTGGTGGTAAACAAAGCTCGCTCTCCATAACATGGATAGGGGTAGTTTTTATGTATCCTCCAATAATACGTAAAGCTTGGTTTTGGAGTCTGTCAAGTTTTACCAAATTGGTTTTTGCACTTGTATCATAAAGAAAACATCCGTAATCTACTCTACTTCTAATCAAAGATATATACAACGTTCGCAGGTGCCTGGGGTGTACACCCCAGCCAGGCCCAGCTAATACTTTCAACAAATTTAGAAATTTAGAGATTTTAGCTACAGCTTCATTTAAGTGTTTACCCCATCGCAAAGAAGAATCTAGCCATAAACCTAAATATTTAATATTTTTACAGTTTGGAATAATGTTATCTGCAAAACTTATTCTAGGTTGCCATTTCTTACGTCCTCTAGCAAAATGACATATTTTCGATTTTGCTGGCGATAATTGAAGGCCTATGTCGTCTAGCATGGTAACAAACACATTTAAAGACTCTTGCAATAGATGTTCACAATGATTTAAGTCCCTATGACTTACGTATAAAACGAAATCATCCGCGTATTGTGACAGAACAATATTAGATATTTTACGAGATATTTTATATGTGGTTATATTAAATAGTAATGGTGATATTGGGTCTCCTTGTGCTAGCCCTCTATTAGAATATCTAACATCAGACAGTTGACCATCTATACAGTTTCTAATTCTAAGACGCCTATCACTTAAAAAGCACCATAGATAATTACATATTTTTCTACCAACATTTAAGTCATCCAGGTTACTTATTACTTTGTCTATTAATATATTATTGTAGGCATTTTCAATATCGAGAAAACATGCAACTGTTGAACACTTTTTTGCAAAACCTAATTGGATGTAACTAGTAAGTCTTGTTAAGCAATCTAAGCCTGATTGACCTCTCCTGAAGCCACTAGTATATGGTGACAAAATTAACTGTTTTTCTATAAACCACTCCAATCTTTTTCCTAACATTAGATGAAAGATTTTGCAAATACAAGATATAAGGGATATTGGTCTAAGTTTGGCTTCTGAGTCTATTCCACTCCCAGGTTTAGGTATAGGGACTACTAAGATAGTACGCCACTGGTTGGGTACTACACCTAATCTGAATACCGCGTTATATATATTCAAAAGGAATTGTTTACCTGATGAAGGTAAGTTATATATCATTGAGTAGGTAATGCCGTCTTTACCTGGGGAAGTGTCTTTTTTATTTATACACATTTCTAATTCTTGCATAGTAAAGACAGATTCAAGTTGCGTATTATGCGAGACAAGATTAGGTTTACAATTTAACGCGGCGTCTGGTGTCAGAGATCTAAATAGCTCTTTTTGTTTATCTTCAGATGGAATGAAGCCAGTTTGTCGGTGTCCTTTAAACCACCGCATGTTACGCCACATATCTGATACCGATGTACAATCATCAATGCTATTACAAAATCTATGCCAACTAGACGTCTTTGCTTGTCTTATTTGTTTTCTAGCTATTGTTATTTTTTCTTCCAGCCGTTTAAGATTGTCTGGCGTTGGATTGTTTCTAAAAACTCTTAAGGCTAAACGACGCTCTGCAATGATTTTAGATAAGTATGGAGACCAATAACTTTTGGGCTTAAAACTGTTTGTCAACCCAGGTGGAATTTTAATAAGAGGGATATTTTTATTTGCAGATATATTCACCATGTCTAAAAGATAATCATAATAATTTTGAATATCAGTATTAAGGCAGGTAAGGCTATCAAAGTCAAAAAACGATTCTTCGAGATCTGACCTATACAATTTCCAATTTGCTTTAGAAAAGTTACGCTTTTTAGTGAAATTTAGACGCTCTGTTATATTTCTAGATATTCTGATGAAGAGATGATCGCTACCTAAGTTTTCATTAAGTATTTGCCATTTAAAATCTATAGCAATATCCGACGAAGCAAAAGTTATGTCTGGAGAAGATTTCTGTAACACAGTGTTTACTAATCTAATTCTTGTTGGCCCTCCATCATTAAGTGAAATGAATCCGTTTTCTATGGCCGAATCAAATAATTGGGTTCCTCTTTGATCATTTTTATAGGACCAGTTTGTGTGGTGACCATTAAAGTCACCAGCTATAACTGTCTTTTTGGAAGCTATTTTAAAAATTTGTTCCCAGTCAGATTGTGACGTGTGTACCGAAGAGGGACAATATATGCAAACAATATTCTCCAAATGAGGACAATTCAATATTTTAATATGTATTACTTCTATACCTGTGTTTATGATTTGAACGATGAACGCTTGCGATTTTATTGATCTATGTACTATTGCCGCCACACCTCCGTAAGAGTCGAATCTATCCTTACGATAGACATTGTACCCATTGATATGTAGAGCCGAGTCTTCATTTAACCATGTTTCACTTACTACGGCTATATGAACTTTCTCTTTGAACAATAATGTATCAAAATCTGCTAGTTTCGGTTTTAAACTTTGTGAGTTCCACTGAACAATATTAAATACTTTATCCATTAAATATATTTAAAAGATTTTCGCCTATTCCAACATTCGATAATATTTTTCTAAAACATAACTTAAATTCTTCAATAACTATTTTTAACACTAATTTACATTTATCTTCAAAACTCTTTTCGGATATAACAATATTTTTAAGTTTAAAAATTAAATTCCATACATCAAACTTTCTTTCTTTTCTTTTCTCAAAATCATCTGCAGTTTCTTCGCTCCTTAGTTGTACTTGCTCATCATCCATATGTTCTGTCTCACTCTCTATTTCTTGTGCTACATATTGCTGGTTTTGATGCTCAGTTACCTTCTTCTTTTTCTTACTAGTATCTTGCTTTTGTATCGGTCGGGGTCTAATGCTCTCCTTTTGCTCCTTATTAACAGCGATCTTAGTTGTCGTCTGCAGTACATTGCTATAGGTCCTCTTAGCATTTACTTGAGAAAAATTGTTATTGTTCAGACTTTCAAGACTAACAATAGTATTTTCATCTGCAATTGTATCTCTTGTCTCGTGATTATTCAAATAAATCTGTAAGGCGTTTTTATATGAAACACTCTGCTCACTCATAATGTGACGGATATTCTTCTCCTTAATAAATTGCGGACAGCTTTTACTCAGTGCCATATGGGTGCCTTTACAGTTAGGACATTTGTATTCTTGTGTATCACAATTATCATGGTCATTACCACATTTTGGACAAATTAATTTATTCAATGTACAAAACCGTTTAATGTGCCCATATCTCCAACATTTCGAACACTGGCTTACAGGAAACACATATTTTTCTACATCAAATTTGCAACCATAGGCAATTATAAAGGGGGGAGAAGACATACTTCTAAAGCTTAAACGGACTGTCTCACTATTTACCCACTTGTGGTTCTCATTTAGTCTTCTCATTCTTTTAGCAGACATTATATCAAAAGAAGCTGTGAGGTTTTCTAATAACTCCTTTTCTTCTATGTCTAAATCTACCCCCCTGATGATGCCATATGATATAATATTTCGATCGGTAAATTGTGCACGAATTTCCATATTCATTAACGTTTTATTTGAAAGCAGGCTATCAGCTTGAGCTTTATTTTCAAATATAATAAACACTCTATACGGACTTTTATATTTGATTTTGTTTATGTGTGTTATATTTTCATCTCTCAAAAGCCGAGCTAAAGCCATTTGCTTTGGAAGAATCTTTAATGAAGACAAACAAACTTCATACTTTTCAGTTACATTTGTGTTCTGAACATCAATATTAGTCTCATTGTTATAATTATTATCGTTTAATGATTCACTTCTTATTAATCTTTTTGGTCTTCTCCTACTCACAGTAATAAAGCCGTCCTCACTGCTTGCCTCACTTTCTCGTGTTCGCTTCTCATTCCTTTTCATTTTCATGTCGTTAAGTTCCTTTTCACATTCTTCAATAATCTCCGATTCACTTTTATCATCATCACTTACAATGTCATCCATTATAACGTAACGCGGGTAGTTGCAATAAAATTTGCCAATTGAACGTGTCGTGCGGACTCGTGCGAAACTACGTGCGCTCGTCACCGCGTCCCGCGCTCAACGTAAAAAAAAAAAAAAAAAGAAGTATGGAATGTGTGAGAACCTTATGTAATTCGGCAGATGTGATAGCCCTCCAAGAAACTTGGCTGCTACCGTATGATACAAAAGTATTGGGTGATATTGACGACAACTTTGGTTACACGGGTAAGTCGGCGGTGGACTTAACTGCTGGAATGCTACGAGGCAGACCTCACGGAGGGGTCGCAATACTGTGGCGAAAAAGTGCGTTTCGCAATGTTACGGTAGTGAAGTGCATAAGTGAGCGTATTGTTGCGATTAAGGTAATGACGGGAGCGGGCCGTGAAATGTTAGTTATGTGCGTGTATATGCCGACTGACCAAACTGTCAACTTGCCGGAATTTACTCAGTGTTTGGGTGAGTTGAATGCAATTATACAAGACAATAGTATCGAAGTAGTGTTTATGTTGGGGGATTTCAATGCACATCCTAATGCCCCGTTTTGTTGTGAACTTCTTGATTTTTGTAAAGAAAATGACTGGATATGTGCTGATTTAATCAAATTAGGTATGTCATCTGAAACCTACACTTTTCAAAGTGAAGTACATGGGTGTAAGCGATGGCTGGACCACTGCGTGGTAACCCAGTCAGCCTGGCAGTCTGTGGTGGATATTAAGGTTCACAATGATGTATACTGGTCGGATCACTTCCCTTTACAGGTGACTTGTAATTTAGAAGTAATTAAAGCCAAAGTAGAAGTTAACAGTTATTTACGTAATAATGTGATATGGGGGGTAAGAGAATCGGAAGAAATTCAGAAATATCATGAAATATGTAATAATAACCTCAAAAAAATTATGTTTCCTGATGATCTTCATGAATGTGCTGATAGGATGTGTCAAAATATACAACACAGATCTGTAATTGATAACTTATATAACCATATTGTTAGTATATTAAGTCAGGCCTCAGCAAACAGTCGCAGTCCCTTACCTAGGAAGCCGACTAATGTTAAGTGTGTACATGGTTGGAACAAGCATGTTAGAGACGCCCACAGGCAGGCTAGAGTAGACCATCAATTGTATGTCTTAGGTGGTAAACCGGTTAGTGGATTTGTGTATGACAAAATGTGTGAAAGTCGAAGAGTTTTCAAGTCACGCTTAAAGTACTGTCAGAACAACCAGGAACAGATAAAAATGGATATACTTGCCTCACAACATTCTGCTAAGAAATTTAATAAGTTCTGGAAGGGCACCAAGCGTTTAAATGGTAAGGTTAGTCTGCCTGTGTGCGTTGATGGCATCAGTGATACGAAAATGATTGCGAATATGTTTAAGGATCATTTTCAGGTGAAATCTTCCTTTCTGCCGGTGTCTGATACTGAACATGGCCCAGTAGAAAAGCCTATTGGCTTCTCAAGTAAAGATGTGGCTGATGTTGTTAAAAATATGAAAAGGGGGAAGTCACCAGGGCATGAGGGACTCAGTGTTGAGCATCTGCAGCACGGAGGAGTGCATCTATACAGGGTGTTAGCCATGTTTTACACTTTTTGTATACGGCACTCATATCTGCCACCTAATCTTATGAGAACAGTGGTTGTGCCAATAGTGAAAAATGCTACAGCTGATTTATCAGATAGAAGTAACTATAGGCCAATATCTTTAGCTACTATAATTGCAAAAGTGTTTGATGGGTTATTGGATAGAAAACTTGATCGTTTGGTAACATTACAGGATACACAGTTCGGTTTCAGGGAGGGGTTGTCAACTGAAAGTGCAATACTATCTCTGAAACACACGGTTGACTACTATGTGAAAAGACAGACTCCAGTATATGCATGCTTCTTGGATTTGTCCAGGGCTTTTGATTTGGTGTCATATCATAAGCTCTGGACAAAGCTAAGAGGTGCGGGTGTCCCAAACGATCTTGTGAATATCCTTGCCTACTGGTACAGTGAACAGCTTAATATAGTAAGGTGGGGAAATGTGTACTCAGATGAATATTCTTTAGAGTGTGGCGTCAGGCAGGGTGGGCTGACTTCGCCACGACTCTTTAATATCTATGTTAACCATCTGATTGAGGAGCTCAGCAGTATGCATGTTGGATGCCATATTGATGACATATGTGTTAATAACTTGAGCTATGCTGATGATATGGTGCTGCTGAGCCCCTCAGTTGGTGGTCTTAGACAGTTGTTAAAGGTGTGTGAGGTTTATGCTGCGGAACATGGCTTGGAGTACAATGTAAGTAAAAGTGAGTTCATGTTATTTAAATGTAAAAATAAAAGCAATATCTTTATACCACCTATATTACTTAATAGTGTACCTCTAAGTCGTGTTGCACAGTTTAAATATCTTGGACACATTGTAACTGAGAATTTGAGCGATGAATTAGACATTGAGAGAGAGCGCAGGGCATTGTCGGTGCGTGGTAATATGTTGGCACACAGGTTCGCTCGGTGTACTGCTCCTGTTAAAATAACAATGTTCAAGGCATTCTGCCAGACATTTTACACGAGCGGCCTGTGGGCAAACTTTACACAGAAAAGCTACAATGCCTTGCGCGTCCAGTATAATAATGTGTTCAGGGCTCTGTTTCGGCACCCTCGATATTGCAGTGCATCTGGCATGTTTACTGACGCCAGCGTAGATGACTTCTACGCAATTATGCGTAAAAAAGTTGCGTCAGTGGTGCGACGAGTACGAGGGAGCCCGAATAGCGTCCTCAGGATGATTGGCGAGAGAACCGATACTGTTCTGCTCAGTAGGTTCACTGAACTCCATGTGTTGCGAGACCGATGAGCCTACTGAGCAGGGAGAGACGGTGTGTTTATTTACTTTTTAATTACTAACATTAGTTATAAGCAAAATTCTTGTCACTAACAACCTTGTCTTGCCTATGGACTTTTTTGTCTGAAATAAATGATTTTTATTTTATTTTATTTTTTATTTATTTATAAGGCTTATATCTTTGTTCAATCAAATATATTTGTTATATCTTTTCATCACTGATTCATAACTAACCTAACTTCGAAGAAATACAAACGGTAACTTTTCAATCAACGTTTGAATTTATTTATGATCCAAATTGCTATCCGACTGTTCGTCAAACTTAAATTTATTTAAACTTGATACAAACAATTTTAAATTATTAATAGAAGCAAACAGTAGGTTTATACTGTAGAGAACAAAAGTAAGAGTTACTTTCACGTCTCAAATGTTCAACTGACATTTTATAAAAGGGAGTACGTTACTGTAAATTTATTTAAAAACGCCCGTCATTCATAGTAATTTACGGTGAATTACATTTCAACGAACCACGCGTTATGTGCTTTCGAGGTTAAACCATCCCTCAAGGGCTCACCACTTCACCCCAAGATCAAAATGTATCGCACATATTATATTAACGCTGTATTTGTACACCGAACCTTCTCACACGTCGAATATTTCGAACCATTTCTGTATCAGGGAAAAACATGCAAAATTCGGTTCCAGATGAAAATGTAAATGACCTTATTTACATTTGGAATCCTCATCCCAAGCCTATCCAGGTTTACGTAAAAGTGTATTATCGTAAACTCGTAGTTTACCGTTCCGAATATGTGATCATACGTAGTAGATTCTGAGAGGTGTGCGTAACTACATTTCTTGAGCGTAATAAAATAGTTGTTCTAGAAAAACATAAATTTACTTTGTGTATTCACAGTACTTTGCTTACGTAAGTACAGCCGCTGACAATACCGTTTCTCATGTAGCATAATTTTCTTTGATACATTATCGAGAGGCTGATGACGCAGGGGACATCGCGCAGATCGATAGAATGAGGTTAAGCAGTGTTTCTGTGGTGGCAGATGGGTAACCGTTTACAAAACAAATCAAGCCTTAGTATGAAGAATATGTTTAGTTCGTTTCCATCATGAACATCTTTGATAATATGGAGAGTCAGTGTTAGTCAAATCTTCGAATATTGTTAGTCTAGCTAAACCGATATTTTCATGCAAGCCCGTTGAGGCTGCCTTGTATTTTATACAAGGCAGCCTCAATGTGGTTGAATGTTATAACCCTGATAAATGCAAGCAAAGCATGACAAATTACTTATTTAGTTAAAAATCAACCTTGTCATGAAATGCACACTATGTTATGGCATCAGAAAGTATTAACAAGACACAGTCAAGAGCTGAAATTGTCGTACTCTAACTTTGAAATATTGTAAGCCTTTTGAGTCTGTGCTCATACTTATATTCAGTTGAACCCAAAAGTCGACGTCAGTGCAATCGGGAAATATATTAAAAATAATAACAAGATAGAATACGAGAGAAAACATGGAGACTTTTTCATCCCAAAATAATTTATATTTTGTAGTATCTGCTAGCACTCAACCAGGAGATTATCTCTACACAAGATATCAGAAAACGCCTCATTCGATATCTGAAAGGGAAATAATCCGAAGGTTTTGCAAAATTCGTTTTGTGACTTAGTCTGTCGACTTATTAATATTGTACGTATAATGCTGCTATTCAACATTCCACGAATTTCTCTCGCGGGATGAATTAAAAACTCAAGCTTTAACAATGGACCTTCAGGAATACATAGCTTTATATACGCTGATGTAATGGCGCTTTATAACAGGAAGTAATTAATGGGTGTCGTTAATAATAATGACTTTCTGCAATTAATTGAGCACGTGTTAATATGTATTACGGTATTATGGCTGGCTTTAGATGCTTTTATTTTCTACTTCAGCTACTCTTGTAACTACTTTGGCTACATGATGACGTAGTAATTAAAATGGGAGCGTTGAGTACGATCAGTAGACGAGGCAAAACATTGTGTGGTCCACAAATGGTCTGTATGTGTGGACATTCTTCGTGACCGTTGTTTTATCGTGGACATACTCTTAAAAAATAATAAGGTTTTTGAAAAGAAAACTTCTTTAGGCACGTTGAGCACTTTTTGGTGAACAAAAATCATGGAACTCGCGTCATCGTCACTGAACGCTTTCCTTGAGCTATATGTATACTGTGTATATATGTGGACTTTTTGGGTGAACAAAAAGCGTGAAACTCTCGTGAAACGCGTTATCGTCACCGCACGCTAGTTACTTAGTTTTCACTTCTATCGGCAGTCCCCAAAGACCGCCGCATGATTTCTTTCCGGTCGCACATTTCTCAGAAGACAAGCTCGAGACATTTTAGCGTCCGATCAATCAACAAGCTGTGTCCATCGTTCAAAGATCAGTCATGTATATCTATGACAGTCGATAATATATAGGCCTTTTATCGTTAAAATATGGTCAAAGTTATATCGTTATTTTTGAGTTGCAAAGATTAGATGTCAGTCGCTGCGAATAAATCTATACTGTAACTATTCAGACTGCAGAGCTGTCTCCAATACAGATAGCACTTATATTGCTACTGAAGCTATTATTTATTAGTATATCATCAAAACAATTAATTTTATAGTTACTATCTAGTATTATTTTTATAGTTTGATGTATTTAATTTCATTCATGTATTTATTGTTTGTGATTTAAATTGCTTTATTAAGTTGACTATTATGTTATAATGTTTTATTTCATTATTATGTGGATGTGCAACCATATATTTCTATTATGGCTCGTTACTCTGCAGTGTTCTGTAAGTTGAAGTAATACTTTCATAGTTGAACTGCTAAAGTTGCCGAAAAATTCTAGTTATAAGATCCAAAGCCGACTCCACTGTATTCGGTTTAAAACTTTTTCTTTTTCCGAACTGAGAGCACAGTAATAATACATCACTATCCGTAGAAACACGCTGTAAGATTTCTTGCCACTGATACCATTCAAGATTTTCTTTTATTCACCAGTTAGCATGGAACATAAAGCGCTGCCCCGAATAGTTGTGCCTATGTTCGTGAACGCTCCACAATCACTATAGTAGCAACCTTTTTGTTCGGAAGCTTTACGACCAACGATAAAAGATACGGGACCCTTTGACGACGACGGCAACAGATGCGAGTAACCATCCAATATACAATTTTAATACTACTGCAATACTTTTTCGCTTTTTTAGGAAATAGTCGCTAAATGGATTGTGAGGAAATCGGTCTAAGATTTGTAAGCGTTCGTATATATGTACTAGAGCATTTATTTAACGAATAAAGCCATGCTCTTGCTGTGTAGCAAGCTTGTTCCAATAAATCGTTTCACTCATGAGCATATTAAATATCGTACGTATACGCACAATACAAGTATATTACACATTACTATTACATTTGAAGAAACAAATCAATGTAGCATGCTCAAAGAAGTACCAAGAGTGCTTATACAATTTATATTTAACTATAATGATGCGATCTTTTAAAAAAAAAAACTTTTATTCCAAAGGATAGTGTAAGCTACGACAACGGGCACGCCACGATCATGGCGGTAAGTCCCGTGTTTCAGGAGTGGCTGGAGAGGCGGCATGGCGCCCTCACCTTCCGGCTGACACTGGTTCTGACTGGCCACGGTTGTTTTGGCCGGTTCCTGTGTCGTATACGCCGGCAAGAGGCGCCCGGTTGTCACCACTGCGACGTTGTAGAGGACACGGCGCTGCACACTTTGGCGGTTTGCCCCGCATGGGCATCGCAGCGCCGTGAGTTGATCGCGGCAGTCGGATCGGTTGCCCTCTCGCTCCCGGCCGTAGGTCAGTCTATGGTCCGGAGTGAGAGGTCGTGGAACGCCGTCGCCTCCTTCTGCGAGGAAGTAATTTCCATCAAGGAGCGTTTAAACCCTCTCCCCAACCGCAGAGCCGGGCGTCGGAGGGCACGCGATGACCTCCAGCCACCCTGAGGTTTGACCTGGGGGTGGCGGGCTTTGTGCGCCTGCCCGCCATCCGTTCAGCACCAGGTCCGAGAGGCGGCGTGCGTGTTCCCACGCGCGCCTCTTTGTCGAGTCCGTCTCCCCTCTAGGGCGGAGACAGTAGGGAATTTTTCGAATGAGTCCTTTGGGTAGGTCTCTTGTGTAGTGGCCTGCCGTTTCACACGGCGGGCCGTAACCTCGGCGGGGTCGCGACCGCATGCGAAAGCGATTCGCGCGGCCCCGTCGATAGTGGTTTTGTCGAGGAACACCGTGGTAGATTTAGTCGGTATTCCAGGAGGTACATTATCTTTTCAACATCTTTCTTTTATCCCGGTGAGTCCGACATAATCCCTCCGCCCGCCCCCGCGGAGGGATACGCGTCATTGCATTGCCCTAAGTAAAAAAAAAAAAAAATTCAATTTAGTAATTATATTTAAAACCTTGGCAAGCTGAAGTTAGCCAATGTCTAAATTTAGCTAAAGTTACTTCATACAGTCTGTGAACAATATGGATTAAGATTAACTAGACAGTGAAATATTATCATTTATTTGTTCTTATCTCTATTAGGGCTATTTTATTACTGAGAAATAGGCATTTATTAGTTTAATTAAGCCAGTATCGTATATTGAGTTCATATGGAGTTATATGTGTTATAGAGCCTATCACTTTTCCTACCACCTTTCCCCGGGAACAGAATTAGTCTGTTCCTAAGAATTTCTAAACATAAAACTTCTATGACTCTTTCCCTGACTCAGAAATCGAACCCAAAATCTTATACATCTTCCACTGCACCACCGTCGCCACCTTCAATACTCTATCAAATGGCTTAGAACAAAAGTATTTAAGCCACAGCCCTATATATATACCCGAATAATGCTATTTATGTGTATCTAACATTTGTTGTTTAAATTAACTTTCTTCTTTGAAAGTCACCGATAAGATCCCGACTGTTTTCCACAGTCACCGATTCCGAAACAAACGCTCCAAAGGAAACTTTTCTCTTCACAAACCAAAACAAGTTACCTCAAAAGTGATGTTCAAAGCAAGAATGACATCAAAGCGACATCGATCGTTCTTACTAATATAAGTAGCACGGAGGAATGATAAATGAATGTAGTCTGAGATGTATGTGAGGGACAACTGCGAGTGGATGGAAATAAAAGCAAGTTGATGTTCTGGTAATCATAATTTATTACACGAACGCTCTGGCGTTTTTCCTTAAGTGTAGGAGCTTTGCTCTAGAGAGATGTGTTGTAGTTACTTTTGAGCGATGGCGAATTATGTGTCTCGATATATTAGGTTAGTTATGTCTTCGTCTTGATCAAATATACTGCACAGATGGGGTTAAGTGATCGGTTCTGCCATTGGGCCGACTACTGTGGTTTCGGTCCCAAAAGGAGACGTTGTTTGAACATTTGTTACAACAAACAACCTTGCGGCACAGGAGTTATGCCTAGTGGATAAAATTGATTATATCCTGCACGAGAATTTGTCTATAACTAGCATGAACGAGGGATTAATTAAGCATGTATACTAATAATGTTATAAAGAGGAAATGTTTGTTTCTTTATAATCGATGAGTCCAGAAACTACTAATAATGAATTAATTATATCAGCCACGTAAATAAACTGTCCCACTGCTGGGTACGAGACGCTTCTCATCTTAGTGTACAAAAAGGGTTAGGCCATAGTCCACCACGCTCGACCAGGGTTGGTAGACTTCACGTATATTCAAACACATTATCGAGAACTCTCAGGCTTGCAATTTTCTCGCGATTTATTCATTCACGATTAAAGCTAGCAATAATGAACTATTTAATACGCATATAACTTCAAAAAGTCCAAGGTACCCTAGGATCTTCCCTCGAGGTCTTTGTGTAGCAGTCTAACGGTGTCCCACGTGACTATCGCTGCTATTTACCGTAAAGCGGAACGTGTATACCTTTTTGCCACATAAGTTGTAAAATAAAGAATTTCTAGAAACAAACAATGTTAGGCAAGCTTGTTAATAAAAGCCTTGCAGCCTTTTGAATTTGTGTTATTTCATTTAATAAACGAATACATGGTGCTTCCAATGAAAATGTTTTTGATATAGCCGCGATGTCGGGTGAACAAAAATTTTCAACGCATGTCACCAGGCTATCCCTCACAGGTAACAAAGTAATTATTTTAAGGCTTGATAACATGGATTTAATCTATACTAATATTATAAAGCTGAAGAGTTTGTTTGTTTGGTTAAACGCGCTAATCTCAGGAACTACTGGTTCGAATTGAAAAATTCTTTCAGTGTTGGATAGCCTATTTATCGAGGAAGGCTATAGGCTATATAACATCATGCTACACGCTACATGATAAACGCGGGTAAAACCACAGGTACATCTAGTATTTAATATATCCCAAAGGAGGGAAGCAAAGTACGTTATGCCCAAATTTCTCCAACTATACATTTAGGTCCTACGTCATAGGGAACGGGCCTATTCTCATTTACCGGGCACAGTGCCGAACGCCTTGCGGCTACTAAGAATTTTTGACTGCCCACCAATAACACTTTGTTTAACCCGGGTATTAAATCTGAGACTCCGTGCACAGCAGTTGCATTCACTTGCTACCGAGGCAGGTTGCAGTGCAGTATATTAAATTTGTTTATTATAGACCTTTACATATTAGACGTAGATATTATTAATTAAAGTTCATCGACATATCTTAAATCCAGTTTCCATCTCAAGTTCACTTTATTGACCCGACTGAGCTATTCAAGTGACGAAAGCAACGGCCCTTACAAGGTTGCTGAGGTTATACGAAGGTGATGTAAAGTTCAGGGACCCAGACAACCTGAGGTCTGTAACCTTGTTTAACGAAGCCGTGTGCAGTTTATTTAATTTTTGAAGGATAATTGTAGTATCCTGGCTTTATAATTTATAGTATATTTGCAAGGCAATTTTGTGTAGATATGTCTGGTATTGTAATACTTTATGTGGTGGTAAATATTTCCAAACATAGCTATAAAACATGCACGTTTTATATGTTATTATATTTTTAAGGTTGCACCATTATACTGTCTGTAAAATCATTCTTAATGTATTTTTCTTCGATGCATGTTTCTAGTTGAAGATACGGTACAAAATAAGCCGTGCCTGGGGATCTAACACTATTATATGTTTTATCCAATGATTAAGGGTATGAAAACTTACAAATCTACATTTCCTATACCTACCACGCAACTTTCAATTTTACTGCCGGATTCTTAAACGGTCGACAATACACAAGTAATTACCTTGGTCTTGCTAATGTTCACAGGCCTATGAACATTTGCAATACCAAGAAAATTACTGTAGGTAGTAACTACTCTTGAAATTTAAATTAACCCTTTTCCTCACTGACGAAAGCAAGGTCCTTAGCCTCAAAAGGTTTGCTTAGAGTACTCAAATCAGAGTAAAACTCACTTTTGTAAATAAAAATTGTTAAACTGTTCAATTACTTTCTTTCCTTTGTGAAGGTACAACAAAAAGTAAAAATCGCTAAAACGCAAATTAAACTTTTCCTCTTGTTGCTTTTTTGTTTACTAAGCGCCGACTATCGTACCTAAAGGAAAGGAAATCGTTTTGGTTAATCTGCCCTTCGGTTCAAAACGTATATCTGTTTGGCAACCGAATTAGATAGAATGTTAGTATGAACTCGCACGAGACTAGCACTAAGTGGGAAATCCCTATTATTACAGAATCTTGGTCCCAGGATAGGATAAGCGAGATGGGGCAGGAGTAGGACCCCAATGGCATTGGCGGGGTATCGATGTACGAGCTATATTTAATTGTAGTCGTCCCCTTGCCCTTGCCTTTAGTTGTAAATATACCTATACTTATAAGTGGTAGTAATTTTTATTGCTTGATAATACTGTCGAGTATGTGCAAGTAGGTTTATTTATTTAGTAAAGCACTTCTAATAATATAGGTAGTCTTTGAATTACCAAACGGTAACAATTATGTAATATATTCAAATAAATCTACTACTATATATAATAGGTATATAGTAAAATTTGATATAGAAGAAGCATTAGAAAAATAAGTAGTACAGAAATGGCTCAAAAGTATTGCCGTAGCATCTATTTAAATTCGAAAATGTTAGAATACCCGTTCTTGCCAGTGCACCTATCGTGCTTAGACAGTCATTTATTTTCAACACCATGATTAGAGCAGCTTTTTTATTAGAATTCTCTTTGTAGTAAGTTATTTTTACTATAAACGGTAATATGAAAATATTACCAATAGGAAAAAACCCGGATTCCTACCTAAAACACACAAAAAATCTAAATTTAAAACATTGCCTTCGTGGATACATTCTCAATGCATAACGAATACCTATTTTTCGACATGGTTTTTGGTAGTATTGTCTGTCTCGAAATGGAAAGCTTCATACAAAAAGTTTGAAGATATTTCCACAATACATTATTTTAGCATATAAACTCAAGATTTTTCAGTCGCATTCAGTCGTAACATGTAGCCACATACTTACGTGGTAAATAAAATTGTTACATATTCACTGCTGCCTTGATTCCATAGCATAAGACCAATACAACAATAATTTATGAATTAAAATGTTCTTATTACTGTTCTGTAGTAATGAATTATTGTGGTTGAAATAACAAACCTTTAACTGTAACCGCAGTAAATAATAAGGAATCGCTATCTATACTAATATTATAAAGCTGAAGAGTTTGTTTGTTTGGTTGAACGCGCTAATCTCAGGAACTACTGGTTCGAATTGAAAAATTCTTTCAGTGTTGGATAGCCTATTTATCGAAGAAGGCGATAGGCTATATAACATTACGCTAAGACCAATAAGAGCAGAGCATAAATGAAAAATATTTCAAGAACGGGGAAAATTATCTTATGTGAAGCAGACGAAATTGCGCAGGTCAGCTAGTTACTGTATAAGATGAAGCAATTCAAAATCTTGCAAGTGTTTACCGACTTATGTCGCTGACTACACTTATGTTTACAGACGACTGTCGGGCTGCCGGTTCCCGAAATAACAAAGCGTTATTGACTTTACTGTTACGAAGTTCTCAGTAGTAGCACGGAGTCTATCATTATCTCCGTATATACCAATTAGATCGCCTCCCATTACGTGGACTCTATACAACATAAATGGCGAAAGCGTTTATAAGGCTGCCTGTCCATTGAAGCGGAGCGAGGCTGCGGAGCGAAGAAATGAAGAAATATTAACCAATAGGTTTGCATAAAATCTCCGCTCCGCTCCAGTATGCTATTCTATTGGTTAATATTTCTCCGTTTCTTCGCTCTGCAGCCTCGCTCCGCTTCAATGGACTGGCAACCTTACACATATCAAATTACTGCATACTGGGGTTCAATTTACCTCGAATATAAGTTTAGATAGGTGCGGCCTTCATGACGTATTCAATATGGTGAACGACCTTATCATTATGAGATCCATAACATGATCTTCGCTCTGGCTTTAATTCAATTGCAGTTAGATAAGTTGGTCTTATTGCAATAATTCTTGCCAGAGTATCTTCTTTTTAGATATCGTGTAAGAAATATAACCGAATACTTGCTTTGGTCGATGTCATTTATGACGTCATCTCTGTCATTAAGACGGACAGACAGATGCGTTTCTCTTACTGTCTTATGTGGGTTTTAGTTGTTTTGCCTACCATGTAGTTATTCGCTACCTTTTTAGTTAACAAGGTAGCGAATATTTAGCAGAGCAACATATATACATATCGCATTGATAATACAATACTGTGAGATTATGTATATATTATATTATACAGGGTGTCCGGTAATTAATGGATAACATGGAAATGTCTTATAGTGGAACTGATGGCCGTTCAGAATAAAATATGAAAAAAATTCTATCCTAACTACTACCTGAGATGTTTTTTTTTTTAATTACCATGTATAACTTTCTTGTATACTACGACCATAAATGAATGAAATCCATCGGTTTTTTGTTGTTTTATTATTAAACACTAATTATGCTAATAGATAGACAGTCAAAAGTATGCTATGCTAATATAGTTTGCACATTTTTTTTTTTTAATTTTTCTTAGCGGCCTTCACTTCTACTATAAGACATTTCAAGGTTATCCGTTAATTACCGTACACCTTGTATACATAATCTCACGCTTATATTATCGAAAGTGTAGGTGAAGTTATATACACATTTCGCCAAGTATGATTTTATTAGGTCCCATATAAAGGAGGACGAGTCTACTGCCGTCGACCGGGCACTTTTCCAGACTTGTACTGAGAATCTTTGGCAGAAACCATCTACAACGTTTTACCTGACCCGGGAATCGAATTTGAAATCTCATGCATAGCAGTCACTTTCACTACCACTGCGTCATGCGTTGATTGATGGAATTATTATCTCGTATAGTTTTTAAGAAGTATTTTAGGCGGACCTTCATACGAACGAGACATTCACTGTAGGCATGAGAAATATCAAACATATTTGTAAGGAAAATGTAACTTTTGATCAACTTTGTAGAAATATCCGACCTGCTGTTTGTTCCCTAGCTAAGAAGATTTATTTGCTAAACTTCATTTACGAGGGTGCGTTTTTAAGTTCGCGGAATGGAGGGTATGGAAGGTGGTGGGGGTGCTTGTTTAGTCACTAACGTGTTTAGCAACTAATAATTAGTATATATACCGAGTATTATCATAATGAGGTCATTAGTCTTTGAACTATCGTCCCTCAAGCAACTCAATCTGGAAGAAATTGTGAAGTATGGAGAAAATCGAGTTCCGCGCCGTTATAAAGTTCCTTACCAAGCAAGGAAAAAATGTTCAAACCATTTTGGAAGAGATGTCATCTGTATACGGGGACTCTTGTCCAGGAAAAACCATGGTATACAAGTGGCACAACCTCTTTAAGCAAGGCAGGGAATCAATTGAAGACGATTCCCGGCCTGGGCGGTCTGTTGAGGTCACCACTCCAGATCTTATCGAAAAAATCGAAAAATTAATATTGGAGGATGCACGTTTGAAGAAAAAACAAATCGCAGAGATGGTTGGAGTATCTGAAACGACCATTTTCAAGGTTCTCCATGATCATCTCGGCATGACAAAAGTCAGTGCAAGATGGGTGCCTAGAATGCTCACACCGCCTCAAAAACAGAAGCGCGTCGAGTGTTCGCGTGCGTTTTTGAGCCAGTGTAATGAAGACAAGGATGGTTTTTTGGAGCGAATTGTTACTGGGGATGAAACTTGGGTTCATCACTATGAACCTGAGTCTAAACAAGATTCCATGCAGTGGCATAAAAAGGGTACACCACCGCCTAAGAAATTCAAGGTGTCGCAATCGGCGGGAAAGCTCATGGCGACAGTTTTTTGGGACACAGAAGGAATTTTGTAAGTTGATTACAAAGAAAAAGGTGTTTCCATAACCGGAGAACACTACGCTTCAATTTTAGAGCAGTTAAAAGAGGCAATCAGAGAAAAAAGAAGAGGAAAATTGACCAAAGGTGTCCTGCTCTTGCACGACAATGCTCCTGTTCACAAGAGTCGAGTTGCGTTGGCTGCTTTGCACAAGGTGGGCTTCGATATCATTGATCACCCACCTTATAGCCCAGACTTGGCTCCCAGCGACTATTATCTCTTTCCAAATCTGAAAAAAGAGCTTCGAGGAAAGAAATTTTCAACCGATGAAGAAGTGAAGGATGCAGTTTCGGCGTATTTTTCAGAGAAAGACAAAACATTTTTTTATGAAGGTATTCATAAGTTAATTCATAGATCTGAGAAATGTATTAGGGTTTCAGGTGAATATATTGAAAAGGAATAATATTTTTGTAATATTATTTCATCCCCTTCTATTCCATTCCGCGAACTTAAAAACGCACCCTCGTAGTATGTGAATAAAATAGCAAATTTCCTATATTATTTTAAATGCAAAGGTGAGAATGTTGGTTTGTCTTTCTATCACGCTCCAACGAATCTACGAGTCATTTTACGTACAAAGATTTAATGGCCCGTAAAATAACATTTTTAATGCAAGAAAAATATACTCGCTTCTCGGATACATCAAAATATCACGAGAGCGATATCACAGTAACTAATTAATTATAAATAAAGTTGCTGGCACGATTAATTTTTTTTTAAATTGCTTTCTTATATGTACATATTTCTTCGCATAATATGCCCTAGGATTCACACTTAATTGAATTTAAATTACAAATAACTAGTTACTATCATTATCATAATCTTCTGCTAGTTTGGTTTACGAATAGTCTAGTGGGAGATTGTTACACAGCCATGCAGAGTTCTCAAGTTTGATTCCAAGACACTTATCTCTGACTTTTCAATTATAGGCGCGTATAATGTATAACAAATTATCGCTCACTTTACCGCTGAAGGAAAACATCGTGAGGTATCCTGCATATCTTAGAAAACACTCGTAAACTTTATCATGTATTCAAAGATGGATGTGTGAAGTCTGCCAACCTGCACAGAGCCAGCGTAGTGGACTATGGCCTAACCGTACTGACTTTTAGATGAGGCAAAATTAATATTAGTTTACGACACTAACCTTTTTACCTACTTCGATTAAGAATCTTTTTTAATATTAAAGACCATGACTCTATTCATATATTCTGATCTCTAGTTATCTTTGATTTTGATAGATTGTGTATTCTATTATACATTCAACGATCCTTCATTGAAATAAGTAATGGTTAATTCACATTTATTATTAACAGTTCCTCACGTTCGAGCTCAATACAGCATTCATGGCCATAGAGTTTAGCCCTGACCCTTTTCCGGCAGCGAGCTATAAATGGGCAAATACAAGTCAGCATAAACCTTCAATTTAAACATAAATCTAGACACATTTTTCTTATGACAAACATTCAGTCTACAGGTAACTTCAAGTTGACAAAATCGATGCGTTCAGATACTGTAAGGAACCATTCTAATAAAATATAAGTAGACTTCATTAACATTCCAAATACAAAACTCACCTTTTGAAATTCTCATTTTGATGACGTGGGCTCACACCTCACTGCAAAGGTCCCTTAGGTTCCATTCTTAAAACTTAATCTTCAATTTTCGAAATTCAAACTATTATTACGCTAAAATTCTACAATAGTTTCTACCATCACTCATTATGACTAATCTACTCTGAACTATAAATTGCACTATTTAGTAACTACAGTCTCCGAGGAGTATTCACTAAACAGTATCCCTAATTAGCAAAAGAGAACCCGCTTTTGCGGTAAATGTCAAGAGAGAGTGCAACTGAAAACAAGGTTGGGGTGCTAGCGCGGGAAAACGTGTCAAGGTTATACTGGCACTTGAATGAGAACGCGGCGGACACTGCAATCAAAACCACGCGATCACGTAACCTGACTATACAATACCTATATACACGGCTATCAACTATTTTAGTATAAATACTAAAAAATTACTCTCTTAATCAGACATTTTTCAAATCCAACCACAGAAACTTAACCTAAACACACAACACTAGGTTAGTTTCGACATCGACAGCCGCGAACGCATCGAAGCAGTTAGTTCCCGACCGCGCTGCACCACTTTCAAACTATGTCATTTTCAATTCTTTTTGAAATTCCCGTCCGTGAGATGAGGCCGCGCGCGATGCAACATCCCTCCGCTGAGCACCGAATGGACTGGGACTGCCGCCGGCAGAGGCCGCTGCCCGCGAAATTGGCGCAATTTCGACGCATGCGCGATGCATTTGCGAACCGGCGGGACCCGATGCGACCCGACGCCCCTCGGTTGATAGAAAAATCGAGGACGTAACGTGACGTCAAGCATTCGTACACAATATGGGTTAATCGGACGTAACAAAAACAACTTTTAAGAGCTCACGCTAATTCCGCGGCCTTGCAGTTTTTACCTGAACATGTCGCTGGCCTGTTCTGTCGCGAAATGAGTTTGGTGAGGTAACTTATTGCTTTCCATCTATGTCTATCTATCCTTATCATTCCCTTCGGTTGATTCCATTATTCTTACGAGGAAAAAATACAAATCTCTTTTCTTAATCCCGGCAGAGGCTGGGGAAGATTGTTTTGAATATTCGGCCGCTCGGTAGGCCGTCGTAGCCAACGGAATTTTCTATTTTGTTTCATCTAAACGGCGCCTTGGGATATAGATAAGGTGTTTTTGATATTAAGATTAGATAGGCGTTAAAATGTAAAACGTTGTAAACGGTTCATGTTCCATCCATAGCTGATTGTATGAATGTTTTGCAAGCATTTTGTATTTATAAATACTCATCATCAATTATTTAATTTTAAAGGGTGACGGACAAAAATTCTCTTGCTTATTATCTTAACCTAATTTCTGTCACAATTTAAATACTTAAGGTTAAGAGTCAAATGAATATTTGAAATAAAACATTGTAAAGTAACTTACTAACGTACTTTAAGTAAAAAATAAGTAAAAACTGTTAGTAACAATAATGAAAATGGAAGTTAACTAATTAAGCACTTGATATAAATGTCACGGCAAAATTACAGTTTCGCGCGTTGCCTTTAAAAGTTTCACAGGAACTTTCAGGAACTATAATATGCTAGTTGCTAGTTGTAGACAGTTTGAGGAGTTTGTAAGCTTTAGTTCTTGTAAACAGAGTTGGATTTGCATATGAGGACGTTAATTTGCCTTACCTCTCGCATGCTAATGCGCTTGGATGTCATTTTATGTTGTAATAATTTTCATATGTAGGTTACTTACTATAACCGTATGAAAATCATTACAAAGTTAAAATGTGTAACATTGCATGTTACGTCAAGAAATTTATAATCCAATTAAATTACATGTATTAATTAGAATATTTTTTTAAAACCATTATATTCTTGACTATTCATAATCTGATGATTTTAGGTTATTATTACTTATAGCTACTACTAATATTTCTGTGTGACAGGCACAGTTTCGTACTTTTTGCAGCTACTATAATTTCTTATCAGCGAATCCAATACCAATGTGCCTGACCCGGGAATCAAACCCGAGACTACACAAACAGCACAAGCATTTACTACCACTGCTCTACTGAGACAGTACAATTAATAATACACGATGTTTTTATTATAGCACCGCTCCTTTATATGCCCGAAAGATTAGACAGAAATATATCCATCGCGCTAGCTATATTGAAGTTTCACATAGCGTAACTTAACTGCAAGGATTATGCTATAGTTTAAATGGTCATATTACTTCCACGTGAACGCTATTAAATGTCGTCGGTTCTATTCCTATACGTAACAAACTTTGTGTGGCTGACATATAATAGTTTCACGGCTATGTGTTCTAATTATTCATTATTTTCAAAGGAAGACCTAAGCCCTCCTACACAAATATGTAAGTACAACAACGCTTGCCAACTCTTCTGCCACACGTTTAAGGCCAAGTTCGGTCTAGCAAACCATATTAAGGCTCATCAAAGAAAAGATCCAAGATTTCTCGATCGGTCGGCCTCGATGGCGTAGTGGTTAGTGTAACCGACTGCCACGCCTTAGGTCGCAGGTTCGATTCCCGCACAAGTCAAACATTTGTGTAAGGAAACTCCAGAATCAGTTCTCAAGTATTTATTTCCTTTAATATTATTGTAACATAATTATATTTTATATTAATAGTTTACATAGTTACACAATATGCATACCTGATTTAATTCAATGCAATATCCGCCACTTAATATACTTTTACTTCACAAACTTATCCGATCGCCACACAACGCACGACTGCCCGTTATAGTTCCGCGCGTTAGTTTTATACTATCAAGCATAGTGGGGCAGTCGAGAAAAATCAGTGTGGCCAACAGAAAATAACGGATACAATTAAACATATTCAAATAATGCTTCTACATTGCTACATTTAACTAAATATTTCTATATAATAATTATATTCTACCTATAATTGCTAACAGCTCGGCCATCCTGATGTTAAAGCGAGACCCTTCGCTTTAGATTATGTTTAACAACAACAGGTCAAGCGATTCGTGCACAAAATTGTGGCCATGAATCGCTTGAAGTACCGTCGTTTATATTCGTAATAAGTATAATTTAATCTATTTTATTTATGTACTTCTTAAGAAATTATTATGTATATCCTGTTACATAGAGACAATGCTTATTTTTATCAATGTGAATGTACACATTTATAACTTATTATTAACAATAAATTTATTTGACTCAACATGTGTACGATCAGGTGTTACAGATATATTTTTTGTCTCAACATGCTGTCTTGTCAGACATGCAAAAAGAACATGCCAAATTAAATTAGATCATGATAGACGATTATTAAAACAAAGAAAACAAATTATATAAGATTATCACATAGGAGATCATTAATATTATAGTAGCATTTATGCAATAAATAATAAATTTCTTAAATTACGTTTAAATACGTGAACATTAAGGTCCTTAAATTTATTTGGTACTTTATTGTATATTTTGGGTGCCATGCAGAAAATGCTATTATAATTGGTTTACATAATATGTATGGCATTCATACATTTATTTTAAATCACTGAAATATTATATAATTATTGAAAACAACCAGTGAGAATCACTGTTACAACTATTATGTTATCAATTCATTATTTTAGAAATATCATCACATTCTTTCTCTGAATTTACTTAACTAGAATCATGATTTCTATCGTATACCAAACATGGTTTTAGTTTATCTATTGATACAATATTCTCATAGCGAGGTCGATGCGCCTTTAACATTACTTAATACATCTAAAACTGTCGAGACGCGGCTATTAATTAATTTACTTAGTTTATTTAACGGTGCCGAGTTTTGATGTCGCGACTTCCCGTGTTATCCACGTTGTCGCGACACCTCCCTCCTCGGACTTTTACGATTGTGCCGAGTTTTGATGTTACGACTCCCCGTGTTATCCACGTTGTCGCAACACCTCCCTCCTCGGACTTTTATTATTATGCCGAGTTTTGATGTTACGACTCCCCGTGTTATCCACGTTGTCGCAACACCTCCCTCCTCGGACTTTTATTATTATGCCGAGTTTTGATGTTACGACTCCCCGTGTTATCCACGTTGTCGCAACACCTCCCTCCTCGGACTTTGTGACTTACGATTAAAAGAGTGTTTGTGGATTTGCCTCTCTCACCGGCTCCCTTCCACTCCCTCACTCTGTATTTGTTTTGAAGTCTACCCTTTTCCGCTTTCATTATCGCGGTTACTTATCATCAGACTCATCCATTAGTCTGAAAATTAAGGAATGATCGGCAGTTTAAATTCATTAATTAAATATTTATCACAGTTAATCTGTCAGGTATACCAGACGTAATAAAATATATCGAGCCATGCCACCAGTATGTCACTGAGACTCAATAGGTTAACTTTAATATTACCGCTGAAACCTGTCAGCTGTTTGTGATTTGGAGTCAGTCAACAGTGATACCATCTCCTCCCCTGATTATGAAGTTATGCCTGTGTCTTATTTGGTTGATAACAATAACAAAAACACATTCATGCCTTGAGACCAAACACCTATTTGGTCTGAAAACACGAATACATCTTTGTAACCCACACCTGTAGGTTTCAGTAGAAGTTAAAAACGACTACATTAAACGCTCAGTCAACAGTAATTTCTTTATGGTGACAGCCTATCTGTCAATAAAAAAGATGCAATATATTTAACAGAAGTATAATCATTACATTATAAGGTAGGGTGTAACTTTATTCTGTGTGCATTACCATAGTCCTATGTATTAACAAAAGAACAAAAATAGGAATATTGTAAAACTTAATTTACTTCTTTAAATGCAGTTGTATATGTTATAACAATTTTATTTCATTCTTCGACACTAACAAGTTTATTAGTAGATTTTTATTGACTAAATATACATTGTTTCTACCTTATTTTTATAAAAAGCAACTTGCTAAACTATTAGCATTTAATATATTATGCAGGGACCCAGTTACCAGTAGAGTAGTGAAGGTTATAGAACATAGTAGTATTATTACTACAAATCTTAATGATACATCTAGAAGTTTAATCTGTTAAACGAGACAAAGGACAGGCATACACAGTATTAAACTAATTCATTAAAATATTCAGGGTCTATCCGGCAAGGAGTTAGAATTAGATTTATTTTTAAACATAATATTCAAGTATGTTGCATAACTGAACATTGGTTAAAAAGTATTCAATTAAAATTTATAATGAGTATTATTCAATTGTAAGTGCCTTTTTAAGAGAATTCTATATATGGTGGCTCTCTAATATATTTATATAATGATGTAAAACGTAAAGAACTTAAAGATATAGTAAATCTTTCTATCGTACTGATGAATTATCCTGTGTGGAACAAGAGCAACATACCATAGTTTGTGTGTACTGTCCACCGCAGAGTGACTTTAGTGTATTCGAAACAGTAGTACAGGATATTTTAAATCGTTTGAGTTTTAGTAATAGGAATATAGTAGTATGTGGTGATTTTAATATTAATTTCCTTGAGCAGTCAGCTCTTTCTGTGAAACTAATTAGTTCATTAGAGTCATTTAATTAAAGTATCTATTTTTGGAACCAACCAGGATTATATCACATTCTGCTATCTGCTTAGATAATGTATTTTGTGACTCAATTTCTAAATACGGCCGGGCCATATTAAGTGAACCGACATCTGACCATTGTGGTCAAAGGGTAGATTTTTCTGTAAATACAATGCTTAAAGAGAGTAAGATCACATGTAGACCAATGACCTCTAATCGCTTAAAGAAATTTAATAATAAAGTAAGTGTCAAGGTTCTCAATATGGAAGGATATCCTTTCTCAGACGAAGTATACGAGTCTTTACTTAACATAATTACTTTAGAATATAAAAAATATTATTAAATGTAAGACCTTTACTAAGAATAATAAGATTATGTTTTGTGATCTAAATTATATGAATTATATGATATGAAAAACATACAATTTTGATCCTAATTTTATTCAATATGTTAAAAATTATTTAAAATGATTTGTGCCACTGCCAAGTCCCTTTATCTAAAAACTAAAATACGAAATTCTAGTAATAAAATCAAAACTACTTGGAATATTAATAACAATGAAACAGGACGCAGCAAGGTGCGTGATAATACCTTTGAATAAATATTGTCTTCTGTTTACGCGAATGAAACACCAATAACTAAATTATGTTCGGGTACTTTGAAATAACTACACTGGAACATTGAGACAACTACCATCTTAGTCTCCCCGTGACCATGGCTGCTGAAAAGCAACCGAAACGTCGGGGAAAGTGTAAACTTAAAAACAAATAGATTTGGTAGCCGTAACAATCCAATTAGCTTAAAATTAGCAAAGTTTAATAGTATAGTATAGTAGTGTAACAGTTTCTAAATTATGTAATAGAGTGTTAAATAAACAACGCGATAAAATCCGTATATAGTAGTTTAATTTCAATGAATACCTTTGAACTTAATACAAATAATAACAATAGGAATTCTATGACGCCTATTAGAGGGTTTTAGTTTTCTTCTTTTTTATTTCTGTTTTATAATATTTTAGGTATAAGTTAGTTTTATAGAATTGTGTTTATATTATGTATATAATTAATAATTTGTATTGTGGAAAATAATAACATAATTTCAAATAATTTGGAAATAGTCGACACCTTTAATAACTACTTCGCAAAAATAACTTTAAATACAACTAGTACCCTAAGGTCTTGCCCAGCTCGAGCAGAATACTTGAGTAAGATACTATTCAGTTTTGAACGTGTACATCCATATCATATAATAAACGTATTTAAGTAACTTAATTAAAATATATCTGCTAAATTCAGGGATTCCTATCTCTGTAAAATTTGTTGAAAATATTATTGTCAATATAGCGCCACACTTAGCTGCTATAATCAACGGGGCATTTTAATGAATATGGGCATTTTTCTTAACTTAATTAAATGTAGTAAAATACTACCTTAATTTAAAATTGGATACCAAAGCGACCCCAATAATTTTAGGCCAATTTCAATCAGTAAAATATTTGGGAAGATTATATTACAGCAATTAAAGAGCCACTTTAGTGTAAATTATTTATTTCATACAAATCAATATGGTTTCAGGATTTGTGTGAAATTGTTTTATTTGTGGATGACAAATCCCCTATTTTTAAAGTAGACTGAAAAGCACCGAATTTATGTGCTGTTAACGATTTACTCGCGCAAGTCCTAGACTGGTTTACGACGAATAATTTACTACTAAACTTTACACTGCCAAATGTAAAGAGTCCTAACGTAAATATAAATTTAAAAACTTTAGATGATAAAGTTAAGTGAGGCGCTCAAATATAAATAATAGCCTCAGTAATTTTATTGACCTTTACTAATTTTCAAGCTAACAAAACTATTAAAACTATTAAAGCTATTCAAATTTATTATAGTTTATTTATATAATGCTTATTTTTTATATAATACATTATATATTACCATAAACAAAATTCATATAAATACCAAATCATGTCTGCATTGACATAAACTTTATATTTTATCAATTACATTATTTTAAAATAGTTTAACTATGCTTAACAATCGTTCTTCAAAATTATCTGTTATTTGTAGATATACAACCTGTTTACACCAAACTCATTAGTAGATATCGTGCATGTTTTGTTCGCTTAAATATTACAATCAATATTACAAAACTGTCCTTACTCAATTAACTTACAGTTGGTATTTCTAGAGTGAGAATCCTTACCTCGCCGTAACACAATTTGACTAGCACGGGAGCTAAAGAATTTTTATCGGATTACCGCCAATTTTATATGTTGAAGTTAAACAGAATATTTTTCTTCTTATTTATACATTAATTTGCTAATGTTCTAAGTTAATATAGTCAAATATGATTAATAGTGTAAATATGTTTAACTGTACTATATTGTATCTATTTTAAACATGCTGTGCACACATATTTAGAACATATATTAAAACAGAACAACATTGTAAACCTAGGCTAACTTTATCTATGAATAAAGTTTTATCTAATCTTATCTTTGTGAACTAAATGAATAAATGATATTGACTTTGACCATGAATTCAGCTCATCCATGAAAGCTTTAATCTTTAAGATAGTATATAGTTTCATTGTGTTTTAATATTGTAGGTATCGATTGAAAATAAAAGTAATAATATATTAATAATGATACCTTCAATATGTATGTCAGTATAGTGCATATAAACATAGCGCACCAATATGGGCAAAAGTATTAACAAGTCATTCCTCTTCCTAATACCATTTTTGATAGACATATAGCAGATTGCACCTGATAACACATCCCCAGAGAGTAGCTCTGGCTGGATATAAACAGTGCCGAGAGGAGAAATACCGAGGAGTGCCCCAGCCAAATTCAACCTCACCAACCGCAATAATGCTACATATCCATAAGTACACAGTACATTATCAAGTAAATTCGTCGCTTGCCAATAGTTAGCTACCAGGGAGTGCCTTGGCCAAGCCAAACTACGACGCCGACACAACGAGTCCACCTAGCATCCAACACACTTATCTGTAAGTCTCATAATCGAGACGAAAAAACAAATAAACACGAGTGTCGTAGTTGACTTCAACCTATCAGGACGGAAATATAAACAAACCAAATTGATGTTAAATCTGTTAAATTTATCACAATTACTCACTACATGGAATAAGTAACAATTATCCATATTTTCAACGTTTTCACACGATACCTTAATATTTTTTAAAGCATTTGGCGTTCGATTAATAAATAATTGAAAACGAAAAAAAACGAAAAGGTTATTTGTCAGATGCCAAAATATCTATAATTTGGAGGAATTTAAATTAATCTGTCAGTAATAATTACTAATCCTATCCCTTAGGTTATTCTTTAACAATGTAAAATTATGTACCTACCTTGCATTTTTTTTTACTGTATGTATCGATACTATACTATAATCTGTTTGGTCAAAAGCGGATATCAACTTTTTTAAATTCAAATAATTAATTAATTGTTTTACAATTGATGCTACACTTGGACATCACTAAAATGTCTATGGTCATGTCAATGAATCGTTTGTATACCTTTTGATTTTGTTGTATTGAAATCGACTATATCGCAATACCCCATACAATGCGTGACAAGTCAAATGTTGAGAACCAATTCTGAACGAAATGTATATATTTTCTTTTATTTGTTCATAAAAGTTAAATTTGCACGTGGGCTGGGATAAACGAGTGCCTTTTAAAAAAAAATGAATCGTCTATCCCACTTCTGAATTGTAAGGAAACTCCAGAATCAGTTCTCAAGTATTTATTTCCTTTAATATTATTGTAACATAATTATATTTTATATTAATAGTTTACATAGTTACACAATATGCATACCTGATTTAATTCAATGCAATATCCGCCACTTAATATACTTTTACTTCACAAACTTATCCGATCGCCACACAACGCACGACTGCCCGTTATAGTTCCGCGCGTTAGTTTTATACTATCAAGCATAGTGGGGCAGTCGAGAAAAATCAGTGTGGCCAACAGAAAATAACGGATACAATTAAACATATTCAAATAATGCTTCTACATTGCTACATTTAACTAAATATTTCTATATAATAATTATATTCTACCTATAATTGCTAACATTTGTGTACATGGACATGGATGTTTGTCTTGGTCTGGGTGTTTCTATGTATAATATGTAAGTAATTACAAAAAAAAATTGTATATATGTATGTTTATCCATTGTCTAGTACCCACAGTACAAGCCTTGCTTAGTTTGGGCTAGATGGTGTTGTGTGTTTGTGGTAGAATATTATTATTATTATTATTTCTGAGGTCGCCGTCATCGAAATCAATGAGGTGGATTATATTCATTATTTTAAAGATTCTCAAATCTATCATAATACAAGAATAATTTATAATGCAGTACTATTTTTAACACAGAGAAGGAAACGTTTTCGCCGATATGAGAAGCGAACGTCTCACGATGGACGGAAGCAAGTAAAATCATTCCTTAAGAGCAGTAAGGCATTCTAAAGCGTTACGTATTTAATATATATATATTATTAACTACATCAAAGAAGAAGCCTTCGAGGTGTTTGAAAGGTATTGATAACTTCAATGGCGGCAGTTAAGCGTTTTAACACCTCCCTTCGTGAACATAAGTGTTGAAAGTGCTCGGAAAATATGAAAAGCAAAATGAACTGCGGTATTACTCGTAGACTAGTTCAATTTAATAGAAATATACCGGTAATATAGTATCCAAGTAATATTGTAAATGTGCTACACAGTATTTTCTTACTTTTAGGGGAATGTTATAGTAAGAAATGTTGAAATTTAAAGACATTAAAGTATACTTCAATCGTTTTATAAAAAGTAAGAAACGGCAATGAATTGCCGTAAACCTTACAGTTCAAAAAATGGTATTACGTGAGGTCAGAGGTCAAAGGTCATAGTCATTTCGGGTTATATCGACTATGCTGAGTCGAATGGCGTTGACCGTGAATCTCTAGCTCTTACGGTTCTTGAGTTGAAAGTTGTATAACAGACAGACGGACAAAGCTGTTGTATAAGAGTTTCTTTAAACTCTAAAAACTAAACTACCATTTACAGATTTAATTAATTTAAATTACTACAAAAATGTTATTATAACACTACTTTTATTGAAATATTTGCCGACGGCTAATTTTCAGCAACCATAAGCATCGAAGAGAGACTTAAATAGTGTACTTTTCTATTTTAAAATGTGAGATTATTTCAAATACCCGGACATTATTTAATTATTGGTGTTTCTGTTTGACAGCACAAATAGTGTAGTGGTTTTAGTGATCGCGCCACCAATGCCACTGTACCAAGTGTTGTGGGTTCGATCCCAACATTAAAAATTTGATCCTCAAATAATTAGAGGTGCTTTTTGTATTCATTGTTTGAATGTTTGTAAGCCCCCACGACAGATGATAATTATATAAATAGTGTGGATGATATATTCTATAAAATAATTATACACGCAGAATGAGATTTAAAGCTGATAGCAAACAGATTAAGCATGTCCCAGATAAAAATAAAATTCATTTTATGGCCGTATTCGTCCTCGTGAGATTTACGTGGTGAAGCCGCAGGAAGAGTACCTAATTATACCCAGAAGTATCTACAAAACAATATAATTGATATGTCCAAAGTAATATCGAGATAACTATCTTTTAAATAATAGATATATATTTATTAAGGACTCACATACCAGGCAAGCCATACAGCCCGCGTGATGGTAAACGGTCACCATAGGCTATGATCGCTTGTTATACCAGAAGGATGTATTTACCGATCCAAAGTAAAAGGAATTAAGTACCTAAATAATGATGAAAGGAGGGTGTGGCAGAAGTCGGAATGAAAACCACCGGATTACTTACGTACCGGGCGATATCAGTAATAGCCTTACTAAAGCTGTTGTAGGAAACCCAGATGTTTCCTAGAAAAGTGTTTTCTCGGGCGACCCGGCTCATTTGTACTGTCACATATTTTTTTATTATTACACCGTTCGTAAAAGCACTGAACACAACAAATACTTTATAAATATTGTAAACAATTGTTTTCGATCACGTAATTTTTATATCGTATCCACAGCCCTTGGCGTTCCAAAGCAGTTAAACTATCGCGTCATCTAGGCACTCGATTCGACAGGATTAATTCAAGGCATCGTCTCTAATTTAATTAGCTATGTCGCTTCCATTGTGACATCAAACACACATACTTATACTTAGTAAATTAAATAGACAGGCTAATATTGTACTATAAACGGGACAAAATTTATTAATCTTCTCTCTACTCTTATAAAATATTTTATATAACTGAAATGTGCGTAACGGCACACCGGTGGCCAGTCACAATAGATTTTTTATTAAAAGACTAGACAGATTATAAATAAGTTGTTGAAATTGACATATCTGTATAGACAATAATACCAAATTATAAAGAATAAAAACTCTCCAAAGAATCTCTAGTTTCTCACGTTTTATATACAAACCAATTTTAATAAAATTGACCCAGGAATTACTTGTTTTTTTGAAAATACTTCTCCCGCTCTAGTTCTAAATCCTTTGTCACGGGGGGCCTTACAAACATTCAAACAGGAGCCACAAAGAACATCCAGACTCGGAACAAACATTAGCGGAACACAAATTTTTTTTTGCCCCTTTTTGGATTCAAACCCACAGCACTCGGCGTAGTAGTGGCGAGACGATCACTTAACCACTTCGCCATCCGTGCAGTCATAAGTTTAATTTATTCGAGGTATTTAAAACAAACTATAGTATTAACAGCGTGTAGTAAGCAGAAGAGATATAACTAATACCTACGTCACATCGATAATGAGACCCATTTGACGTTCATAAGTGTTACTTTGTGACCTAAGTGAATAAATTATTTTTGACTTTGACTTTGAATGCTAGAAAATATATACTAGATTAAACATACATATAGCCTCCCACCTATTTCTTTGAAAGGGTTGGCAGAGATGTATTACATCCGCATTTAGCGAAGTAAGGTGTTAGGCCACATACAAGAAAGCATTCGAAAATAATAAAGAATCTCGAAGTCTCGAAACATGACACTTGCTTTAAGAAATTTGTCTCATATAAATGAGCTTTAAGGGCAAACGTAAAACAGTATTTTCTTTTAATCTATATTAATATAATAAAGAGGAAAGAGTTAATTTTTTGCTTGCTTGTTTGTTTGTAAGGATTTAAATAAAAACTACAAATCTGATTTAAAATTTTTTTTGAATATTAGAAAGCTATATTATCACCAAGTAGCATGGGCTACAATGTTTTTATTTTTTAAATATTACTAATGACTAAACTAAACCGTGGGCAAAAGCTAGTCTTATATAAATCAGCTTTAAGAATTAGGTAAGGGCTAGCAAGCGTAAATAGATAATAATATTAACATATGATTGTTCATTAGGCGTACTTGCAATAGAATACTGTTGACTAAACAGCATTGAATAATTTTGCATCACATTAGTATCGCCATAGCTAAATCGCAATTAATGCTAATTAATATCAATATTATACTCAAGCTAATGATCCTAATTCAATACCCCGAGATACATAAAATTGCATTGTCTGATATTTGCTTTATGTGAATTAGAAGCAGATTTCATTTTCCGTTTGCAATTTTAATACGGAAGAAAGCTTTTGAGTGAACCTTCATTTTAATATTGACTTTTTATAATGAAAATATATTTTATATTGAAATAGTCTTTGCCTGCTTCTTTGACTGCGGGAACTACAGTTCGCGTGTGACGTGATTTATGTAGATTCTTTTATTAGATTAAAGCAAAGGATAGAAATTAAGATAAAACGCAAAGACATTAAAATCTCTTGTAATCTATTTGATGAACATGCGAGGGTTTGCTGACGTTACTACAATTTGTTATTATATGTGGCGCTTCGTCAGTCATTATTAATTTATTGTGTCACAATTTGGACAGGCACCTATAAAACTATACTCCTTAAACTCTTCCCTTTCGCTTTCCCACAGTGGAAATTTATGAATAATGCTCCTTACTTTCGGTTCGACTATTATTTATATTGTACACTGTTCTTTAAGCAGCATTCGTTACTATCTTTCGATATCACAGTTGAGTCTAAGCGACGCAAATATAACCGTCCGTTTTATGTCTACGTCTACAATTAAATACAATTTTTCATTGTCTTACAGTACGACTTTTCCGTGAAATGGAAGCCTGGTTATCCATAACACAAGATTTTACCTAGCTTGAAAACCTGTCTCCCAGTAACTTTTATTGGCATCATTATATTTTTGTGCTTAATTGTGATATGGGTGAAATAAATAAATAAATAATTTCATGAAACGTTTAACAACAAAATGCCAAACAGTGAAACAATTCCTAAATAAGAGTAAATAAACAGACAAAGGTAAATTCATTGAAATTAAACTACTATATACGGATTTTATCGCGTTGTTTATTTATCACTGTCTTACAAAATTTTAAAACTATTACACTACTACTACTATTGGTTTTATTTTACTAATTTAAAAGCTAATAAAATTATTTAAACTATTAAATCTATTTATATTTAGGTTTACACTTTCCCCGACGTTTCGGTTGCTTTTCAGCAGCCATGGTCACGGGGAGACTAAGATGGTAGTTGTCTCAATGTTCCAGTGTAGTTATTTCAAAGTACCCGAACATAATTTAGTCATTGGTGTTTCTATTTACGCAGAATGAGCTCAAAGTATCGTGAAGTTTAGCTGTGGTTTGTTTCTTCTTGGGTTTGACTATTTGAAGTACTGGATCCCAAGCTGGTGGTACATTCCAAACATCTTCTCTATTGAAATTGGGATGTTTTTTGATTTCAATAGCCTCGAAAGGTAAAAATACAAACATAATTATACAAATTCTAACCACGGTGTTAGGTTTTTATGAACCTATCGTCATGGTCTGTAGTAGTTGTTGTTTATAGTTGTAGGTTCTTTTCGACTACTTCAAGGAGCATTCTTTGAAGTAGTCGAAAATAATCAGTTCTAAAATATATATCTAAAGTCAAAACAACGGATACAATTTTATAATAGTAGGTGTGGTAGTAGCTTGCTAGGCTACCTATACTATCTCTATCGCCTTGGGATCGAACTCGAGACCTCTGCGTGGCATTCCATCGGTTTTCCACTAAGCTATCGCTACTTACTAGATATGTATATTCATAGATAAATAGGTAATACACAATCTAAACTTACATATTATACTACCATACTACTTATCGACTTCTAGTCAGCATATAAAGATGAAACATGCACCAGATTTTAAGATAGACTTTCAACAATACAATTGTGAATACCGCATTTAATTACGTGCAATAGTTTTTCCGGGTTGCGTGTACAAAAACATACAGACAAAAATTGTTAAAATAATTGTGTAACTATGCATACCTATAGTTTTTTAAATATCTCCTATGTGCAGACATCGATCAGTTACAATTTTATCTCTTGTATAGTACGTAAACATAATTAATAAAGAGACGTCATTTAAAAAAATATAAACTTCCATATCATTCACACATTGCTTGTTAAGCCTCAATTCCAATCTAAGATCAAAGCAGATCTTATCATTTATTCTCTAACATTATTAATTGTTTAACTCCAAGAAATGTTCAAAACAAGGTAACTATAAATTACTCATATAGTGCTACACGAAACCTTAATGTTATCACGCCGATCTGTTGACTCGTGAATGAGTGAATGTCTATCACTCTTCGTTCATTCGCTCGTATCGCGCGATCTGTATGCTTCGTTCTATTGACAAACAGTGTCGGGCTTACGTCGTTAATCAACGAAGGCAATAGTAGTTAACTGCATACACTATATGGTATATTTGTAGAGCGCTTTTGAATAGACTCAGCGATGATTGTTACTCACGTATGAAAGACTGTTTGTTTGGTTGTTATACCGTTTGCTAAATGATTGCTTGCGCGCTTCACCAATCCGTGTAGCCAATATACCGCCTCTAGGCAATCTTTTCACAAGACAATGTTTTATATGTATAAACATAGTTACGTCTGTAAAGCTATATGTCTGTATATGTAAAAATAGAGCAGCGATAGCTCAGTGGGGAGACCAACAGACTGCAATGCAGAGGGTTTCGGGTTCGAACCCACGTCGCGCACCTCTGACTTTCGGAAGTTATATGACTTTTCGAAATTATGTGCGTATTGATTGACATTTATCGCCTGCTCCGTGCCTCGGAGAGCACGTTAAGCCGTCGGTCCCAGCTGCCATCTATGGCAGTCGACACAAAAGATCCCACTGGGTTGAAGTGTCACCGGTCTGTACTGACTGGACCCCCACACAAGATAAGATAAGATACGTAAAAATGCGGCATCCCCGCGATAAAGGAATTTTCGTAAGCAGGCCTAGAGGCAATAAATTGGCTACGTAGATTGGCGTAGCGGGCAAGAGTTCATTGTGTTAGAAAGTGTATCAATAACTAGTATTATAATTATACAAATATATATTGCTATACTGTATAATTGTATAAGTTATATTCCACTTCCGGTGTTATTTAATTTGTAGTTATAACATAAAATACCTGATGTTAATAAATAGTTATTAATTATATAAAATATGCTAAGGATTTATAATAATTGTAATCGTTGTTAATATTTTATAATAAAGGCGCTCACACTACTTCCGGTTATGTCTTGTCAGTATAAAATACGCCCTTTCCGGTTTAATACTAGGTGGTAAGGAGTAGCATGAGCGCTTTTACGGCAGTTGAGTTCTAACCGTCGAAGTGTAAAGAAGTGAAGTTACAGTGTAATATCTGTGAGCACAACAATAAATTATCGTGAGTGAATATTATAACGGTGTGTTTCAATTCCCCCTGGTCTATTATAATTGCCACTGAGAATTTGGTTAGAAACCTACTTGTTTCAATCATTTGTGTATGCCACTACAAATTGTTTCGAGTCTGGGTGCACTTTGAATGCATTAATCGTATGTGCGCAATATAGTACTAGATGATGCGGTATTGTCCACTTTCAAAACATAAAACGTTGGGCAAAATCCAACTTCTTTCATTTGTATCTGTGTTTTAAATGTGTTGCGAGTATGATTTTAAATTAATACTATTATTTTAAGGCTTAGTATTAATGTAAATATCTGTTCAGAACCCGATTTCTACGAAATTTTGTTCTCCATCAGTACAATATACTGCATCACAGGTGCGTAGATATTAATATCTTAGTTATTAATATTGAATAAACACCCTCGTATATCAAATACGATTTTACAACACAAGCATTTGGTCCCAAGCCTATTTTGTTACTTACTTTCATCATGGGAAAGTTTTAAAAATTGATTGATCAGTTAATGAGAAATGTAGGTACGTATATAATAAGAATTACGCTATTTACTATAGACTCACGACAAAAGAACTACCAGAAGAGAGTGAGATGAACTACTACCACCATTATCCACATTTCGCCAGCCAGCTGTATATTTAGGTGGTACCTAAACATAGACAAACTTCTTGTGGTTTCCTGAACATATTTAATTAAAAACACAGTAAAAGCTATTTATAACAATTTGCTCGTTCCTGGAATAGAACCAAACCTTCCGATCGCACGCAAACCTAAGCGCAACCTTAGGCCAAACGACCAACAAGACAGACATCCCATATAATTTTTCTTAAATAGAATCTGAAGTACCATCTACTGTAAGTAAACCTTAACAAAACACAATAAATGTGAGAGTACTGCACAGTTTCTCTAAAACATTTCTTGGTGACATCTTATCCTGGGACATTTTCTTTCAACAGCGCGGTCATACATTCACAAAAGCACGACACTGCTGCTCAACACGAAGGCAATTGTCCCGGGCAAGTGTTTCGAACTTCCGTCTACCTTGTGTACTGGCGGGCACAAAAGTGTTACACGGCATTTCGTTTGTATTGCATGTTTTAGATACCAGTTACGTCGTATGGCAGAAATATCACTAAACATGGATGAAGTAGATAAATAAAGTATATGGGTGTTACCTATGTTTTAGACTAAAACTAGATTTTGGAGGTTAGGTTAGCAAAAGTACTTTTTCTGCATGGAAGGTACCTTATGTTCATTTTTGTTCCCCTGACAACGTGTATGCGAAATTTCATGATGATCGGTCGAGTAGATAAAGCGTAACAAAAGAACAAACAAACAAACTCATATTCGTATTTATAATGTTATATTTAGTTAGGATTAGGATACTGCCTTGGTGACTCAGTGGTAGTGAATGTAAAGTACGATTGGATATTTCCATCAAAGAATTCTCCTATCTTCAATATCTTTTGCCGAGGATTGGAAAGACGCGAGTTAGTAGTATTGTAAAAGATCATATCATACAGTAAAGGAGGATACGGCTACGATGTTGCGTTGCCAACCCTAGAAAACAAAATACTACTATACCAATAACTTATATGAGACTCTTGTTATTTACCAACCAAGTCGCCTTGTTCGTATCTTTATCAAATAGTTCTCAGTGATGGGCTCTTTCAGTCGTAAATGGTTGCTAATGGTACAAAGGTAAAATAAACTATTGTTTTGAGGGAAAACTAAGGGATATAAGATTACCTAAATGTATAGATTACTAATATTGTAAGGACTAATTAATGAACTGGTAACATAATTCTGTGCCAGCTCTGCTTATATCTATTGAAATTTGCCATTCAGGCATTGAATATAGGCTTTCAAATAATATTATTTCGTAATAAGCCAAAGTATGGCTTTAGTACGTAGCTAACGTAACTAATGTAGGTACAAAATCATACCGTTTATGATTATAATTTATGTGAAACCAGGGGCTGATTTAGGAAAGATTTTAGTGCCTGTGTCACCACAGACAAGATAGAGCATTAACTAACATTACTTTGACAGCTGGATTCTACTTCACCTGGTTAATTTTTTGCTAACTTACAATCTCTGATGTTAAGCGGCTTCCATAAACGATGATCGCTTTCAATGCTAATAGTATGTTTTTCGAACCTCGTACGTTACCTATCCAAGAGAAAGAAAAGAATGAAAGGAAAGAAATGGAAAATGTAGCTACATAACTCTCCGGTACTCTTATATTTTTGACATAACATACTGTGCAACTTTGATGATAAAAGCTTAGTAATACCTACTCATTTCTGCAGGCTATTGCAGTTATACGGACACTCACGACGGCCGCTATCAAGTGCCAATCATACGTAACTTGTTTCGATTCATTAATATCTATATAACACATAATTCCACCCTTTTATTCTGGAAATTTGAAGTACAGTACATACAAGAAGTAAGTCAAATTAAATAGTTGATACCTACAAAAGTTTATACTTCATAAATACATTTAGTAGGCTTTTTTGGTTCAAGTCTTGCTTCAAGCATTGTCTTTTTCTTGTTTATAATTTACAAGCATTACTACCTATAATAATGCCTGAACCTCGACAAACATGTCGTCGTTTTAAAAACTAAGTCAGGGATTGTTTGTATTTAATATCTAGGGCGACGGTATGCGTCACTTTTCATATAGTTATAGTCATGTGTCAGTAAGTACTTTATTATGTTGAATATAACAATTAATGTTAAAGATGCACGCTTAAGAATAAATTTAGTTACACTAAATACTGTGGATTCCACAAAAACGCTGACTAGATATTATTTAGGCTTTAGACTAGGATAAGTTTATTAAATTCAAGTCAAAAACGAAAAACATGCACATCTAAATGCGAGTGTACTAACACATTCTATACAAACTTGGTACATTATTATCGTGACAAATTAAACTACGCCGGAACAATACGTGCTCTGTCGTTTTAGCAGATGCTACTTAAAATGGTTGCTTTACAATTTGGCTGCCATGTTGTTGTACTTTGGTAGCGTTTTAAATTATTATATTTAAAATACATCTCATAAATACATCGTCCTGTGCTGCTGAACGTGCTCGCTTGCTGGCTGTGGGAGAGTGGGAGTCGGGCCTTTGGCTTCAGGCGCTCCCGTCGTCCAACATAGGTACTATGATGGACGATACGACCTTCCGCATTGCTTCTTGTTTGCGCTTAGGTTCTCCTTGTGTTTCTCCGCATCGGTGTCTTTGTGGAGAAGCCGTCGACAGTCTTGGTCACCATGGCCTATCATGCAGCAGGAGTGCTGGTCGTATATCACGACACGCCAACCTGAATAACATACTCCGTCGAGCTTTTGTCACCGCTGGCGTCCCGGCTCTGCTTGAACCTCACGGCTTGGTACGCGACGATGGCAAGAGACCAGATGGTATGTCATTACTGCCATGGAAAATGGGTAGGCCTTTGGTGTGGGACGCAACTTGTGTCGACACCCTTGCGCCATCACATCTTTCTAGCACAGCGGGTTGCGCTGGTGCTGCTGCTGCATCAGCGGAGATGCTCAAACGGCGTAAATATCAAAACCTTATTGGTGAGTACATATTTGAGCTGTTTGGTGTCGAAACGCTGGGGCCATGGGGTCCAAGTGCTAGGTCTGTTTATAGAGACCTAGCTAAGCGGCTCATCGACACTTCGCGTGACCAGAGGGCTGGTATTTTCTTTGCACAAAGAATAAGTATTGCCATTCAACGTGGCAATGCTGCCAGTCTTCTGGGCACGTTGCCAATTGACGACGATGCGGAGGAACATTATGACGCTTTTTGATTTTGCAGTTTTATTTTTGTGTTTAGTTTATATTTTTCTTGTAAATAATTTGTGTATATATTATCCTTCTAGCTTATAATTAAAATCTTTATATTTATAGTTTTAAATTTAGATTTTTTTATGTGAGGAGAGACTAGCACCAGAGCTTGCTTCTCATTTTAATGTGTTAAACGCATGCTATTAATTATTTATTTTAAGAATAAATGGCAACTAGCATTCCCATTTTTTATGTTTATAGTTTAGAATACCATATAGTCTACTTTTTTTTATACTACTAATGTGGCAAACAAGCATACGGCCCACCTGATGGTAAATGGTCATCGTAGTGCTTGATGGTAAGCGGTCAGTATAGATAAGATAAACTCCCAGCCACCCATTAATTATAACACGTTGCCAGTACAATGCTTTTTCCGGAACTTTGATATCTTTTCTACAGGATAACAAGTCAAGGTTATTTGATAGCAATCTTTTATAGCATTGTCGAACAGATCTAGAGCTACGAGGGCGTTTAGTTATATCTACAATTTTTTTATTAATCCTTGTTTTTGAGTTTTCACTGGCCAGTGGACAATGTGTTTCTAATGATCTTAATCAAATAGTAGCCATTTCTACTTTATTTTCACTAAGCTCACCTACATTTTGTAGTTCTAGCACGAGTTTTCTACACGTAAACTTATTGGCGCCGCTATGTTACCGGATGACGTTAGACTGATAGTGTCGTGACACAGCGTCATAAAATATTTATTCGACAAATTGTAGAGAAGCGTAGAGAAATTATTCCAAGTCAAATATTATCAGCTCGGGTTGGGCAAATTATGAATAAGTTTTATTATAATATGCATAGATAATTTTGCGCACAACGTAAGAGGATGTCATGGTGAAATAATAGAATTTGATTTGTCAGATCATACCGCACAATTTTTAAGGTGCCCAGTTAAAAAAACATGTGCCATAAAGTCTTGGAAAACAGTCCGCCGAAATTATTGCCCGGACAATATTAATAAATTTAAGATTTAAGAAATGTATTAAATGTCTTACCTTTTCTGACATATATAATTGTTCTGATCCTAACGATGCCTACAATTGTTTTTTAGCTCTGTTTCTCTGTTTTTACGACTTATGTTATGTTTTCCCATTAAAATTGTTAAAAAATATGTCATAAATAGATCTAAATGGAAATTGAATGGCATAAAACAATGTAGCAGAAAGAAAAGGCAACTGCTATGGCAATATAGGTGTAAACCTGCTCTAGTTAATAAAGAAATATACAAATCTTACACTAAGAGATTTAAATGAATAACATTATTAACCCAAAAAGCTCAAAACAATTACTATATTAATACATCCAAGAATAGGTCAAAAGCAGCGTGGTCCATAATAAATAGATGCAAAGCTATTTTTTCTAAAGAACCAATAACGGCAATCAACCTCAATGGAGAGAAAATAACCGATCAATTTAAAATAACCAACTCTTTTAACAACTATTACATTGATTATCCTACAACTACAAAATTAAATACAACTAGTAGTAACAATTTACAAAAATATAGCCTTAGCGTTCTTATATCTTGTTTATGGAACCAACGATACCTGAAGACATAATAAACCATATTAAACTTCTCAAGAATACAAACAGCGTAGACTCTGACGGTATATGCACTCAAGTTATTGAAGAAGTATCACAGTATATCGCTCCACACCTAAATCATATTATTATAAATAAATGTATTTCTAATGGGGTTTTTCCCTGAGCGATTAAAGACGTCAATAGTTACACCCTTGTATAAAAAAGCTAGACAAACAACTTATTGAAAACTATAGACCTATTCCTCTCATTCAAATTTTTCAAAAGTATTTCAAAAGATTATTTGCAAAGCTTTATACAATTATTTGGAAAAATATAGCATATTAGTATCCGAACAAAAGGTTTTCGGAAAAATAACACCATTAACATGGCCAATTACGAACTTTTTTTACCCTGTTCTAAAAAATGTCGACAATAGAAAATCAATATGCTATCTATATGGATCTTTCAAAAGCATTTGATTTTGTGGATCATCGAATACTATTAAATAAACTGGAGAGTTATGGAATTAGAGGCAATAGCCTGAATCTCATAAAATCTTATCTATGTAATAGAAAACAGCACTCAGAAACAACACAGATATGTCTACGCACTAGTATCGAAAGGAAGTACCGATCTCACAGTAGATTAATAAAATACGGAGTTCCACAGGGAAGCGTATTGGGACCTCTATTGTTCCTTCTGTTTATCAACGTTTTGTCTAAACAAATAAATTATCCTATGGTACTTTTTGCTGATGACAGCACAGTAATTATAAAATGTGGAGATCCGAAAACATATCAATATGAAATAAATATGAAATTTTTGTAAATTGTAACAATTCACGTATAAATCTAGATAAAACTAAAATTATGCATTTTATCAAACGATTCCTAATAAATTTATCAATGTCAATTATCAGGGAACAAAGATAGAATCAACTACTCTGACAAAATTTTTTAGGAATAATAATAGATAGTAATTTGACAAGGAAAGCACAAACTTACGAAATTTGTACAAAAGTGAATAAATTTGTTTATGTCTTATATAAATTATCCAAAATTGTTAACATCAATTCGGTATTAAAGGCTTACCATAGCTATGTAGCATCTATACTATGATACGGTCTAATTTATTGGGGTAATTCAGTTAATAAAAAATACGTACAGGCTATGTGTGGCTAACAAAAAATGGACAGCTGTCGACCTATTTTCAAAAGTCTACAAATATTACCTCTTTCATGTATGTATATATATGAAGTAAATATATTTATAAAAACAAACAATATTATATAAAGTTGCTTTTAAAAGTCCCTACCGTCAATTACGTGACATAAATAAGCTGGAACTTGAATTGCCCTTAGTAAGAACAGCGCTAAAACGAAAAAGTTTTCTCTATATGGGTCAAATCGTATATATAATAAGCTGCCTGATGCTATAAAAACCTAGATATTATAAGTTTTAAAAACAGATTGCATATTGTTACAAAAATGTTATTACTCTGTAAACGAATATCTGAATGATAATTCCATAAATTATTATGAATGAAGACATATATAATTTATTCAATTGACATAAAATATAAAAAAATAAATCACGAACAATTTTGTTCGCATCTCGAGAAATTACATTCAATTACCTTCTACGAGATAAACGAGTATAAAGTGTTAACAAAGATAAAATACGCTTATTGATGATACTCGTTCAATGACGATGACGACGTGCATTGCGTACTGTCGCTTTGTTGCAACGTACACTAGTTCAATCTTTGAACAGTTTTATAAATTCTACCAAATCGCTTCAGATCTTTCCTAACACTCGCTGTACATTTGAGCTGTCTCGGGTGCAACACAGTCAATTTATAACGCGAATTTACCGCCGTAACTCATGAACATTTAAACCAATTTCTGCAATTGCCGAATCAATTTGTTTCGTCTACCATACTATAGTTAAAAGATATCCCCTTTTTTTTTACCCCCATATGTTTATAGTCGACAATTGTATTGGACATCTATATAAATAAAACATTGTTATTCTTAATTGTATAATTGTATTATTTTAGTGTCGTTTTTAAAATTAGTCTTAGATTGACGTAATTATGTATGATTCATACATAAGATAAATAAGTTTTAGAAATTTGCGCACCTGCTTCAGGTTATCTATAATTCAGCGCATCCATAATTTGTACCAACCCTATGTACCTGTATTATGCAAATAAAATTGATTTGATTTGATTTGAAAATAATAATAGTTATTTTGATTAATTTCTCTTCCACAGAAGCGCGTTATAAATATGTAAACAACTTCTAGAGTTAACATAATCTTACAAGGGTAACTGTGCAGTGGAAACCTGTCATATAGTTACCAGTATTATTATCAAGTTATTCTGAGCCCAGAGTTGGAAACTATGCAAGGTAGAAGCAATATCGATTGCACGGATGACGCAAAGGTTTAAGTGGTCACCTCGCCGCTACCACTGCGCCGAGTATTGTGGGTTCGAATCCCACACGGGACAAAAATTTGTGTGAGGCACAAATGGTTGTTCCGAGTATGGGTGTTCTTTGTGTCCATTGTTTAAATGTTTATAAACTCCCCCGCGATACAGGAATAACTCATAGCTCGGGAGTTGTATTTAAAAATAACAAAAATAAATATATAAAAAAATGCTTGTATTACTTGGAACCTCAATCATAGCTGGCCAAATTTAGGTGTTATACAGTTTTGCCTATAAGCTAAGACTATGCATGAATGTATATTAATATAGCTTCTATTCCAACAATAACCTCTTGAGATATTTCACGAGACGCCACTATGACCAACTATTAAATACCATTCTTCGTTCTCCGTCCACAGCTCTGTGAGTCTGTGTCTCTGTCATTATGCGTGGAACTAGAGCGTGATTAACCCACAGATAATTAATTATGAGTATACTCTATATTACTATGTCGGGATGTTTGAATTGAATCTACTGAGTTGAAGTAGTAAAATCAGTGTTTGTGAAAGCCATTTTGTAGAATATTTTACTAATATTTATGAAGGAACTGAAAGGAAACCCCACAAGACGAGTTGCTGAGAATGATGGTATGTATGTATGGCACAGCGGGCAAGTGGTTTTCCCCTCCGCTGTACACACAGGTAAATTATTTTGTGTGATCCACAATCAAGTACTCTGAGTCTCGGTGTACTTTCTGTCTGTTAATTATATCCCACGATACAGTGCTTGATTGTTATTAAAGGGATAATCTTTTTTAAGAAACATATCCCTTATATGTAATGCTATAAATTATATTAACTGGTTACTTTTACGAGTGTCGAAGCCTCACATACTCATTCCTTGCCTTTAACGCCATATTTAATTCCTTTTCATAATAAGCAATTATTAGCCCGGATATTACAGATGAACATAGGGTACAGTAGCAGCTTACCATCAGATTTTTTCGTGGTAAGTACGTACATAAATAAAATTACGTTATGAAATATGTTTTTTAACAGATAGTTCCCATCAAAAGTAGAAAGGGGATGTAGATAAATCTACACTATTTTGGAGTCGGGAAATGCGATTAATTTTATTTGTTTTTCACGAAAGGTAACGTTATCCTGTTCGTGCAAAACAAACGCATATTTTAATTGTGACAGGTTTAGTAGTACCCTGGCTCCACGAGTTGTATCTCTTCGATTTCCAATAAATAACAGATTAGCTGACTGGATGGGTTTGTGCTTGTAATTAAATTTTATGGCGCTAAGTAAAATCGATTAGCTTGTAGGTACATTTCGTATTCATTGTTTGTTCTTATGTTAAATAGTGTTACAGAATTACAATTTAGTATCTGTTCTAGAAAATATAATAAGGTATTACTAGTTTCGGCCAGTGGCTTCACCCACGTGAATCACTCTGTAAAAGAATCTTATGTAACACATAAGATACTTTTTATCTCTACTAATCCAGGCTATGTTCTATCAGTACACCAAAGTTTATCAGAATCCCTTCAACTGTGTCTTCATGTGCTTGATTAACAAACATCCGTTGTATCATTTTGTAACCTAAACCGGAATAAAACGTATCCTATGTGCTACCCCAGGATATGATCTATCTGTATGCCAAGCTCATCATATTCCGATCAATGGCTAACGCGTGATTGAGTAACAAACATCCGCTTTGCAACCTTGCATATTTATAATATTAGTAGTATTCTGTGAGCTGTTATTCTATGCTCGAAAGCAACTTTAGCGCTCTGGATATATTTGCAGGTTGTAAAATAATGATTGGGTTTAATGGCAGTTATTTTTTAATAATTCTCATTTGGCAGCCCTTTGTAAGCTTGGAAACAGTAAGTAACGTAAACATTTTCTCTGCCTTTAGGCACATCTATATATTATGGATCTTCAAGGAGCTTTAATTTTTGGTTTCCTTTTTGGTCGCAACATTCCACTATGTATTCGGTTTTGTTGCTCTTCAGGCAGTGTATATTTTGTTTGTTCGAAACAAAAAGACTTTACTTTCCATACCCTCCAAACAAAATACTTTATTACAAGTTACTAGTATATTTTTATTAGAGGATTAAAGTCGGTAATGCAATACATAGAATTCAAACCTATAGTCTCTCAACCATATGTACAAAGTCATATTGGGCTACCACCGTCTCATTTAAACATTGGTGTAAGTTTTAAGTTTTGTTCTTGTCCATTCATGCCATTTATCAAAGGGACAATAATTTTCAAATCTCATCATATTATAAAGAAATAGAAAGAAGAATTTGTTTGTTTGAACGCGCTAATCTCAGTAACTACTGGTTCGAATTGAAAAATTATTTTAGTGTTGGATAGCACATTTATCGAGGAAGGCTATAGGCTATATAACATCACGCTACGACCAATAGGAGCGGCGCAGCAATAAAAAATGTTTCAAAAACGGGGAAAATTCTCTTATCTTATATGAAGCAGACGAAGTTGCGCGGATCAGCTAGTTAAGTATATAACGTTTTGAAGAATATAAAGAAACGTTATATATTAGAAGATATTACTTATGCGATTAACTATTCAGTAAAATAAAATCCAAACTAATATTATAAATGCGAACATAAGTTTGATTGTTACGCTTTCACGCCGGTCGAGTAGAGAACGATCATTATGAAATTTCGCATACCCACACGTTGTTAGCGGTAAAAAAAAAGAACATACGACCTTAGTATAGAAATACTGTTTCCCAGGGAAAGAAATTTATTGACATAACTCACATTGACTCGAGCGAAGCCACGGAAAAAATCTAGTATAAGGATATGAATACATATCTGGCACCAAGCGCCTATTTAAAATAAATAGCAATACTCGGTATTGCTGTAAGCATCTTCACAAGAGACAGTAATATAATAGTCAATTTAAGATCTGGGATCAAATACAGGTTCTACATATTTGAGTCAAACAAATAGAAAATAAATATCAGCTTGTTCGATACAAAGGATATTCATAAAAATGCTTGCAATATGATAAGAAGCATATTGATATGTATTTTGAACAGGCGCTGGATAACAATTTCATATAATATTACCTATATTATATTTTTCTATTGCCCTGACAAATGTCACCTACGACATTTCATGTTGATTTGTCAAGTATTTAAGGCGTGAAAGCGTAACAGATAAATAAACAAACTAAGTCACATTCGCATTAATTGTATCTTATATTAGTTAGGTTATTACAATGCATGTAAAGTCCACAATTCATGGTGATTTTAGTGAGGCAATTATATTTTCTATAAGGGAGAAAGAGAATATTATTGTTTTGAGCTGATTATACCTACACATAAGCTGCCGAGTGTCATATAACAGCATAGATTCTAAACGATTTCCTCTGGATCACAAATTCATTGCGTTCTACTGAGCAATCTCATCCACGACACAAACATGCAATTTAAAAATAATAACATATCAAGATACTCTTCATTTTTATTTTATATTGAAAACCTTATCTGGCATCGCCGGGTATTATTAATGCGATTACAAAGCTCAACATATACCTACTCAAGTATTTAGAAACCTGACTCGTGTAATTATGCAGACTTTAATAGATATGCTCTCACCGTAGTTATCGCAAGAAAAGAATCCACCAATCCAAGTGGATTCTTTTCTTACATTAGTTTGGCATAGAACGATAGAGTACAATTTGCAAGATGAATGAGCGTAATAATATTATATTTATAAATCAGATGACATGTTGGCATTGTGTGTTGGATGACAACTTAACGATCCATAAAGGTGACTATATTAAAACGTAGAATGATGCTTCTATTCTTTCAATATTTGTAATAATTACACAACTAGCTGTACCCCGCGATTCCACTCGCTCTGCTACTAGGGATAATAACGTGATAACGTTAGATAACATCGCGCTACGAGCCTATTGAATTATTAATTCATTGTATGAATCAGTCCGGCTATTATATGCAAAAATAATTTTGCATTTCTGAATGGTAGCTTCAACGGTTTCAAACATAGAGACCCTTTAGCTTTATAATATTAGTAGGTATGATTTTTTTACAAGAGATTTCTTCCTTATTACGAGTAAATCTTGTGTCGCGGCAGACTTTACAAACATTCAAATAATGGACATAAAGTACATATAGTCGGAACAACTATTTGTGGATGAGACAAATGTTTGTCCCGTGTGGGATTTGAACCCACAACACTCAGCATAGCGTCGTCAGTGGCGAGGCGACCACGACCAGGTGTAGATTATACACAAAAGCAATATACAGGGTGTCCGGTAATTAATGGATAACCTTGAAATGTCTTATAGTAGAACAGAAGGCCGTGCAGAAAAGATGGAAAATAAAAAAACGTCTGCTGTTAAATACAATTTTCACTGTCTTTGAGTAAGACTTAAAACTAAACTTCGTGGAATGGAAGCTTGGTTATTCATAACACAGGTTTTTACCTAGTTTGAAAACCTGTCTCCCAGTACCTTTTATTGACATCATTGTATTTTTGTGTGTAATTGTGATATGGGAGAAATAAATAAATAAATAATTTGATGAAACGTTTAACAACTAAGTACCAAACAGTAAAGCAATTCCTAAATATGAGTAAATAAACAGACAAAGGTAAAAATACAAACATACCTATAAAAACTCTACAAACCATGGTGTTAGGTTCGTATGAACCTATCATCATGGTCTGTTATAGTTGTTGTTTGTATTTGTAGGTTCTTTTCGACTATTTCAAGGAGCATTCTTTGAAGTAGTCGAAAAGAATCAGTTGTAAAATATACAGGGTGTCCGGTAATTAATGTATGACCTTAAAATGTCTTATAATAGAACGGGCATCAGTTCCACTATAAGTCATTTCCAGGTTATCCATTAAGTACCGGACACCCTGTAAAACAAACAACGAGATGGGTGTAAAAACTCAGGATTCAACTTCTCTTCGTCTTAAAAGTAAAAGTAAGGAAAAGATTTTACCCCTTATATCTCGGAGATCTTTTGACCCACAAGGCCCATATTCAAACTCGACCGAGGTATGATCTCAAGGTGTCTGCACACCAAGTTACAAGTCATTTTCGGAATTATGCCTGTCACTAACAAACTTAACTGTTACTAACAGACAGACACGTAGACCCACATAGCGTTTTCAATAACCTCTTTGAAGAAGACTCAGAGGTTAATAAGCTCAAACATGAGCCTAAATAGGTACTATTCTCACGGGCCTTTGATTTACACAAATTAGGTACAGAAATAGGTAGATATACCAATGCTTACACAATGCTAGTTAAATTAATTACCTTCGCTAAATACCCCTGTCACGTTACACTCAATTGAGTGAACCAATATCCATGTCTAGGTGACGTAAGTAACATTGCCGAATCAAGATTAATCATGCCTCAACTATTATCTAGATTTTGATTCATCATATTACGATATAACATTATATTAGGTAAACAATTGATTTGTTCTAGAAAACTGATTGTAATGTATTTATATTGAATAATACTTGGTACGAATAATTTGATTTAAATCTTATTCGATATAAAACATGACGTTTTATACGACATATCATTTCCTTTTAAAACAAAGGTGTGTTGCTAACATATCTGATTAGAAATATATACTAAGCTCCAAACTCAGCGACCAAAATGAAATAGGATCGGGCCGAATACATTTGCCGTGTGCTGAAGGAGCTTGAAACTAAAATCAAAAATTTACATATACATTCCAGTATAATTCGAATGCTTATGTGTATATGTCTATTAGCTATGTTTTTAGTTTCAGGAAACAGAGTGCGAGCCTATTGCCATACACAGGATACATTGCGCGACTCGTTACTAATATCTATTTAAAAGTTCCTAGCCCAATAATACTTGTCCGATTAGGCTATCGGACTTCACGAGTGTACGAACATAAGTGCAAATTTCTACGGGTCTATCGAGAGCACAATTAGTAAACAGCTACAAAATATTACTATACAATGGAGTTTCGCATATAAAATCAGGAGGCTTTATACCGAATACTAGTTCTGGGACAAACAGTGCACAGTTCCACCACAACGACCTAGCAGCTGCATTGTTGCTTAAAACAGTGGCTTTAAACAACAAACCTGTAAGCTAGCATTACCCACATTGTTATACAGTCTACTATGTTTCATATAAATTCCATAACCTGCTCGTTACGCTATGGAAGCTTTGACTAACAAATTTTCAAACGCTAAAAACCGCACATGCGTTATACGCTAAACGAAATAAATACGGTAGCATGGACTGATACCTATATATTCACGAAAATACACAAGTGTATTACATTCACATTTAGGCAGCTGATTTAAGGACGCTCTTATTGGCTATATTCTATCAGACACATTTCCGTACTTAGTGCTGCTACTGAAAACTTCGTACTAGAACATTTTAAAACTCTTTCCTTGATCTAAGAATCAGACTGATGATTGCAAATATAGACGCAAACCTATATCACGGATCTTACGAAACCGTACGGCATGCGACAAGCTAACCAAAATTACAGATTCAATAGAAAATTGAAAACGGCTGCAATTAAGCCAGATCTACACTTCGTGCGTCAAATAGTCTTTCAGATTGATACTAATGAACTCTCTTTGAACGTAGACGCTTGGGATGATTGACTTATACACCTTCACTGTGGCAATGCTGCAAGCTGCAGCGTTACATTTTGACTGCATGGATGGCACACTGCATAGCCGTTACGATGTTCTTCTCGCCATTGCCATCGCGCCGAGTGTTGTGCGTTTGATTACCACACGAGAAAAAAAATAAGTGATTCAAAATTTGTTTTCCTGTGAGTCAGTGTGTTCTTTGTGTCAATTGTTTCGATGTTAGTAAAGTCATAAAGTATTATTAGAACTGGATAGTCTTAAAACATCATAGTGATTTAAGTGAAAGAGTTTTAAAAGCAATCCCCAATTTGATGCATCTGATCTAGGTATAAAGGTAGCAAACAATCATACGGCCGGAATTACCGGTCAGCAGCTACTACATTAGCTTAGTAGTAGGTTACAACCTAACAGTATTTGCAAGATTGAGGTGTGTTGAACAAGACTTGAATTATTCGCTCTTTGGCGAACACAACAATAATCAAATGAGTTGTCCTTTATTTCCATAATAAATTATCTTGAAAATAGGCATATTTCATGATTTTGTTTACAGTTTTGGCAATGGTAATAAAAATATAATTATAATAATTATAATTGAAAGGTCGGCTATTAGAAATTAAGCATAACAAATTGAATTCTCTAAGTTGATGAAATCTTGAGTTATCTAAAAATGAATAAAAAAGTTAATAATGTATTGGTCTTTGTATGACGACGTTTCATTGTGTGGCACAGCGATAATAAATGCGACTGTTGTGCATTCCTTCGGACGCCCAATTCTGTCAATTATTAATAGATTGAATATAATACACAGGATCACGCTTCTATCTTAAAAGAGATGAGCAGAGGTATATTACACCGAGATAAGGCGGCGAGACTATTACCGACTACCGGGCTCCTGCGACTAAGAATATCTGACCAGAAAGGTACCAATAACTCTTAGTCCCACGCGGCAATCGAGCCCGAAACCTTTAGCAAATTTCATTGCCAGTGCTTCACTGAGACAAGTATTAATATGTTCCGAGTTAACGTTATCTCTTCCTCAAGGCACACAAATTCAAAGTCAAAGTCAAAAATCTTTATTTCTATAAAAATGTGGAAGCAATTGTTGGACACGTAAATTCACAATTATATTAATAAAAAATAAAAATAAATAGAAATTTTTATCCGTTTATCGGTAACCATGACGACATCAACTTTGTAAGCAAATTCGCGATTATTTTTTTCTGAAACTCAAAGGCAAAACGTAAAGTCGATGGATGAATCCAATTACCGCTCGACTGAACCTTTTGTAGTTATTCAAGTTCATTCGGTTAAAAGGAACGTTCGTGTTTTGTTTGTGAAAAGGAATATTCGATGTTCATTGAATGTTTTCTGTTGGAACAAAATAACCGAGACTGATTTAGCTTTCCTGTAAATAGATGGTCGCTGTTATGACTCTGATGAAATGTTTGTGCCGACAATATAGTGTTTGTTGTAATGGGATGTTTGGGTTAATGAAAATGTTCTTTACTTATTGGTATGTTCAATTTCTAGCATTAAGCTGATTTTCGAGACTGGCTATCTGCGTAGGAGAAATTAAAGTGCACAAGTGTGAACATAAACACAAGTGTACTCTCTATCCTCTCACTCTTACAGTCCGATGGATCGGATGAAACATCGGTTGGAAGACCAACGGCTTAAATAATAATAATATCTGCATTTTATAAAATAAATACATAGGGAAATAAACTCACGACTATAATAGGTGCCCAAGAGAGTAGGTAGAATGCATTACACAATTGCACGCATACATACATAATTATGAGGCGAAAACTAATTACACTATCTTCTGAATGCTTTACGTACTAGTGGCTGAAATTTGACAGAAACTCAGTTGTTGTTAAATCACATACAGATCTAACTTTTACAGGCTTAAAGCTGAAAGGTAGGTCAATTACAGCCAGCTATGTTGTAGATCACACGTAAGACGATCCCTTGACCATGTTTGGGCACAATTTGTTACTTAAAAACACGTAGACTGGTGAGCGGATTTTGATGAAATTCGGCACACAGATGCATGTTCTGTTTTAACAAATATGTATGATGCTTTTATCCTAATATGCTTTCTTGTAAAATTAATGCAGGCGAAGTCTCGCTCAAAATAATTAAAATTAAATTCAAATTGTTAGTGTTAAAAAATATAAAACTAAAAGCCTTTGAATGAACTTCATTTCCCGCGTTCAAAGAAATCACTCGGATAGTTAATTCCTTGTTTAAAAAGTCTTACTTCTTCATTATTGAATAATCCCGTAAGTATATATACATACCTACGTAAGTTTTAAGAACGGATTGATTTCTTAGTACTCATCAGAGGCGTAAGAGCGTTTATTACGGTCTTACGCCTTTTACTTTACGAGCGACTGAGATGAGTGGAAAGAGTGATTGAGTTTTTCTATATGACTATTCTCGTTAGAGCGTGTTTCATGCCACTCCGGTATCCCAGTAAATCTAGAACTTCATATTTTGCTTAGTGACGATTAAGAACATTTCGTGTGACTAATAACGAAGTCAGTACCGAAGGCCCTCATACATAACTTAACCATTCCTTTCCTTTAATTTAATTTCCTTAAGAACGGCAATGCACGAGCGATATCTCTGGTATTGCATATGTTATATATTATGTAGTAACTGCTTACTATATGGCGGGCCATATATTGATATGCCAACATTGTTGTGTTAAAAAACACAACAATTTTAGCAAACCAGCGTATTGACTTCAAAGCCATTGCTTTTGTTGGCGGTATATTCTTGTTCATATACCTATGTTAAAGACATTAACACATACTTGAATCTCTTTGATATCTGTAGTGCAAATAGTGTGGAACTAACCCACAATACGTAGCCTTAATTCCTTACCTTGTACGACACGAGACGTAAACATGTTGGACGAAATGTGATAGTGATATTTCTACCTAACCTATTCGGCAGACACATCCGTGAATATATGTGTTAACAGATCCGCTGTGGGAGTACAAGATGGCTACTGACCCCATTGTAACATAAACCCACAATTTCATTCATCAAGATGGCACACGTTGATACTTTTGTCTGCAAACCTAATTGTGGGATCATTAGCTAAAATTGTTACACTATCTGCCTGAGAAACTATTTCTCTATAGCAGTTCACTTATCTCTTTGTAACTATAATATCCCAAGTATAAGATACTAGCTATTTCTCACAGCTTGACTTGTGTAGTATGTCATTGAAACATAGGCTATGTCACTGAGAGATAGTTTAACTTTCTATTAGTGAAAGAATCTTTAAGATCGCAGTATTTAAAGAGATTATCCCCTTAATACAACACATTTTACATCTCTATGAGAAAGTATGTAAAGTATAAAGTATTCTTACTTTGTGATATATGGTGATTGCCGCCAATGAACTTCAGCAATGTCAGGATTTTACACAGCCAAGCCGCTGCCTACCGAAGAAAAAGAATATTTTTCTTTTCTTTCTTCTTTCTTTTTCTTATCTTTTAATATTTATCTAGATGCAGATTGTGAGCTTGCGTGATGTTCAGTTTGATTGAAAAGATGTATGTGAAAGTCGCGCATTTATTTATGATCTGTTAGCAAATGTAATAATAATACAATTTTATAGTATGTAATTATTTATATATATATATATACGGCTCCGATTCATGCAATTATAATTGTATCCCAATTATTATTATAATGAACATCAATTAAAATTAGGATTACTTCACATCCAGTATGGAATCGATTGCTTTGATTATCCTCAACGAACAAGCTGCATGAATATAATAAATATATATATAAGCAGTAACAACTATAACTTAGTATTTATATTTATTAGAGCTACTTGCCTGGCTTATCATCATCGATACGAATAAACTCCTGCTTCTACAACCGCTCAGTCGTTTCTTTGACACATACGGCAATTGAATTTTAATAGGTATAATTTCAAACTCACTTTTTCCAAAGAGACCAAAACATTTTCCTGTGTGTATAGGTAGGAATGCACATTCAAAATGATTTGGCATTTCACCTAACGAGCATGTGAACATGAAGGGAGCCAATAAGCATACTTTATCCTCCAGATTCCTGGCGCGACAAAATCTGAACGTAGGCGGAGCGATCCAACTTGCTCCTAGAATTTCAGACATTCGCCCGACCGCCATGTTGGAACAAAAACACTAACGACTAGGCAAACATTTTACGTTCCAACTTCGAAATTCGAAAAAATATCTAATTTGAAAAAGATGGGCGGCGTTTCAAATTTCGTTGGCTGTATCATAAAATATCTGTGCTCCTGATTATTGTTTTTGGTCACAATTTTACGAAAGTTTCTTAGCTTCATACTCTTTGTAAGATAATGGAAGGATTTTGAACATCTCAAGCAAATATTATAAGAATTAGACGTGGTTTATACGTATTATAAAGAGAATACTGTTTTAGCATTTCTCGGTATAGATATGTGAATGTTTACATTTTATTAAATCTACTTTTATAGTTTTATTATCTATCACCGTAAAGTAGGCTAGTGCCTAATTATTTGAAGAGATAAAATAAGTACTGTATGGATTACATTGTATTTTATTTTACGGCCGAAATTTTATAAATCTATTTATAATTTGTTACTTAAACGTGTTTACTATCTTTGTACATCCTTCTCATCATCTTTGTATATTATAATATTTTATAACCGATAACACATTAATTCTAAATGTTACACATATTAAGGGTAAGCAGTATTGCTTGTAATCTGTAGTAATATTAAGTGTACATACAATATTTACCTACATCAGAAATCTGTAGGAAAAGTGTCTTTAACATTTTTCCACTTATGTTCTACGTCTCGCGTAATAGAGAGCGACCTTTTGTCGTCTGTCAAACCTCGCTACTGTTAGCGAGAATTTACCAAGGATACTGCGAATTTAAGGAAAACCTACCTATGAAGCTTTGCACAATCTCGTAATCGATTCAAAACGTATACAACCTTATACCACGCGATCCATGAGGTATTCAGTCAAATATAAGTATACGATGACATATTTATCAATTGATAGCAGATTCTAAAATTATATTATGAATGTAAAGTTTTGTGATATCATTTGGATGTTTGTCACCCAATCAAGCATCAATGGTTGAAAGGATTTAAATTTTAAATGAAACTTGCCACACAAATATGTAGACCATATCCTGTATTTTCAAGAATCCATCGTGGAATTAACATGGATAGTTGCTAATATTTTATAAGAGTAAAAGATATATAGAGCAGTACTTTTGCTGGATAAAATATACCTTTTGTCCTTTCCTGTACCCCTAGCAATGTGTCAGCGAAATTGTATGATGATCGGTCGAATAATTTAGGCGTAACAAACAAATCCACATTTTCATTTATTACATTAGTTAGGATGCATCTGTTTCTGTACAAAGCTTTCAGAAACAGAGGTATGTATATTTATTCATTTTAAATACGAACGTCGATGTAAACATGTCAGATACGCCTACAAGTTAGAAGTTGTAATACTAATGACTACAAACTTACAACATCCGTTCTAACATGGCAATGTATTAGAAAGTTGGAAATATAACAATACATATAAAGTGCGGTCTGCGACCCATTTCGGGTGTATATTAATCGCAAGCCAAGTGAAAGGTGACACTACACTCGATTACCTGCTGTGACTTAAACCAGATTCGGACTAACCAGAAAATTTGCTGTTGAAAGTTAAGGGTATTGCTGTTTAACAAATCTTCTGTAGACCATGTATTGTAGGCGATAACTGCCTCCGTGGTGCAGCGGTAGTAAAAGCGACTGCTATGCATGAGGTCTCGGGTTCGAATTCCGGGTCGGACCAACAAAAAGTTATTGGGTTTTTTTGTTAAAAAATCTCAATAGCAGCCCGGAGTTAGGAAGTTGACGGTGTTCGACACCCCCGTGCCTCGGAAAGTATGTAAAGTCGGTGGTCCTGCGCCTGACATCTCTCCGGTCGTGTTGGATTACCGTCCTATCGGATCATAAGAGTTAGGGAACAGAGAGTGCACTTGTGTTTGCACACACGCTGGTGCACTATAATATTTCCTGCGCCGATAGCCAGTCTCCGTTAAGATTGGCCACCGTGACTGAAATTCGGTTTAGGTTTCATTACATTTTTTAGGCGATTTAACTAAACTTTTAGAGCATTGAAAGTACGTCATAATCTGTCTTGATTTTAAATCAATACAATATATATCTATATATAGGTGAAATTTATAAGAAATTATAATTATTATGTCCGCGGCTTCGCTCGCATTCATGTAAATTTTGTAAATAATAATAATAATAAATCTAGATGAAAATACCTTATGTCCTTATATGCAGCCCTTAGAACGTGAATGCGAAATTTCATGATGATCAGTCGAGTAGTTAAGGCGTGAAAGCGTCACATTCATAATATTGAGTGGCTATGAGTTTCTTGCCCGTTCTTCTCATGAGCCCTACACCCTTGCTTTGCTGAACGTGGCAGTAAATGTAAATTCACAGGGGAAAAAATTACGTGCAACTTTGACATTCATAAGTGTTACCTTGTAACCTAACTTAAATACATTTATTTTGATTTTTTATTTTGATTTTTATTTTGGTTTTATTAATATAGGATTTGTCACTCAATTGTTGCATAGCAGTGATTAGAACATGTTAGCTTTGATTTGAACCTGCGCTTAGTACAATCATCTAGCTTCCGGATAGGATTTGATAATGGCAATATAAATTATAGATCACTTTTCTTACCTGTATCATTAGTGTAACCGACTGCCACGCCTGAGGTCGCGGGTTTTATTCCCGCACAAGTCAAACATTTGTTTGCATGAACATGGATGTTTGTCTTAGTCTGGGTGTTCCTATGTATAATATGTATGAATTTACAAAAAAAAAGGTATATATGTATGTTTATCCATTGTCTAGTACCCACAGTACAAGCTCTGCTTATTTTGGGCTAGATGGTGTTGTGTGTATGTGATAGAATATTAATATTATATTACATTATATTACTGATTATAAAAATAATTACCTATATTACTGCGTTTAGACTATTTTACGTCATATGTTTCATTTAGCAAATAAAAACAGAACCTCTAATTTATGTTACAGACTATGTACAACATATTGTCGGCAACCTAGCTTGTGTTATTTGGCGTAGTCATCGTCCCCAGTGCATATACAATACATAAACTCAACTAACACAGACCACGAACTGTTTGTCTAACGTGTACTATGCCCTAATTGTATTTAGGCGGACCAATTAGAGGTTCACAGTAGGGTGTTCCTGTTGTTTCAATACCGTTCTATATGTAGGTGTATTAATTCCATGATTTAGATAACTCTAGGGACATAATTGTGTATCGTGTGGATGTATAAGATATTATCGGGACGGGTGAATGTTGAAAACGATTGTTAAAAAGAATTATGGGCTATAATAGTTGTTAATTTATAGGCTTATTGGATTATTGTAAACTGTACCACGTTATTTAATAGAATATGATGCATTAGTTCGTCAGTAAATATGTTTTGTGAGGAACAACTGCCGTTGTGATGTCTTATATTAAATCAGACGTATGGACGGATAAGTAAATTATATTATAATAATAATTTCAGTTGCAGTCTTACAATGAAGTCGTTTATACTTTTGCATTTTGTTTTTCTGTGTCATAAGTGTATACCTACGATATTAATCATTTACTTGAATGCTAAATGAAAACATGGATAGAACTGCATGCTACATATAGCCCGATATATTTTTTTCAAGTGTTAATATATTCTCAAGTCAAACGATTAAGTGCATGAACATGGATGTTTGTCTTGGTCTGGGTGTTTCTAGATATAAAATGTATGTATTTACAAAAGAAACGTATATATGTATGTTTATCCATTGTCTAGTACAAGTTCTACTTAGTTTGGACTAGATGGTGTTGTGTATGTGATATAATATTATTATTATTATTATTCTACTAACCCACGGCTTGCTAACGTAGCAGACTTACACTTTTATTCTGAACAGAGCAGTAGAAAAAGAGAAGGTTCTTATTCACTTACGAACCTTTCTAATTTTAAATAAGGTTATAAACCTTTTGTCAATATCAACCGTAACGGGCAAGTAATCTCTGCGGTCACAAAGAAAAAAGAACAAGTACGCTTACCATTGCCGCTATCGAAATAATCGAATTAGGAACAGTTAATTTAATCCCAGCAATATTATGTCAAAGCAGCTGTCAGACTAGTGTCGCATACGTGTCGCATTATCCAAAATCCTCTTTCGAAAGGTCGGCACTTATAATCAAGTGTTTCTCTCGAAGAAAAATTTAGTTTTAATACGATTAACATGACAAGTAGCGGTCGCGTTCTGGTAATTAATATATGAATAAATTTATTGCTTCGGAAATAAATTAGAGAGTACCTATGTACGATTCTAATTTAGATTCTTTATTGATAAATAGTCCTCGTTACAGTATTTTTTTTTATAAGTTATCATACGAGCAGTCGGATCGCCTGATGGTAAGCGATTACCGCCGCCCATGGACACCCGCAACCCAAAAAGAGTTACAAGTGCGTTGCCAGCCCTTTAAAAAGGAATGAAGGAGGGCAAGTACAAAGGAAAGGATAGGAAAAGGATCGGGGTAACTGGGCCTCCGGCTCTCTCACTCACCAATACGAAACGCAACAGTACGGGTACCATTACTTCACGCCGGTATTCTGTGCGAGGGTAGTACTACCCCGGTCAATCCGGCCCATTCATGCTGAAACCAGCGAGGATCTACTACCAAACGCGAGTAATTATTTATCAATACTTTTTCATAAGAAGGTTTTAAGATGTAGACAGAGATTTACATAGTTCCAGATATGTATAACTAAGACACTGAGAAAATTCTAACAGAGAAATCTAATCCGAGACCAATACCTGAGCTGGATTTCTCTTCAACAATCTTATCAATGGTTGAAAATTTGACGCAATCTTATTAGCTTTAGTGACGATAAATCCCGAAAATCATTAAATATCTAATCATGATTTAATTCTCAACTCCGAACTACTAAAATACTAACAAAACGCATAAAAGAAAAATGTTCCTATGAATTGTAACTACGTTGTTTTCATTCAATTACGAGTATACGTATGATACAATATTAGTACAATATTTCTGATAAAAATGAAGACGAGTTCGTAACATCGAATATAATAATGGACAATAATATTTCGTTCTTTTAGGACACATATTACAAGGACGATGTTATTCGGACAGCCATCTTAATTCAACATAAACGAAACCAACCTACATCGTATTTTCTTTATTGAATCTGTTTCATGTGTTTATACTATTATGAGCATATATTTTTATCTATTTGTGTTAACTTCTCGATAAAACAATGTTTATATATGTATATGTAATGAGCAATCATCCTTTAGATAATGTAGAGAAGAAATATTCACGTAGCAGAAAACTATCTTTTTTAATCTATAAGTAGGTATGTATAAAAATAAGAGTTTCTTTATAATTTATGTGTTCTTCGACCATAGAATTCAACCGATTACTATGGAACTTTAGTAATATGTTATACGCATGTCATCGAAGGAATCTGACAGAATCGAAATTCAAATAAGGAACATATTGCAATGCCTTCTAAGCTTTAGCTTACTGCATATTATCAAAAATAAGTATGAAAAAGTGCTGATGGAGATATTCGAAATTCGAAAATATGAATACAATTGCATTCATATTTTCAAATACCGAATTTACTTCCATTTGAAGAAGAATTTACTCATTGCATATTTTACCTAAGAAGACGTTTAACCGATCAACTTTGAATTAGCTGGATTTGGCAAATGTAGTAGAATCAATAGATACCGATCGTTAAAACAATCAATCGATATTGCTTGAGTGGAGCGTGGAGCTGCATCATTGACAAGGAATCATCAATTGATTCTTGATCCACATCGTTTAACAACATGGTTAGGAAATCGGTTCAGTAAATCGATGCCCTGTAATAGGCACTGTGACACAATGGCTGATCTTATTCTTGTATCCGAGGGCTGCATCAATAGTTGCTAGAAATGTGTGTGATAGGTAAAAACTATGCACGCGTAAAGTTTAATAAACTTAGAAAATTTATTCAATTTAAATAAAATTTTAGTGTAAGTGTTAGACCATAAAAATTCATTCTATCTCAAATTCTGACTTTCCAATTCAATTCTATTCTTACTAGATACGGCACGTTTCCAGCGACTCTTAATTAAAAGCTGTCTAGCGCCATCGCAATTTCAAAGAGAGAGGGAGAGTTAAAGCGATAAATTAATGGCCAAATTTCGGCTACATACATCAAGTATTTTTAATAGCGTTATGTCATTTTACTCGTTACGTGTGTGATCTAGTTTTGATACAAGTTTAATAGATTTAAGTTATAGCGTTACTTTCGAAATTACGCGTTTCGTTTCCCCTGTCTACATAATAACCGGTAACTTTCTCAATTATACCTTATAGTACCGCCAATGTAAGCGATATATGTTAATCTATTTCATTCAGCATAGATGTCTTTTATTAAAGGAAATAATGAAAGTTCCTCACTTTACTTTTTCGAGCTTGCTTCAGATTTTAGCTGGCATTTTATGTGTCCAGCTATAATGTTTAAATATGCTATTTTGCTAGAAACTTCGCTGAACATTATTTATGATTACATTATGATTACATTGAACATTATTTATTAACATTATTTACCAAAATACGTAGACAGTTTTAAACCTCACTGCAGATGGAAAAAAAGACTTTTCGCAGTAAAATAGTACGTTATATACATGTAGGTACTACATTCGTTTTAACGCCACATCCCTCGCTCGCAGTAAATTATACGCAGTACGAATCCATTAAATCAGTAAGAGAGCGGCGCTATTGAAATCAGATGACATTTCATAACTTTCTACGCCTCGGGCAATTTTATGCCAATCAGAAATGGTTCATTACATCTGCCGGTTTCTATAAAAAACTTGCTGCAACAACACTGTATCGCAGTTGCTATACTTATAGCGACACTAATGACGATCAAAACTTTTACTTTCGACGGACAGACTACACTTAAGATACTTACTCGACCTGAACGACCTATATCAAATAATACTCGAGCCAAATCGAGCAAATTGCAAATCTTCACCTTGACACATATTGCGGACAGTTCAATCCGTTGACTAGATTAAGCTAACTCCATCAGCACAAGTGCTAAGCGTTATTGCACTCCACAATAAACAGATCAACGTCGTTCTGCAAATTTGTATGAATTGGATAATAGGGGAGCCTCGCACTTGCCCGGACGACGGCAATCTGTCCATTGGCGCAAGTGCCGATAAGTGCCATGTAATGTATCGTTTAATCGCTTAATGCACGACATCCGATACGACAATGTTTTCCCACAATGTTTCTAGTAAATTGCAGTTGCTTTTCTTTGATCTTAGATCAAGGAAGCAACTTGCGTTCTACCTAGTTACTTCCTTAAAGTCGGTGATTTGATGTCGACTAATTGGACTAGTGGAAAATGTACTTATAGAAAACATTTTAATAGCCAACAGCTTCCGATAAAACTTTAATAAACAACAGTAAAATTGAAAATACCATATTAAACTTTAAAATACACACCATACATACATTCATTCAAATTTATTTTATCTGTGTATACATTTCATTGTTTATTTATTAATTCGACCGGAATAATCGCAGTGACATGATGTCGAGCGTTCCAAAAAGAAACGTAAATATATGTGTAAAATATTTGCGTAAATTTTATAACGTTTAACATCCCAACCAGGATGTGCTGGTCGTGGTTACAACCAGACTGGTGTGGCGATGTCAGGCATTTATACTTCACGTAGGTGTTTTCAATTCCACCTACATCTAGCATCGGGTTATTCCCGTTTGTATTAAATGAATCTAAACCAATGAATGTATTTCTGTCCATTTAATGTGATATAAATACTTGTACAGTTAGAAAGCAGTTTTATATGCACAGAAATCAGACTACTTAAGCCCAGTAACGCAACAAACCAATATGGCCGAAATAAAGAAGTCATATTTCTTAATAAAATCTGCGGCTTCAGAACATTTTGGTTCATAATAACCGGAATTTGATAGTCCAAAAGTTTGTATGGTGGGTGTGCGTAGGTTGTCACGCGATCCCAGTTTCGTATAGTCATGTTTAGACATTAAAGCAATTTGGCTTTATTAGCTTTTTTATGAGCAATTTAAACGTGATAATACATAAAATTTCAGCTTTACGTCCGATGCAATTGAACCATCAATAAAGAACGGTACTTTAAGCCCGGTAGGTGTACGTTTTTTGTTGTCTAAAGATTCTCATGGAGTCATTAAGGGGTATTAGAGCCGTATGTGGATAAATGATGCACTCTTTGTTTTGGTTTGGCTGGGAATTCGAGCACTTAAATTTGTTTAAAGCAATTATACGTAGACGATATTTTGGTCATGTTACTGTGAGACCAAATTGCCCAGCAATGTGATGACTTGTCTTTGTCTATAAGACTAAACATGTAGATATTTCATACATTAGTATATTTGTGAAGTACATATACAAGCGCCGACGTATTTAAATTATTTACAAAACTTATTAGCGTTTCGATAAAATAAACGTATTTACAAAACAATATCTATAAGAACATATTTGTAAGACTTTCAGAAGAATTTGTTGTTATATAAATCCTACATTACAAGAGACGTTACAAACATTAAAAACAAACGGACAGAAAAACAACAAACAAATCGAAAAGAACTCATTATCAATTAAATACATTTCACATAATCATGCAGAAATTAAACATATCAACTGACGCAAAGAATAGTTTCTAAATGATAATAACCGTGTATATTGACGAGAAAACGCCTATGTATTTCTGCACAAATCTAGTCAAGCCGTTGCACCGTTATTGCTACGTAAAAATAAACAATGAACACATTTTCGCGCTTATAATATTAGTAATAACGTAACAATAAAAAGAATTAAACATCACATTAATACATCCCTCTGGAATTATCAAGAATAACGTTAGTATAAATTTTATTATATTTATGTAGGCATCATGTAACGATCTTCTAGAGACGGCTGCCGTCATTCTATCTAAACTCCCGAAGGCATACCGGGTAATAAATATCTATTGCCGGCGTGTATTGCCCGCGGCTATTGCCAATTATAGTCTACCACAGCTTAAATGTCCCAAGTTAATGTGATTCGGTAGTAAATTTATTTTGTTCTATTACCTGTAGTGATATTAATTGAAACTACTGGGTCGTAATTTATGGCATATTAGATTTAATCTCTTTTATGACCGTAGTTCAGAGGGTCAACATTTAATAGAGAATTGGATACGTAGAACTTTACAGGCCATAATTATGTACTTGTAATATGTTACTTTATATCTACTAATGTATAAAATAAGTACTCATACTCATATTGTTATACATACATGTGTATTACACGTAAATTCCGTTAGTAATATTTGAGGACCCACACAATTAGCGGTCCGATTGCTTACATCTCTCGTTTTACTGCTACTAAGAAGATTCTGATAAAAATCCAAATCCTAACTAATATGATAAATGTGAATGTAAGTTTGTTTGTCACACTTTCACGCCTTAACTACTCAACCGATCATCATGAAATTTTGCATATACGTTGTTATGGGTACAGAAAAAGTATAGGGTAGGTACTTTCAACAAGGAAAAAGGACTGTTTCCGTGGGCTAGCAATTTATTTACAAAATCTACATGTACGCGAAGTTCAGTCCTAGTACTATTCCAATATAAAAATCAAACCAGTGACCTTAAAATTAAGTCACAAGACTGACCGCACTTATACTGGACGCTTAAACCGACCTTAAAGTCAAACTAGGAAGGTCGCAATTCTAAATCACACAAACCATCGTTATTTTATTACTCAACCAACAACCCGACGCAACAGTCCCTAAAGAAGAAGGAAATAATAATAATAATATTACAGAGTAACATTTTCAGAATGTTATTAATATCGCAAAAGAAATCATAACTCATCGTAAAGGGACACTTTCATTACTCAGTTCATTTATCAGCGAACATTTTTAGATGAACGTCAAATAACGTCTTATTTGGTAAATTGTTTTGTCTAGTACAAAAATATATATAATATAAATACGGCATAAAATAATCTATTTTTGGACACAGCCTGTTGGATAATTAACTGAATGACAATTTTGGTAGAAATACTGTATTGTCTACGTATATAAGTACCGTACGTCTACCTTCGTAGATCCTAACTTCACTACATGTTCACTGCCTCCGTGGCGCAGCTGCAGTGAATGCGACTGCTGTGCATGAGGTCTCGGGTTCGAATCGCGGATCGGGCCAACACAAAGTTATTGGGTTTTTCAGTTAAGAAATCTCAATAGCAGCCCGAAGTTAGAAAGTTGGCGGTGTTAGACACCCCCGTACCTTGGAAAGCATGTAAAGCCGTTGGTCCTGCGCCTGATCTCTCTCCGGTCGTGTCGGATTAGCGTTCCATCGGGTCATGAGAGTTAGGGAACAGAGAGTGCACTTGTGTTTGCACACACACTTGTGCACTATAATATCTCCTGCGCAGATGACGAATTCTGTCTCGAGGACATTACATGTTATAAAACAAAGTCCCCCGTTGCATATGTCTGTCTGTTCGCGATAAGCTCGAAAACTACTGAACTTATTTTCATACGGTTTTCACCAATAGACAGCGTGATTCATGAGATAGATTTGGGTATAATTTGTTAAGGATTTGTACTACCCGTGCTACCCGGGGACGGATCGCTAGTTAATATTATAAATGAGAATGTGAGTTTTTTTGTTTCGCTTTCGTGCCTTAACTAATCAACCAATCATTATGAAAAATACGCATACACGTTGTCAAGGTTACAGAAAAGGACAAGGTACCTTTCATTAAGCAAAAAAGTATTGTGCCGAAGAGATAACTAACAAAATCTACTTTACGCGGGCGAAGCCGCGGTCATAAACGAGGAGATCTATTTTGTACACATCCTGTTGGATAATTAATTGTATGTCTATTTTAGTGAAAATTCTTTACTAATCTACCTTTGAATATATATTAATAATTTATTTCTATGGAAATTTAGATTTTGGATACAACTACAAGGAAGAAATAATTTTATTATATCCTAGCTCTTAACATATTAAGTATATTTATGAACTTTGTAGTTGAGACAGATTTAGCTGACTAACTGATTTTCACGCTACAACTGACACATGACCTCCGCAACTTGAAGGATAATAATGTTCTTTAGATCTTACTTCAGCGGTTTCACAGTAGCTTTTTTAAAGAAGACTTGCTTTTTGCGCGTAATATATAGTGCACTAAACTTAAACTAACTCTCATAATCCTATAGAACAACAATCTCATTCGACCGAAGAGAGATCTGACGTAAAAGCAACAGCTTTACTTTCTATTACTCGTGGGTTAATGGATAGATACTGTTATTGATAATTCCTTAATAGATTGATCCAATTACTTTTTATTAGTTCGATTCGATTCAAACGCGAGACCTCATTCACAACAGTCGCATTGACTATCATTTTTTACTAAAACAGTCAACCAAAAGGATAATGATTTTCTTAGCTCAGACCAGGAGCCTCACCTCATTCTCCAAGCATTATCATTGCGTGAGAAAGAGGCAAGAGATACACTCTGTAATGCGTTATCTCAAGTATGTATGAGTACCTACAGACTTCACATATTGACAGTCTCTGATGTATCTACTTGATAACCGAGCGTAACGGTTTTACGTACTTTAAAGGTACCTACCAAAAGTGAACTGTGAAATGATTACAGCAAATTATCGAAGACAAATTTCGGCTTTAAGCGATAATAATATATTTCTGGACTCTTTATACTGCTACTGCGAATTTCCGACCAGGAAAACTTAAATAATTGTATGTGTTTACTTATTTATTCCGTTAACATTAACTGGTCTTTTACGATTGAAAATTGTTGAGTAGCAGTACCTTGTGAAATGTTGTGACTGCTGTTTATATACACGCCTATGTCCCGAAGCAGGAGGCAGAAATGTATTCAACTTATATTTTGCCAGCTTAGAATTTAGATCCTATGCAACCTATTGCTGATTATCGGGCACAGATCCTGACTTCGTGATGCTACTGAGAGTTTCTGGACAGAAAAATCCAGTAAGACTACCCGAGCACACCACCTCATGCACAGCAGTTGAAAGGAAAAAGGATTCTTATTATAGTAGTGTATATTATTAGTAGTAGTATATATATTTTATTATTGCTTTGCTTTTTCTTTTAATTTTCTGTTATTTTTCATATTTTGAGTGTGCCCTTTTGTGTTCCAAAATAAACCTTTTTCTTTTTCTTTCTTATATAGAACTCCTGCTGCGTCACCAACAAAAACGGCATTTAATTTATATGTGGAGTTTAAATTTCTTTGCGTGTGTAATCTGTAGTTTCCTCGAAAGTAGACCAAAAGTTAATTCGTAATTCAGTTTTAATCTTCATTTAAACGTTCGTGTACGGTTGTTACTGTCTACTTACATATTTAATTTTGTAAAAACACAATGAATATATAGTTATTATACTAGTGTAAACTAAAACTATGTAACTAAAAATAACGTGACTGTTGTTACTAAAGTGTCGTGAATACATAATTACTAAGGCAAAAGCTACACGGTCAACTATTTTAATATAAAAGAAGTAGCAAAGAGGAATACTATCTGTCTGATGGTAAGCAGTAACCGTTGCCTATAATCGCTTGCTATGCTTTTTGCTGATCCAAAGATAATGGAATGAAAGATGGGATGATAGACAAGGAATGTGTAAGATAGCTTCCAAGCTAAATGCAGTAATAGTGCCACTCTTACATCTGTCTTCAGCAAAACATGAGTGCAAGGTTTTGCTATGGCACCCAAGAAGCAGTCATATTGTTGATTTGTTTCTACCCGTAGCTTCGTCCGCATGAATCGAATTAGAACGCATACCAGGGTAAAACCTATCCTATATATTAATTCAGAGCATGATCTATTAGTGTACCACGTTTCAAACAAAATTTTTTTAAGCTGTTTACGCGTGATGAAGTAACAAACATCTTCACAAACTTTCACATTTAAAACATAAGTAGAACAAGCATGTCCCTATAACATACAAAAAACATTATATCTATATATTCTATTACAATATACCTACTAGATGATGAACTATTTAATTATTTTTAAGCTCATCTAAGCACGAAATGCTACATGATCTGATATCAACGCCCCAATGAACATTACATACGGCTCAATGTATTTGATGGTAAGTTTTGACAAGTGCGCTAGCCAAAGCCAGGTTAAGCAAGCGGAATTGATGTGTTGATACCATCTGTATACGTCGATGCTTTCAACCGATTCGTGTTGTAGATAAAGTCGTCTGTATTGCTTTGAAAGTAATTATTTGATAAATTGTTTTAGTTTCGTATCAAATTTATGTTAGTATTTTATTGATTGATTATTATTGTTTTGCGTGTAAATGTCATCAGATAATTACTAACACGCCTTTTTTGGTTAGTTGGACTGCCTTATTGGGATGGTGATGTTTTTTCATAGCTATAGATAAACAAATAAAATATTTATTATGTGGCAATATTGATAATTAAAATATGTTTGCGGATACTTTCCTACGATATATGCAAGTATGATAAATATTGACTTATACAATATAATTTAATTTGTTAAGGTCAAATGTTTAAATTAATGTTTTGAAAATTAGTAACAGTCACAAATTACTTGACGTTAGCTTTGGAACGTCGTTAAATTAAGCCTTTCAGAAACCAGGTGTGAATAACCTTTAATAATAATATTATTTACTATATATGGTTTAAGAGCAGCGATAGCTCAGTGGGGAGACCAACAGACTGCAATGCAGAGGGTCTCGGGTTCCAACCCACGTCGCGCACCTCTGACTTTCGGAAGTTATATGACTTTTCGAAATTATGTGCGTATTGATTGACAATTATCGCCTGCTCCGTGCCTCGGAGAGCACGTTAAGCCGTCGGTTCCGGCTGCCATGAACATCTATGGCAGTCGTTATTGGGGAAGTCGACACAAAAGATCCCACTGGGTCGAAGTGTCGCCGGTCTGTACTGACTGGCCCCCACACAAGATAAGATAAGATAAGATAAGATATAGGGATTTTTCTATCAAGCCATTTAAAGCAGCAGCACGGGCGCTCGCTCGCTTTTCATTACGTGGAACTTAAAAATACAGCTAGCCCAATGGAGATTTACCTAATATGGCTTTTCCGTTAGGAATCGGGCGTGAGTCTACTCGTATGTATGTATGTGTGTAAAAAAAACGAATAATTCACTTAATTTAAAAATAGAATTAGACGTAATTCATACTGGTATGTATGTCAGTGTGACAACGAAACGGCCGGCACTCGCCGGACGCGTAATTGCAGAAAAACAAAATAACGGCACATAACTATTAGCAATCACTAAATTAGTGATGGGCACTAGTCGGCTTTCGATACAAGTAGCGCTTTGTCCAAATACTTTCACAATTGAGGGCTATCGATAAAAATAGACGTTTATTATTTTTCCCACGACTGCGGTCCGTCGACATTGGCGTGTGCGATCCTCATTACGACATGCTTCCGCAATTAGTGATGGGTTCTGTGCTTTCTCGGTGCTTAATGCTACGATTGTATGTGTCGATACACCGCTAACATATGCGTTTACGCGGCTATTTGTTTCTATTTTGTATGGGTGTTCTTGTTTGGAATCCATGGCGTTATAGGTACGTAAATTTTAGGAAAAGTTTTCAGTCATCTTGATCGTCTTGGAAAGTTGGTATGGCATGTTGCATGTATGTAGTGTGGATCTTGTATATATATGCAAGTTGAGGTGCTTGCGCGTATTATTGTAAGACTAAGACAATCACTTACTCCTGTTGCGCCACTGTGACAGAATTAAACGTAGGTAACTGAAAATAACGAGCATATAAATAACATGCATGTGTGCACGTGCAATAAATAAAAGTACCTATGGATTATAAACAACTCTGTTTTTTAATGTCACGTTTAAAGTCAATTTAAAATTTTACTTATCTTTCTTGCTCTTTTTGTTTTTTTACACTGGCCTTGGCGGACTATTGCGAGCGTCTCATCGACATCCTTGGGGTTTATTGGTCATGGTTAATTCATGTCAGCTGTTCCTTTTAGAGAGATATTTTGCAGCAACGTGTAACGGCTGTAATAATATATATAATCACTATCATAATATAATAATAATAATAATAATATTCTATCACATACACACAACACCATCTAGCCCAAACTAAGCAGAGCTTGTACTATGGGTACTAGACAATGGATAAACATACATATATATACTTTTTTTTTTGTAAATACATACATATTATACATAGAAACACCCAGACCAAGACAAACATCCATGTTCATGCACACAAATATTTATCTTGTGCGGGAATCGAACCCGCGACCTCAGGCGTGGCAGTCGATTACACTAACCACTACGCCATCGAGTTACGTGCAGCAAAAACATTTTGGAACATATTTTACAAAATAAGGTCTATATTTTTTGTATAGTTAGGCAATACTTTCAGCCATACGGCATGCAATATTATAACATTTTATTATTTATTATATATTTATTACATTATATTATTGCCTATGCTATCTTTTTATAAAAAAATTGCTAGCGAATAATAAAACTGGCAGCAGTTTTGTAAACTTATTTATATAAATTTTTAACATTTGACGTGTACGCACCCTTATAGATCTCACCCTATGGTACATTTTATGTAATGATTGTTCTATAAGTTGTTTAGATAATATAAGCATATCAAGCTGCAAGTACTGTTTAACTGACGGAAGAGGTTTTGGATTGAAATACTTACATAAAGCGCGTCTTCAACATTTCTAGCTATACGCGTATAATTATATTATTTACTACTTGTTCAATGATCTAAGCACAGTCTACTAACTCATGCCCGCTTAGTATAGTGGACAAATCATCATCATCGTCAGATCAAAACCTTTACCTTTGGATATTGGAACAGGATGGTTGATATTAAACTTATTACGCTAATTTACAAACAATATTAGCAGCGATTGTTTAGTGGGTCTGCTCAAAGTTCCAACATACGGTATTAAGCTGTTAATTATTAGTTACTTTAGCGGTGAAGGAAACATCATCAACAACATTGCTAAGTAATTTGAGGTCTGACTATTCCACATATCAAAGAAGAATAAATAAAGTCTGCCAATCAACAGTCGGCCACTTTAGTTTACTATAGCTTGCCTAATTATTTTCATTTTAAGAAGCACATATCCAGTTGTCATACAGTCTATGAACAGAACTGATAATATAAAATCAACAAAGAAATCGATTTACTATAAAATCTTAAAAACTGTGTGTCAACACAAAAGTATTTTGAGCATTCAAAATGACATTTTATGGTAATGGTTGTTGCGTAGCTGCACATGTTTGGAATATTTAAGTCTGTCAGTGTCATTATGTGTTCACATATGTATGTAATCTGCGGTATCCTCGGGAACACCCAGTATGCAAAGTATTAAATAAAGCTTACAATATGAATATTGAATGCCGAATAAACATTTCTTGTGATAGTCAGCTATAAACATTTTCGTGTTAATATTAACAAGCTTTTCGACTTAGCTTAATAATCAAAAGTCATTATTAGAAGCACTTATGTACGTCAAAAGGGTTAGTGAGTTTACTTAATTTACTGAATTTACATAAATGTAAGCTGCTAGTTTCAGGCAAAATAATGAGCCTATGAGAAAATACCTACAAGAAACTCACGGCGACTCGCCAAATCGCCATCAAATTACTTTTAACTATCTAATATATTTTACATCATGGATCACGAAGTAATAATAGTAACCTTATAAATATTATATAAACGCATTAAATGGTTTATAAACGTAACAGGTGTCTCCAAAAACACATTGCAGATCATCAAAAGTTTAATCAATGTTTTTATAAACTCAAAGTACTTCTCGGTCTTAGGTACTCAAGCATAATATAATCTAAAAAATAGTCTGTCTTATACATAAAACTACTCACTTAAAGATTTAATACGTTCAGTAACTAAAATACTCATTAGGTTATATAAACGATTTGAAATAATCATTCTTTATACCACTTTATTTACATGTACTTATTAGGCAAATTAGCCTTTTCATGCATTTCTAATAACAATTTCTTTTTAACGTTTGTTAAGAAATTAGGTAGCTGTTTATGCTACCCATGCTACGAGCTGGTTATTTGACCAACTTTGAAACATAATGAAATTTTCGAAATTGGTCTAATAATCACCTTTTAAACGTGCAAATGGCAGATATAATACATATGTCACTTACTTTGACCGTGTTTTTCCTTGGCAGGGATGCCAAGTGCTAATTGGTGACATTGCCAGATATCAAATAGGCTTAATATAACGGACTCAAACCCCGCAATATATTATACATATATCCCCGAATATGGATTATAAGCATTTAATATTCTTCATACTATACATATAGGTTCAACACCCAGCTTAACACACAAGATTAAGTGTTCTTTTAGTACATTATGTTTATGATTAGGAATATATTGATAGTAAATATTTGAATAGTTATTATTCCTATACTAACTTACTTACTTCGCTGGCTCAGCGATCTAAAGTGGATCTTGGCCTCCGACATTAAAGTGCACCATTATTTCCAATTTTGTGCCAAGTCAGATCAATTCGGTACATTCATCTCTTTCAGGTCTTTAGCTAGTTCATCTTTCTAGCGGTACCTTGGGATAAGCTCTTTTGTCAGCTCGATCCTCTCCCATTCTTTCCACAATTATTCCTTCAGATATATTTTATTATATTAAGCATCGATAACACAAATTAATAAACCTGTACTTGATTTCAACGGATACAACATTTTAAACACGTTAATCTCATTCCAGAATGGTTGAACCAAAACATGATCAGATTAATCAAACATTGACACGACGAACACAGAACATTGTTGAATAAAAAATATAACACGCTCTATATTAATAACCGATGCAGTCTAATCGGCTTATGGAAATTCCAATTAAAACTTATTCACTTAAACCGATTGCTCTAATACCTGGTTAATTAGCGATGATCAATTTAGTTTGGACTAGCTGTTACCCGCGACTTCATCCGCGTGGAGTTAAAAAAAACAAGCTTTATTTTTTTATCGCGGTACCCTTATTTTCTAAAATAAATGTAGCCCAAGCCTTACTCCTTATAAAATCAGCTATCTGCCAGTGAAAGTCCCGTTAAAATCGGTCCAGCCGTTTCAAAGATTAGCCATCAGTATGGAACAAACAGGCAGATACAAGTACCGTATATACTTTCATATGCATTTAGACCTGTTAATTTGACATTACAAACAGACACTTCAATTTATTTATGAATATAGAATACTAGCTGAACCGCGCAACTTTGTTAGCTTCACATAAGAGAATTTTCCCCGTTTTTGCAACATTTTTCACTATATAATATATAACAATACGCTACGAGCCTTCCTCGATAAATGGGCTATAGGCTATATAATAATACGCTACGAACAATAAGAGCCAAGCATTAATGAAAAATGTTGCATAAACGGGGAAATGGACTATTCAACGCTAAAATATTTTTCAATTCGAACCAGTATTTCCTGAGATTAGCGCGTTCAACCAAACAAACAAACAAACTCTTCAGCTTTATAATATTCGTATAGATAGATGTATAGATGATAAAACTGGGGATAGTTAGGCCTTTGTGGGCGGGCCAATAAAATGCTGCAATATTATTCCCTCTGCATCATTAACAGCTTGTTTTACTCATGTGTTGTAAAAGGCCGATGTTTTCTTCGTAATGACTACGTTTGGTGTATTGAGAAAGTAGTTGCCGGCGCCGCCGTGTTGTATGTTAAAACAAAGTGTAGTACAACATTTTAGATAGTTGTTCTAGGTTTAACTGGTCATTGTTTGCATGATTTATAGGCTTGTTACTTATTTTAGGACCTAAAACGTAGCTTCAGCGCTGGTGCACTCAATTTGGGTGCCCAGCTAATGCTGAGATGGTGACCCTTTTCGGCGAGGGCATACACATTTTTTTTTATCATGTATAATATTTTTTTTTGTTTATTTTGTTTTAATTAATTGTTTATGCTCTGTACGAAATAAACATTATTTTCTTTCTTTCTTTCTTCTTCTATTATAGAAATGTGAGTATTATACGCCTGTACTGAAATTCAAATACTTGTAATAATTCGTGTATTACACATAGCGAAAATATTCTAAGTCTATGGTATTACATTTACAGATAGATTTGATACAAAAGCATAATGTATCTCTTTGGTTTTTTAATGTTTCTAATATAAATAAAGTTTCTGACGGCTGATTACGAGTCTTTCTATTCGGTATTGAAAAATATAAATATGTTCCGAAAGGGATTGACGGAGATGTTTTCTAGTGTCATTGCTCCAGCTGACTATATCGATCCTACGTTATAAAGGCGAGCTTATTACCGCATTTTCAAACGCTAAGCGCTGTTCTGCAAATGCGAGGTTTGCCAACAAAAAATCTTACTAACAGTTTGCTTGGGAATTGAACCTAGGTCCTTACGAACGGCCGTGCATAGATGCAAAAGTCTCCTACAGAACCATTAAGGCAGTGCACATTTCAATGTTAGAATTTGCTGACAAACATTATCCTTATTTACGTTATCCTTATTTGTGTGCATGAACATGGATGTTTGTCTTGGTCTGGGTGTTTCTATGTATAATATGTATGTATTTACAAAAAAAAAAGTATATATGTATGTTTATCCATTGTCTAGTACCCATAGTACAACCTCTGCTTAGTTTGGACTAGATAGTGTTGTGTGTATGTGGTAGAATATATATATATATATATATATATATATATATATATATATATATATATATATATATAGAATATATATATCCTCTACATGATATTAATATATATTTCGTAAGGAATGTTTCAGAACACTTCAAGATACTCTAAACTTATATGTACATACTTTCTAGATACATTTTCTGAAACCACTCGCTTTAAGGCATAAATGTCATAAGCATATTTTATAGCGGTGTTTTTAAATGTCGTACCCAGAATTTTCCGTTCCAATACTGGATCGACAGGCAAATTTTATATCTACCGTTTTAACTCATAATAAATGTAACAGTATCTTGCTTGTTTATCCCTAAAGTATTAGACGCAGAAGAGTTTCATTCATATTTTTGACTAGATAATATTAGCCATGTATATTAACTGTCCCATTGGCAAACACGGGCCTTTTCTCAGTATTGAAGGATTAGGCTAACGTCCACGACGCTGGCCCGAGTGCGGGTTCCAGTCTTCACGTATTGTCAAAAACATTATGCAGTACTCTCTCTGTTATACTATATCTGTACAGTATAATATTAACAGCACCAGACAGCATGGATTCCCGCGCAAATATTATAGACCTACATTACTAATATGAAGTATAACTGAAAACAAACAATATTCACAGTCTAGCTAATGCAAATTGATGCAGTGTACTAACGATCATCATAAAATAATCGGGCGTGAGATTGTGGAACAATACTAGCGAATATAGCATCAGCCAATCATTTGATTATCCAATACTTTCTACTACTTGTCAACGATCGTTGACAGTTTTTGATATACTGTTTAGGTACAGACAGGATTTAGGTAGACTTTGAAGACTTATACACTTTTCCAGCTAACTGTATCTACTATAAATAATCATTACTGTTGTTGAAGAAAATTACTGCCAAGTTACTGCAATTAATTTGAAAGTGTGAGAAATCTATAATCTTAGGAAAAGTTGTTTCATTGTTAGTTTATTGCTTGACCTCAATAGAATGAATGGCAGTGAGAACGTTTTGTTGGTATCACAGAAGACAATTAATATTGTTTGATAACCTGTTTGTGTTTTGCCGGCAATAGTTCCATTTGTGATCTAATCAGATTTTAATATAAATTACATACAGCATTAAGCTCTAAGTCCTCTGGTGTAAATTAAATGTGTTATGAAATATTATGAATGTTTAGTTAGTAGACAATTTTCTCGTTGCAAAATAAATATTCACAGATATAAAGAAAACTATGCGCCGTAGATATACATACATACATATGTGTATAATTTTGTAAATTATTGTGGACTCGTTTTTATATCGCTACGAAATGATATGGTTTGTTATTATTTTGGCAAGCGTATCATAATAAAATGAGTATGTAATGTATTTTATAGGGGAGCTGTGCTAAAACATACACAAGAAGGTAAAAAAGTAAAGAGTAACCTAATCTAAGAAATAGAAGAATACTCGCTTAAATGCAAAATACGTATTCTTATGTGATTTTTTGGACCTGGATGACGAAAGAAGACATTGTAGCTCAAGATTCCAAAAAACATATACGTATAGAAATAATGTATATTACTGAATCTTTGATCAGTAAGTACGTCCGAAAGTTCTTTTAAAACAGAAGGCGTCATTTATTATGATTTATTGTACAGAACAGCTAGTAGTAAAACTATACACACGTTGACGTTGGAAACCGGACTCGCTGCAATAGCCATTGCAACGCTCGGGAAATAGACTAGTAACCTTTAACCGTTATTGCTAAACCGTATAGGCAGTACGATTTGGATCATTAAAATCTTTGAAACAGAAGTTTTGCCCTTTAAACACCTTAACCCTTTTTTATTATGTTTCTTAATTTATAATGTGGCTGCTTTTAAAAATAAAAGACGAGCACTCAAGATTTTTTAAAGCAGCTATCTATCTCTCAGTCTTCATTTAACTGTACCATCAGTAATGAGTATCTACGAAACAATATTCAATATAATTTCCATTACCAAATCACAACACAATAAGAAATTAATTTATACGAGGCTCTGTACCTGATCGTTTAGAAATCACGTTATTAATATCGAATGGTACCCAATTTCATCTCTCATTATCTAATTTTAGAGGAATTTAATGCAACAATGACTGGCTTCTAATTTCATTACCACCCATGGTTCAGAAGTCTGGCGGTGAGCAGTCAGCGCTCAACGTTTCAACAATAGCGCATTGTCCACCGATGGAAACAAATTAGGACGATGACGTAGTGATATGGACGTGAATGTACGGTGCGGCTAATTAGGATAAATCGCCATTGGTTATGCGGCCTAAAAGAGATACAGTAGAAACCCTAATGATGTAAGGAGCTATTTTGTGTGTAACGTAGCTTTTGCACCTGATTTTGGATTTTGTTTCGGTGTATCGAACAAAGAAGTTTTGATCAAATGTTTACATTCATATTCGGCAATTGTGTTTACAAATATAAATATGTATATACGTAAATGATTAAACTAGGTATCAGTTAAACTAGGTTTCACCTAGTTTAAGCGCATACAATCCTTTAGTGGATGAAGAAGGAAGGAAGTACGAATAACATGACAACATTCATTAATGTTTTTCTGCACAATATATCGTTTAAATTTTGTAATTATATGTATATACATCATATTTATTAAGCTTAAAACATTTTTGACGTATTCAATTTCATTTTATTACATCGAATGAAGAGAAATTCAAAAATGATTGAGCATAAAATTGGTCATTACAGACAATTTCTTGATGCTGTAGATAACTATTATGTGAACACTTGACAGGGTGTCGCCGCCGCAGGCACGACTTGCGACGGGCGCGGGCGGAACAGGCGCACGCGCAGGTAGACCCTTCAAAACGACAGCAATAGACGTATCTTTCCTCTCGCTCGCACCACGTGGTGGGGGCGACCGGGCGCAGGCGTATGTTTGCCGCCTGTGCTACATTTTATTTAGTTTATAACCGTTCTTTAACGTTGGCGCACTGTCCGTTTGAGTACAGCGTTCGCCCACTGTTTATCAGTTGTGTTTCGATTACAAAAAATTAACAGATGAGTGAAAAGGTGTTGAGGGTTTTGCAAGCTTATCGGCGCGTTGGCGCCAGCCGGCTCTGGCATGAAGGGCCGCAGGATGATTAAGGCTGCAGCTGTGCTGTTAACTCTTGGATACTGCAGCCTATTAGTATACCAAAGCGGCGTTACTTTCAACTTCCAAGAAAATCGAGCGGGATCTGTGCAAGTGTCGGACTTAGCTATTGAACCTGTGACAAAAACAAGTATATTAGACAGTGAACTAAATAAAAACATTACTCTAGATGACATTTTTATAAGTGTAAAAACAACACAACATTACCAGTATACGAGACTGCCAATAATATTGAAGACCTGGTACCAGTTGGCCAAGCAACAGGTGAGATATTTCAAAACTAAGATACTGACTAGTGTTGAATGAGACGTTTTTACAATGATGACATTATAGTAACTTTATCAGCCACTGCAGTGTAAAACGTTTTTACCATCAAAGCCTTATTGTTATTGTATACAGAAGTACAATTTAATGAAGAGGCTATTGAATTCAAATAAGAATGGGATCGCATCCTGTGCAACATCATTCAAGTGCTTGATATTACTGTACCGAGGAACAAATACAAAGCAACAATTTTCCACCACTCCTCAATATTTTTATTTACCCGTTTATATTTGAAAACGATTTTAAGTGTAATTAAGCCATTGTTTATTTACATAGACATTACTTGTCTTTTTTAACTGCAGTTTCTAATAGATAAGATGACAAACAAGATAATATTTTTTCTAATTAAAATGTAAACAAATTAACATTCTATAAATGAACAACAAGATATGATCGTCGTTGGTTCATAATAATTATGTCGAAAATACGGACTGCCATCTTATGTCAATATATTGTATATTGATATCACAACATATTGTAAAAACTATCATAAAAACCACAAATATAGTAAATATTAAAATTTATTATTAATCAAAATTAATTAAAGACCAAGGCCTTGTGCATTAATAAGTTTAGTTTAGCATTTCAAATTTCTCGGTCGTTGTGTAATGTATAAAAATATCTAAATTGAAATCTAAAGTGATAATGATTGTGATTTAGGTGAAGTATAATGATAGCTATATCTTCCCTTGAGATTTTAAATAATGTGACTGCATAATATCTTCTTTGACAAATTAATATTTGTAAGCTTCATCAACAAAAATTAATTGGCTTTCTGGGGCTAGTGGGCTTCACATCTACTCAATAATTTTTGACAAAAATCGGTTTCCTCCATCTGCCTATAAATCCAACTCAGTATTGACATAGCTTGATTTTAATGGTAATTGTAGTGTCGTTTCGTTGTTTAAATAAATAAATGATACATTTTTACGTCACAATTTTTCACTAAACTCCGATGATAATAAACCACAGGCCATTAAAGGGGCTACCCGCAGAGTCAAGTTTCAATACTGCGGTAATAAATCTTCTATAAATGCACCAGAAACATTCACAGCGGGACTTGTTGTTCATAAACTCAATATCATTATCAAGTTTGACAGAATTCGAAGAGAATGTCTTAATTCTATCATTTATTTATCCAAATTGCTTGAAAAGAAACCAGTTCGTGCAGCGATTACTCCAAATTGTTTGTGTTTATTCTAAATGCTTCTATGTGGATGGTGATTAGATACCGAAACAACGCTATTATGCAAATATTTCTCTGAAGTCATTTATCTTGGTATTCAAGTCACAGAACTTGTTTGGAAAACGTTGGATTGTAAAAATATTCAAATATTTTTGTGATGTTACAACTGGCGATATGATTTATATTGTTATACATAATTATATTAGTAATAATAAAAGACAGGATGCTGTTAAAACATCGTATACCAAAAAAACGTCAATTTTGTTAGTAATTTTTGGCGAAAGAATTCCTCAAATAGAAAATCCGGTTTACCATACACCTAAACCAATAACATCATTCTAGTGGATGTTTAATAATAAACGCGGTAAAAGCTACTTACTAGATAAACCGGCATCCACCAAAAGCTTTACCAGAAATCCAAAAATTAAAAGGAGATCGTTTTATTCTCGTACTACTGCACCAATATATCCTAGATCCTTGCACAATAGACAGCAGTCGTGCAGCAGCCATTTAGCTAGCATTTCCTGAATCTGGAGCGTGTATAATCAACCGTTAATCCGGCGCAGGACCGGCGCCATTGTGAGTGCGCCTGCGCCGCGCGTGGCACGGCGCGCGCTCAACACGTGACGTGATTGTGTACTCGATTTTGCCCTTTTGTGGTAACTCTTGGCCGTTGATTTATAAACGGCTGCATTTAGTAGGCAACTGGTTTTGAGTAAGGTATTTTTTGTGAATTCTTGTTGGAAAGTAAGTTCATGAACGTGTTTACTGTTTACGTCATGTATTACTATTTTTATTTGTAAGCCAATCATTAAGTATGTAAATGCGATGTTCAGATATAAAATTAACTCTGTAGTATTGATTACAATAAGTAGTTAATTGACAAACATGAGAGACACTGGTAATAATGTACTGTCGGCAAAATACATGTTTTATGAACATAAAACTTGTTAGATTTTTATCAGATGTACTTTGATGTTATTAACTACAGGGCCACATTGTAAATATATAATTTAAAAATTCATTTGTATTATAAAAGACGTTGAATGATTTATAACTAATAGATATATCAGCTGGCCGTATTCTGCACATGTTCTTATAACCCTGAGACGAATATAAATAAACAAATGTCCTATATTTATTCATGTGACGATTACGCTATTGATTTCACACCATAAAGCAGGATCATTAGTCCAAAATAGTTTTAGAAGTTACGTTTTTGACAAAAGATTATTAACCTTAAACTGAAAATAATATCAAGATTAATTAAGGACAAATTAGTCCAAAGAGTCTTTTGCATCTCAGTGAGATGGTAGTTATTTACTCTTATTATATTACCCATTTATAATATAAATAATAATACATTATAATACAAATGGGCAAGTGATCTTGACTCCGGTGATAAAAAGCACCACATACATTAATCACCTACCATCAGACATAGCATACCGCATGGATGCTAGTTTGCCGTCTTGGTAGAACACAGTCACAGCAAAACTAATTGTTTGAGCACTGAGTCAAGACAAATACGTTTTGAAAGGACGCGAATTCGCAAGCAAAGTCTTGTCTATACTAATATTATAAAAAGGAAAGATTTGATTTTTTGTTTGTTTGTTTGTAATGATTTGTCTCAAAAACCAATTAGTTAATTATAAAAATTCTTTCACCATAGGAAACCTATGAATATTTAAAAAAATGTACTGTTACACCTAACCTAACCTATATTTACGCGAGTGAAGCCGCGGGCAAAAGCTAGTAGTAGTATTATAAGAGAAAAATGACGATGATTGGTTGTCGTATGATTTAAAAGCTTGTCTTAGCCAATGCAATTAATATATAGTAAACAAAGTTATTTTCAGCAACCATTATTAAACAAAATAAACGACAGAAAACGTGACAAATACCGAAAGACGTTGCAGCAAAAGTTCTAAATGAGATTTCTAGTTTAATATAATTCATTTCACCGCAATGGACGCATACAAATTTGTCTTCAAGAAGTTGCAATACATATTTCACTAGAATGCAGCAAGCTAAACCCAAATAGCGGCTAACCAGAGGTTCTGTCGCCAGAATATTAGAACATCTCCAGTGATATTATACTCGTGGTGAAAATACTACGGCACTGTTTGTCAGCGTCACTATTTATATTTTGCATTATGTATTTTATACGCAAATTTGGAAATAGCGTTATTAATAACTACGTTTATGTTATCACAAATAAATTCATTATAAAATTAGCTAAAAACCATTGATAATTCACGTGCAAGGACGTTTTCTTGAACTTCTGGTAAATTATTATTGAAGAATTCCTAAACTCGTGCAAATATGTAAAGCTGTAGGCTGTAGTAGCTGCTTATAGACCTGAATATTAGGTTCCATTTAAATAGGAGTTGGCGCAGTAGATGTGTCTTTTGTACATACTTAAACATAATATTTTGCTGCCTATCAATCTCTGTTTAGCTTTGAAGGATGGCGCTCCATCTGAGTATGGTAAAGGATAAAATTAATACTTTACTTATAAATGACTTCTTTTTAATTTGATCCTTTGCTTTGTTGCTACATGAAAGGGAGACAAACACCTTTTCGCATCGTCTTATATAATTAATCATGAGATTAAGGATTGCACCTGATCATTTTAAGAAAACAATTTTGTTTTTCATATTGTACTAAGAAAAGACAAAGAAGGTAATCTCCATGTTTAATAACATTGTTTAGTTTAAAAAGATGAGCAGGTCTAAAAAGTAAAAATGGTTCCCTTAGAAGCACTCTGTTCTCCATCTCTGATCATCACGACCCTTTTTACAACAAAGGCTAGAAATCATACATAACTTTAAATCAGTACAATGGTGCTAGTTCATAGTTATGTGCAACATAAGTCTTATCTTATACTTTTGACAGCATGTTTTTCTCATAGCTCATCTAGTCAAGTCAGAAAAAGTCAATCTTTTCATATACTTATAGAAATATTTGTTGACAAGAATACTATTAAATATAATATTCTGTTAATGTGGGAAACTTTTGTTCACTAACGTTATCAGACATCTACTAGCCACTGCTTAAACAGCATCTACCGAATGTCATGAATACGCATTATGGAGTGTCAATTACTGAATATGAATCAATTATAATATTTTACGTATTGTATTTCTACTTAGCAGGCTGTTTAATAGTGAAGATATCATATTGCTGCATAATATTTATGTTTGCCATAAGAGAATATCGCGTGTCTTTCACCTGAGATTATCAGCACTATTTAAATGTGTTCTCAGAAGTCAACGGAAAGATTTATATGTGGTGTTTGGTGTGTACCAAGTGAGTAGATATTGGACCTGTTTATGTCATTGTGATGAACAAACCTGTTATTCTGATAATATTAACATATACAATTGTAGTGTAATCTCTTATTTATTTTAAGCTGGCTCACGAGAAATAGTCTCTTTGTCAAAGACAGATTTACATATACTGCAACAAGAGACACTCTCAAAATTTAGGCATTATTTTAAAATTAAACTTCTACAAATGCATTTTATCGCAGTTTATTTTAAAAACATTAAATTATGTTTACATGAGGTTCATAGATATTGATTGAATCTTAATGATACATTACGTAAACGTAAGACAATATTATCCAGGAATACTTGTTCGAACATCACAAAAATATTCATAATTGTTCCGTGTTGAACCCACAATACTCACACATTGTAAGTGTCGAGATAGCACTTAAACCACTACTTGTAGTTATTTAGTGTAATCTAAATAAAACATCACAATATATGGTCATACTACAAACATGTTCTAGAAAGACTGATAACGTCACATAGAAACAAGTGAAAAGAAAGTTGTAGGTCTTTGTCTCAGAGGCGCCTTCTGCAGTCTGAGTCAAAAATAGATAATTTGATTGAATTGTCCATAATTAGATTATTCATACCAAATAATTATTTCGCACAGCCCAAAATAATAAGTTATTAAAAACATACTCACAATTTAGCACAAGTTTCAGAAGTAATGTGCTAATACATAATAATGAATAGCAAAATTTTGTACTCGTTAAATATCATGTAAACGATTAATCGGTATGATTATATTTTCTCCGAATTGGCAACTATTGTGGCTACTAGTAAATTGTTTTTTAAACGCACACATATAATAGACAGAGACTAAGTTTTATCGCTCCATTTAATTTCCAAGCCAATCAAATAATATTTTGTTTTTAACACAAGTAACTAGAAATCTTCGCTCTATCAACAATTTTTGTCTAAACATTTTTATGGCCACTTCTATTTGAATTATAATGGATAATAATAATATAATTATAATTATTATAACATTAAATAAAAATTACTTACAATAAATCTAAGATTCACAATTATTATTATCATCTTATACATTGCAATCTATAGCAAGATAAGATCTTCTACATTCTTTTCTCTCGATTACAACTTCCCAAAAGAGGCATTTAATTAATTTTACCTAACAATCTGAACTAGCTTTTGCCCATCTGTTTTTTTCTGTATAGCAGTCTTTTTCTGTTCCCCTGACAACGTGTATGTGATGATCGGTCGAATATTTAAGGTCAAGCCTTAACAAAGAAACATACACACATATTCGCACTTATAATATTACGTAGGTAATATTACGTAAGGATTACGTAAATACTCCTACAATAAGTACATGAACAATATTAGTAAGAGCATGTCGAAATATAAAGCAAAGCGGCGTTTAAACCTGAGGGATAGATTGAACATGAATGTAACGTTATATGAGACGTCTTAGCACCTTAGTCAAACACGTCGCGAACAAACCCTGCTCTGTTTAATGCTATTTACTGAACCGACACCTGACGTAGAAAACACGCTGGAAGGCGTTGTATTTTAATAACATTTTAGCAGTACATGTTTTATTATCTGTTTGGTTATGTTAGTCGTCTGCAATGCTTTTAATGATGTGCGCATAGTTTCTAGGTTTGTCATAACGGGTATGACATAGTCTTATAGGATACGATGTCAAGAAGTACTTTGTACATAATAACAAAGATTAATTTAAAAAAATTCTTATTATTCTTTTGTGAGATTTAAAAAATACGGCTTTATAACCTCATTTATAATAACAAGCAGTATAGTATCATAGAATAACAAATTCATCTTAAGATTTTCCTCTATAGGTGTCTACATCTAAATGTAATATTATTTTTTTTTTTTTTTTTTTATAGTGCAAATAATAAACTTTATTTTATTTATTACAGACAAAAATACAAATAATTTATCTTTATAAATTATATACATAATATAAACAATTCTTTAAAACTAACTTATACCTAAAATATTATGAAACAGAGAAATAAAAAAGAAAACTAAAACCCTCTAATAGGCGTCATAGAATTCCTCCGCATCACAGTCAACTGGTAGTGTGCCCAGAAGACTGGCAGCATTGCCACGTTGAATGGCAATGCTTATCCTTTCCGCGAAATAAAGGCCAGCCCTCTGGTCACGGGAAGCGTCGATTAACCTTTTCGCTATGTCTCTATAAAGAGCACGAGCACTGGGACCCCATGACCCTAGCGTTTCGACCCCAAACGGCTCAAAAACATAATCCCCTGCCAGGTTTTTGTATTTGCGCCGCTTGAGAGTCTCCGCGGATGCAGCAGCAGCACCAGCACAACCCGCCGTACTGGGAAGATGTGATGGCGCAAGGGTGTCTACACACGTTGCGTCCCACACCAAGGGCCTACCCATCTTCCAAGGCATCAATGACATACCGTCCGGTCTCTTTCCATCGTCACGCGCCAAACCATTAGGTTCAAGATGAGCTGGCACACCGGCGGTGACAAGAGCACGACGGATAATGTCATTAAGGTTGGCGTGCCGCGAAAAACGACCGGCACTCCTGCTACATGATAGGCCATGGTGGCCAAGGCCATCGACGGCTTCACCACAGTGACATCGATGCGGAGAAACACATGGAGCACCTAAACGAAGGCAAGAAGCGATGCGGAACGTTGTGTCATCCAACATAGTGCCTATGTTGGACGATGGGAGTGCTTGAAGCCAAAGACCCGATTCCCATTCCCCCACAGCCAATAAACGGGCACGCTCAGCAACATTAGGAGATGTGTTCATGAGATGTTCTCTCACCATGTTGCAGAGCGGCCCGTCCCACCGACTCTGAGAGAATAGATCGGATGGCAAATCAGAGCTTGGACAGATCATTTTCCAAGCGTTCACTGCATCGGACTTGCACGACACTTCCGAATTAACCAGTGTGGGAGCTAAAATTTTCCTGGTCAATTCTTCAGTGCAGTGGACCGAAGACAGGAACGCCGGTAAACTGACATCACTAATTTTGCGAACGCCGAGGCCACCCAAGCGAACTGGTAGGGTTGCCTGGAGCCACACACGGTCGTTCATGGCCAAATTTAAAATTTTGCTAAGTGTATGCCGAATAGTATTGTCAATTTTATCCAAAAGTATTAAATGCTTCCAAAATTGAGAGGATCGGAGGGCATGTGTGAATTTAGGAACGAAGAGGCAATAACGAATGATTGTATAAGCCGAATGAATATTAATTTTGAGTAGTCGGTTAATTAGATACTTTGTCATTCATAATTGAGATGTAACATATACATCTGCCACCTTATTTAGGCATTGACCATACGCTACAAAAAATACTTAAACCTTATTCCGGGTCCGGCAAACTGTTTGCAGGTAGTAAATACAATTTTATCATGAAAATAATACATCAATTTCAAATTAATTTGTTTGCCGAACAAAGGTGTACACAGATATCAAGTTAAAATATTGATTCTCTTTGCTCTACCTTCTAGGCATTCAAATATCTTAAGTACATTTAGAGATTAAAAAAAAAGACCATGCATTATATATACGCAATATAATAATTATTAAATGCATTACATATGTCTACTGGATTATCTAATAATTAATGTTTATATTAGATATGCCTACCTTACATTTGTTTAGTTGAATTAATTATATTCCATGTTGCTTTGATTTTAATAATAGATTTTCAATATAATAATCATTCCATTGTCTAGTACCCATAGTACAAGCTCTGCTTAGTTTGGGTTAGATGGTGTTGTTGTTGATTGTTGTGTGTATGTGGTAGAATTTTATATTATATTATATATATTATATTCTTACATTTCTGAGTTGATCTTATTATAGATTTTAGTCGTTTTGCATACATTTTTGTTTTCTTCATTCGGGAATTTTCGATGTTATCTATACAGGTGCCACTCGTAAATCTAGCGATCTGTTTAAAATGCGTTTTCAAGTTATAAACGCTTAAAATATTTAGCGATAGATTATTTTCTTTTAATAAATCTATGTTGAAGTCACCGCAAAGTATTGCTTTTTTATTTTTATTACTGCTTAACTTTGCTAATAGTGTATGTATCCTCTCAAAGAAACATCCTGTTGAAGATACACAATGATTTGGTGGCCTATAAATACAAACAATAAAAATATTGTGAAGAGTTAATTCTATTGCTGTGCATTCGAATATATTAGCCACCGCCATGCCCTGCTCTAATTATAATGCAAAAACATCTCTGTTATAAATACGATAAAAAGACAAACATATTATTGGTCGCTCAATTAAGACTGTTATTATAGAGTTTGCAGAAAGAATTTATTTTAATGACAAGGACAAGATTGTTCAAAATTAAAAATATTTATCTTTCACAGGTACTATTTTGTATATTAGCTTTTAATACAGTCTGCAGAATTCAACATAATGGTTTAAGTGGTCGCCTCGCCCCTGCCACTGCGTCGAGTGTTGTGGGTTCAATTCCCGCACGGTACAAGAATTTGTGTGATCCACAAATGGTACCGAATCTGGGTGTTCTTTGTGTCTCCGCCTCTTACATCGTGAAATTGGATTGCAACGGAGCGCGATCCATCAGATCCTTGGATCCAGAATGGAGTGTAAGACACGACTTGTGCGACCACGCCGTTATAGCGGTGGTAAGACTCATTATGGAGGAGTAACTGAAGAGGCGTTTCGGCGCTTTCGCGTTACGAACGACGCATGTACTTACGGAGCATGGCTGCTTCGGGAAGTACCTGTGTCGCATCGCCCAAAAGGAGACGTTCCAGTGCCATCATTGCAAAGACTGCCCCGAGGACACAGTGCAGCATACACTGGAGGAGTGCCCAGCATAGGCAGGAGAGCGCCGTGACCTCGTCACAGCAGTCGGAGTGGAGCGTCTCTCGCTACCGGCCATGGTTGAATCTATGGTTGCGAACGAGAGCACATAGGTAGCCGTCTCATATTGCGAGATAGTAATGCTCGCTAAGGAGGTGGCGGAAAGGAAACGAGAGAAGAACACCAGTATCCCGGCCCACAGAAGAGTATTCCCCCACGTAAAAAAGGGTGTTCTTTGTCCGTTGTTTGAATGTTTATAAAGTCTCCTGCACAACAGGATTGAATACTAGTGAGAGAGATACCTAAAAAAAAGGTTGGTGTATTTAAACAATTTCACAACCGCAAGTCCAACTTTAACCATTACATAATTTATTAATTATGAATTTCTATGAACATAATATATACTAAGAGATACATTTTTTTCGGATTGACTAGCATCAAACCAATATTTTAAGTAATAAATATCTAATTCGGTCAAGTTTTTTTTTTAGAAATATACATATGACTGATTTTTCTGTGGTTTCGTATTTAGCGCTATTAGGCATAAATAAACTGGTTATTTTTCGCCAACTAGTCGCCACGATAACATGTTGCATCGAGTAGTTATATCAAAAATATATGTACATGTTTTTCGTCCAAGATATTACCATATGGTATACATATACATAATAATATTTAGTTTAACCACTATGTCAAGAGTTTGGTTTTGAATTTAAATGTAAACATTCAACTTTACTTAAGATTTTTACATCTTCATTATTATTTTACAGTTTATTTATATATTTAGGTAAATAACATAATATGCGATTGCAGAAGCGATGCATTTTTTTTCCGCCTCCCCCTCTAAAAGTTGGCAGGGTTTTAGGATTACTTTGTTCGAGAAGACTCCCGTAGATATCGCCGTTTCCGAGATCCGATGGGATACCACCACCAAGAGCTGACCTTCCGAATATCAGGCATATTTCCCGGGCCTTCTGAATGATTGTCTATACCACGCTACATTTACTTATTTCTTACGACTCCCCCTTGTCTGACTTCTATTTCTCTAAATCAGTGGTAATTTAAGTTTAAATAATATGTATGAATGAAGATATTTCAAAACTTTCTTCTTAGAAGCCAGTTTTAGAATCTATACATCGATGTTGAAAGGTATTTGCAGAACAAGATATTGCTTGTCGGGTTGTGTTTTGTCAACAGGCAACGAGATTGTGGCTTTTGCGCCCTAAATACTTACTAATACTACACCCCTCCATTAATTCATAGCTACATATTATACTAACTAGCGCAGAGCAAACACATCACGAGCATTATTATAATAGGATATAACATTTTGACGAAGCCAAGCTTTTATGCAGATATGAGAGCGTTGAATAATGATGTCCTTCTAACCGAATTTCGGTCATGGCGGTCAATTTTAACGGAAACTGGCTTTCTGCGCAGGAGATATTATAGTACACAATTATGGGCGCAAACACAAGTGCATTCTCTGTTCCCTAACTCTCATGATCCGATGGGACGGATAACCCGACACGACCGGAGAGAGATCAGGCGCAGGACCAACGGCTTTACGTGCTTTCCGAGGCACGGGATGTCTGTACACCATGCACCACCAACTTCCAGACCGGGCTCGTAATGAGATTTCTTAACAGAAAAACCCAATAACTTTTTGTTCGCCCGACCCGGGATTCGAACCCGAGACCTCATGCACAGCATTCGCATTCACTACCGCTGCGCCACAGTCGTCAGTTCGTTTTATAGCTCATAAATTAGCGAAACTGTTCGCTTTCAGAGAGTAAAAAGTGATATACGTTGTAAATTGCTAAAAAGGAACGAAGTTACGGCAATATTTGTAAAAAGAATTTGTAGCGTGTAACTATAGTTACAATGCAGTAATTGTGCAGTCAAACTTAGGAACTATTTAGGTACTTCCCGAAAATAATAAAGATAGTATCACAGCTAAAGTGTCAGCCATTATACGAGTACACCTTTAGTATTTTATACGGAATACTGTCAAATACTGTTTACAAATTATCTTAAAGCATTCGCAACTCTTAAATATTTAATCCGGTTTAGAAAGACTTATAGGCAGGTTAAAACTTGTTCATCTTGTTTTCTTATAGTTGTTGTTTTCTTATAGTCGGTTGCACTATTTTATTAAAAATTAAAATTTATTATCACATCGCCTTGATGGCGTAGTGGTTAGTGTAATCGACTGCCACGCCTGAGGTCACGGGTTCGATTCTCGCATAAGTCAAACATTTGTGTGCATGAACATGGATGTTTGTCTTGGTCCTTGTATTCATTGTCACTAAACAATAAGAAGAAAAACAATAAGAGAAACTAAGCAGAGCGTGTACTATGGGTACTAACCCACGCTCTGCTTAGTTTGGGCTAGATGGTCTTGTGTGTATGTGATAGAATATTATTATTATGTTTCTCTTATCACAGGTACTTTCTAACATATTATATTAAAAAATATACGGCTCTTTGGGAGGCTTACACGAAGACAGGGGTCCAACGTGAAGAGGCCCTTCGAGAGTTTTAATCCAAGGTGGGATGGAACACCTATAGCGACACTAGCCGTAGCAGGCGTAGGACTATTGCTAAGTATGGATTCTAATATATGGGTTATAGGTATGAGTGTTTGACGGACCGGTATAATGTATAGGTAACTATGGATGAAAAACGGCGTCTGCCCTGAATACTCTAAAAGCATCAATGCAATGGGCAGACGGTGACTCGCCAACTCACTAGATGGGCCCCATGAATAGCCACCATAGGCATACAAGCCAGCAGCAGAGGGCAACACCGGTGCGAGTGGCTAGGGGTGTTGAGCGGTGCGGCGCCGGTTTCACCATCACGGGTCTCGTGACAACGGAGCCCCGGAGCGGGTTTCCCCGTAGTTATGCCTTGAAATTGACACTTCCACCCCCAAGCATATAGCTCTAGCGCCCCTCTGACCAGCCGACCAAGGCAAGCCAGAGTTGAGAGTCCTACGGGCGCTCTTGAAGTTACACCCCAGCTTACCAGTAACCACAAGCCGGGGACGAGGCCCTAACCGACTCTCTGAGGCATTCAGAACCGCAGTGTCACCACTCACATTCAGCTCGCCACAAGCTGCCCTGCGGTTTGTGCGCTTTTATTTAATCTGGTGATCAATTTTTTGTTTATATCACAAGGCGATAGTTTAAAAGCTAGTGTACTGTGCCCTGTGATAGCGCGTTAGTCTCATGATGAGATAACGACTGTCCCAGAGGGGTTATTATTATATATTTTTTCTTTCGTGTCTTATATAATTTTCTTGTGTTATGATTATCTGATTGTTTAGTGTCTTTATCTGTTTTACTATTCCATTAGTTTATTACTTGTCTTTCTGAATAATAAGATCGTCGCTGCATTATTTCTCTTGTTACTTTACCTAATATACTAAAACTGAATTAAAATACACCATATACTTGTACCTATGTAGGGTTAATTTTACATGTCGTTTGTCAACGAATCAAGGTTGTTACAACAAAATATGTACATCCTATTACAGGTCCCTTTGTCAAGCAAGGTCTTTATTGAAGCTATCAACTCAACGAGTCAGCATTGTATTATCTAAATATAGCTCGGGTATGTTATGTTAGTATGTTTCTATTGAAGTCCAATGTCGGTGAATGAAACTCGTACTTGTGTCACTCACTTGTATGAAATAAACTGTGTATGATTGTATTGACAAAATTAGTTTGATTAATGTTTTTAGTTATAAATAAGGCAGTATAAAATATTAATTGTTCATTAAAAATGAAAGGAAAACAATTAATGTTTGGCAAAATTGTATATATTTTGTGTATCCTTGCACAAAGAGGTTTTTAGATTTAAAGACATTTATTCTCATAGAAGATTTACATCACTTCCATGAGAACATGGTTAATACATATAGGAGTGTTCGTCGTCACAAAAAAAAACAATAAATACAATTAATAATAGAAATACAATTAAAATGTTGAACTTAAACAGATAATATATTCCAGATACCCGTTCAATAGATAAAATTAAAATGAAAAAGTCTCTTTTTAAATAATAATAATAATTTTCTATCACATACACACAACACCATCTAGCATAAACTAAGCAGAGCTTGTACTATGGGTACTAGACAATGGATAAACATATACCTATACTTTATTTTTTGTAAATACATACATATTATAGGTAGCTGTACAGAAACACCCAGACCAAAAATGTATCAGGTACATGAGTTAACATTTTTATATCAGAGGGTATCTTGTTGTAAAAGTGCGCTCCTTCGTATGTTATCATAGTTTTACCGTAGTCCGTGCGAATTCTCGGCGGAGGAAGGATCATCATTGCAACATATTCTATTTGCTGTTTGTACCTATTCCAAAAACAATAAAATAAAATAAAACCATAATCGGTCCAATCCACTAATTTAACTCCTTGCTAAGTAAAACATTTTTCAAGCAATTGAGTTATAACTATGATTAAAACATTAACTCATTGCTAAGCTGTTTTTTACGCTACCGCTTTATATTGATTAATGGTTTTACGAATCATTTTACGGCTTGCTATATATGAACAATTATGTACGATAAAAGCAAAAACATATTGCATTAAGTTTTCATGCATAAGTAGGAATACTTTTATACGCCAAGGGAAACCGTATTACCAAATAGATACGGGACGAGGTTTAAAGAGAGTTCTTCTTTCACGGTAGGCAGCGGCTTTGCTGTGTCCTGACATTGCTGAAGTCCATGTGTAGTAGTTACCACTTTCCATCTGGTGGGCCGCTTGCTCGTCTACCACAAAAGGCAATAAAACATTTATTTTAAGTAGGTATGTGACTGAGACGTTAAATTACCACACATCGTTGATAATATTACTAAGATAATATTGATGTATTTTCAAATATCTTTCTTATTTCATTTTCAATATTTTACGTTTACTACTTAAGTACGCTTTATTTAGAATTAACTGCTCTGATTTTCCGAGGCTATATGGGTTACATGTTATTACAATCTGTTTCAAAACTTTGTTACGAATAAACGTCACCTTCAACATTCAAAACATTTACACAAAACAAAACTTGGAACGCAACATGATCCGTGTATTGGATGTTATTTCAATGCAAGCATAATAATCGCTTATCAAATACAAATCGTGTTGGTGGTCCAAAAGGCAAAACAAAAATTCGCAGAAATTTATTATCAGCCGTTCGAAGTTCCTAAATAAACTTTAAATATTTACACATGGGTTTGAATTCAATGTTGACTTAACATATGTATGTAGGTATGATTCCATAGGGATTAATATTTATATAGGTGTTAAAAAAAATTGTGACTCTATATATGTATATTTAGTATTTATAAAATACTTAAATATGGTTTCTTTAAATTATGCGTTTTTAAAGTCTAAAGAACGATGCAAAACATGTATACTACATAGGTGTGCTAGCTAAATAACCTGGAAAAAGAAACATTCTTGTTAAGGTACATAGGTCAAGCAAACGATAATTTTAATTGTCATTCTAGAAAAAATACATTAAGACTTAAAAGTAAACGTTTCTAGAGAGTATCTGGCTTAAAACGCTCTCAAGAATATGGTGATCATCTATGCAGTAGAACCGTTAAAACCAATATCTGATTTTCTTTGAGTCATTTTGGTTGCGGTTTTATCAAGTGGTATTACTTCCAAGTCTGCCATTCCTCTACGGACATCTGTTGACATATCTAAATAGACTAAATAGTATTGAGCGCACTTATATTATGGCAACGGTGCCTGTAATTTCAATCTTACAAATTATTCGCATATTATTGTTATTTTAATTACATCCGATGATTGACTGGTGACAAACCAATCGTCATTTTACAGGTATAACAATAAACAATATAATATATACAATATTAAGATGCTAATAGATCCCTCATAATACCATCTTCAAGATAATTTCCTGAATTTTATACATTGATTGATTCTTCTTCATTGAAGACGTGATTACACAATCACATAAAGCGATCGTTGCTCGGTTGTTACTTACGTAATGTCTTTGAAGAGAACCTCTGTTTTGTGGTCTTCACCAACTTTTATTTTACCTCGTCTGTTATTTACTATCTTATCGTTAGTTTTATCTACGATAGCTTTTCCTTATTTAACGGTTAACGATTAGGAAGTTTCCTGTTTGATGCTAAGTAAATAAATGTTTAGTTTGGCGATATTAACTTTTTCTATTTTGGTCATGGTAATCTGGAAAGGGTCAAGTAAGGGTATTATTATAAATAAAACAAAACAAGGAACAAAAATAAAGCATTAGCAAAAAGAAAACAATACGCGAAACCTAATGTGTTGTTTGGCATATATTTATAGGTGCGAAAATCGTTCTTAAATTTCAGTTTTACATTACTAACGTGCTACATACGATATGGCGATTATAGTTCAGTTCTGTTATTTATTTCGGTCATTAGACACAATAGATCTTATAAACGCCTAAAGCTTTGTTTGTCCACTGCATAACAAATGAAGCACGTTATCTATTCTCTATATCTCAAATCAATTTCAACGTAATGTTCTTTGTTTCACGTCTCCTGTATTCAATAACAGTTTTATCTTTGTTACAGATATGGTTTTTCACCGACATCAACAACCACCAACACCAAAACCAAACCAGTAAGTCAAAATATTTCTCAAACTTCTATAATATCATGATCGAACAAGAAAACAGATTGAAATATTTTGTTCTATTCTAAACCTTATACCGTTGTGATAAGAGGTATTTGTTGACAGACGGCCACATGATAAATACGAATTGTTCTGCCTCGCATCAGCGAAAACATCTCTGCTGTAAAATGTCCGTGGAATACGACTATTTCCTGGAGAGCGGTAAAAAGTGAGTATCAATAATTTTTCAAACTTTGATATTGATTTATCTATTGCATTTACATTATGATTGTTTACAAAATAAATGTTACACTCGGAGCAAGATCACACAGGTTGATATTTTATCAATTTGTACTATGATTTTGTTTGTGATATTTAGAAACCTTATTTTCTAAGGCATAGGGATTATATTACTAAAATTTCTGGATCATAAAATTTATCGAAAACGTGTTAGAACTTGTAAGATAAGCGTGTTTGTTCAATAGTTGGGTAAGATTGTTTTCTTAGTGGAACCGAAACTTTTTAGTCCTGGTCAGCAATTTATGGTTTATTACTCCACTGAACGTTTAGTTGGCGTACATTAAAATTAAGTGTCATAACAAAAGAGCAAATATTAAAATTGTTATGACTACTAACATACTTACCGTAATAGTAGTAAATGAAATTAATCAAGGTTTTATAAAATATTATATTAGAAATAGTTTCTTAAAGACCTTTCCAACTGTGGCCAATACATAATACCGGAAAACGTTAGACTTATGCCATGGTTTTAAAATATAGTAAAAGAGTTTGCAGGGTTCGCATCAGCCAAAACACCGATACTTTAGTTTATCCCAATATATTATACGTATGCATCTTCATCATATTTGAATATTAAACAGTAGAAAAAGAAAGTGACTTAGGTTTGGTAGATCGGAAAGGGTTAATTATAAATTTGGATAAATTCATATTTATCAAAATTTCAAGAAGACGATTAGGTGTAATAATACTTCAAAGAATTTGCTTAATTGGGGCTGAAAATTTGCTTGTAACTTATAAAATGATGATATGACCGTATACGTTTAGACAGTTAATATGCAGAAGTATTATTTAACGCTAAATAGTCTTTGAAAATAAAATTTCCTAAGGATACCTTCTCAAGCTTCCCAATACTATTAAAATCTCCGTCTGGTTTTGAGCTCGCGCGTTATGTTAATACGCCTTTTCTTATTCAAATGTTCCGTTTTTGATTGTATGCTACATTTTATTGAAATCGGTCTAGAAATTCAATTGCGAATAATAAAAAAAATACAGATCATCCTAATAACGCATTATCATATCATTTTCGATTGTTTGTATAAATGAATAATTCAATAAAATCAATAATTTCTTTATTGTACTGTAAGTTCGTATACTTATTACAACAAATAAATACATTGCAATTTTCTACTACATGAATTGGCAGTATAAATATATAAGTAGGTCACATTTTAAATAAATGCCAAAACGCGGGTTAACTGCTGGTACATAATATTTCTGTTTCTATTTAGAGAATTCAAATGCTATTGCACCCTCAAGTGCTCATTTACCATACGTAATTATAGGCTGCTATCGCGTACCTAGTTCATCAAAACGACACATCGCAGCAATTATAACGCAATCAGAGCCACGTTTGTTAGCCGAAATGGACGGGTGATGGATGGGAATTAATTCATACTATAATTATAAATTTTAGACGGTAGATTACAATGATTATGAGCTTTAGATGCGTCAGTTATGTACATATTCAACCTACAGGCAAGAATCTTTGGGATATAGAAATATAGCTGCGTTTGAATATCTATTTCTTAATAAAAAATCTCTAAGACTTGTGATATTTCTTTGGGAATGAATCCGGGTCAAGCGTATTTTATAAAACTAGGAGTCTCTTGACGTTTGAATGCATGAGTGTCTCGCAACAATGTATTTTGACACTGCCAGGTACGGTTTGTATTGTCCACGGTCAGAAATGGTAGCTGGTGATGTTTCCTCTCCTCTCAGGTTTAGCTAGTAGACGGGCAAAACACACAATTCAAAAAGTCCCAATCTTATATGAACCATTAATGTACCTAGGTGCACATAATTGTGACGTTCGATAATATACAACTAATCAATTGTTTATTGTCTGCTTTTATATAAGATCGTAATTATACCCTGTGCTGTTGCATATAGATGATGTTCCATTCAATTCATAAGTTCCCTTGTTTGATCTTGAATGTTTTTGTTAAATCCTCAATGTTGAGCAAACATTGAGACATCTTAAATTAGTGACCATCCACAAAGTGCTTAAGATTTTTAACTAAGACCACACATTCTGTCAATGTTTTCCATGTTTACACAGCCCGCCTCTCATTCGGTTTCCCTCCAAAACTAAACACTAAAAACGAGGTCCCGTACACTCCACTAATGAGATGATAATAAAAACCCGAAGAGGCATCTAAAAACTACGGCAATATTTTTCTAATAAAACGGTCATACAAAGTTTTTCTAAACCGCACGGTTAATCAGTACCCGCAGTGAGCAAGTTTTTGTTTTCACTGAAAACAAAACGCTTTTAACTTCTGTTTTTAGAACCGCTGTCTGTTTAAATATTGAACACAAACTTTACTGACGAGTCTAATGATCGCATTATGGTTTACAAAAACGATTCGGCTTTTACATTCGGAATAATTTTCAAGATATGAATTAGCTTACATATAAGATAAAAAAATTGAGGTACCTAATACTGTTTTTATAAAATTAATGCATTAGATTTTATTGATAATTATTTTATGTATCATCGGAAAATGATATCTTCCCCAATTCGAAAATAAATCGGCGAAAGAATACGTGACACTTAAAAAGATTACCTATTGAGGAAAAGATTAAGATAAAACATAAAGCAATTTCAGAAGGCAGTTTAATATTCAATCCATCGCTAACCGTCTCTCCATACAAAATGTTTTTTTTTACTTCGTCCATATCAAAAGTGAATAACATTTTCGAATATACGTGTTGTACGCTCTGCACGGCCGATGGACGTGTTGTCAAATTTGCTTAGTCATCTGGAATGGAGGGCGTTTCGCCAAACCGTGAGCACGTCGTAGGCCTTTTTAATCAGTAGACAACAGCGTCACCAACGAAGCTCAACGCTCAAACACAAACAACAAACGTTAATGGTTTTTGGAGAGCAAGTCCAATATTATTTTGGGCTCACAATAATTTTCACGCGTTTACTCAGAACCGACTAATGTTTTTGTTGATGCCTTCTTGGTTTATTCCCACAGTTGTGACTTGAAGTGCACCCCAAACGCATTAGTATCGAATTTCAATACAAAGGGAAGCACCTTGACTCGTGTACTGCTTACAAGGAAAATATGAGAGTGTTAAAAATGCATAATCAATATGCTTGCTACTCTTCAATTTTTTATTGTGGCTACGTATAGTGGTATAAGTGTTACAATCTAAATTCTAAAATATATAAACACTATTGCAAAATACCAATGGATTCTTTATTTTGTTTGGTGTCATAACTCAAATAAAACCGTAAACTCGTCAGCAATACATATTTGTTCAATTTCTCATCAGCCTAAACAAATGTATGTCGAAAGAAACACCATTTCCGGTACAAATAAATTCATGATAGGTATAACCGATACTTAATGTGGCTATTAATTATACGCCTCTCTTTGGCAATTGTTAGACGCAATTCAAAGCGGGCTTTTGTACTGTAGAATTTTGTTCAATGTGTAGCTTTAAGCTCATTATTTGCAGCCATTAATTTTCTTTGCCCACGCATCACTCTGTCCATAAAACTGAAGAGAACCTTTCGTAATAAATGACCCGATGCGGTGATCTTTTGTAGACATTTCTTCCGGGACCTTCGTGCTGATAAAATAGACTGAACGCTTTTGAGGCAAGGTCAAGCCCATCGTTGGATTTTATGTCTGGAATAAAAGCAGACACTATGACACGCAATTGACTTTCTGTAATTGTGTCAGTTTTATTATGTGTTTCATTTACTTTGACTGAGCTATTTGTAACGGACAGGTATATTAGTTATACAGTAATTGTGAAGCTTTTTGTAGATGTTTCGATGATTGTTAACGTTCAGATTTAGATGGATTAATACACAGATACACCCTGGATCCTGATCCTGGATTAGCACATAGGAGTTTTAATTTCGGCATGTGTTGCAGTGAACTTCAGGGCAATACATGAGCGATAATGCAGGCAGAAGTTAGTAAAATATACTCGTATTTTCGCTAATATTAATCGATTCCAATTATTGAATTAATTGAGTAGACACTACGTGATTAAAAAAAGTGATAATGTAATCCTCGAGGTTTGAGCGGTAGATTCCTTTGACGGCAATACGAAGTGGCTATCCGATGTTAAATTGACAATATGTTTAGTGAACTCTAAACTCTTTTAGTTGTGTTTTATGGCAATTGTAACACCCAGGTCCACGTAAGCGTAGAATTATTGCCCATTCATAGACAGTAAACAACATTGTTTCGAGGAAGTGTACTATGTAGCGTTTGTGCTGTGAAAACAGATTAAGCTATTAGTTTAACGTGACTTATCTTTTTGATTGCATTTAAAGGAAATAATAGCCAGTATAACAATGAGTAACTAAGTTTTATTACTAGTGTCGTAAGTAAAAAGTAACAAATATTATTAATATGAGTATTTACACTTAAACTATGATAAGTGTAATCATAACAACATTGTTCTGCCTACGTAAATGTCATGACGATGTAAACTGGGCTAAAACTATATCCTATTGTGCAGCATTTCGAACAAAAGAGAACTTAATCCAGGGTATGGTCTATATGCGTTCCAAGTTTTATCTGAATCAGTTCAACGGTTTCCGCGTGATTAAGTAACAACCATGTTAACATCTTCAGAAGCATTTACATTTTTAATACTAGTAGGAGAATGGGACAAAAGGATTTTTAATTAGACACTAGATAGTCTTATTACAGTTTAAATTGTATTGAACCTGTTTGTCTTTTTGAAATCAACAAAGTATAATGTTTCGCTTACTTCAAGGTGCAATCGTAACCAATATTATAATTACGACTGTGAGTTTGTTTGTTACGCTTTAAAGCCTTAACTACTCGACCGATCATCATTAAATTTCGTATACACATTGTCAGGCGTACAGAAAAGGTATGTAGGTTACATTTCATCCAGGAAAAAGTACTGCTCCCGAGCGAAGCCGCTCGCAAAAGCTAATATATACAAATATTATAAAGCTGAAGTTTGATAGTTTGGTTGAATGTGCTAATCTAATAATGGTTCGAATTGAAAAATTATTTTAGTGTTGGATAGCCTATTTATCGAGAAAAGCTATAGGCTATATAACATCACGCTACGACCCACGGGGGCAGCGCAGTAGTGGTAAACGCGGGTGAAATCGCGGGAACATCTAGTAATAATATAAATATCAAAAAGATTAACTAATGGAATAGAAAAAAAAAAGACTACGGTGACCACTTACCATCAGGGCTGTATGCTTGTTTGCCACCTTAGTTGTTTAAAACAAAAAAAAGTAAACAACTGTCATACGCGTTATTTTAGAAGCGTGTTTTTAAGTCCTGATAGTATTATCACCTTGCACATAAACTTTGGTATTATTAGATCGGTTTTGTAATATATTAATGTCGAAGCTTCGGCGTCTTCGAAGTGTCGACAAGAATGAAACTGGACGGTAAGGTCCACGCCTTGTCGGACGTTAATCTTTCTGGTATTTATTGCTTTCTAGCGATGTTAATTGCCATCCTAAACTTGTGTTTTATTGTACCTTTGTGTGTTTACAAAAAAGTTACTTCGCAACTTTATTGAGATTGTAGTAGAATTTATAGATAACTGTTGAAATCTGTTGAGTTATGAGCGCTTATAAACAGTTATTACGCAGTTCAATTTTTGTTTTTGTTTTGCGTTTCATTACACGTTGTTGTTATTTTGTAATGATGTTTCTATTCGTACGTTATATATTTTGATAGCTATTTATAGCTGTATATCCAGAGACAATGTACACTGACATAAGGATAATTTCTTAAACAAGTGTAGTGCCATCTTTGTCTTGCTTGGAAAATCCGGGGATAGCATGAAACTTGCCTCAAAAAGCCGTGACATTGTGATACCTTGTGGTAAGAGGGATAAAGGAGAGAAGTACATTGTCATTTACTACACAACATAGTTCCATACACTTTGCTATATATAATAAATAATAATACTTTTGCCTACCAGACTAGGGCCTATCACGACTTATAATAATATCACCTGACCAACTTTACAACTTTTCTTTTCATCGCGTGATCACAGGTCTCAATATTAGTGAAATATCAAACCACATATTTTAACCAATACCATTTTCTCCAATTTCAAATCTCTTTTATTTTAATATTATATTTCACAACGCAATACAGAATATACCGTTGGTTTGAACAGTTTCACATTATCCACGCTAACATTACAGTCATTACGTACGGAAATAGAAATAATATAGTAGGTAGAATAATTCGTTCAGATCTTACCCGGTTAATAACATACTTAAGCTTAGGTCTGCACTGTAATAAATAGCTTCGAGCCGCAATTAAACAGCTGTCTCGCAAGAAATACGCCTCGACCGATCCAATTTCGCAAATGCAAACACGATATGCAAGAAACCCAATCCAGATTATAAGTTGGCGACTCGCGGCCATTTGTCGTACGCCATATTGCAATATGTGGTCACGGATTGCGTATACGCAGCTCCTGTTATTTTCTGTCGGGCGTAATGTCGACAAATTACACCGCAACGCTAATTATTGGCACCAGAAGTGAAATTCTTGTCCGTACAACTTTATAAACACCTTTGTAATTATTTTCTTCGGTAATTCTGGATGCAGCTGCTAACCACCGGTGTTTATTACTGGTTTGACGGCCTTTTGAATTGCGGGTTACTATTATAACATCAATAATGATCATTTATTTACGTATATTGTAATTATTGGGGTGTACTGTAAAATCACCATTAAGGCAATCTTTACCTACCGCTTTAATCTACCACATTTTAGTCGATTAGGTAGTGTCTTCGTCAGATTTTGAATAAGATAAGGCAGATTAATATAAAAAAAATGTGATAGCCATGGATTAGAACTATGGATCGTCAAGTAAAAGGTCGTGTTTCAAATTCTCACCACACATATTTGACGTTAGCTATGTAATTAAAATTTTATATTCGTTAAGTAGTAGTAGCCCGTGTCAAAAGTGTTTATATAATGTTCTTTACTACAAGGGAAATCCGCATACTCTGCCGACTTCCCCGGTAAGCAGACGTACCTACGTTTTGATATTATTTATCAATGTTTTCAGGTGTTGTTTATAAATAAACTAGTTTTATCGCGCGACTTTGCTCGCGTAAATGTATGTTAGGTTAAATTAATGACAATACTTTTTCTGGATGAAAGGTGCTCCATTTCCTTTTCTGTTCCCCTGACAACGTGTATGCGAAATTACATAATGACCGGTCGAGTAGTTAAGATGTTTAAGCGTAACTCACATTCGTTTTTATAACATTAGTTAGTATTAGGTTAAATATAATTTAATAAAATCAACGTTACAATTTAATTCACATCTTCTGGGACACCCTGTATATAAATTTATCTATAAACAATATAGGCAGAGGTTTTATTAGGCTCGCATTTCACCAGTTATGCTTATAGGTTCCACGTAAAAAGGGCGAGCCTTTTGTTGTTGCCCGGGCACAGAATTTCTAGATAGAAAACCCAATAACACTTTCCTCGATCCGGAAATCGAACCCAAGGCTTTTTAAACAGTCGCATACATGCCTGCCACTTCTACAAGGCAGTCACCGTTGATTTCTTTATTTATGGAGTTATATAATTATTTCTTTATCTTTAGATTCTGTCTTAAAATTACTCCAGCACCATGATTAATTTACTTTTATTTTTAACAGGTGGTTCTGCCATTTCGACGACGACAACTACGTAAACGTGCCTCGCTTGGTCTCCGTTTTACAGAAGCATAGCCATCAAGACGATTGGTACTTGGGGCGGACCTCTGTTTACGAGCCAGTCAAAATATTTAAAAAACGACCGCCCGATCAGGTACTTCTATATATTCTATATAATATAAATTTGTAAGTTCAGTTAAAAATGTGCTCACTTGCTAATAATAAATAATAATTGTATAATGTACACCCATTAATATACACACAGGACCCAAAATTGTACCGAATCTGGATAACACACATGTAATTTTGATGTTTGTAGATTATATCCACTATGTTACCGAGGTTATAGCAAATAAGTGAAATTTTAAAATAATATTACTTGAAAATTTTGGTTAACACTTCTTAAATTTTTTGGGTAATCCTTTAATATTCTAAAGTATGGTTCCATTAAAAATATTCTTGAAAATATATTTTTATTACTTACTTCCTTACTACCGGCTTCAAATGAAATTTTGAAAACAATCCACTATGCACGATTAGTTTTTTAATAATATGCAATAATAGCTAATTAAGTGATAAGTGTAACCGACTGCCACGCCTGAGGTTGCGTGTTCGATTCCCGCACAAGTCAAACGTTTGTGTGTATGGACATGAATGTTTGTCTTGGTCTCGGTGTTTCTATGCATAATATGTATGTATTTACAAAAAAAAAAGTATATATGTATGTTTATCCGTTGTCTAGTACCCATAGTACAAGCTCTGCTTAGTTTGAGCTAGATGATGTTGTGTGTATGTAATAGAATATTATTATTATAATCATGACGTTGTTTTATACAAAGTATTTAATTACTAGCTAATTATTTATTTATCTCTATTCACTCTATCTCTTTTATACATACACGAGTTGGCAGTAAGCGAGATATTTGACGTCATTTGGCAGTGGATACTGTCCTCCTAGAGCTCTTTAAATATGCCCGTAATAAGTGAGGTACCTTTTAATAGAATTGATTTTGTAACTTTGTTGTAAAAGTTTAATTTGTTCCAGCTGTTGTTCTCATTTTGGTTCGCCACGGGCGGTGCTGGGTTTTGCATAAGCAGAAGCTTGGCTTTCAAAATGTTACCTGTTGCAAGGTGAGTGTTTCAAACTTTCTAATTAAAACATAATAAAGCAATTGCTATATTAACTTCGTTAAATACGATAAAGAGTTTACCACCAGAATAAGTAAAAGTTTACCTTTTTAATGAGGAATTTTGATCCATTTTGGCAATTAAAACATCGAAAGTTAATACTTCTGGTATATAATACATTAGTTGATCATAAAGTCAAATCTGCTGCTTATATCTTCTTTAGAAGTAACGTGTAGCGCCCTGGAGGCTTATCCATTAAATGTATCTAATTGAATCAAAGGCTATGAGAAATTAAATTTATCAGTCAGGAGCTAGAGACCTCTCGTTAGCCTTCATGATGTCAATTTAATTTGGAGTTCTGACATAGAACAATTTACTAGGATACTCCATAATGATGGTGATCGGGCTTGATTCCAAAAACGGATTGTTTTCAACGTTATATTTGTTTCAGTGGCGGCAGATTCATCAGTCTTTGTGAAGGTATACGGTTACCAGACGATGTCACCATGGGGTTCATAATTGGTGAGACTTTTACTTTTCTCTTACTTTTTAGCCAGTCATCTTCAAATACATTAATATACATGTGTATATGTGTTAGAGATACGATAATGAAGTTAAGCTACTTGACCTAGTTTCAATTAATGACATGATTATCTATTCGCTTAATTGAAGATATTATTTTAATCATATTTTCGGATTTATTTGTTCGTTAAAACCTGAAAACATGCGGTAAACAGTTATCAAAAACTATCCTATAAGAATCAAACTGTTTTAAATTGTGGAAGACATAGCATAAAAAATAATTAAATAATCTTAAAGAAATATAGCTGCTTTTCCAAAATAATAACAATATAATACATTTTCAGAGCATCTTGTAAAGCAAAATCTGACATTGGTGCCGGAGTTTCATTCGCATTTAGAACAAATGAAGTTATTAGCTCCAGAGACATTCCGGGATCAAATCTCCTTCAGTTATTCAAAAACTAAGGACGAATGGAACGTCGTCAATGTACCAGGATTCGACACAAGATATGACCCTACCAGGTAAGCAAGTTTTTGTGTCGCTGTGCAACTTACTAAATCACTTTTAAAACTTACTGATAAAATCGGGTTGTTTAACACACAAATCTAGAGCTATGTATATAATATTACTATTTAATATGTAAGATACTAGATACAAGCGTAACTTAGTCATAGCGGGTTACTTGTGCGGATGTCTCGCGTCAATCGTTTACGATGCATGCATCTGCGATAGTGCTTGAAGGTATACTACCCACGTCGTGTACAAGGTCCATTAAGATCTGCAAAAACCTTTTCACCATCGAGCCACCCTCGTCCATGACATAATGAAGAATAAGCTGACGTATATATTTTCTGTTTCAGGTTTTTATCGCTGCACTGTTTCTTATTCCCTCACTTTAAGTTCTGTCCGAGATAACATTAATTTTATAACAACTAAGTTATAGTTTCTTAACAACCTGTTATTAAAATAAAAGACTTTCTCAAATCTTCCATAGAAATAAGAAGTGCAATAAAAAGTTCAATATACAAAATTTTAACAATTCTATGAAACAAAATATAATTTGAGATGATTTAGGTTGTGATATTATTTTTACAAATATAAATGACAGATGAAATGTATGAAGACAAATAGATATAATCATATATATTGTCGAATATGTAATTTTTTTATAACAAAATGTATATTTAAATTGTAAGCGATTTGTAATGTCTTTAACAAAATATCTGTGATATTAGAATATATTTTTGTACGTAGTTATATGATATAGATGTTGTATTTAAAGGTTCTACAGTCAAACGTTACGACATTGTTTGTAAAGTAAGTTGTTTATTAAATAAACAATTTGAAATTTTATTTTGGTCCTGTCGTTTTCCTTATACTATATAAGTCGTTCTAATATTCGTATATTCAGGTATACAGTCCTAATAGCACACCAACATTCCAGTTTATTAGATAATTAATGTTAACATAAATTTTCAATTAAGTTTATATTTTACCATGACTGTAGCTGGCAAATTGGTTAAAGATGTCATATCTCATTGGAATCCGTCAAATACCATGGGTTCGATCCCACAGTGAAAAAGAGATGTGATTTACAAATAGATATTCCAAACTCTTGTTGCTATCCATTGTTTTAATGTTCGCAAAGTCGCTTAAAACAGCTTTATCCCTAGTACGATATAAATGAAAATACTTTATAGCGAACTACTACAAAATTAGACAATTTGAGTACTAATTGCAACATAACTCAACATGAATATGCAATTTGACTGCAGTCGGCATTTGCATCTCAACTGCACACTGACAACAAAAACTGCTCATACAGAATATTTGTGCGAAATATTACTATGTACTCGGATTTATTTAAACTTATAAATCTTATAACATATAACGTATAAAGAGATTATATATTAATCTTCTTTATCATTTTAACGTGCAAATTAATTATACACTAGTTCGTAAAGAAGAATAAGTGTAAATTGTCTCGTCGTCAGTATAACAAATGGTATTTCTTATGCATTAGAGTTTTACAACACCTGCACTGAAATAAAGTTTAGTAATAATTCTTCCAGACATCTGGCTTACGTTCGTCTTGAAATGTTTCACATACATTCTTACTCGTACATTATTTATAAGTAACTCTAAGCACTCATAGAAATATTGTCTAGAAATATATCACATGTATCGTGACATAGCTTTGCTTCGATAATAGAATTTATTCAATAATAGGTGATAATGTTTTTGTGAGTTATGAATACTTTTAATGAGGCTTTTCTGCGAGACTTTTCCTTGATATAAAACCTTTTTCAAATGTATAAGTGCCAAAAAAAGCAATTTATTAAGATTAGTTTAGTAGTACAACAAGACAGTAGATTGTTTTGTTAATCCCATAACTATGATTTCGGCCGACCTACCTCCCTGGTTTCGATCTTCAAGCAAAATATTATTCGCTTTTTCACTTAGGAAATACTAATTTATTTTCGGCAAAGGAGTCTGAAAATATGCTCGGCAAATGGCTTATGGCTTGCCTGAGAAACCTATCCATCGCTGCCTAGTCCTTCGAGGATAAATTTGAGTGTGAGTATGTATTCATATTTGCTACACGTATTGCAGTGACGGCTGCTTCTTTTATTCTTACTTAAAGATTACTTCAACCGATACCGATTGTATGAAAAAGGCTTAAATATTTTGGAACATGACCATGCTCTTTTTTAGCAAATTTAGTTTAAGAATTACTAAAGCTGTCTTCAAACCTCTTTCCTTAAACATAATCTTTAATAAATTAGTTTCAAAATTAATCAACAAACGCACATGCAATAAGTACATCAACAAGAATACAAAATTATTTTCAATAATAATCTTCATCACGAATCAGAATTGAAAAGAATAATCATAATAAGCCAAGCTCATTGTCCGAATAACAAAACTTCTACATCAAAGGAACGGCTCATTTCCAATTTGCGTAGGTATTCCTTAACGGCCTTAATTTAAAAGTCCTTTGTGGCGGTCACCCGTGGGTCAGAATCATTTTATAATACGATTATTGTTCGAAGAAACGATTTTAATATTCATAATTCATTAGCGCAGTAGGTGTCGCGAAGTGTGGTAGAGCGCATCACCTTACACGTTAACCGCTGATACCGCATGCTCGGAATGCAGGGTGATTGTCCCCACAGATACGCCATGTGGTCTAACGCTATAGTCCTGCAATTTATGTAGAGCGATCTAGACTAGATGTTCGTGAGATTCTATTTATAACATGTTATATAAGCGTTAGTTGGTGTGAGTGAATAACATGTTTCTTTTTTTTGCTGTGAATATCTGAACATATTTGGTCATTTGAATTTTGTAGTCTAATCTCTTGAGGTTAAAGAGCAATGAAAATAACCGTATATTTTAATTAGTTAAGTAATTTTATACAGAATTTTTAGATGATGTCATTGCATTACATATTAAGGTCACCAAAGTAGATATTTTGTTTTAATGGCAATTCTCCACACTACGATTAATTCCTGTGTCGCGGTGGCATTTATAAAAATTCACACAACGGACTCAAAGAATACGCAGACACGGAACAACTAGTTGTGTATCACACAAAACTTTTATCCCGTACAGGAATCAAATCCTTAATACTTGGCCCAGTGACAGTGGCCAGGCGAACACTTAAACTTTTACGCTATATGTGCGTCTTATATCTTTGTGCATTGTAGTAGGCGAACAAGAATATAGCCCAGCCGGTTCCCGTATCCTATAAATTACTAGAGATATCAATCGCGCGTCGCGCGCTCTAAAAAAACGGAATAAAAATGAGAGAAATACGTATGTACACCAGATTTCTCACTCAATCAGCCACTTGCAGAAGCAGTGTTCTAATACTGACGCTTCTTTCAAGAAAGTACTGTCACTAAATAATTGGAAGACCTCCTCGCTAATGCTATCTACCGGACTCCATTCCAGATTCCTACTAAGAATTTGACAGAAAAATCCAATAACACTTTGCCAGCGTCAGGAAATGTACTCAAGACTTCATGCCCAGCAGTAGAATTCATACCGCCGACCACAGCCACAGATATGATACACAAAAAAACGAAAAACTGACATTCATAGGAATATACTTGTACCAAGTTTGGGTATGTGCTACTTTACAGCTTTCGATACAGAGATTAATCCGTAAGGAAATTATTTCTATCTAAAGTTTAAAAGGCGGTGTCAATTTATATCGCCGCAAATGTAATCCAGTAATAGCATTAACCCTTCCGATGGATACAGGGCGCACGTTCCGTCGTGTATTTTATAAGCTACATTTATAACATCTAGTGCTCTGAACGACATATGAATGGATCATTCAACATCCCCAGTTAGACCGTACAGCCTTATTTTAACACCTTTAAACGTCACTGGGTTAGGTTTATGGACTCAGTACCGCAATAGCCTGTAAAAAGTCAAGTAATAAGTAACTGAATTTATAGCTTGGATACGAAAAGGGTAATTCTACTATAGAATTTATTATTTATTTGTTTTTAAACTTGACATACATACATAGTCTTGCGCCTATATCTCCAAAAGGCTTTAGAGGCGGTTTAGAGAAAATCTCAACAAATTTGCCCGATCTGATGATGACATCCGTGAACTCGTGAACAGCAGTTTCATTCACTATCACTGTTTCATTGAGGCAATGACTGCGTATTGATCTGCCTATATAAGATCTCGAGATGGATACCCGGATTCAAAGGATGTGGTATTAGATTGAAGACAATTCAAATTTATGAGATGAATTCCTGTGGTCAATAGACTAGCCGCTTATCGCTTACGTGAAACTTAAATAAAATTGGCCAAATGTGGTTTGATGTCTTCCTTTAAATCAAAAGGACAACTCCACATTAGGATTCATCCCTGTGGCTCAGAGAACGGACACAAAAATCCGCAATTTTGAAACAAATATTTGTGGCTGTCACAAATTTTTGTTCTGTATCCAATCAAGTCCATTATAATTGGCGTTATAGCAGTAGCGAGGTGCTTAGATTCCATTACACCACACTTGCAGTATCTCTGTTCCTATCTAAGCAGTTATTTTAAATTTTGGAACTAAAGGGTTAATCTTATCATTGCAATATGTGTATGCAATGTTTTAAACTATAGCCCGGCCAACTCTACAACATTTGAGAGTCATGCCAAATATAATTCTTCGGATAGTCATTTGCAAAATGGTGACGTGGATTCTATAATATCGTTGTTATTGTCGGCTAGTATATTATAGCCACGTATTATGGTAAAAGTATTGCCCGTTTAAAAATAATACTTTAAGCTCATATACTGCCATTTACTACATATTATGTAGAAAATTGCATTGGTAAAGAACGTAGAATTGTTTAATTTGTAATATCTGATTTTAGGTAACAATATTTAATACTTTCGGTAACATCATGAGTATTGGTTACAAAGGATTAATTCGTCAAGGAAATCAAACCATGCGTCCTCTTTGTGGCTCCTGACGTCAGGAAACGTCACAAACTAATTGGTCATTGCTTTCAATCAGCTGCCGAACGCTATAACGGCTATCAACCTTCGTTTATAAAAAAAAAGACGCGTGACTAGCATTTTTATGGAGTTTATACACTGACGTAGCCTGTCTCAGCAACTTTCATGACTAAAACGGCGGGCTCGGCCACTCACAAAAAGCCAACAGCCATGATGCCTCTAGGTACTTATTTTGCGGGAACGGGACGAACTTTTTAGTGTCGAATTACGGTACTATTTTTTGTATAATTAGACCTTTAAGTTTGCTTAATTGATATAAAAATTCAGAGAATAAGTAATTCAATCCAATAATTTGACTAGTCAAAAGCTTAAAATAATAAGTGTATGAATTAATTTAGTAAGTATATTAATTGAGATAATATATTGTTATTTTATACTTATGTACAAACACTGGCGTTAGGAGATATCTAAAATGGAGTCCAACTTTAGAACAATAACTATAACATACAACCATTGCTTATACCATGTACTACATAGCTTCATCTCGTTCTTGCATACGCCATAATGGTGCTAAAGATGATGGTAACATCCCAGAGCAGATGATATTGATACATAACGAGTTGATTTTTGTAGCAATTCTATAATAATTAATTCTAATATATAGAAAAGAAGTAATGAGTTGCATTTTACAGTAAGTGTCTTCCTTTTTTATACCTTGAGAGATTGTGTAGGACTTGGTTTTCTTCTGAGGGAGGGAGAGAAAGATTACTTAATATGTAAAACTACAGATGCAGCAGTTATTTTAACATTAAACTTATTACTTAACTGAATTGTTATTGTAATTCTATACAAGTTAAACGAATAATTTCAATAAATGAAATGATCTGTTCATACATACAATTATTTTATTCAACGCGCTAACCATACTCTTTGTAACATGATCATGTCCATACATGAATAGAATTGTATTCACAACTTGCTTAATATAGTTTACCGCATTGCCTTGATAAACCTATACAACCACACATAGTTACGAATAGTTTAAGCATATTATAAACAAACGTTAAGATAAGTCACCTTCGTAAAGCAGTCTCATTAAGCAGTTCGTAATGGAACGACGTACCTTTTTATTTTAGAACCTACTTTTAGGTCCCTTCTATCTATACACAAAGGAATAATTATTCGAATTCATAATTGTATTTTTATTAATTGTTGCTTTTTCACTTTTCTCGAATTGTGCTCTCTCGAATTCTATTTTCGTGAGAACGTCACCGCAAATTTTTACGGAAAGAAAATTTCCTTTGACGCAATTTGAATGATTAATTAAATTGATTGACATGCTCCATTCGTTCCGCAATGGAGGGTCTCGATGGTTCCCTTTCGGTAGCACCTGGCTTTAAATTCTTCGGTTTGATCGATTATTACTGCACAGTCACTTCACGTAATTGGGTTCTAAATTTGTTCTGGCGTAATCTAAGCCCTGACTTCGGAATTTAAACCGATAATTAACCCTTTATATGGACACTCGTTTCGTCAGATAATTTTAAGCCTAATTCAATTCTTATATAACAGATTAATAATGCTATCAAATTTGTTTAGTGCTTAATTACGTATGCACATGTTAGTTTTTCTATCAACACAGATAAGTGTACACTTACTTTTAAATACGCCGAACTATTTTACGAGCAATGAAAAGAAATGTCATCATTTTCTTTCTAATACGGCAGCACTTAACGCTAAGATCTCTAAATTCTCCAAATCTTTTTCGTATCATCTAAAAACTTTCAAATGTACTTAAGTACTTTAAACGGATCGATTAACCGAACTCGTCCACGAATTAATGGTTTCGAATAAACATAATTAAGGTTTCAAAGAGGCCGATTGATCTTAGGCACATTAGTTAATAAATGACATTCAATTAAAAATGGGATCTGTTTCATTATCTTTTGTTTTATCTGATTCGGCTTTGTTTTCTTTTATTTTACTTTTTAGTTCTACGTCGACAGGGTAATAAGTGGATTGTTTTTCCTGTGCTAGCTTCGAAAGTGCCTATTTACGTGTATCAACGTCGATAAGAATTTCTTTATCTTTATTTCGGTCTTGTTATCTTACCCCTCTCTTGTTATGTGTTTATTTTGCGGAATTGATTCTGCTATAGTAGAAATATCTTACTCGGCACTGGTTTGATGGTTTAGTGTTAGTTAAGATTGAATTGATTGCGTTTGATTGCGATGGCATAATTTCTGAATTTGTCGATGTCTCGTTTAATATTCCCGTGTCAATTAAAGTGTTATAGTGTATTTCTATCCAAAAAGTTATACTAAAGCGTTACAGAAATTGCCTAAATATTTCGACTAGGTATCATAAACACCTATGTCAATATATATATGAAAATATGTATATGAAAAATTCAGTAGTCCCACAATATATAATTATATTGGGTCTAGAGGATTTGGATGCTAGTGAAAAAAAATGTGATGAGAAATCGATCTCCACATATCCAGATTTTTTGAGTCTTGGTAATCGTTGTTTCTTTGTTCGTAAAACACTGGTGAATGAAGAGTAAGTTATTTAGTTATTTTTCGTAATTTATTTGATCATTGAATATAGAATAGTGGACTCAAAATCGCGTTGGTATTTGCAAGGATATATTAACGAAGAAATGACTCGTTCTTATTACGTATAAGGGATCAGTTTGAACAGAAATTAAATTCCTGTATATTATTGACGTTATTTTTACTGCGAATATTATTTGCATAGTAACTTGCTGTTTTAATATAATACCACTATCCTCTGTGTTCTAATAACCCGACCATGTTCAGTAGGTATAGTTAATAACAATTTTATGAAATGAAATTACCTCGACCGGTCTTGTGTCAATTAAGTGTGCCCTCTAGTTAGCTTGGAGCTAGTCTACCATTATGAGTCCGACGGAGAAATATCTACCTATTTTGTTCGATTATGTAAAGCATCATGTACTAGACATGTGGGCCGTACCTGTTTTCTGTTTATACTATAAGAGGCTATTTTTTATTAAGATAAACATCACCGCACTAGGATGGTATTTGTCCCTCGATCCGTACGGATACATTCTTAAGTTCGATCGATATATTCTTAAGCACTATTACCATTAATATAACTTAAATATTTCGTAAAGGAATCGCAATAACACTTGAGTATTATGCTTTATTCTTAGGAAAATAGCAGTATCAGTTCAGGTTCTGAAATTAATCTTAATTCTTTTAAAATAGACATAATTGCAGTACTAGGTAATAGTTTCTGTACCATAAAGGTGATTTTACAAACATTGACACGAAGACAATAATCACCCAGCCTCAAAACAGCTATTTGTAGATCATACATTTTTGTCCCGTGTAGGGTTCGAAATTTTCTTCTTCTTCAATACTTGGTGCAGTGACAGAAGCAAGGCGACTACAAACTAATACACCATCTGTGCAGTACTTATTAGTAGGTATTTTATAAATTTTAGGATTATATCTACTCTTCTGCCTAATCCTTCCAATAGTATATTATGTAGGTATCTGTCAGTAGTGTCAGTCTTTAGTGGTGAGTCTAAAGAGATATGCTACACCCAAGCGTTAACCATCTAAGCCTAAACTTCCAGACGCCGATTTTATGTCTACCGGCAACATTTTAAAACTCAATGCAACAGTTTGCTGGACCCAATGCCTGAAATTAGTAGTTTAGGATACGAGCACGCATACGTCAGTGCCGTTGTGTACCACACAAACAACGAGATAAACTAATATATAATATGGTAATAATCTATATAAACACACAACACCATCAGCCCAAACTAAGCAGAGCTTCTACTATGGGTACTAGACAATGGATAATCATACATATATACAAATTTTTTGGAAATACGTACATATTATACATAGAAACACCCAGACTATGACCAACATCCATGTCCATGCACACAAATGTTTGACTTGTGCGGGAATACATACATAGTTTCACGCTTATAACGTATGTATTACACCTACATTTCGTCACGTAATAGACGCCTATTGACGTCTACCTGGAATAAATTCAGACGCCCATCATTCCCTACGTCCGGTCCCGAGCATCGAACCTGAAATCTCATAAGCGGCAATCGCATTAACGCTACGCCATCATTCTTATAGATATTATTGACAGTTTTCTTAATATTAAAATATTAACAGGAATTTATTTACCCAAAACCTTTCACTTATAAACCTTGAGACAAACACCGGTGATCAATTATCACTGACGCATACAGAGGCAGACCATTTACAATGCTGATTAACCCTAACTAAGTCAGGCTGGTGACGTAGGAATATAGTCAATAGCCAGAGCTATGCGTCAATTTAAACATTCCCTAATAATATGTACCATATATTATTACGATTGAAGGTCATAAATGAAGATTTATGAAATGAGACTCAATTGTTAAATGACTAACTTCTCGTATACCCAATGAATGTTTAAAGTGTGCGTGAATGATCAAATCTAAAACTGTAAGAAATAGTGAATAATACTCAAAAGAGTCTCGCGGCCAATTTTGGACAAAATAAATTTAGATTGCCGAAACATTAATGAACACTTTCTTTACAGTGTATTTTAAGTCGAAAATTAACGAGTTCGAATCTTAGCTAGGATACGATTTTTAAAAAACAACATTTTAGTTTTTATCGAAATCGGTGCCATTATTAATTAATTTGGTAATCACATATATATTTGGAATATTCACTTTATATAATACTTAATGTACGATTATGAATAGATGATGATAAAGAATAATTCTCTATGGTATTGACTCCTCGTCTACCTGCAGTTGTTATATTATTGTCCAATTAGATGTACGTAATCGCCTACAATCAAATTACCCGTAATCTTGTTTCCTACCTTAGTAGTTAAAAAAGTAGGATTTGTAATTCCAGCCATCTAATAAATTGGTGGTCAATATTTTCTCCTGGTATTATTTTATCCCATCAGCAAATCAATTACCTGTTTCGCAAGACGTCAATAAAAATCCAATAAAATGAAGCTAAAAGCTAATAGTAATTTATAAAATTGAATACTCACAAAGCTGTGAACCGATACGGCATTTTGCAATCGAAACGTAGATTAATGCGAAATATCCGCAATTTAGATTATAATTGGTTTCTTTCGAGCGGGAATTCTAATTTACTCTAGATAAACTCAATTGATAAACTTATTCTTGTGTTTAATTGGCTCGTTGGTCTCGTGGCTCAGTTTGCAGACAAAGGTGAGAGTGAATGTGTTACTGAATTATTCCATCAGAAAATTTCGAACAGCAGCACGATGGATGTCTGGAATACAGAAATAATAAAGCCGTATCCTTCGACGTAAAGGTTACTAAGCTGGAAAATTATGAAAGCCCCACGCCTTTATAAGTCTCAGCGTACCTATAATAGCGTGTAAAGCTAATGCATATAAAGGGAAAATACATTGCTACGAATGTAATCTTCATGATATTGTTAATAGCTGTGTTGTATTTAACTTTTTCGTAAGCTTATTATTCCCAAGTGGATTATTTTCTATATCGACTATTGTAGATGTTTGTAACAGTTGAAACTAACAGACTATCTAGATTTTTGTAGTTCTGTGAGGTGTCACTTTTGGAAATGTTCATTTTTCTACAAGTATGACCATGATGACCACGTTTAACCACGCGACACGAGCATACTCTGCAATCATAATTGGTCACTCTATACTGCTTTCCTTTTCAGATATATTTAAGAATAATTTTATAATTACAACAAATATAATGACAGTTTTATACTTTATTTTCAAAGTGACGCCATTAATAACGTATTAATGAGTGCATTGGCAGCAAAATTAATGTGTGCGTAAGCACGCACGTCGACCAATTACATTCTCCGAAACGCACACACACAAGTCAAAACGAGTCATTTATGATAAGTGCCTACTAAAGCTCTATGCATAATTATTCTTAGGGTCATGTTATAGTATTATATTTTCCTTGCTCTTTGACCAGTTTTATCATTATGGCCACTAAGTATTTTTATGTTTACGCGTTTGGTTTACATAGATTTTACAGCTTTTAGTTTTATTGATTCTAAATTTTACTTATGATTAAATAGCGGCAATAGGCGTTGTTAGTTTTGTCATCAATTTGCTCGTTTGCCTGACTGCTAATCATCTTTATTATTGTTGCTAAACGTGAGTAGATGTAATATTATTGAAATCCAGGAATTCGAATTTCGAAACCTACTTTCAAATACCGAATGTCAGATTTGACGAATCAAGTACACTATAGACAGCCTACGGTCGGTCGTGCCAGGCATCATACCTCTTTGGTAACAATACTTTATCTACGTTTAGTTATAAAATGGGTCATATGATTGGCCTTAACGAATTAAACAATAGATTATTGTAATATGCTTTTTATAATAAAAGAGCCTGCTCTTTCACTACTACTTCCTTTTTACATAATATTGTCTTCTGTTTACGCGGATTTTATCGCGTTGTTTAAAATCCTTACATAGTAGTTTAATTTCAATACTTCCTTTTTTTAAGCGGTTTTAAGGTTTTTCTACCGAGTAAATAAATAAAGTATAAAATCAGAATTTAACGAACCTGTAGTATATTTATTTATATTTGGTATTTTTTTAATGAATAAGCATACCAACATTATCATAACATTGATTAATCAAATTTTAGGAAAAGCTTTTTATTTCTAAATAAATTTTAATTACACTGGTAATAGGTATGCATAACATTTTATACATTTTCTTTTCTAAGAGAGATTACATGCATGTAATACTAAATACAAACTCATAGTAAATACGCAAAAATATAAACAATTAAAATTAAACATAAAATACAATAATTAGGCAAATCAACAACTCTCAGACTTGTTTTGTCTTATTAACGCCTTTTCGGATTTGGAAAGTAAACATATTATGTTCTTCCACTTAACTAGCCAGGCCTATCGAACTATTTAGAGCGAACCGATTTTCACCCTCATTTGCAAGAATGTCAACACAATGAAATCATTTTTTAGGAAAGATTTACAAGTAACTGTAGAGACTGTAAATCCGAGTAATATTAAAAACTATTCACGTTTCTATTTTCAAAGTTATTTGAAATACAAAACGTCAGTAAAATGATAATTCAACACCGCACCCAACGGCATAGATCATTCTAATTTTAAATCTTATGCCGCTGTCACGACAATGGCGGCAGGTCGCTCGGCAATCTCCGCCCCAGTAGTTCGGGTGTGTCCGGTCACGATTACTGCACCTTGAGTATGCGCACGCCCACGTCCACTAGTGAAAGGGTACAAATAGCTGATAAATCTAATTAGATTATATTCTGCATCGTTTAAGAGTTACAATAAATTTATGTGTGTAATTTATTGCTTTAACTGGCTTTTAGGTCCGGTTAATATAAGCATGACGTCGTAAAGAGAATCGAATAATAATATTCGAATATCAATCGAAAATTTGATTGAATATTTTATAACACACACACATTGGTAAGTGATTTTTGTTTTGTTGCAGCAGATGAAAAAAAAATAATGAGATTCATTTTTCTTCTTATTTGTTAATCTGTTAGTTTGTTGTTTATTCGTGACCTCTCGTTTCGTTTACACATCAAAAGTATTCGAATAACTTTAAATACTTTTCGAATAAATTACTGCTTTTATGGCATAATCACATATTCGAAAGGTTATTTGATCATTTACACGTTTCATTCAATTCATTATCCTCAGTACTCAATTCATTGTGCTTTGCAAATTATTAGCTATAATTCAGTATATTAGGATAGTGTTGTGTTTCTTCGAGTAGTGTTTCTGTTAGCAGTTTACATCATTATTATTGTACACACATGAAGTTATAACTTTTAGATGGCATACAAGAAAGGCAGAATGTTTTTCATATCTGATCACTGTCGATTGTAGACGACACTGTAGATGACAATACATTACCTAAGTTTAGTTTAAATATTGTTCAATATGAAACACGTGATATTTCAACACAATAATCCACGAAATCGGTCTCTTTGAAACCGACGGAGGTCGAGCCGACTGCCGCGTGTTGACCCGACTTGACCCGACTTGTGTTGGAGTTGGTGGAACTTGGCAAAATAGATAGAAAAACGGTCAAACTCGCGACCGCTGATAACGTTAGTAGAGCAATATAACGTGAGTGTGAGGTACCGGCTTGTTTCTTATTCTTCTGGTGACAAAATCCTCAATAGCAACACGAATACCATTAAACCATAATATCTGCCCTGTAAGCTGTCCCATTGGTGGGTTTGAGACTCTTCTCAGTGTGTGAATGGTTAGGCCATAGTCGACTACACTGTATATTAGCTGAAATAATAATCATCTCAAGCTGCGATAAACGCCATAATGACAATAAGACCGTGAAGTCAAGTCCTGCGAGTGCCTTGAATATATATACCTCGCTGATTTCAGCATGAATGAGCCGGCTCAATCGGGGAAGTACTATCTTCCTACAAAAAATCGACGTGAAATAGCAGTGCTCCTACTGCTGTGTTTCATTTGGTGAGTGACAGTGCCGGAGGCTTAATCACCCTCTCTCCCCCTTCCCGCTCCTTCTACTTCTCACTTCATTTTTTTCCTAAAGTGATGCCATTGCAAGTGTCCATAGGCTACGGTGACCACTTACCATCAGGTGAGCCGTATACTTGTATGCCACCTTAGTTGTATAAAATAATACATATATTTTAACTAGTGGCCGTACTAGAGTGAGTAATTAGTTACAATTAATAAAGAAGTTTATCAACACATAAATATATCTTTATATATAAAAATTCAGATTGCGTATGTTTGTGTGTTTTTTGAGTTCTGCGGACACACCGAACAGAAACAGAACAGAATTCAAAAAATAGTCGGCTGATTGATTTGACATTTTTAGAAAACTTTAAATTTCTATATGAACAAGTTTTATACCTTTTTTTATGGCAAACTTACGGCAACACTATTTACTTATTAATAATAAATATCAGTCTGAGCCACAGCGAAGCGTGGCCGGGGCTAGTAAAACATAAAATGTGTCAAAGTCATCCGTTATTGGACGCTAATGGTGACTAATTAAAAACTAAATAATGCCTATTAATAGAAACGACTTAAAATTGCACCAATACTTAGCTAATTAATCTACGTCGTATAAATGTCTACTATATTACCACATTATTGCTTCCTACAACTTCATATCTCTACTATAATCACGTTACTAACGCAGCTTGACCCAAACTGAACCTGCCATTTACTAGACTTGGTAATAAACCACAATATAATTTCGATAGCTAAGTATAAAGTAAGGTTATATTCTAACTAAGCAAATAGATTGTTAGCTGACCACAAATGACTTAAATAGATTGGACGACTTTTCAGGTCAAGAGTGTTACAATATGTCAACTGATCGGTACAATTTGTGTTCAATTATTTTTTGGATAGGCCATACTGTTTATTATAATCGTGTTAGCCTAAATCGTAAATTATACTGATATAATTACGGTTTCATGACATTAGTCTGTGTCAAAAACATTGGATGTAAAACATGTACAAAAGCAGCCACATTTCTTATGGGGTTTTAATAGTATATATCAGTATAGTCCCCATTAGATATCCCTGAAGGACGTAGGCAGATCTATTGTACCCACGTAAGTTTTGAAGCCCAACACTTAGGGGGCGAGTTTGTCATTGGCAGCTGAACATACTTCCAAATGTCGTGCTGATACTGAGAAATGGCCAGCAGTAAAGCTCAATAACATAAGTGTTATTGCGTTTTCCTGTTAGGTAATTCAGAGGTTTAAACGCCATACATCAACTAATTTCCATCTTGGATCCACCAAAATAATACTTAGCGGCAAATAATATTCAATGTAAAAACATTACGAGGAGAGTTTTCCCAAGTTAAAGCAATTAGATTTTCCTGCGTTTCATTTTGATGTGTTACGTTCCTATAATACAATATAAACTCTTTGTAACATCAAATGTGATCGTTAAATTATGCAGACTAAGCATAAGCAATCAAGATACATGTAACATTTAATAATTTTCTAAAGGCTTTATGTTGCAAACATTAAGTGAAAGGTCAAATACATGGCAAAATATATGGCACAGTTCCTAAGTCTTTGTCCAAACTTATTGTGCAGTATCGCCCAGTCGGCCTCTGAATACTAACGACCTATGAAATGCACATGACATGGACATTTAAAGTTCCCCTTCGGACTGTATTACGTGTCATAGCAATAGTTCTCAGTCCCCTTTAGTCATTGTGCTTAAAAAAAGATTCTGTGAAAAGTGCATATTTGAAAATTACCTTAGATATATTTTATTCAAAGGTTATGAATTAATAGTTGATATTGCCTTTTTAATTCTTTGGTTAATTCTTAGATCGCGTGGTTGATGTATACTGATTTTCTTTGTGTATGGATTTCGGGTATAAAATCAGTAATGCACCAATACGTTATATTAAAAAGCAACCATTAGAGATAAAAAAAAAAGAATTTTGAAACAGATTGGATACCTACATAAATGCCTGAACCTAGTCACTAACGTATTCCCAGTTACCTTAAACTCAGGGGTTACTTTGTAACCAAAATGATGATCTTTTACTTTGTCTTTAATAAATATACCTCATAGAATATAATTACGAAGAATAGAATTGAGAATAGACTTACGTTCTGCCTAAAACTGGCAGAAACAGAAACATAAATAATTAAAAATAATTAAGACAGAAACGTAATTTTACTTGCTACGTACCTGATACATATTTTGTACATTATTCACTCCCATTACAAATAAATATTAATAAAAAAAAACAATTTCAAATAAAGTTTATGATATAAGTATGTGTCAAAAAGCCTTACCACAGTAGAACTGACTGGTTAGAGAACGATCGCCTTTGTTGAATATCTTCGGGTCCGTATCTACTAGTCAAGTCAAGTCAAGTCAAAAATCATTTATTCATTTAGGTCACAAAGTAACACTTATGAACGTCAAAATATATGGGTTAGTGAGTTTACTAAGTTACTGAAGCTACATTTAGGTTAGTTGCTAGGTTCAGGCAAAGGGTTGAGCCTATGAGAAGGAACCTGCAAGAAACTCACGGCCACACTTTTAAATCGCCAATTAAATATAATTACAGTATTTTACAACTCAGATTAACAAGGTGTTGCAGCCATAAGACTAAGTAGCAAGACCATAATACTCAGAGTAATTTTAAGTGACCCCTTTATTATTTGATAAGATTCCGATAATTTATGGTTTGCTTCTAAAATCATTGTTCACATACATGTGATGCATTACTAACCGAATTTATGACGTAATCGTACATGATGTAGATATTAAGTATATATATTTTCTTTTTCCTCAACATACAGCACATCTAGACATTTAGCATAATATCAATATTGGAGAGCATTAAAAAACACTGTATATTAGAATCATCCTACTCCATAACCATTGTACGTTAGTCACTCAATCACTGATAAGCATTTGAACGAATTTATGAAAGTTACTTAATAAACTGTTAAATTAAAAAGAAATCGAGATTATTTTAATCAATAAAGCGTAAAAATGATGATATAATTATAAATTAATAATTATTTTTTAATTAACAAGCATATTGTCACCGTTAGCCCTTGATACTACCGCTTATCATTGTTGCTTTATAATTACTTACAAAATTTATCAACCAAACAAAATGATTGTTGATGTTCAATTAGCAACTCATTAATTTTGCATGAAATTACACGAGTACTGCAGACTTACTGTAAGTTTATATAAGTTTTTGTTTGCAGTGTCTATTAATTTATTTTTATCATTCATTAATATAAAGATATGATGCCAATAAAAATGAATCCAGAGTAAATATTGTTTATTGGTGAATAATGTTGCTATATCAATCTACCATCGACTGCAGAGACGCTTTAAAGCTGTTCTATCACAAACCCGATCGTTTCTATTAATAACAATAAGCAATCAATATATGTATGTGTTTTTGCATTTATTATTAGTAAAACATATTAAACATAATGAAGACGTAATGTTTAAAAAAGAAAGAAAATTTGTAGATTTATGTGAAAGAACGCCCTTCGATCAGGTTTATTGTCGATCTAAAAAAGATGGCAGGCGTAGACTGGGTACGGAGGTACGTAATCTAAGTATTGCGATGCAAATTGGAAGAGGCCAATGTGCAACAATTAACTACCAGTACTTATGAAGGTGCCATCATCACTAAGTGAAGCCTCCCAAAATAATAAAGACCAAAAAGAATTGCTTGCATTGGTAAAAATATTTTAACCTCTCAAATTTGTATTTTAACTGTTCAAGTTTAAACGATTAGACGTTAATATATTTAGCTATAATTTTGTTGCAATCGTGCCCAAATCGCTGAATTATTGAGTAAACTAATATTTGCGCTGAACGGATTTTGATGCAATTTGGTATGGTTATAAACTAAATCATGGGAAAACACACCAGTGTGGACAATTTAAGGAAAGGCAAATGAAGTCGCGTGTCCTTAAATTGTTCTTATTATTAGATAAATGGTTTCGTTTAAAATGGGTCGGTATCTTATCAAAACAAAAATATTGATTACATTTTCTCTACTTTATACTTGTAATGGGGAAAATGGCCATCAAATATAAACAATCTCGTTATTAATCGTCAAATATGGCTATTTTCTTCTATTTCTTTCCTCTCCTTCCACAAAATGCAATTTCTATCAATGTGTAACATTGTAAATTCACATACGTAATAAGACCGCAAGTGGACGGCAATTGACTGCATTCTGGTCACGATGCGATCTAAACAGGAAAATGATAATTTACGAGTAGCTCTGCAGTACTGAGCAGGTGTGTGTGCAAAATAAAGGGCATTATACACAACACAGATTTACACCTCATTTACATGGTCACGCTTTTATCCTATTTCGGGTAAACTATGACTTTTAGCTTACTAATCTAACGAATATCTCTCAGTGCAAATACCCTTAATATTTGACTCACGAACATTTTCTTTATTATAAGGTAATTTGAACGTGAGATTTTAATTTTTATCTGGACATACATCTCAGTAATGTTTAAAGCATATGGATTGCTGACAAGCAGTCTTCGTAGGCTATGTGCGATTGACAGAGAGCAGGTGATACTACTCATGCAGGGTTGTGAAAAGTATAATTACACTTGCAGTACGCTAAGAATACTGCTCTTGCTGATATTACAGCGCCACTAACTGTGAAAAAGTTCTTTCCTGCCTGTGATCTTCTGTAGGATGAAGACGTTTGGTTCTGGGCCCCCTTTCTGACAAATTGATACAGTGATTCTAAAATTTTATTACTATTGATTTTATTGATTATGTAATTAAATACGTTTTAAAAGAAAAGATGTGTCATGTTAAAATAAAATTTTACTGCATTTAGGAGAATAATTAAAATATATTTTACAAAATGATATACTCGTACATAATGTAAACCATATATTCTTGAAGGGGAAGCATAGGTATAGTACCCACATTTGTCCAGCTTTTGTTTTAAGTCTCACGTAAAAAGGAGCGATCTTACCTTAATATAATAGATACAAAAGTGTCTCGAAGAAAATTATATTAAATTACTCTATTTTCTTATCTCAAATCCGTTGGCAAACTAGCTTTTCAGTTGGTTTAACCCAATAGCAGCATTAGAATGTAAAGCCACTGAAAATGTCCATTAAATCGACGAAATAGGTCAATTTCTATAAATAGCCATCACAGCCAGTCAACAATCAACATTGACCCAATTGTTGCCTTCTGCGCCCAATAATTTTGCGCTCGCTACTGATCTAGATTGCTCGCAATGGAAATCAGTATTCACCTCGAAGCAAATTGCCTAGCGCCCTACGCGAGCCGGTTTATACAATATTTTATTATTGCATGCTAATATTTTTTTGTGACGTAAACTTATTGGATCCGGCTAATATATTTCTATATGTATGCTATCATATTATGGAAATGATTCACTTGCCAAATGAATATTAGTCTAAGTTTGGAGACTGTGGAACAATGAATTCTACACCATAAATCACTTCGCGCGTATATGTCATTTCGTTAGCCTAGTGTCTGTTTCTATTATTTTCCAGTTGATCGGTAACAGAGATTTTGAAGTTGACTTTTCATTATTATTTTTTTCTTTTCATATTGTTATAGTAACAATAGTGATCAAAGTAAAAACGTATTCTATGTTAATTTTTTGCTTGATTGAGAAACATTACTCAATATCAATCATGAGGTAGATTTTTGCTAAATATTAAAATTCTAATACATAAAGAAAATATAATTTGACACAGTCGTCTTGTTGAAGCTTTAATTGGAAAGTGCAATTTTAAGATTTACAAAATAATAAAATTAATGGTAACGAATTCTTTAAAACAGCAATTTGACCGGTTCAGAGACCAAAAACAAATCAAGATAAATAACCTAGAGATCACAAACATAGAGAAAACATATTTAAATGAATATAGCTTCTCCTTGTGAAACGTAAACAAATATGTTGTGAGCAAATGAAATCAATCCTATATAAACAAATGACCAAAGTAAAGGAGACTCTCCTTTACTTTACTCAACATGTTTCATACATGTTGAGTAAAGTAAAGGAGACTGTTTTAATATATAAAAAATGGTGAATAACAAAATAAAGACAATTTAAAAAGGAAGAAATAAGGAAAATATAAAGAAGTTCAAGGAAATACAATCAGACTAATCGAAATTACTTATAAGTAGGTAGCAACAATTACAGACAAAGTAAGAATTAGAATAACAAGCAATTGAATAACAGGGTAATGCTTAAGGATCGGCGTATTACTTTTAAATTCCGTCCAATTACAACCACACATAATTTTTGCCTTTTGGGAAATAATTAAATGCATCACAGAAAAAGTAGATTTCAAAGAAATCGTCGATATATTTTCGAGAAATGTGAAAAGGTTTAATCTAAAGCATTCTAATTCTTTACTTACAAAACCTCTTCTAAAATGAAAAGTCTGAAGATTATGAAGATGATAAACAATATTACTTTCCAACGGATAACAGTGTTTATTAGCAAAGTTCGGCTACTTGGAAAAGTGTTTAATTAAAAATGAATTATTTTCGTTACGCTAATATTATTATCTAAATTGAATTTGGTTTCTACAATATTTTTAATGGAAACATAATTAGTACATGGTTCATATTTAAGCATAAATTAATTACTTGTTACTGTATGCGTGTGAAATTTGTTACTGTTTCCTAATTATCGAGAGGTATATATTAAAAATTCAACCAATTCAAATTAGAAATAATGTTTTAAAGTCATAGATGTTTCTTTACCCACAACGGCTCAACTAACATTCTAAGTCATGAGAAATACGACTTCAAGAAAAATAAATTTGAAATCTGCATTGACATTGTAAAGAACGTCAAGAGGAATACCAGCAATGGCAGCCATGTCTCCCACAATATGTAAGTACTGTTTAGTTATAGATCTCACTAATATTAAATATACATTCCTTAAAAATAATGTTAAGATGCAATTGTAAAACTAAGACATTTCACTAAAATAATTATATAAATGAAATACATTAATTATTAATGTAAATCTTATGCATGCCTTTAATTAACTTTTAAGACATGTAATTAAATAATGTACTGAATAAAAAGCAGTTAATAAACATTCAAATATGATTGAAAATTGATATATGTATGGTTCGAACATACAAATGCGACGTTATTTTACTATAGTTTATATGCGATATTAAAGTCAATTATTTCTTTATTCACAGTAATCTGTTCGATTCTAGTACTGCAGTCGACCATAGCTTTTTCTACATCATATATTGTAGATAAACCAAGAAATCTTGTAAACAACGATCAGAACTCATATAAAATGTGGAATGGGCAAAATATGGCTGCAATGATGGGCCAAAATAGAAGATCGGGTAGTCCTCTACGGCGCAGCGATGATAAAAGTAGCGATGGATATTATTATTATTATGCCTATCCTTATGGTTATACCTACCCTTACTATAGCTATTATTACCCTTACTATTACTATCCGTATGGCTATTATGCTGTCGGCTAACACTGGTATATAGATTACGTCACGTGACTCGGTGATCGGTTGTACTGTTATATATTATATATATAGGTAAATTTCTTTTAGTTAGTCTCGACTAACTTTAAAAAGAAGCATGTACTTGAATTGGGTGTATGTTTGTTTTGTGTATACATATATATTTCGACAAACTTTTGGAAATATGTAGATTGTACAAGTAGTTTATTATGAATGATTTTGAGCATTTCTTATGCTAAGGCAGCATGTGAATTCTATAAGAATCTTGAATTATATGTTTCCTAATTTACCTAGTTTATAAATTTTATAATAAAATCAATAATCCTAACGCTTATGCCTTTACGGTTTTAGAAATCGGTTTATAAGATTGGTTTTCAGCGACGAATTAAAGCACATACGTATGAACACTTATACGTGTAACTTTTCTGCAGTTGTGTTACCTTATCCGTCAAGCTGTAATGACAAACCGATTCATAACATCTTGAAGGTGTGAACGTACTGTAACAAATAATTTTAATTCTTATTTTGTTTTAGCTTTTAAACTCTTTTCTTATGTTTTGTTTCGTTTATGTTTGCATAACCTGGCTCCATGCGGAGACGTGGTGACCTGTAGTACAGGAAATTTTATACCTACCACAGGCACCAGCGATCCTCTACCGAAATACTACTGCTAATGTTTGATATTGCTACTCTGTAACCACGACCCTTTGTGTATCTCGGTTTTGGTGAGAAATAAACGATTTATTTTTTTATTATTATATTATTGTTTAATGTAATTCGAGTATTTTCATTTATAGTTTGTGTTTTTAATTGCTAGTCCTCAGTATGTTTCATAAAAAAGAATTTCTAATTCTTTTAATAGTCAATACAGACCTGACGTAGTGCATTACAAATGAACTAAGTTAGGTCAATAAAGATATATAAAAATGAATTGAAGTTTCTGCAAATAAAGATCATTTCGCTTTTCTGTTAAAATACATTTAGAAATATTAGCAGTGATTTGTATATTTTATGAAATGTTGCCGCTTGTGAAAGTATAAATTGAAGTGCGTTCGTGTATCGTTGCATTCTTCTCAATTGCTAGTAAATCACACATAAAATTACGATAACTCGACACAATATTGATGATTTTTTTACGCGGTGTGACGTATACAGTAGCTGCTAGCTTCTTTATGCCACAGAAAGCCTGAAAATAGCACCGTATTTTTAGTGCCAATCACATGAGACTGGTTACCGCGATATGCGTGTTTGCATTGCATTGCGGCGCTATCATCGACGTCGTTTATTAGATCTGCATCGTGCATTAAAGTATACTTGGTTGCATATACGGCTAAAGCTAGATTGTTTATTGTTAATACGTATGAATAAGGCCATCAAAATCATGTTTTCAAAGAATTAGATTAAATAATATAAGACTAACTCACGATATTTGACTTGATATTAAAATGTAAGCAAGAAAGAATATTATTATATAATTTAATAACCTTATCCCAATCTATTAACAAAAATGCAGAAATGTACAAATTTACTAAGATGCTCATTGGATTAGCATGTGTTTTGGATGGTACTTTATAGAAATAGTTCACATTACCAAAATAGTATACAATTTAGAACAATAAATGGAAATGCCACCGAGCTCAAAAACCTAGGAAGCGTTCTTTCAGAGGAACTTCTTGTCCAGGGCCTAAGCTTTTCTCTTAAATTTATCATAAGAAAAAGGAAATGCGTCATTAGAGTTATACCTTTTACAAACATACTATAAACGGACACAAAGTACAGACTCGGATCAATCACTTGTGTAGCGCACAAATAATTATCGTGAGTTACAACACTTGACGTGGCGGTAACGGTGAAGCGACCGCTTGGCCGCAACGTCATCAGTCGCACATCCATACTTACATAACTTGTTGCACAAGGATTTCTTTTTAACAATAAATGGAAATGTCACCGAGCTCAAAAACCTAGGAAGCGTTCTTTCAGAGGAACTTCTTGTCCAGGGCCTAAGCTTTTCTCTTAAATTTATCATAAGAAAAAGGAAATGCGTCATTAGAGTTATACCTTTTACAAACATACTATAAACGGACACAAAGTACAGACTCGGATCAATCACTTGTGTAGCGCACAAATAATTATCGTGAGTTACAACACTTGACGTGGCGGTAACGGTGAAGCGACCGCTTGGCCGCAACGTCATCAGTCGCACATCCATACTTACATAACTTGTTGCACAATGATTTTGTTTGCAGGTTCCGGCGCTGCAAAATGAACTTCTAGTTATCAATTGCAAGTGTTACCCAAATTATATACAAGCGTCAATATGCTATGGTATGCCAGTATCATGCAAGCCGTCACTTATTGGTTGATAAAACTGAAAAAGCTAACACAGACTTCTGCACTATCCTGTGTCTTCCAATAAACGCAATATTGATTATGTCCATTACTGCAGACGCAGACCATCTTGTCAAAGAATAGAGCGAGAATAATTACAATGATTTGTTGAACGATAATTACAATGACTTGAATTGGAATGTATAAATCTAATTATGATAAAGTACCTTTACCTAATTTGGCTCCTTCGGCTTTAATTTTATTTAAATGCGGTTGGACTCGCGTTCTACCACACTCTCACTTGTAAACCATCTTAAACGACGATGTTGTCGATGATGCACGCTTGCCTAGAAGAAGAATTTACTTGCGACTAAAAGGCATTATAGCAGGAAACAAGCAGACAAGGAGTTCTACTCCTACAGACTAAACTAAAATGTTAGCTTTCATATGGGTACACGATGTACACTGACCAATTTTTCTAGTCGCATATATATACATGATACTAAAACAGGGAAAGACAAATTAAACTATGCAGTTCCATATTCCGAAACATGCCCGATAAAATAACTTAATATGGACCTCCAATGGTAGAATTAGGAGGAAGAAATTATGCAGATTTTCAGCATGTTTTCCGAAATGTACACAATAGAAAATCGAACTGACAACTACTGACGATACTCCAAGCGATGGTTATATGTTTACACATGTGTCTTTTGCTTTACCCGACTTTCTTGACATACAATTAATACAAAAATACAAATACAAAATGTTTTATTTCGTTACCAAAAATGTTTATAACAATGTTTGTGATTGGAGCTTCCTTTTAAGCAAACAATGTCTGTATTAGGAGGCTCCGCTCTTTCATAGCATGCTTGTACATAGTAGGTACATGATTGTATTCAATTTATTTAGAAACTTAAATGAAAAATTATAATAATAAAAATTTTAAAGTTACAAAGACAAGATAAAAACATTACTTATATTAAAATTTATAAATATAAGTACAGTTTTTAATAAATTCATATGCCCATGCTTCATTGATATATTGCTCTATATCCACTGTCCGTCCACAATTCGTCATCACTTAATCATCCCTCATAGCGCTTAAACTTTTCCTAAGATCTTTCATTGGGTAGGTCTCTTTTACGCCTGATAGAAGCGCTTCTAAAGTTAAAAGCGTATGATGAAAATCCCAATATCTGGATTATCGTCATATGCTTCTGCGTCAATCACTCTATACCTATTACGTCGACACCAAATGTTTATGATGTAATAATTGAATCGTTTAGTGTCGCCGTCATATGTTGGCAGTAAACCTGTAGATAACGATTTTATAATAACCATTAACGCAGTTTGTCAAAGCTTTTAAACATTTTATTGGAAAAATAGGGATGAAGTTTTTAAAGCAGCCGTTTGGAAGTAAAATAACTATTATGAATTTATGTAATATTGAACGAATAGGACATAACGGGATTTTAGTTTATATATTATACAGAATAATAGAACACTGAATTGTTCGATAATGCTAAAGCTTCTTGAAAACCTTCTTAGCCAAAACAACAGCAAGTCTTAGAATTTATCACATCCAATATCTTTTAAATATCTGATCTTCAACATGAATTATCTGTGAGACAAGAAGCTCCGTCGTCGCGCCATTGACACATTATAATCCAAGCCAGGCATATTCGAACGTCAACCTGCCATACTGGAATAGTTGGAGAGGAATCACTGACAACACTGATTACATCTAAAGTATTCAATGAAAATATTATATAAATCGCTAACAATTAATATAAGTCAATGTGGTAAACATTCTGTCAAGTGCCAACTGCCTTTAGAAGATACAGGGTCTATAAGATAGATTGTGACTGTGGACTCTGATACATTGGTCAAACAAAGAGAAACACCTGAATTAAAGAACATCTAGTTAACATAAAACGCCAACGGTTGATTAAGTCTGCTATGAATGAACACGTACATATGGCAACCAACATAAGATATGGCAAACCATAAATTGAAAAATAAATTCTTACCGAGAATGCGCCGTAAGGCTATTGAAACTAATTAAACCTCCTAATTTCAGTTGCGGTAGTAGTTGAAATATACTTGAAATATATGTACTACTACCATTTCAATAATTAATTTACTCGAGCCCAGTTAAAACTTAGGTTTTAGTAAATTATTTATTAAGGCTGAAAATGAGTATCATAACGCTAAATAAAATGAGGATTTCACGCAAATATAAGACAATATCTTGCGTCAGCACGAAATCCTAGATCGTAGTTTCTAAATGACAATTTGAGAATTATGATTATAAATATTTGATATTAAGGAATATCAATAATTACAGTTAATATGATATATTTAATAACCATCCTTCACGTATGCAGTAAAAATAATGTGTGTGCTATGTGATAGTTACTAACATCATGTGAGGAAACCCACTGGACACACCGAGTATATGTCTATTGAACAATTGTCGAAATGACTTTCTAAATCTAATGATATCTGCAAAATAGCTGCTGGAGTGTGCTCATACAGTGTGCAGACATATAGTGGAGCATTGAAATAAAGGTGAGCCTGCAAAATAAGAAACGGAGAGTGTTATAATACGATATGGTAGATCGATAAGCTGAAAAATGGCTGAGATAAACAGGATAAATAAGGCATAAGCCAATCTTCACAAAAGCCGGCTGTTGTGGCACAAATTGGGAGAATAATAATATGTCCAGCGGCGAACGGAGATTGATTTATTGATCTTTATGCATAGCGGCGCTTGTCATGGAACATTGAGAAACTTAGCGCATTTTTCACGATCGTTAAATCCATAAAATCGTTAAAATTATTACGTGATTCTGGTCATAGTGCCAATAAAATAAAATTAATTGAATTATTTTCATGGTATTATTACATGGTTTATATTTTATGACAGGTGTATATAAAGAAAACTTAAGCACATCGATATTATACTACAGCTTTAGCTGTTGATGTTTCAATACTTACGATTACTCCTCCATCCTTAGTGAGGTATTCTCATACCATTCTTCATATATGGTATATATTCTCATACCATTCTTATACGAATTAAAGTGAAATAAAGGTACAATCTGTGAAGTCATAATTTAGTAAGAGATCAAAAGTGAGAATAATGTCTTCCATACAAGGTATGTATTTAAATAATATTGTCTTCTGTTTACGCGAATGTTATTCATTGAAATTAAACTACTATATACGGATTTTATCGCGTTGTTTATTTATCACTGTATTACAAAATTTTGAAAATATTACTCTACTACTACTATTGATTTTATTTGACTAATTTATAAGCTAATAAAATTATTTAAACTATTAAATCTATTTATTTTTGGTTTACACTTTCCCCGACGTTTCGGGTGCTTTTCAGCACATCGGGGAAAGTGTAAACCAAAAATAAATAGATTTAATAGTTTAAATAATTTTATTAGCTTATAAATTAGTCAAATAAAATCAATAGTAGTAGTAGAGTAATATTTTCAAAATTTTGTAATACAGTGATAAATAAACAACGCGATAAAATCCGTATATAGTAGTTTAATTTCAATGTATGTATTTAAATTATTAATTTTTATCTTTTTAAATAAGTCAACTACCACCTTTCTTATAATTGCTGCATTGCAGTTCATACATTCAAACATCGGACACAAAGAACTTAACGAAGATTTAGGTTTCAAATAACCAGTCGTGGTCCACAATTTTTTTGTCACGTGTGGGATCTGAACCCATTTCACTTGACTACCATTTATATCACTATACTATTCTTGTTGCCTTTTTGTTTTATTAATTATGCTGTATATAAACTTGTTTTTTGTTTAAAATCATAATTTCATAACTCGTCATCTATTATTTTAAATTTCAATAATAAACCAATGCTATATAGATTTATTCCATACGTTTCTTTGGCTTGCTTGTCATTTGCTTGGCAAATTGCACACTGACGGAAGACACAATAGTCGACATCAACTCACATTATTGTCTGATAGTCACGTGGCCCATCGTGCAATTTATGCTTTTATGAACACTAGCCTAAATTACAGATCTAGTAGACAAAGATGTTTTACATCCATATTTTGCCAGCTATGGTTTTAGAGATTATTGTGGTTGTCGAGGCACTGTCTCACATTTGATGCTGCAAACGAAAATTGCCTGATAGATAATAATATACTTTGTGCAATTTATAAATGACACTTATTTGGGTTTTGACGTTCACTTACTTAAATGCAATGTTAGATATAAATAAGATGAAATTTCTTAACATAATAAAGAATACACTGTGAAATTTATATAAAATAATTGCCTATAGAATGCCGCAGGGGAATGCGATAGATCCTTTATTATTTTATATTAAATTATGAAACAAAATTTTGGAGAATGAAATATTATCATTGCGGTTCATATACCCAAAAAAAATGAGCATTCCTATTGGAGTGTAGTTCATCTACCTAATTTTGTAGAAATACCGTATATTTTTATGAATTTTCATACGTAAACGCCACAATGATCAATTATTCCGACGTTCTATCTGAAAAATGTGCTCTGAAGATTAAATAATATTAATGTAGGTATCTGCCCTACATTTGTTTTATTTTACCTTATTTTAAAGCACAATATTAATGTAAGCCTTTCCATTTCTTTGTAGTTGCTTGCTGGCTTTTGGCACTTCTGTCTACTTTAATATCATCTCAATGCTGTGAAGAAGTACAAGTTACTAATGTCAACGATTGTATATTACTCAAGTTGAAAGCTCTAGCTGAAGAACTGTTTCTTAGGCAATATAGACTATCGTCAGGTAATAATTTAAGTGGTCAAGTGTTAAATAACAATAATAATGGATATTATTATTATTCCTCCTACGTTACCCCTAACGTTCCAACTTATAACAGCTATTATTCCACTTATGACTATAATCCGTATTATTATCCTTATTATTATTCCAACTACGGCTATAAAACACCCTCAAGTTATTATAAAAAGGACCATGGTTATAAAAAATATAATCATTACTCTTACAATACCCGTTATGGTGGTTAGATCAATGTTAGACTATCTACCAGCTTTCTCAGTCAGTTTATTAGTTCTAATAGAAACAAATTTTCTAATACTTATTCTTATTAAATCTAAAACTGCCATTATTTCTTAAGAGATAAGTAGACATAATTTAATTCCGTGTAAATATAATCACGTGAAACCTTTTTAAATGTTATCATGTTATGTTAAATTTATGTTTTGTTTTTATATTAGCTATACTTGTAGATTTGCATGTGTTCATACTGTTCATACTGTAGTTGTGAGATTTAGCGTACTTATGTATAATAAAGGTTTTAATCAGGTTTTGTTATTAATTAAATAATTTAATCAATGTACTGTATTAAAGTTAATATTATGTAAAGATAATGTGTATGTTTATAATAATATTACTATGCAATATGATTACTTACCATAACTGTTATTCCTCTTCTCCCATTGAACGTAATGTTACAATTTAAGTTTAAAGTACATTCTAAAATAATTATAATATATAATATTACAAAAGTGGTTTTGTTTCTTCGATTGCCCTCTTTTCACTTCGTCCTGTCGGTAACCAACATTATAATTTTTCTTAATTTAACTAGTAATATAAAGCTGTATCTATCAAGTCTTTTAAACAGACGATCAAAGATAAAAAACGTAAAATATCATAATACTAATTTCTGCCTATTACTTGATCTTCTAAATTTATTAGCATAGTTTAAAATCGCTTGGATAAATATTTAATGAAAAGTAAATTATAATCATTACCAAAAATATTATCTTAATTGAACTTGTTATTTACGGTATATTTAATGGAAACATTATTAATACATTCTTTATATTTAAGCATAAATTAATTGCTTGTTTCTGTACATGTATAGGTACATGTGAAATTATTTACTAATTATCCTCAGGTATATATTAGAAATTCTTATAAATCATTTCACAATTAATATTACCGTCAACCGATGGCGTTTTACTACTCGCAACTACTCGGCTAATTTCCACAGTTGTGAAATACATCTTAATGTAAAAATATATCAACAGCGGAGAAGACGTTATTGATGTATAGCATACAGTGATAGAAAGAAAATGAAAACCATGACTCCCACACTGTGTAAGTACTCCATATTTATTATATTTTAAAGACTATTTGTTTCAATGGTACATAGCACAAACTATCTTTACAATCTATAAAACTTTCAGATTTACATGCGGTAATCGAGTTTTATGAATTTAGTTTCAAGGTAAACATTAATTGATACTGCCAAGTAGCGAACTGAGTAGGAATCCCGGATGGATTCAAAACATGTAGGGCAAACCCAAACACACTTCCTAGTCTAACTGCTGTATAGGTATTATGATTTGTGGCCCAAAAAGTATTCGAACAAAAGAATATTAGTATTTCGGCTTATGTAAGCGAACATTGAATTAGATAATTTACAAGAGACGTAAACCAAGCCTATTTCTAAATACACTCCTCGTTTCAAAGATCTTGTCTATTGTAGTCTTGAAGTTCTTCTCTTTCTCGTCATAAATAACGATTACCATACATCAACATCACCGAATCTGGTCAAACGTAATTCGTCGCAAATTTATATAGCATTTTATTATGGCAAGTGATAGTTCGAGACTTCTACTACAATACACAGCTACAGAAGGTCTGCTCTATCAATCTGATTTCACGTTTCGCAAATACATTCATTTCAAAAAACAGCAGATGGAACATCAATTACTCCATTCGTATGCAATCTTTTATTATGTACCTATGTGAGAGAGAAACAATAAACTATTATTATTATTCTTCTTCTTCTAAAGTGGACATGATTCTAAATTATTTAAAGTGAGCAACATAAGTAACTGAACAATTAACAAATTAGTAAAATATTTTATTAAATCAAAATCATCATCAAAATCTAATAATTATTAACAAGCATTTTCAAAATTTGATAAAATCTATCTTTCAATTATAACCGCTATAAAAACTAGCATTTGTAACAACTTTAAGGTCTATGAGTGTGTAAGACTGTTTGCGAGTATTGAGTTTAGCTAGTCTTTTGTGCTTTGATTAGTCACTGAGTAACATTTGTATATTATTATTTAAAGTTATCTATGTTATAACTTATACACTAATTTTGAGTACGCAGGCCAATTGTTGCATACTCGAAACTTACGCACTATTGCTTTGCATTTGTATTGTGTATAATAAGTGATTCAATAATTACAATTTTATACGTATATAAATTAATACACATTCTTTTTTTTTACAGTTATTTGTTGGCTTCTGGTACTACAGTCCATCCTAGATTTGTCTACATCATATTATGTAGATGAATCGTCGAGTGAAATGGACAACACCGCAAGATTTTTAAAGTTAAAGCAGTTAGTTGGAAAATTACTGGTTAAGCTAGATCAACAATGGTCAAATAATCCCGACTTTAATAACAATCATGATCAGCCCGTGTCCCCGTCTTCCGACCCGCACTTTGGTCACATACCACCCAGTATTCCTAATTCTAACCCAAACTATGGCTCTATGACACCTTCTAATCCAAGTCTGAATCCTGACTATAATCACTTTCCGGTTCTCAACCCTAATTCTAACCCTAACGCTGGTCACGCACTGCCCCCTAATACGATTTCTAACCCACAATATGGCTATTCGGGCCGCCCTACGCCTAATACTAACAATGTATATACACCTCTTCCTAATCTTAATTCTATCCAAAACAATGGCAACGCACTGCCTCCTAATGCTAATTTTAATCCAAACCATGGCAATACGCCCGGCTCTAATCCTACTTCTAACTACGGCCATATTCCTTTTAATATTGCTAACCCCAGCTATACGCCTGCTCCAAACCATAATTCGAACCCACATTTTGGCTTTACACCCACCCCTAATACTAATTCTAATTCTAAATATGGTTTTACACCTCTCCCTAATCCTAATGCTTTCCCAAACAATGGATTTACGCCGCCCTCTAATTCAAACGACAACTTTGACAAAGCTGCATCCACTAATCATAATCATAACCCCATCTTTGGCAATATGCCTCCCTCTCAACCTAATTCTATTTCCAATAATGCCTTACCACCGCTTTCTAAACATCCTAAATCTAAATTTACGTCTAGTCACGACTATGGCTATTCGGTGCCCCCCGATCATAATTTCTATGCTAATTATGACAATTCTATGCCATCTCATCCCCATTTCAACTCCAATAATGACTACAGTCCCTTTGACAATTACTTATCCAATAGCTACGTTCCTCCGCTACTTAGTAGAACTCATGCGTAGTATTTTCATAAACAAAGTATTCTTATATACTTTTAAAGTACTTGACATACTCACAATCTTTCAGTTCCTACATTCAATACTTGTATAGTGTCTATAGTAGTTCCATATCGTATTTTTCAGCGTGGCTGTAAGCTGTAGAAAAATTGTTTACTTAGATTTAACGAACTTTTAGTAGTCATGAAAAGATTTTAATAAAATTAAAATATTCGAATTTGTTATTATTATTATAATCATAATCGCGACGAAACTGTTATAAGTAAATATTTAATCATTTACTGTTATAGAACATACATATACAATATTATAAACAAAGGTGACCTAAAGTTGTAACTCTTCAGATCTAGCTTACTTGCTTAATGCATATGATATTGTAACTTCGAATGTTTGTTCTTCTTAACTTTGAATAGAAGCAAAAAAACTAAGAAAACTGCAAAAACGGTTATCGATGTTGTCGTCTTGGGACTACCATTAGTTAAACAAGTGACGGAACTATTAAAAATGGCATTCATATATAAGAAATGCTGATAGTAGCATCAAAGATAAATTCACCACTCAACCTGGCTATTACATAGAAGAAGAGGGCAATCTTATTAATTATATTTTTGAAAGATGTTATGATAAAATTCATCATCATGTAATTTGGCTCAGTCCCCACTAAGACAAATTACATGATGATGAATTTTATCCACCAACAGACTGCAATTTAGAGGGTCTCGGGTTCGAACCCACGTTGCGCACCTCTGACTTTCGGAAGTTATATGACTTTTCGAAATTATGTGCGTATTGATTGACAATAATCGCCTGCTCCGTGCCTCGGAGAGCACGTTAAGCCGTCGGTCCCGGCTGCCATGAACATCTTTGGCAGTCGTTATTAGAAAGTCAGTGCCCTCTAATATACTGACACTGGTCTAGCCTTAGGGTATCGTTAGCCTTCGGGTTGCGGAGGTCAGGTGGCAGACGCTCCGTGTAAAAACTGATATCCAATCAAATCCGGTTAGACCAGAAAAGCCGACCCTAAGTGACTTGGGAATAATAAAGGCTAGGGAGAAGAAGAACTTTTATTTATTATATATGAATATAATCAATTTACATAATTCTTTAAAACTAACTTATTGTTAAAATATATAACAGAATAAAAAAAAAATTATTTGTTATAATTATTGTGGGTTATTGCACTTAAATAATTATAAATTAGCAATAGTTATGCATATTGAGATCGGGCACGCCACAATCGTGGCGGTAAGACCCGTTCTTAAAGAGTGGCTGAAGAGGCGTCATGGCGCCCTCATGTTTCGTCTGATGCAGGTGCTGGCCGACCACGTTTGTTTCGGTCGGTACCTGTGTCGAATAGGCAAACAGGAGTCGCCCATTTGCCATCACTGCGGCGACTGCCGCGTCGTTGTCGAAGACACGGCGTTGCACACATTGGTAGGTTGCCCTGCTTGGGCCACGCAACGCCGTGTCATGCACGCGGCAGTCGGTAGAGTGGTCCTCTCGCTCAAGGCTATGGTTCTGTCCATGGTTTTGAGTGAGAGGTCTTGGAGGTGATGTTAGTGAGGGAGGTGATGTTAGTGAGGGAGGTGGCGGAGAGTGAGAGGAAACGTTCAATCCCTCTCCCTAACCGCAGAGCCGGGCACAGGAGGGCGCGAGACGACCAGCCTCTAGCCACCTTGAGTAGAAGCCTGCGGGTGGTGGACCCATTAGGGCCGTCCACCACCCGATCAGCGCAGGTCCGAGTAGGCGGCGTTCGTGTTCCGCGCACGCCTCTCGATGTCGGGGACTAGGTGCCCCGCTTCGCCTGTGTAAATATTGTGTGTTTGTGAATTTGCCCTGTATGTATGGTGGTTGTGTGGGACCGGCCTCGTTCATCGGCGGGTCGAACCTTTGGCGGGGTCATGATTCGAATGCGAGAGCGATCCGCGTGGCCTCGCCATAAAGGTGTGAGGAACACCGCGGTGGTTTTAGTCGGTTCAGCCCAAATCCATCTTAGGGGCTGGATCCCAACATATCCCCATCGCCCGCCCCAAAACCGGCGATGGGGAATGTGATATGCACATTTCCCCGCGTAAAAAAAAATAACCTCTCAATATGTTGATAAATCTGCAACTGATTGCTTTTCCTTCATAACTCATATTTTTCCATGCATATTAAATCCTACTGTTACTCTCCTTCCATTATAGTTTAGCCTAAAGTATTCTATTCATATGAATAGAATACTTTATACATTACAAATCTTAAGCAAAGTCTTTTACATATAGATACTAGAGAATTTAAGAATTAAATGATGTATCTATAATTTGGTAGGTAATTGATTTTGATCACTGAGTTATTACACAGACCAAAATATATTTTCTTCTATTATATTTCAAAGATTAATGCACCGCAGCAGATTTTTTTTATTCTAACGTCAAAAACTTGTCGTAGAAATTTGATTCGAAAGGTATATTGGATGCATTTCATCCAAAATACCTTTCGAGTCAAATTTGCATGTGCAAACCATCCATCCCAACTTCTCTAGGTTCATAATTAATATTTTAATGTATACTGTTGCGGTCCGATGACACAGCTCTAAGTCGAATCCACTCGGTGCAGGTTGTCCTCAGAAGAACTTCTAGGTAGCAAAATATGTTAGTAGTGGGTGTCACAGTATGAGACAAGGCTACGCATATTTGGCCATTTTAGCAGCTATGGTTGGCACCAAGAGCGGCTTTTAATTAAAGTAATAGTATCGAAATGACACACTGATAACACACAACCCCTGCTCGTGGCGCGTCTACATATAACGATTCACACTTAATGAAAGTTCATACTATTAATAAAAAATAATAATATTAAGTTGAACAAAAGTATTTATTTGCTGCTCAAAGTAACACTGCATCACCACCATGTCCAAAATGTTAAGCAATAAAACAACTGTTTAATTTTTCTACCCGGACCATTTTCGATTATTAGAAGACTGATAGTAGCTTTAATGAAGCTGACTGCCTGATGTGTCCGATATTGTATAACATATGTTGCCCTTTTGCTGATTGAAAGTATTGGGCGCGTTGGCTGCTTAACTATCTGTCGCGATGATGACTGCGTGAATATAAGTTTTGTTGCCTAGTCCATTTCAGTTCGTTTCCGTTGCCTTCAATAGATTACAGTAAATATCATTTTATTACATTATTTAAATCTTACTTAGCTATAGATAAATACTATAAACATGAACACCTTGAGGATTCAAATCCAAATAAGCGATTGCTTGTGCAGCAGTTTCTTATATACGAGGTAGCAGAAGTCACGTGCGTGCTGCAGAAACACGTTTTAGTTTTAATGTGCACACTCAAACAAATTAAAAAATCAATTTACGATATAATAAATCCCATAGAAAACAATTTCAATTTATCAATCACAGCTACTCACTGCATTTCCTGCTATTAAAATGTTAAGATCGCATAAAGTCAATGTGATATCAGGCGTTCAAAATAATGCTTATGAATTGACCGTCAATAATTTCTTGCAAATTGTCAATATCGATCTTAGTGATATGCTTATTTTATCTTGATTACAAAGATACTATCTGCATATTTTATATGTGAAAATTACGTTATATAACCTCCATCCGAAAGTATACCTCGTATAGTTTCGGATGCACCCGTTTGTTAAGGTATGTTACATATTTATATGTCTGCATCTTCTACGCCGATATATAAATATATAACGTAATTTAACATATATAACTTTTCTTTTTCGTTTCTCAAAGTATGTCACATATTTATATGCCTGAATCTTCTACGCCGATATATAAATATATTACGTATTTCCATAAAATGCTTAAATACCAAATTACGAAAACTCATAAGTACCTCAATACTTTACATAAATACAATATAGGCAAATTTTGATAGGCAGTTTTCCTATATGACTGACTGTTTTGCCCTAACTAATATTATAAAAGCGATTGTAAGTTTGTTTGTCTGCTACGCTTTCACGCCTTAACTATTCGACCGATCTTCATGATATTTCGCATAAACGTTGTCCGGGGTACAAAAAAAGAACATATGGATACCTGACAGAAATAAAGTCCTGTTCTCGAGGGATAGCAATTTATTGACGAAATCACATTATCGCGAGCGACGTCGTGGACAAAATCTAGTTGTAATATTAAAAAAACTGACAGTACAAGTAAGTAAAAACATTTAAGTTGTAAGTACCTAATATAATGACAGTAGACGTAACTATAAAACAATATATAGCAAGAAGGCGTTAAGTAAAACTTATTTTTTTAGATCACATTTAATTTATACGAATATTCTTAAGAACCTTAGGTATTATAACTTTTTAAACTTGTAAAACGTAAAACCTGGACAAAATAAAATTAAAATCATTTAAGATGCTAGTGATTGAGGAAAGTAAATATTGGATTGAAAAGTATACAATAAATCTATCCATTGTTTTAAATCCAATACTCATCTAAATAAAAAGTGTATACACAAAGGGAATAAACGGCAAAAGCTGATAAAGCATTGACGTTAACAATACTGTTTTATGTTGAGACTATAGAAGACCAAGGGAAAGTAGATAAGCAAACTGAAATATAAAATCGCGGTCAAAATTAATCAATCAATTCTTAATATCATACATACTATAGAAACTAAGACATTAATATAATAGAAATACTTGCATCTGGGGTCAAGAGCAATGCATTTCAATTCTGCCCAATGTCAACTACATAAACACATACCAAATAAGCAGTAACATGCGTACTTAAAAATAAAATTGATTTTAAAGTCCACTGAAACATTTATAATTTACTAGATTTTGCGCGCGGCTTTGCTCGTGGAAAAGCAGGTTAGGTTGGTAACAGTGATTTTACCTGGATGAAAGGCACCCTATGTCCTTTTCTGCACCCCTGACAATATATATAAATTGAAATTAAACTATTATATACGGATTTTATCGCGTTGTTTATTTAGCACTGTATTACAAAATTTTGAAAATATTACACTACTACTACTATTGATTTTATTTTACTAATTTATAAGCTAATAAAATTATTTAAACTATTAAATCTATTTATTTTTGGTTTACACTTTCCCTGACGTTTCGGTTGCTTTCCAGCAGCCATGGTCACGGGGAGACCAATCCGTATATAGTAGTTTAATTTCAATGAATAATATTCGCGTAAATAGAAGACAATATTAAATATATATAAAATTTCATGATGACCTCTTTAGTAGTTAAGGTGTGAAATCTTAACCAGTAAACAAACATTCACTTTAATAAATTAAGCTTTAAAAGGCCTAAGAATCATCACTTCGTCAATAAAGGCTAGATGACACCTGCTCTTACGCTTGACCGAAGATTATAAAGACCGAACACAAATAAATCTTATGCAATCTTACTTATCCTCGAATTACTCTGTTTATAAACAAGTTCCAAGTCTCAATGGAAAAGCGTTTCATTGAATATCAGTTGTAACCTTTACGGCACTAAAATTATCTAAATTGAATTTAGCTCCTACAATAATTTTAATGGAAACATAATTCAAACGTGGTTTATATTTTGGCTTAAATGAATTGCTTGTTTCTATAAATGTGTGACATTAGTCATTATTTACTAATTATTATTCATAGGTATATATATGAAATTCAAACAAAACAAATTAGAAATAATACAGCTATAGCCGTGGATGTTTTGGTACTTACTTTGGTACAACTACTCGACTACAATCTCAGCCATGAGAAATACAGCTTACAGTGAAGTACCCTTTAAATAGATGTGAAATCTTCATTCATGTGCATACGGCGCAATAGGAATATACTACAATGAGAACCATATCTCCCACACTGAGTAAGTACGTTTACCTGTCCCAATAGTGACTTTAAGAATATTATATTTCGTATTTTAGCATTATTAATGTATTATCCACATCTGAAGAACATTCAATATCAAAAATATTGCTGCCTGATATAATATGCTATTTGACAGTATAGAAAAATAATAACTTATATATATATATAATTTTTTAGCAAAAATACAAAATAAACATGATCTCAAACGGTTTGGTAGGCTATATTTATTTTGACGTCACATGTCTGTAAACGTCTTCTGTCATTGCCTGTTGTCCAATGTTTATATTTTACAAACGGGTTGTCACTTGACGATTCTACGCCATATTGCCGTAAAAAGAGTTTAAATAATCACTTTCAGTGTAATTAATAGTGGATTTTATGTTTCCTGAAATACTTCAGATAAATAAAGATAAACATTATTTGTAGAGTGCATAGATAGCAATAAAAAATGTGAGAACTTGTGGCATAGCCTATTGTTCCATGTGTGCCAACTTTGCAAACACTCAAAAGTTGCATTCTTTATTATATGCCTATGGTATGCATAACAAACATATGTATTTCCTATAAATATTTTATTAATAATACTAATGTACGTTTGTATATCATTATTACAGTTGCTTGCTGGATTTCGATATTACTTGCCATAAATATCGTAGAGTCTACACCATATTTTGTGAGAAAACCGCAAAATGAAGCTGCTGACCACAGCGATTGGAAGCTTTTCAAGTTGCTTAATGGAAAAGCCCTAGTAGTCTTTCTACAACAAAATAATCTATGGCCAAGTAAATTTTTACGTGACCGCGAAAGATTTAGATATAAAAATAACTATAACTCACATAATTTTAAACGTAGCAAAAACTATAATCAACCATTTCTTTCATGTTTTGACACCAAGCACGCCAATAAGTCACCCACTAACCTTAATAATAACTATGAATATGACAAGCCTAGTCTTCCATTCCATAATGATAACGTTGGTTATAGGCCACCTGATAGTCCTAATATTAGTCCCGACTATGGCTATAGTCCGCCTAATCCAGATATTAGTACAAACTTTGGCCTATCACCGCAATATAGACCCAATGTTAGTCCCAACTATGGCTACACTCCGCCGCATAGTCCAGGTATTAGTGCCAACTTCGACCAATCACCGCAATATAGACCTAATGTTAGTCCCAACTATGAGTTTAGTTCGCCACGCATTACAAATATTAGGTCCAACTTTGGCCAGTCATCTCAGTACAGACCTAATACTAGTCCTAACTATGGCTATACTCCGACACGTAGTCCAAATATTAATCCCAACTTTGGCCAGTATAGAACTAATATTAGTCCAAACTTTAGCCAAAGACCGCAGATTCAACCTAATATTAGTCCAAATTATGACTATAGTTCGCCACTCAGTCCAAATTCTAGTCCCAACTTTGGCCAGACGTCCCAGTATAGACCGAATATTAGTCCCAAGTATGGGCATACTTCGCCACATACTCCTAACTTTGGCCAGATGCCGCAGTATAGCTCTAAAATTAGTCCCAAATATGACGATACTCCTGCTTCTAGTCTTACTTATAATCCAACTATAAGACCATTGGAACATAGCACGACCGATGACTACGATAATTATATTTGACAATAGTCACATTATACGCGATGTCAATTGCCCATTTTTTTATAAAATGATGTCCGATAACATTATTTCAATATTTTTTCGGATCTATTATAACATGACGCGGGCAGCATGCACGTTGAAACACTTATGTAAACAATCGACGCAAGCCACCCGCGTTAGCCTACGAGCGCTTATACTTGCTTGGTAAGGAAGCATCATTAGCTTTTTTATTTGATTGTCTCATTATTTTTTATATCATCATGAATCAGACTTAATTATTATAAATTCGTTAGTATGATAATTATTAAGAAATAATAATTAACTCTTTAATTCATAGTATCCATTTTATACTGTGTTTAAAATTAATATGTTAAATATTTTAAGTATAAATATAAGATTAACATAAAAATGTAAATATTATTAGATTAATAACAATATTAAGTTAAAATACTATTTTTTTATTTTGATTCAAATGTTGTCAAAGTTCAAGTAAACATTTTGTTTTTTTCCTACCTTATTGTATTTAATTGTACTCGTTAGTAATTTTACTTCCTTACCTACTAACAATATTTAATAAAGTTATGAAATTAGAAAATATACTATTGAAATTGCATGTCAGAGATGTAAGCTTCTATGAAGAATATTTAAAACACGTAGTACCTATCTAGTTGTATTGCGTCCTTGACCATGCCAAGAAAGTTGTGCATAGCTTATTCGAATGACATTCGAATAAAACAAAATATACGCATCATTAATAAATTAGTAATGATAAGTTAGATTATTTACTTACGTAGGTACCTATAATTTAGCTAAATATTTTCTAGAGATCTCACATATTCATTACATTTTTAACAAAATTTAAAATTATTTTATATATTTTTTGATTATTATGACATTGATTTACCACATAATATATTTATATTTTTTTTCTACTATTGTTGGCGATAGCTATATATATGTGGTTATGATATGAATTCGTATTAAATATTACAGACATTTTTATTTAAGAGTATTTTATTATGTATGTAACATTAGCTTCATTTTCAATGTATTTATATGAATGTTATTTTATGAACGTTATTTTTACGAAGAAGAAGATAATTGTGATTTTGTATGTTTTATGAGATTAAAAGTATTTTACCTGTGCAAATAAAGTATTCTTCTTCTTATTTTAAGTGGAAGTCCCTCCCGTTGTCTATTATTATTTGCTGACGAAAGATGAGCACATGTGCATTATCTTTCGAAATTATAAAAACTGTTAGCTTTTTATATCAGTCATAGAGAAAAGATAGTTGATTTAATCACAGAATAATTATTCATAAAATACATTAACGAATTTGTTCAATGTTCAGCTACTTTTGTTGTTGATTGGACCATCTACAGGTAGCTGGCATACGTGTAACAACACAGTTACTGCGTTCCGCCCAGTGAGTAACAGTTCCGGAGGCCCATGTACTTACCCTTTCCATTCCTTTCGTTTATTCCACTTTTAATTATGTTAAGTTCAGCACTCGCGAGTATTACTCTAGGTATTGCAAGCAGTCATAGACCATGTAGACTTTTAGCGCTTGGCAACTATTGAATTCTGTATATATCATGTCTGTATAGTAATATGTATTGGCGTATAGACAACGAATTGGTAAACTTCAGGTAAGAAATCTTGTTCAAGAGAGCAATGCCCTGAAGTAGGTGGCTGAAATAGAAAATATATCTAGTACGTTGTGCGAATGACCGTGTATGAAAAAGGGTCTTTATACAGCAGTAAAATACGACAAACTTACTTAGTGATTGATTTATATATAACTGCGTTTTATTATTTATTTATCTCTATAACTCTAATCCAACTGTACGCTTATGGCCAAACATATGTATTGTGTACCACTACTTAAATGTGAACAAATATAATTTTAGATTCAAGTGCTTTTAACATGCACGACAAGCCTCAAAGATACAACTTCAAGTAGTTTCTAACTTCGAAAGACGTTGCTATCGAACGACGCCTATGATCTTGAATTCCAGAGTGTACTGTGCCCGAGACTTAAAGAAATTAAGCATTTAATTTATCTGACACAAGATTCCTACTATTTATAAATTACTAGTCATATAATATTATCTCCATTCTAAATAGTAGTAGTACTTATATTATCTTGCTATGTCAGCTTGACTTACATATATGACAGTACTAGCCGGTCGAGCGTCTGATTAAAAAAGTGAAAGGTAGGCTTTGGCGGTTATGTACACTTGGTGTTCACATGACAAACGAGACGCTAGTTATCCCTTGAAAAAAGTATATACGAACGATCCTTTAATCTAACTCCGAACTATAAAAAGCCGCTGCTTTAAAGTTGTTTAATTTCAATGTATAACATTCGCGTAAACGTAAGACAATATTAAGCAGATCAATACAATTAATTAACTGATAGTCAAACGCATGTCAATAGCCGTGATTGGCTGATTCAGTTATCAACAGCCAAATCACTTGACATGAGTTTGCTTTTGATACGTCGTTGACCTTTCAGAAACACCCGGTTTCTCCGGGTGAATAGATTTTCTGCCGTTATGTGGTCGATCCAAGCCATAATATGATATGATAATGGCACAAAGAGCAAAGGGGCATGCCATGTTAGACATCTCTCATTGACCGTATCCCAAACGTTGACAAAGAAAACGATGGAAAACGACCGTAGACGTACGAAATGTGGATAACCAGACTGAACTAAATGTGGGTAAGATACTTGGCTTGAAAGGGTGATGACGGTAAATCACGGCAGTCTTATGACTGCTGGTGATTGTGGTGGTGGAACGTACGCTTATCGTATTGATATAAATGTAAATCCACAATATTTTAAAGTTTTGTTAAAACCTACGTCTTTGAGGAAATATTGTACAAATCCTACTAACTATAATATTATAAATGCGAATGTGAGTTTGTTAATTACGCTTTCACGCCGGAACTACTTAACCGATCATCATGAAATTTCACATACACGTTGTCAAAGGAACAGAAAAGGACATGGGGTACCTTTTATCCAGAAAAATCACTGTTACTAACCGAACCCATATTTACGCGCGCGTAAATCTAGTATTTTATAAATGGGCAGTAAGTTTTGTGTAAATGATTGTATGAAGGACTGGACGTTTATCACTCATTCGGTTTTGGATAATACTTGACACAAAAATGGATCATGTTCTTGATTTACACATAACATATCCTTTATTCCATTGTTATAGATTTAAATGCCGCGGTCTGAAACTAGTGGGCTTCAATACTCGTCTGTTATATTTGCATGAAATAAGTTTATTATTATAGTAAAAATTTTCTTTAAATTGAATTAAATTAATTAGCGTGCCTGTCTGTCTGCCTAAAGCAGTCTTTGTGATGCTATTGAATTTCTTGACAGAATAGCCAAGTATAACACTGTCCGATGCGTATATCAACCCCGAGAACTAATCAGTGCCATTAATGTGGTGCCATTGAGGCAGTATTTTCAATAATGATATAAACTGGTAAAAAAAATTGTTCACACTTTCAAACAGCCTTTTGCATTTCTTCCAATTGTTTCTTCTTTCCTACGTGGGTTCCTTGTGGCAGGTTATGGACTACGGCCACTGGTCGTGTAAAATACACGTCCTATATATGCGCTACATTTTTAACTGTTGATAAGACACGACCTTCGCCTTCGCCTAACTTGTTGCATAAAAATTCTTCTAGATCTTTCTTTCTTTCTCCTGCTTTGCCTTTTACTATAGTCTCCAGCAGTTGTCTCTATTAACAGAACAATATATATTTACACACATAATATAATTGTGTGAAGTAATAAAATCAAAATGGTTTCGTAATATATTTTGTTAAGCTCAAACGTTACATGCATGTAGAAAAGTATTAACAACATTGTTGTGTAAGTATATATAACTGTCTGTGCGGCTTACCGATTTTAAAAGACACCTCCCGCTGAAGTAAGTTCCTATGTCGCGGGGGACTTTACAAACATCCAAACAACGGACACAAAGCTGTTTGTGGATCCACAATTTTTTGTCCCGTGTGGGATCTAATCCACAGTACTCTGCGCTGTAGCAGAAGCGAGGCGACCACTTACAGCATCCGTGAAATCAGTCAGTTGCTATTATTGTATTATAAAGATTTTGCATAGAATAACGTATTTCTATTTACTTTATTACACTGAACTGCAATGTACCAATAACTTTACCAGTTTTATTAATTATAACTTAATAAGTTGTATATACCATGGCAAGTATGTATTTATAATATATCAATACCATGTCACATATTCCTAAAACTTAAATAACATTTATTGAATACTAGATGACCAGACAGTCGTTGTCCTGTCATACTATACAAAAATAAATTTCACGTACCTAATTAAATTCAATATCAAAACGTTATTTGTATTTTTTTTTTTCATTTATGAATACCTTTTAGGTTTTTAGATTTTCGCGGCTTTGTCGCAAATTTTCGTTCATACAAACCTTGTCCTGACAATATCAAAAACAACATAAAAATAAACAGCCAAACCGGTCGAGACGTTTTTAAGTGATGCTCCGTCATACATGTGGCAATTGATTTTTATTTATATAGATAGAATGGTAAAGACCTAATTGGCAAGTTTACTAATCGTGTGATACAACAATGGAATACATTATTTAAAAAAACCAACCATATTTGAGAAAAATGCTGGCATTTTCAACGTTTTACCTACTAACGATTCTGTCTTGATGATCTTCTGTTGAGCAATAATTAGTAAAATTCGAAAAACTTAAACTATTATCAAGAAAAAATAATTAAAATTAAAATATAATTACGGCGATAATATTATCCAAGTTGAATATGGTTTTTGCAATATTCGTATAGGATTTAATTAATAAGTCCATGGTTCATATTTAATCATAAATTAATTACTAGTCTCTATAAGCATGTCTAATTAGTAATTACTTACTAATTACCATCAAGTATATATAAGACGACTTTAGGAAATTAAAAGTGATGTGGCCTATCGTAGTTTCAGTACCATTTTATATGAAGTAAGTTATAAATAGCCGTGTTTTGAGAACGATATACATTATTAGCAGGAGACGAAAATGAGAAAAATATCACCATCATTAAGTAAGTTATGTTTTTATGCAACTTAAGATGACCATGGGCAAGCAGTCACCTAAGCAATTATTGTAGTTAAACGTTGTGGATATAAGGCAAGAGGAATTTAATTCATTTGGTAGGATTTCAAAAGAAACTATATCACCTTCAAGAATTCTTACTTACCTAAAAAGACATTGACAGTGTAACTCATAGTATACTGTTTGCCAGCAAGAGAATGGCAATGACAGACAACCCTGAGCGAGCCAGTTTATAAGTATTGTGCCAAATAATTGACGCCGGCCCTCAATCATATTCTATATTATTCCCCAAGAAGATTGCATCTTTTTATTTATTTATTTATCTTTGGAAGAAGCAACCAACAGCACATACAACTTTCGAAATAAACACAATAAGACACAAAAGGCCAATTACAGGTCTGCACGAATAAGTAATAAAATATATAATCAGACATGTGAACATAAAAGTTACATATTATAACATAACATAATATTAAAACTAAACATCAATTAAAAGCTATGCTTTGAGAAAGAATTAAGAATTAGCACTCGTCTCAGTGGTTCCAGTTTACAGTTGAATATAATATAATATATATAATAATATAATATTCTACCACATACATACAACACCATCTAGCCCAAACTAAGCAGAGCTTGTACTATGGGTACTAGACAATATATGAACGTTACATTCTTTACATTTTTTATTAAGTGAACTGCTCGCTTGCCGCATACACGCATTTTGCCGGTAATTGGTTGACACTAGAGGTAGATGAATAGGATTGTAGTGTCTTGTAACTTTACCAGGCACATAAAAGTGATTTTGGACAAAAGATCCGGGCAGTCAACTCTGCCATTCAGTATGTTTAAAATATAAGTGATATCGGCTATTTCTCTACGTGTAACTAGAGGAAGCATGTTAAACTTACCACATAGTTTCAGATAGTTGTCCGAACTATAATCGAGTCTTAATAGATAGCGCAAATATTTAATAAATTTCTTTTGAACGTTTTCAATGCGGGATATGTAGGTGACATACCTAGGATTCCATAATTGACTAGCATATTCTAATATGCTGCATACAAAAGAGTATAAGATCTTGAAGGTTTTAACCTGAGTGAAGCTATATGACGTCCGCATGACAAATCCCAATGCTTGAAAAGCCTTACATGTAATCTGTTCTATATGGTCCTGAAAAAGCAAGACTTTGGAGTCATGAATAACTCCAAGGTCTCGTATTGAAAAACACCTTTGAAGTAGCACTCCATTTAAAAAATATACGGAGTTATATTAATTTTTCTGCTGAAAGTAACAATTGAGCATTTAGATGGGTTGAGGTCTAGTTTGTTTAAGGTACAGTAATCAGATAGCCGATTTAAATCACTTTGGAGTGCATGAACACCAGCAATGTTTTTGATGGCTGAGAAAATCTTCATGTCATCCGCAAAGCACAATAATTGTGAGTCACGGAAGCATTGACCTATGTCATTCACAAATATTAGGAATAACAAAGGTCCTAGCAATGAACCCTGAGGAACCCCACTAGGCACCATAACCCAACTAGAAATGTAATTATTTACTGCTCGAGAGCGTTTAGACTCATTATATAGTTATAGTTCCATTATACTCAATAAGAAGAAAACCATCTTAGTGAGTCTCCTTGTATGCCAATGTGCTCTAACTTGTAAATTAGCATTTTGTGATCAATTCTATCAAAACATTTAGAATAGCCGGTGTAAATAACATCGACCTGGCTCCCCTTACTCATGGCTTCGGATATGTATTCATTCAGAAGTACAAGATTATTATTATTGTATTACTATTGTATGTTGGAATACATAAGCCAATAAGCATTCCTTACTCGAAAATGGTATACTTAAATGATTAGTGTATAATATGAAAACATACTTCCCTAATATAAGATCCACAGACTAGAAGGCCTAGCGGTAGTACATGCGACTGCTGTGCGTGAGAACTCAGGTTAAATTCCCGGGTCAAGCAAAGTTTTATAGAAGGTTTCTTTCAAGAAATTCTTAGTATAAGTACCGTGTCTGAAACTCGCCGCCTGGTACGGTAATAGTCTCGCATCCTATGACGCCAAACAACAAAGTTGACAAAACGTGGATATAATACACCCCTGTTTACTCCTTTGGAGATAAGGGCGTAAAACTATGTTTGTATGTATTTGATTACAATATGTATTAATGTGCTCATTTATCGCTTTCACAGCAATTTTTTGGATTCTCATACTACAATCTACCATAAATTTATCTACGTCACATTACGTAGATCAAACACGAACTACTCATGACAAAAATGGGGAAACATTGAGGCAGCAAAATGAAGAGTTTATATTCGAACACAACGGACATGTACACCAGATGCAATTAATTCATCCTAATTTCAATCACGGCTATGATCATAATTCACTCGATCCTTCTTATATTCACCCTGACTTTCCTTCACCTTTATCTCCTCATTTTAAACCTGACTATGTGCCTCATCCCTATTATAACTCCCACCTTAACCAAAGGCCCTTACAGCATAATACTCCTGAATTCTATATACAACCTCATTATACTCAATAATGTCTAAATTCAGATAACATGTTTATGCACATTTCCTTTCTATTGATATAATATATTGTATATTATGTTTTTATTTTACTGCTAGATTACTCTAATAATTAACAAGAGCAGACATTTAAAAAATAAGGATATGTATATAATATATTTAATTGTCTTTGTCTAAATAGAACCAAAAATGTTGCAGTATGATTCGAATGCCGCACTTGGGGAATCCTCGGTAAACTAGCAATGATTTCTGTCACATGAGAGTTGATTTAAACAATTTAAAATATGTCATATTTAAATTTGTATTATTGGTATCAATTTTATTTAATTTTTACGATATAATTATTCAGCTATTCCATAAAAAACTGATATTGTGATCATAAAATATAGTAACATATATATTGTACTTACATCTGCGTAATATTATTTTGTTAATTATTTTAATTGTATTATGTCATTGTATTTATAAGCAAAAATCTGTATAAGCTAATGTATGTACATATGAATCATATTATTATAGTTCTCATTCGTCTTGCTAAATATCACGTAATTGCGTTTTAAAATGTCATATTATAATCCCATATTTAAAATATTTAATATAGTATTATTATATTGCAAAGATGTGTGTATTTTTCCTTTATCACTTTTAACCTCAAAATTTACGCCGTCATAAGAAATTTATAGTTATTTATTTGACAAATTTTGTCAAATAAAAAACTGATTAAATACTACTATTATACTCACAAATATAAAAACTGGCAACAGTGAATTAGTATGTAATATTTTTCATCTTAATAAGACAGCTCACGCCCTCGGAAAAATCACACAAAAAAAAACATTTACAAAAATTCAAACAACGAAGAAAAATTACACAGATCCTACATAATATTTTGGACTATGTGAGGTCGAATCATCGGCATTAGGCGCATTGACAGTTCCGAAGTGACTATCTAACACACTGCGTCATCCGTATGTACTAATATACTAAAAACATAAGTAAATACCCATACACATTAACAAGAAGATAAACCCATCACATTTCCTCGTCTTAGCAACAGAACGATTGTAACTAAACTAATAATTGAATTTTCCACCAGGAACGCCACGGATCACCATGACGTGTTATCTAATTCAAAACAAATAATAATTATTAAAGTCACGTGTTTCACCTTTCAAAGAAGTATATTCTCAACGACTTCACACAGATTAGGCCGGCGCTATCGAAAATAAATATTAAATTAATGACCATTTTAGTACGGATTGAAATTGACGAAGCAATCATTCTATAATAGACTTCGGCATAATTTGTTGCGATATGTACATTAAATTAAATGACATTAATTTGAATTTTAGATAGTGTTTGGTATAAAGTGTGATGAGGTCTTAGAGTTTTAACATTTATTTTCATAATCTGTACTAAGGCCACTACTCTCTAAGCGTTGCTACTGCATCCATGTGAAACAAGGCTCTCTCAGTAACGTGCTGTCTCATTATCATGCATGGCATGGAAGAACAATGCTTAAAAAGAGTGTGGCTCCTGGAGTATTCACCAAAATGTTAAACACATTTTCTGGCTATTTATGCTGGAGGACAGGTAAGCACATTGACGTAGTTTAACACTAAATCCCGAAAGAATTTTAGACGCCATAGACCCTGTACAGCAGGATCAAACTAAAGAGAAGCCGCCGCCAGTATCAATAGTTACGAGGTAATAAAAAAATTTTTTTGGGTTTTTTATATGGCAAGAAATCAGACGGCCCGTCTGATAGCAAGTAGTTGCCCTAACTTGCGGGCACATGGTGCGATTGATAACCTTGTCATCCAGGATATCACCCTGTCCTGCTAAACCTTGTAAAAGAGTCGTTGTGCTGCATAAATCAGGTGCAAAGAGCATCTTGGCTCCTCTTCAGTTAATACAGTATCTCTTCAAGAACCTTGGAAAGCCTACTGACTGTAGAAACACACCACGTTATTTGCTAACGATCTTCTGTAAGGCGAATGTACTTCCCCAATATGACTGTCCTAATTTTAGCGAAACCTTTGATTCCAGAAAATACTATGCTGTTAGCTGGTTTTATAATCTCCTTTCTTTAATAAGTCATAATAATAATGTTATACAAATAAACTCGAACAAAACAAGCAACAAAAAATAGAGTACAGCTTTTAACATACATAAAATCTTAATTAAACCACACAATTACGTAGCCATGCCTACTTTTTCTGTATAATTATTTAATTTTATTCATGAATGTTGATAGAAAATCAAGAAATTAATTGCCGTATCTAATCATTCCTACTACGACACAAAACTATTATAATAATATGATTTCATTTGCACATGTCTGGGTTTGTAGCTAAAGTAATTGGATTATAACGTCTACGATACAGGTCTGGTTGGGTACAGGTTTGACAGATTTATTGTGAAGGTCGTTTTTTATTGCTTCTAGTGGCAGAAGACAAGCGACAGCTGGCGATCCCACTATTCGTAAGAGTTAACCGGTGCGGCGCTCATTGGCTTCGATAATGCGAAGGGTTAAGGTGTGAAGACTCAGGTAATACAGGGCAAGCTTATTGGTGTCTACCGGGCACAGTTTTAGACTTTGTAGTGCTATTGAGCATTTCTTAACAGAATAAGTGAATAGCACCTTGCCCGACCCGAAAATCGTAACCTATAACCTTTCTAACCCTATTATGTGAGACTTACGGCCAGTCCTACATCTTACAAGTAAAAGTTATCCGAATGATAAATCGCATGCTGTCTGACTCTTGTTTGGTTAAAGAAAAGATGTGACGAGATTTTTACCTTATAGATATATGCTATTTGGAGGTGGTAGGACAAGCCCTTAATATCGTCGTTGTCAGAATATGGGTGCAATAGACCTCTACCTGACTTACAAATAGAGGCGTGAGAGTAGATATATATCTTTTATAAACAAATTCAGCTCTCGCACTCGGTATAATTCTTCTGACTGATGTCGCAGGGCACTTTACAAATAATCAAACGACGAACACAGAGAACACACAGAATTGGAACAACTATCTGTTAATCACATACGTTTTTGCCTCGTGTGGGGACCGAAAATTTAAACGACTACGCCATCAGTGCAGTCATAGGTATATATATAAGGTAATCTAATTGAAAACGTGCACGGAAGACTATTGAGACTAAGCACATAATCTACTGATTGCATTAGTAAAGTTACAAAACCAGACATGTGCAAATTCTTGATTCGAACTGAAATTGAACGTGAACATTTAACGAAATTAGAGCGGCGGCCATTACAGACACTACTTAAGTATAATTAAACCGGGAGTCTATCTGTTCACATTCACACTATCGCCAATGGTTACTGTAATGGTCTCCAACTCGGCACACGGGAAATTAATAAGAACATTAGATTAAATGCCGCCGGGTCTACTCTGTACAAAATGTAAGGCCTGCCTTATACGCAGGCGTCGTATTCACAAAGGCATTGAGTCTAATGTAGTAAAAGCTTTGGATTTAATATTTGCGAAAAACGAAGAGGTATTATTTTTGGAATGAGATCTAAAGATAGCATGTATGCATTTTTTGTGTCATAGACTGTTACAATAGCTGCAGTAAACGCAAGTGCTATGCTGGCCACGTCGGGCTGGAGTTAATCTATTATGACATTTTAGTAGCGTCTCAAAATTAGGAACTGTACTCAGAATTATTACGGTATTTCTGTCCAATAGGCTAAGCACCCTCCCATCCCTTCTTTCCACCGAGGGACATTACGTAGGACCAAAAATCATAGCTGGCAAAATGTGGACGTATTAAATCTTTGGAAAACAAGGACTTACGTACAAGACTGCAATCTTATCATTTACATCGTGAGTGTGGAAAACCATACGATTACCAGTAAGATATACATATATTCAATATTAACTGAAAGCAATATAATACGAAGGTAAAATAAAAAAAAGGCTCATGTGTAAACGAAATTTCATGATGATCGGTTAAGTAGTTAAGGCGTTATAGCATAACAAACAAACAAACAATCTTACTTTCGCATTTATAACATTAGTTCGGATTAACCTTTGCTACAGAGCTAATTAGCTATTAACGTTAATAACACCATAAAACATATCCCTAGTTCTGCTTGCAAAACTAGATGAATTGTGTCTTAGTTTTTAATTTAAACAACAAGCTAACAATATGCTTTTATATATGTTCTGTGTTCACATCACATATAACAAACAAATGCTAGAAACCAATTTTGTTTTCGTAAAACATGATAGCATCCGAACTAGAAATAATTCCTGTGCCATGGGGGACTTTACAAACATTTGAACAACGGACAAAGAACATCTAGACTCTGAATAATTTTTGTCCGAAGATTGTTTTATATTTTATAATTTATTATCTCTAATGTACAGTGACTCGTTACAGTTCTATACCAGCATAGATAGATAATACTAACTACAAACATTGTAATTCCCAAGATCTGTAACAAAAACAAGCACTGTAGTATTAGATTTAGAGTTCTATTATCGTGGCCAGCTTTCTAGTCGATTGAATTTCCTCTATAACATAATTTTCCACATAACCATCGGGAACACGCAATGGTACATGAAACGCCACTCTTACATTGCTGGTATAAGAAAATGTATAAAGTGTGCTAACTTTAAATTCAGCGGAACAATGTTTCGATGTACATATATTATATCTTACTAATATTATAAATATGGCAGTTTGTGAAGATGTTTGGATGTTGTTTTATCAATTAAACTTGGCATACAGATAGACCAGATATATCCTGAATGACTATATAGAATATTTTTCATCAAGGTATGAATTCTAATGTCCTTCACGACACCACTATTCCTAGATCTGGCATAAGATACATTATTTAATTTCAAATTACGCTAATTTTTTTTGGGTTTTGGTGCTAATATTTTATGGGCATTAGTGAAAAGAAGCAATGACTGCATGTTGGCAAGAAGCGCAATTATTGAAGTGGACGCCTCAGGTCTGGCACGCCCAGTGCTGCAAGTTAAATCCTTAGACGGGACTAACCATTACGCGAGTCACAAAAATAGTTTCCAGTCAAGTTGTTCACGGTGTCTTTTATATGAAAGCGATTATTGGCTAAAATAGTCACTTACCACCAGCGTCTACGGTTGTATGCAATAAGCTTCTATTAAAACAAACTTTACATTAAAAGAACTTATCGTGAAATTCTTTTATATCTTTAAAATAGACGACCAAAGCTCAAAACGGATCTTAGTACTACTTAAACCCTTATACAACCGTTCCAAATCTAATATTCATGCAACATTACTATTCTGTTAACCAGATAAAATCGGTGCTTAAGCGAACCCTTAAATAAAGTTTCCGAGAGACGTTATGAAAGCACAATTTAAAGTCAATGGCTCCATTAACTAAGATACTACTCGGGAGACCGTCTTACCTTTTTATTGTTGAATGGACAAAAAGCTAGCCCGTCGAGCTTAAAATTGAACCGAGGTCGCCGCGGGACGTAAAAACCACAGCGCTTGTACTTACAATCTCTTTCATTTAACTTTTCAGAATCCCGCATAGCAAAATGGCTACAGATTGCATTCTACTTCATAATTATTTAAATATGCTGATGATAAATTGGCTTCAGTGGTAACGTAAACTTGTGTATTTACACCGCATCATTACACTCCTAACTTAGGTATACTTGGCTTACAGTCTGTCATTGACTGTCAATGATCATTCACATGTACCTGCTAACGGCTGCAAGTAGTTAGCCAATACTTTCCTCCAGAAAATCAATAGCCTACGTTTAGTGACATTGTTTGCAGGCTTTATGAATTGTCAATAGCTAAACTGTGAACGTGCTATCTACTGTACTATGGCATACAATGATCGTTAACGTTACGTTGAACTGTCGAATGATCGTAAATTGTGATCGTGCTACGTCGAACAATTCACGATGAGCTTGTTTCAATTAGTACTAGATAATTCATATTTGATTATTTTTCTTTTCTGGTTTTAAGAATAGTTCTTCGTTCTGATTTTTTATACTACTAAGGTGGCAAACAAGCACGACCCACTTTATGGTAAATGCTTACCGTAGTCTATGGACGCCTGCAATACCAGAGGAATCATTTGCACGTTGCCGACCTTTAACGAAAGGAAGAACAGAAAAAGGAAATGGATTGGAGAAGGAGCGGGAAGGAGAAGGAGGGAGATTGGGCCACCGGCACTCTCATCGACTGGATTAAAAATATTATTAACAAGCTTTTATTAGCTTGGTGTGCATGTTTCTATGTGTCTATGTAACGGAATCTTTGAACGTGATTTTCACCTCTTTCAAACCGACGAATTGATTTGAATCTTTGCACACTTATCGAGGACCGATGACAATACAATAATTTAAATATAAAAATATATAAGATATAATAAATATATAAGCTTTCTAAGATATTTTGATAAACCCCACCCTACGCTTTTTTGCATTTAAATTATTAAATTATTTTCTACCTTTTAAAGCGTTTTTTTTAATTTTTTTAAACTTATTTTTATATTTTTCTACGTGTCTGTTTACCAAAATAGAGAAAGAAAATATTTAGATGTCCAATTTGTATTTTTTTAGAATACGTATCTTGTCTCCCCTTTTCTTTTAATAACACATAAATTTAGCGAATGCTTGTTAATTTCGAAAAGTAAATTGATAAATAATTTTTTTTATTTATTTATTATCAACTGCTTATTGCACTTACAGACAACTCTATAAAAATAAATAATAGTAAAATATAAAACTAGCTACAGAACCATCTATATCATTTCGCAGCTGTGCTATCTCAGCTTTTTAGTCCTAACCACATCTTTAGAAGTTTCTATAAAGCCACTAATAGTCGTTGCGGTTTTAAAACTTCGCCATTTGCAAAGGAATGCCGGTTCGAATTTCAAATCGTAGAATTTTTCTTACATTAATGATATATTAACGCAAGTAATCGACAAGGTCTACATGTGCAAGCTTTTTGCTGGAGTTTATATTCCATTCTTTTTTATTACAATCCCGGTAAAATATAGATCCATAACGGCCATTTATATTTATATACCTACCAATGTAAACTTCTTGGATTCCAATTATATGAATTATGTTCCATAATCGGGGTACTTATGTGGATCGACTACTCATATAAGTAATATAAGTCATATCGCAGAGAATATTTTTAAATTAATCAGTTTGGCCATATAAAATATGCTATTTCTTTAATGACAGACTAGCTTGGTCGCGCAGCGGTAATTTATATTACTGCTGTACTTGAGAGGTACCGAGTTCAATTTTCAAATCGAGCAAAGCATTATTGGATTTATTGGCTCCGTCAGCACGGAGTCTGCAACTGTGCCCTGTAAACGGCAATAGGATCACTCCCTAAAAGTGTCTGCCCACTACACCGTCTCATACCATGACCGTGCTAGGAACGTATCAGATACGAAAAGCAACACGATACGCCCTGCTATAGAAACTGCTGGTCAGTGACGGAACGGTCTAGAGGGTATAGTCTTATACATTTCCTTACAAAGAATATTTTTTTGCCTGACACGTTCCTAGCACGGTCTAAACGGGGTAGTGGGCAGACTCCTTAATACGTGGAACTTCAACCTAGGGAAATGTGAGTGTGACACCTTTACCAACTCCTTCAGGAGTCTATACTCCTGAAGGCGTGAGACTATATATATGTTCTATTTACACCTGGTAACATCATCCAGACATACAAACATAGATATTTCCCAGAGGGGTAGGCAGAGACTACGAATTTCTTTTAGCTACGATCCTGACATACTTCTCTGGCTTCATTTACTTTCATCATATTCCTCATACACGCTCGCCGGTTTAAGGTGCTCTTAACCTGGCCTTTGTCCAGAACGTCTCCGATCTGAGCAAGAAACTTTCGCCTAGGTATTCCCCTTGTGACTGTTCCATTAGCCTTATAAACTTTCCTAGTCAGTCTTTTTTCGTCCATTCTTTTATCTCATCGACATCCAATAACGAAAATATAATATTGAAGTCATATTACCAATATTAAATAGAAAGATTTAATAATTCTCCTTACATAAGCAAAACAGGTTAATGTGTCCGAAGGCAGTAAATGGAACAGGCTACTTATGCGCGAACACGGACCAACCCAAGTGAGAATTAATGAAATATAAAAAAACATACGTCAGAATAGCTTACACTGACATAACCACATAATATTATGAGAGTTCATTAAAACAGTTTGGCATACCTGCTTCTCATTCTTTGACGGATGGCGTAGTGGTTATGTGTATGGCTAAGTGTAGTGGGTTCGAATCCTACACGGGACAAAAATTTGTGTGATCCATAAATGGTTATTCCGTGTCTGTGTTTTTATGTCCGTTATTTGAATGTTTGTAAAGTCCCGCGCGACACAAAAGCTATTCCTAGTGAAGGAGAAGTCCTGAATTAATATAAAAAGAATAATCTGACCTTATTATATTAGGGGTTTAGCTATGAAATTCTCGTTTCGTGTGAAGACCATTGGTAACGTTGAGTTTTCATACAAACAATTTCATCAATATTTTTATGCAAATCCCTATACAATGATATGTATTATTGCTTGACTTTACACTGAATATGACATCACATAATTATAGTGAACTAAATTTTGCCCGCAGATACGCTCGCTTGAATATAGGCTAAGTTAGGTTAGATTAGTAAGAGAACGTTTTTCGGCATAAAACCCTATATCCTTTTAACGTGTTTGAATTTAAGACGTGAAAGTGTAACAAACATACTAACTCACATTCATATTTATAATATAATGGTTACAATTAAACCGATATATAGATATATAACAAACTATTATCTACCTTTTCGTATTAGCATAAATTATATAAGACAATAATTAATTTAAACGATTGATATTTGTACCGGACGGGCGAACTCGGGGTTGAGGTTACTATAGCGATAGTTACGAAATCAACCGACAAGTCGCTGACGTCCTATACACGATGTGTGGACTGTACTGTAGCGGTTACTGGTTACGGTGCGGAGGCTCTGAAAACTTGTCATACGGTGCGGGGTTCGGGCTTCATTCAAATAATACACATCTTGACTGTTCGTTTCTTGAGGTTTCTGGCTGGCTCCGTTTGGTTCTTGAGGCTTGAAGATGAGGTTTCTTGAGCACCTATAGATAGACCGATACTGTGTCGCTTAGGTACCTCGGAACTTTACCGTAACGAGAGCCGGCCAGAAATCCCTGTTAAACAAGTTTATTTTTTACTATGAGATTATCACATTTCTGATTATAACTATGGAACTATACTAGCTAGCGTGATGGTATAACTAGTGCCGCGTAGGGCATGAAAAGACCTAGCTAGCGATATTTATTTTACCTGTCGGCAGTTAAGTCTAGGTATAGATATTCTATGTTTTATGCTAAAAATCTAATTTGTGGTTACGTTTATATAAATAAAAAGTTTAATAACTTTATAACTATACTATATAGGAATACTATTCCTTCAGCATCTTGTAGCGCCTTTTCTAGCGGACAAAATAAAACAAACAAGTGAAACCTTTTATTAAAACCTTAGGACCTAGGTACCCTAACATTCCTAACTTGAGGGTAAATGCACATTTTTATTAACAATGTTTACGTTTTTAACATAATATTCTCATAAACTATAGGAAAATATATTATGTTATTTACACTATTTAACTATACTATTTAGGTCTATATGTGACCTAATTCGGCACTATTTTAGGACTATAAACTTTATTGATACGATATACTAAATGACATGTATTGAATTTATGATCATAATAATACGATTCTTAAACTAATGTTAACGTTGTCGCGAACAATACTAATAATAAATATAGTCCACTCACAGCATGAAAATAAATTTTCTAAATTAACATCATATTTTGTGAAATCATAGGTACACGCCCAATATTACGTAGAAAAGCAGTTACTGCTGATAATGTTCCTTCCACGAAACTTAATAACACTTTTGCTCAACTTAAGATTCGAACCCGACCTTACAATGGACGTAACTAAGCATAAGACACAAGCCAAAGGACCAACGGAGCAATCACAAATACTGCTCTGTTCTTTTTTCCAAATACAAGCTATGCAAATTAAACAGAAGTTCAAGTCAGTGCCAAACCGTTCTAGTCAACGAAAGATTGTCAAGTTGCTTACGAACGACTCATTGGTATTCCTGTAATTACCATGTTATAAGCTTTAATAGTGCTTGTACTAAACGACAGTATCAATTACACAGATAGTGCCATGTCCTCTAGAGTTTCAAGTGTTACAAGGGAATCCGATCGGCCATACATCTACATCGTGTGAGGTCCACCGCTGTTCCGATCAACTTATATGTTAAAAGCAATGCATTCAGTCGCTTTGCATACGAGAGATAACGGCCGTATTCATTTGACTCGACGAACACGCCATTCCCTGGCATTCTATTACAATAGACAAAGGTTTTTGGAAGTGTCGTATTGGATTCTCTATTGTGATTTAATCATTTGTTGTACAAGAAAGAAGTATAGTAATATGATTGTGAACAAAGATTTAAATTATAGATGTGTAACTTCACCATTAGATCGCATGAAAAAGTGTCCCAACTAAAGACAGTACCTAAACTAATACATTTGGCTCTACAGAATTTGAGAATGATTGGACGATTATGAATATGAGTTAGCGTCATTATGCGTTATTTATAATTTAGATGTAATTTTGATATTATATGTCGGATGGTAACTTATCTAACTATGTATTAACTCATCTACAAACAATCCAGAAAGGTGACCATATATATTTAAACGTAGAAAAACATTTTTTATAACTAATGCTCGAACACAATCATTTTTGAAAATTTAATCATAAAAAGTATTTGAATTTACAATATCCGATTTTTTTTACTATTTACTGTCGTTCGTCAAACTCAATAAAAAAAGAAAATCGGTTGATGAACAGAGGAGAAATAGATACCTACTAAAAATTTTTGTCTTTGCCTATTGATAGTTATGTTTATTTACCTTTATCTATACATAAATGTTTATTCTGAAGTTCTGTCGTGCAGTTTCTTATAAATATGTCCTCATTTTATAAATATAAAATCATATAAATATTCAGTGTTTTAATATTGTTTATGAATATGAACTTATAGCTACTAAATAAATTAATAATTTATTTTAATAATATCAAATACAAGTTTGAGAGTAAAGCCCGACTCGCCGATACGAATTATTTGGTCACGAATAAAAAAACTGGCTCGTTTGGAAAGGAACGATCCTCTTACAGGAAACCGGCGTGAGAGTGTAAAGTGTTACTGCGATTCACCTGATTACTGTGTTTGACTTGATAAGTAAGAGTTCTGGGGGTACACTAGCTCTGCCATTTATAGCCTTTCATGTCGAATTTAATTCCTTCTACCTAAAATCGGCAACTCGCAAATTATCATAGGCTTTGATCTCCATCAGATGGCTGTAAGTTTGCATCATCAGCATCTTTGTCTACGAATGATTCTTTTATTTCAGATCCAGTTAATGGTGTCTGACAAGGTATGTCATCTAGGATAGATATCATGTCAAATGATTCAAAAAAAAATCTCTTTTGCGACACAACATCTGATAATGGGTCCTTTAGACGGCATTGAGGTTGACCTCTATTACTTTAAGCAAAATATATCTCTAAAATCCAAATAATATATTACGACTGTTATTAATTCTTTGGATATATACATATAAATTATTCAATTTGAAAAAAATAGCATATAATTAGGTTCCAATGACTTTTTTATTAATACCTGATCTGAAGAAAGCTATCGCTATAAATAAAAAAATAAACTAATATATAATTAATAAACTAATATTAAAATAAACTAATATTAATATAATTGCAATAGCTGTTTATTATTAACACGCTAAAAGCGCAGATATTTTTATTTTAATTACTTATTTTTTAGTGCGTTGATCATACATACTTGGCCATCTTGGATCTTAAGGCTACAAGATCGCCGAAAAATCGATGCTCTGGAAATGTGGTGTTAGAGACGCATGTTAAAAATACCGTGGATAGCGTTTCGAACCAATAATTCCATCCTCAAAAAACTTCGCATACAAGACAGGCTTTCATCGATTGTGCAGTTACGAATACTGAAGTTCTTTGGACACATCTTCAGAAAAGAGGACTCGATGGAGAGACTTGTGGTGCAAGGCCGCATTGAAGGCAAGAGAGGCCGCGGTCGGTCTCCAACACGCTGGATCGACCTTATCACCAAAGTTACGCAGTCAACCGCCATACAGTGTGCTCGCAATGGCAGTAGCCGCCAGGGATGGAGGGACATCAATGATAGCCACGACCACTCTGCTAAGAGTGCTCGACTAAGAAGAAGATCATTCATACTTTGAAGAAATAATGCAGCTGAGGCGTGCAGACTTTGACAAGACTTTAAATTTATAATTATAGAGTCGTAACCTATATGTGGTTGCTTGCCTGCATGTAGTTATTTTTTTTTCTATGCTACTAAAGTGGCAAACAAGTTTACGGCGCACCTGATGGTAAATGGTTACCGTAGCCTATCGACGCCTGCAATACCAGAGGCATTACTTGCGCGTTGCCGACCCTGTAAAAACCTTTTAACGCCCTTTTTGAAGAACCACATACAGTAGTCTTGTGGGAAAACCTGGGCAGGGAGTTCATTCCACAACCTGAGCGTCCGCGGGAGAAAATTCCTTTAGAACCGTTTAGTGCGGTACCAATTAGGTTGTAAGGTGTGAAAATGACATCCCTGCCAATGGCGAGCGGTGCGATGATAAAAAGTAGCTGAGGGCATCATCTCAAACAACTCGTCAGAACACAATCCATTATACAAGCGGTAGAACACACAAAGGGAGGCAAAGTCCCGTCTGAGACTTAGTGGCTCAATACCATCTGTGAGTTTGGGCTCATCGACAATTCTCAATGCTCGTCTCTGTACCGCTTCAAAAGGATCAAGCTGGTATTTTGGTGCTCCTGCCCAGAGATGACTGCAGTACTCCACGTGAGGCCGGACTTGCAACTTATATAGAAGCAGTCTTTATATTGGTATGATCTCAAAATAAACTGTATGTAATGCATGCACAGCAAACGTACGAAATGAATCAAGAATAAGCTGTAAAAAGAATGTCCAACTATAGGGTAAAGACAAGACATTAAACATTCTCATTTCTAAAAAAATACTACCAGGCATCCGCCACCTATTGGGCCCTACGTGGGCCCTAAAACATGACTGACGACTAATTGGATCATGTATTTACATACACTATGTACTCACCTATAAGTAGTCAAATCGTAAAATATGTATAAAACCTATTAATATAATTATCAATAAATATACACCCGGCTACTTAGTATGGAAGCGAGCTCTTCATTTGACCTCATCTCAATCGATTTATGTATTAAACTACTTTATTAAGAGGCTCGCGTAGCGACATAGGCATATACCATACAATTTACTTAACGCAGCTTTTAAGCAAAAACATCTATAATATATTCTTAATATAAATAATTGTTTAATTTACAATGCATATAGTATAACTAGACATTCACAACAAGAACACTCAGTAGTTTGCCCGTACATACAATACTAACTAATATTGTAAATGCGAATGTAAGTGTCAAGGGCTCGATTCCCTGGGAAGGGCAAAATATTATTGGTTATTTGTTTTTGGAAAACAAACAACAAATTTATCAATTATAAAATACGCCGTTGTCGCAACGGATCGCATGGCATGACTCTTCTGACCCATAACCCGTTAAAATATTCAACACACTCAACGTTTTTTTAATGTTACATGTTCAAACATAAATCTATGTTAAATTAATTATCTATAATGCTCTCACTTTGTCCCTTCTAATTTTTTAATAAAATCTCAATAAATTAATATAGTCAATAGCAACGATAGATCAACGAGCCTCATACTGTGAAGCCATAATCATAACGAATGACCACAGTCTCGTATTATTACATGCTATCGTTAAGATCATTAAATTTCAAAGGGCGAATCGTTAACAATGAAAAATGACAGGAACTTTCGAATATACAAATTAATGTGAGCTATAGTGTAGACATGGGTTTACTCTGGGTGATTTATAATCATGATAATTAGGTAATAAAATAAATTTTGGTAAAAATATAAACGTCTATCGGTGGTTTCTGGTAGTATGGTGATATGTAAAGAATTGTATACAAATGGTTGTTGGTGTTTGTTTTTGCTAGTCCTTACCTGACAACAGACGACATGGATGGTGACTACGTCATCCATGCTGTATTAGTAGTGGCGAAAACACTTATAAAACCTAGTGTTTTTGCCACTACTAATACGTTTTTCGCAAGGGACTCAATCGAATATGTGTAGTCTGCAGATACTAACGCCGAGTCTCGATGTCCTTTGTATACTTAATTTTAATCTGTGGAGTTTTTATTGACCGATATCTTTCTTAAAATTAGGAAACAAATGTAACTCTTTCGTAATTCGTCAATTTTTATTTTTCTTTCACTCGCTGCTACTAGACACTGCAAAACAATATTATAGAAAAGGAAAGAGAGAGAAACGTAATTTTAGTCCCGTGTTATATAATTATAAATATACACTTGTACACTATATACATATCTAATAATTCGATAACAGTATGAGAAAAAAATAAAGACCTACTACTGAAAAAGGCGTAGCAATAGAATAGTACCTTTGAAAAATGTATGTAGGTAAACGTACCATAAACGTATCATACATCTATAAATGGAGATAAAAAATTAATTCAACCCATCGATTAACTACTTGCGGTTGTGCTGACCGCTGATACGAAGTACGCTTCACTGAAGTGTGGGGAATACAACGATTCACTTGTTGTGGCTTACGTATAATTGCATTACTGCACTCCTTTATACCGTGCTAGTTTTGCCCCGCGGCTTTATCCGTGTGAAACCCTTGGGAACGCAAACTGGAGTAAAAACAATGAGATAATTCAGAACATAGTCTATTAGTGTGCCAAATTTCATCGAAATCGATTTAATGGTTTACGCGTAATTTAGTTAAAAACATCCAAACATCTTAACAAACATTTTACATATCGCACCTTCGGTAAGATAAGGGCAAAATTAAAATGTAAAAAATATATATTAAGCTCCTAAGTAAAGAACATGCACCGAATGACAAAAGTATATGGTTTATTTTATACCAAGAACAATTGCTTAAAATACAAATAAAATACGACACAGAATGTAAATAAAAATAACAAAGGGCTTGCCTGTAAAATTACAAAAAGTGCATGGTGACAATATAAGTAAGTTTTCCATAAAAAAGTGAACACATTTACTGGCTTATACTGACGGTTCCCCTTGTTTTGAATAATAAGCCTATGTCACTGTCTGACCCATAAAGTATGCATATTTTTATCGATCCGGTTTTCCGTTACAACGTGAAAGATAGCTAAACCAATAAACCAAAGTAACACTTTCGTATTTATAATAATAGTAAAGTTAGGGATCGATACCACCATCGATAACTTGATATACCAAGCGCAACATAATTTAATACCTTTCAACATCCGAAACAAAAGACCTTTAACTCGATATTTTTTACAAAATTAATGTCTCCATAAAATATATTTCCTACATGGCCATAATAATGGTCGCACTGACGAAGCGCCCATTTTGTATCTTGTTACAAAATATATTCTAATAGCTTGTTGTATCCCGTGGCTTTGTTCGTCTGAACTTTGTATACTAAATTTTTATTTAAATTGAGACAAATTATCGTGACAGTAGTAAAACAAAAAACTGGTCAAGTGGGATTCAGGATATCGCACCGAGGATTCCGTAAATTAGAATAAAAATATAGGAAATAAATAAATACGTACATAGCCCAACGTCTGTTTTCCTAAAGGTACAGGTATATTACGTCCATTTGATGGTATATCCGTCACATTTTACCAAGTATTCTTAAGTACCTAAGCTCAATTTAATTGATGTCAAATAAAATTGATGTCAATTTCTATTATAAGAATAATATTTAGTTCCTTCTATAAAATTTAACTACTTTAAAATATTAACTTTGGATATATTTTTTTACAATTTAACTCGGCAACTAAACGCTATAAAAAGAAATGTCTTGTGATATGCAAATGTATTCACCTGACCTAGTCATCCCACGTTTTTTGTCCCACTTCCAGGCCCTTTTACAATGATCATAAAAATATTTATTTTACTGTTCATTTTTTTATTTTTACTAAATTTGGATAAGCGCTTTTTATAAATTTTATAGCATTAGTAGGTACAGTTTTAGGAGTCCGTACCAAAACGGCACGGATTCTTAAAACCCAATACTCATAGTTATGAATAAGTATTTATTATACCTATGCCATAACACAGTTCAATCCTATAATAAGTAAAAAATCAGACATAGATGCGCATATTTAAGTTGTTAATATATTATCATTTACCGGGTAACCCGTACTGTTATTGATAATTATACAATAAGATTATCTTTCTTTATAAAATTACCCACTGCTGATCATGGGTCTCTTCTTAATGTGAGACATGTTAGGCAATAGTTATCCACGCTGACCAATTGCAGGATGATAGACATACTACATCATCGAGAACATTGTGGAAAATTTAAAATATGTAGGTCTTTACAATGAAATATTCGCCGTTTGAGCGAGTGATATTATATTTATAACTGAAATGCAATGCGTGCCATAAAATCGAACTCTAAAATCCCTACTAGTCTATAGCTGCTATTTATTGAGAAATTATTATTGATATTATATATAAGTATAAAGGCGCGGTCAAACAGCCGGCGTGAGCGGGGCGTGCGCTTGTCCCGCCTGTGTTGTAATGTACCGAATTGTATGAGAGCGTTCACACAGCCGGCGGCAGCGGGGCGGGCACGCGCTGCCGCCGGCGGGTGTCAAACTTCGCTTTGCTGACGCATGCGTGATACGAACGACATTATGTATAAAACCGCGGTCACAGGCATAGAAATTTGTACGCGTCTTGATGGCCGTTACGACAACCAGCGACGACTTTCTACTAGACTATCGGCACATAGATATTTCTAGAGCAATTGAAATAAAGATGAGATGTATTTTCCATAATTAGGCACGAGCAATGTGTTATCACTATTGCACAAGGCTATTGCAACTGATCGTAAGTTTCCATGACCAGTTACCATAAGGCGCGCCATATGCTTGCTAGCCATCATAGTAGCTAGCCAAATAATAGTGAGTTTGAAGAGAAGTTGAGTTTTGTGTAGAGTAAAGAGATTGCCGTGTTCTAATAGAATTGAGTGAAGTATTAATAAACTCTGTTTTAGTATTAATTTCATTCTTTAGTTCAATATTATTATTCGGTGATTATAAATACTTTGTTATTATAAGTTTAGCTTCTTATATTATTTATGTTTTACGAGATCTATTATATGCCATAAAATTTATTTCCAATGTTAATTGGATATGCCTACTAAAATTTTAAAGCCATAACAACTAATCTGTAGTATACTAACCATAGAATACATATTTACATAAATAAGCATATATTTCTTTAAAGAAATTGACATTCAGAATACGTCACATTGATGTCAAAAAAAAAATGAATATAAAAAATATGTCAAATATAATATAATATATTCCTATATATTTAAATATGTCGCTCTATAGATGGAGCGTTTCGGTTACGCGTCTGGAATTCAAAGGTGCAAACAGTTGACATACAATATCACAGTGTCAGAAAAATATATAAAGAACTATTTTCTTATTTATTGCTAAACAGTCTTGAGGATGCTTTATGTGGAGGCGAACACAGTTCAATGCATATTGTTTGTTTAAAGCCTATGTCGAGTTGGAGTACTATTTTGTAATTATTTTATTATTCTACTATAATATAATATAAAATTCTACACATACACACAACACCATCTAGCCCAAACTAAGCAGAGCTTATACTATGGGTACTAGACAATGGATAAACATATTTACATATATACATATATACTATATTTTTTTGTAAATACATACATATTATACATAGAAACAACCAGACCAAGTCAAACATCCATGTTCATACACACAAATGTTTGACTTGTGCGGGAATCGAACCCGCGACCTCAGGCAGTCGGTTACACTAACCACTACATCATCGAGGCTATACTATATTGTATTAGGTTCTTACAAAGATGTGTCAAGCCTTTTGCGTTAATTAAGCTGTTATATTTAGAATTAACTTATTTTTTTATTGTAAATATTATTATTAAAATGTCTTAGCTCAGACAAATTGCCAGCCTTTCTCTTGAACCAATAGCGTCTCCAATTTGTGTCAAATTTATTTATTTTCGCTTCTATTAAGCCATGTATATGCTCAAAACAATGTTGAAATATCCTAAAATAGGCATAAAATGTGTCCTCATGTGTTTATTATAACTCTTGACACAGCGTATGATATTTTCCTTACATATGACGTGATTGATTCAATCCTGAATCCATATCCATTTGCGCTTTTTAAAATTAGCTATTGCAAACATAAACAGAGCCGCGTCCACGTCTGAATCGCTCGACATCAATAATTAAAATAGGTACTAGGCTTTCTATCGCTGTCCTTTCTCACGCTCACTTAGGCTCTCGCGCTGTGATAATTATGTGTTTGTGGACTAAAAGTCTTGCCTGGATTTTGAGTAGGTCAGCGCGACGTGTATACACTTCGATGACTGTGACAGCGGCTTTATATTATAGTATTCTAGGTCGTACTGCGCATGCGTTAAACCACGCCGAGCATGGCGTGAGCGGGGCGGGAGTGACGTCACCAAAACGCGGCGGGCCGGCGGCGTGCCTGCCGCCGGCCCGACGCGTTTTGGTGACGTCACGCGTGTGCGTTCAATAAATATAAAGCTACCAACCCACAGTGACCGCGATTACTGAAATAATATCTTTAATGATAATATTATGTAATGAAGGCCGAAATAGAAATATAGATAAAATAGAGTTTATTGATCAAATTTTAACTTAAATATATATGTTTGTTAAATTATGCTCATCATCTCATTTTGTCTGGGCCGGGAATATGTTCGGTTTATTAACCTCATAAGTTACCGCGTCAGCAACATACTGCGCCCGCGTCAGCGCATTACCATACATGTACATTTATTTGTTTGAATTATTCTCTTTTTAATAAGTCATTATCAAGATAAACCCGTGAATCAAGAAAGTCATATTCAAAATCATCAAGGATTTTTCATTTAACAAGATATCAGGTTTGCCGTTCGGCAACAACAAGGCAACCGCACGACACTCTTATTCTATGAGTGTAAATATCTAATACATATATATAAATGTATGGCTGTACGCCATATTGGTTCAAATGGGTTATCTGGACACTCACATACCTTACTTTTGCATTCCTGTTCCTTTGTTCCATACGTACATTGTAGTCCAATAATTCCAAAGTACAAAATAAGTAAATTTACTGATATTTACACAGTTGTGAATGATGATCATGGGGAAAAAACAGGAAGCATTAAAAATAATACTTCTTTTTAATTCATGATACTGCTATATAACCGACAGTATATAATACGACCCTCACACATTAATGTTACATGCTATGTTTCATACAGAATAAAAGTATACATTTCATATTAATATATATTTTATGGAGGTAATATTTCTTTATTTGTGTATAAATCTCATAGTAGTAACTAATGAAAAATGTCAAATAAAATGTTATTTTTTTTCAATTGACACGGTATGTTATTTTCATTTCATACTATTTTCAATTAGCTTATAGCGATACAGTGTGTTGAAAGCTTTATACCACGCATGCGTAATACGCGCGCCGAACGCGCGCCCGCACCGCGCCGCGCTGCGCCGGTCCCGCGCCCGCCCCGCGCTCGCTCTAGCGCTGGCTGTGTGAACGCTTTCATATAGTTCAGTACATTACAACACGGCGGGACACGCGCACGCCCCGCGCACGCCGGCTGTTTGACCGCACCTTAAAGCTGATATAAAAACAAAATTGGGTATAATAGTTATTTATGATCGAAGCAATTATGAATCCATACACTTGCTTGCTCCGACGAAAAACCATTATATGCCAGGACTTGTATGCTAGATCAAATATTTGTCACAGAGCTTGTGTAGATAGGTAGTAAAGGTATTCTGTGAGTTTTTGCCTTCATATAAAACATACAAGGTAAGTCAAACAAACACTTTTGTATATACACATTTTAATATAGATTACTTAACTCTGTAGAACATAAATTATGACAACGTAATGAGTGTGAAGACGCTATAAACTTGGCTACACTTTTTAAAGGTGCTTAGTTTGCTTAATGGCCCATTAGATTCTCTTTCACACAGACTGATTTGACCTCTGCTTTATAGTAATTAATGTAAGCTTGCTTGTTTTGTGCTACGGTACATATTGATAAAGAACTTGATTATGTATGGAAACTTTTGTATGTAAGTATGTATTATCGTTTTCTAGATCCAATTTCGTGATGTCTATAACATAAATTGCACGCGGCTTCTTTCGCGTAAAAGGAATATTTAAGTAGTACAAAAATATATTCTATTTCACTCAGTGATATAGCTTTCTAATAGTGAAAGAATTTTTCAAATCGGTTGATTAGTTTTTGCGTTTACTCCTTACAAATAAACAAACATACGAAAAATCAAATCATTCCTCTTTATAATATAATAAACATGTAAGTATTATAAATAATCTACAATTTTGCATAATTATTTTTGTTGAAATTTTGTTCACTGAGTTTTCTTGGATTCGTTTCCAATTCACTATAATTACATGAAGGTTGCTGTTTTTGATCATTTAAACCAAATCATACTTGGCATAAAGTATACATGTAAAATATCATCTAATCGGGATTTACAAATAATAATACAGTATAATATGTATGAAAAACGCAACGTTACCGATTTTCTTTACATAAAACAGCAATCTAATCAATTTAATTTCAATGAATAAAATTCGCGTAAACAGAAGACAATATTAAGCAATCTAATAGGTTAAGGATCTAATATATCACAGACGGCAAAAAACAAGGAATGTGTGAGAAATACCTATATTGAGTCAAATTGCTATAATATTATTATATGTTCTGACATCTGACTTATAAATATAGTATTGGATATTCACACGCTCACACGTATTAAAAAATTGTACACTATCGTTCTCAAACTGCCTCTGTGGCGCAGCGTTAGTGAATACGACTACTGTGCATGAGGTCTCGGGTTCGAATCCTGGGTCGGGCCAACATAAAGGTATTGGGTTTTTCTGTTAAGAAATCTCAATACGAGCCCGGAGTTAGGAAGTTGGCGGTGTTAGATACCCCCGTGCCTCGGAAAGCACGTAAAGCCGTTGGTCCTGCGCCTGATCTCTCTCCGGTCGTGTCGGATTATCCGTCCCATCGGATCATGAGGGTAAAGGAACAGAGAGTGCACTTGTGTTTGCGCACATACTTGTGCACTATAATATCTCCTGCGCAGATGGCCAGTCTCCGTTAAGATTGGCCGCCGTGACCGAAAATCGGTCTGGAGGACATTACTATCGTTCTCTATCTAATGTGTGAAACGAACTCACTCTTTTAAATTTGGATACTTTATAGCCTATTTGGTTGTGTGTAGGATTTGTAGGGTCTTAAATAAGGCGTTATGCATCACCAGGGAATCAGTCATCTTCGCACTTGCACTGGCCATGCAGCAATTCCTTTTTTGAAAGATTGACAAATGATGCATACCTTTGGTGTTGCACGTAACCATAGGTTCTGATAAACGCTCACCAAAAAGAGGGTGTTTTAACACTTTTGGTTGTTTATTAAACTTATTTATTCCCATAAAAGTCGAACGTTGACAAAATGACGTCATAACATAAAAACTCATAGTCCATAACTAACTGGTTCATCGACAACGAAGAATGCGATAAATGAAAAAATTGGTAATTAAAAAAACTACTTTAGTAGTCGATTATTCGGTGAGCTCGTAAAGGCGTTAGTCGCACCTGTCATAAACTTTTATGACAATCGAAATACGGAGTCAGTGTCCTCAAATATAATGACAACTGATCTGACAACTTCGTATATCATTATTCACTGGATGGCGCAATCATTTAAGTGGTTACCTTGTCCAAATACCGCGCCGAATGTATTGACTTAGATAAATATCGATTCGAGATTTAATTCGAGATATCGATAGACACGGAACAAAGATTTGTGGTATCTATTAGTAATTATTCAGAGCCAGGGTATTCCTTGTATTCGTTGTTTGTATACATACATATTCTTAAGCGATATTGTGCCTAATGTATAGCTGTCTCTTTTAAATATAAAAATAATATCCAGAAATAAATATATATATAATTACAAAAAAAAAGGTATATATATATGTTTATCCATTGTCTAGCACCTATTGTACAAGCTATGCTTAGTTTGGACTAGATGGTGTTGTGTGTATGTGATAGAATATTATTAATATTATTTGGGGGCCTAGACTATCATTTAGTAGTGTCCGTAAAATATAATAATTTTACCCGTATTTGGTTAGACCAGATGTTAGATAAAGTCTACTATCGCAATGGTTCTATTAAATAAGATTATGTTTATAGTCAGTAAGATCATTCAGTTCGTGGAAAATTTTATTGGATTTACACATACAAATATAAGTAGCTGGATTAACCCTGGTTATATAGCCTGTAGACGATAATAGGCTCTCCTATTAAGAGATAGTCCTAATACACCGCTAGCGAAATGTGAATACAATACACCGATCTCTATAAGTTTATATATATTAACCTGTCAAATGTTGGAATGCCAGACATAATTATATAACATATAACCTATCGTATCAGGCCGCCGGTGTGCCTGAAAGAAATACTAACTACCCAAAACCAGATAATTGTTACTTATCAAACACCGCAGCAACAATGCTTTACAACGCCAATCCGTTCTCTACCACGGCACCATAATAAATTCAAGATAACAAATGTTTACCCAACCATGCCATTACACGACCATCTATATATTCTAAGATCGACATAGGAACTTTAATTAATGAAACTACTGTTAACATGCCACACATGAATCGAACAGAATCGAAAACGGCTTAACGCAGAAATCCCTTAATGAAAATGTGCGGTTGAGTCGATCGAGCCACCAATTACTAATACCTATGTCTCGCTGAATAGATAAAGTGGGTGATACCACAATCACATACCGACTGTGGGGCAATGATGACAGTGTAACTGTGTATGGAGATACAGTTCATAACGATAAACTGTACTCTAATGTACTAGAACGATGTATTTACAATTATCGATTTTTTAATTGATTGTTGATGTCATTCGAATTGAAATTAAAGATGAATGTTGATTGAATAAAAATTATTTATTGTCACCGTAACTTGACATTTAAAACAAGATAGAAGATTAATAAAGATAACAGTATAATTATTTAAAGGTAACAAACATTGGTAGGAACTATTTTAGCATGTAGTTTTATACAACAAGTGTTGGCCCAGTTCGTATAAACCTGGGTTATAGTGCGTCTGTTCATTTTGTCCATTAATCACACTGCGAAAAAATCCTGGGTGTGAGTAAGTCGTCTCACAGTTCAATATTTATATTTGTATACTTTAGCCGTCCTAGGATCTCTTACCGTATCTTAACGTAGATATATACTTCTAAGGTAGGTATATGGAATATCATAGATGTTAATAACAGCTGGTATCGATAGCTTGCGACTCCAACATGCTCTCTGAGACACAGAGAGCGTTTGACGTTTTGTTAATGTTACTAAAGCACTAAACTTAGTTAATCTCGCTTATCAATAAATCTACACCTTTGTCATCATATGACAGAACACTCTGACTTCTTCCTCGGCAGCAATTTATGCAGAATAAAAAATAAGGTAGGTATTATTTATGAATGGATATAAAGTGAATGTATAAAAATGAACCAACATTTTCGCAAATCATTGTCTTGATTAAAATTCAAGTAACAGACGTGATAATATCGATAGATGAGATTACCGCCTTTGTCTTAAGAACAATGTGGGCGAGTAATGAGAACTGTAATAATAGCTTTTGTAATGCTGTTGTATGAAATACGTGCCAGTGCTCGTGGAAAAATGCGACGAACAAATAAGTAGGAGGCTTAAAACGAAAATATCCTAAACAGTGCAGAAAGGATAACCATAAAACCACATTTTCTCTCTTTCGTACCACGTTATTATTACCAGTGCAAAAGGGATAATTATAAAATCATATACGTTTTAAAGCAATTCAGTTTCATTTTTCATTGTTTCGTTAGTATTGTAGCAGAAGAAGATATTATAACCCAATAAAGAATAGGCAAAATGCGTGCCCTCTAATACTTAAAAACGTAGGCAGGCGGAAAAAAAATTATTTGAGATGATTCTCTAATATCAATGCACATATATTTATTTTACCGCTAGTGTTATGTCTAACTCTATATATATATAATACTGGCGGTCAACGTCTGCCGCGTCCACAGACATTGTGCTCGAACATTGGCTTGCAGCTCAATCGTACCTACCGGGGTCAATTGTAAATCTAAACCATCTAGAGACCCACTTAAACATACACAACAATTCTTTAAACTGCTCGAACCATTTAGAAATAGTTGCAATGTTTACACATCTACAGAAGAATGATATATATAAAGATATTGATTCAGAGCTAAAACAATTTAGTAAAATATAAGCACAGCGATAGATACAGATATTATAATATTATACCTATGTACTATTTTTTATTTAGTTCGAGTAACCTCATGCATTTGAAATGTTTTTATAGCACAGTATTTATGCTTGCACGAATCTATTACGTTTAATGAATTATTAATATACAAACCTCTTTTCTTTATTCATTCTCATATTACTAACAAAATAAATCATAAAATAGAAATTCAATTTTTAATGCATACAGTGTCTGATATAAATTATACAGAACCAAGTGACCATGAACGCGAAATCATGTATTGTTCCGCTACTGCCCAACACCCTATACTAAAACACCGTTACTTAAACTCTATATTTAAATAGAACATTCATGTACTATACACGTTGCTGCTCCAGTACGAATAAAGATATACCTGAAGTAAATTAAGCACGCAACGGTAGATGTACTGTTTTATAATGTTGGACCTCCAAAGGGTTTAGTGGTAGAGTTGGTATATTAATTGAAAACAAAGAGTCTAGGTACTCCCACGCTACGCAACTGTGACCATCGCCTTATGCAATCTAAAAAGTGGAATATCAGACAAATGGAATACACTTTTAATTGCCCTTATAAATGTTCTAATAATTACTAGTAAATGGTTTTATTAGCATTAGGCACCTCGTTACTCCTTTAAGGGCGACTGCTGATGGATGCTTAAGACACAGAAAGTGGCGGCGCACGGTGGTCACTAAAATATATCGAATTATTTGAAAATATATTGTCACTAATATTATTCGAATACGACCGATTTTATTAAGCATGATTTGATAATACATTGGTATGTGTAGGGTTTTGTTGTTGTGGCCGATTGCACTGTCGACCTTTTCTAATATTGACATTCGAGCTTTAGTTTTCTATGCTGCACTGCTCTAATACATAATTAATCAATCAACAATTAACGCAACCGAATATCCATAAACATTATTTGATGGCATATTGGATGGATGAATTATTTAAAAATAAAACGATTTTAATCAATAATATACTCGTACATCAAAAACGTCAAATATTGCTGCAAATAAAATTATTTAATTGCCCAGACTTTACGAAGCAATTTACTACGATCAAATATTTTTTTAACTGTCCTGTTCGGGAAGGCTCTTCATACATATATGGCGTGAGGCATTATACAGATAACCACAAAACATGAAGACCAAAAACATATATTTGTAAATCGCACAAATATTTAATACGTGGAGATATTTCCACTGTCAATACTGAGGTAGGAGCAATTAAATCATTAGGTAAACCAAATAGTTGTTACCGATAGCTTATGCAATACTCAAACAGATTTATGAGTTAGGAGATATTAACTTGAGGTTGCAATGGATCCCATCTCACATAGGCATAAAGGGAAACGAGGAGGTTGATAAATTAGCAAAGGCAGCTATATTAGAAGGTATAGAAATTGATATAGCTCCTTATTACACAGAAATACTTTGGAGATTTAAGAAAATTTGTTTTAATAGTTTTAAGGAATATTTCAATCAAACGAGCAAAGAAAAAGGCATCTGGTATAAAACTGTGCAATGTGAGCCTCCTCGGATCCCTTAGTTTTCTGAAAATAAAATAAGTAGAACTTATATTGTACTGGCGCATCGAATACGTTCTGGCCATATTCCATCACGAAAGTTCTAAAAACAGAAAGTTCTAAAGACTTTTTTCATCAGATATCCAAATCTGATGAAAAAAGTCAGTTCACCTAATTGTGAAGTATGTGGCAAGATAGACGATGTCCAACACCTACTGATGGAATGTGAGAAGAACCAAAGGGAGAGGGAGTTAGTCATGCAGAAATTTATTAATAAATATGACGTTGGAGTTTTTATAAGGATTTTGTCAGAACCCTTATCGCCGGCAGCAAGGTGTGTTTATGACATGGTATCTGCAGCACTGTCTGCCTCTCCCTTATAGTAATAAGGCAAGTATATTATTAAAAGTAAGGAAAATGTAATTAAGGGTACGATGAGGCTGGCATACCTTTATAAGGTAAAAGCCTCTAAATAAAAAAGATAAAAGAAAAAAAAAAAATAGTTGTTATGTTTGCCTTAGACATGGTATTAATTTTTTTACGTGTATTTCCTCTGATATTACGCAGCGCTTAGTTCAGTATGGAATTTGCATCCACGACAGATGCATATCCAATACTGGACTGATATTATTTGCGTAATCCACATCTGGTTGTCCTAAGTATGAGTGTATTAAGTGCCTTTTAATTGTATGGTTATAAAGTCTGCCGCGACACAAAGCTCTAGTGAGAGAGTAATATTTATAGAAAAATAGTACCAGGCCATGTGCGAGTTGGTCATGCACGTTACAGTGGCCTACTATCACAAAAAGACGTCAGCCCAACTTATTCTTGACTGGTATTTATGTCCTGTCGTTTTACTTTTGAGTTTATAATAATAACTATTTATTTCGGGCTGCATAGGCCATTAATACATTTAATAACAATAATCTAAATTTACATATTATAAAATGTTATGTTAGCAAATACACTTTAATTTATGCGCTCGGCTGGTATTTGTCCGCGGAAGCGACGGTATACCACATTTATACTATACATCATATAATATATAATTAAGGTTCAAGTTCAAAGTTTTAAAAGTAAAACAGGCTGGCAATTTAGGCTTTATAATAGAGTTGGCAACCATTTATTACGTAATTCTAAAATACTACTAAACTTTAAGCAAAGGTTATACATTTTTAGAGTTCCTTGCCTCAAAACGAAAAAGGCAGCCTTTATAATATAATGATGGTGTGCATGTGTCCGTCTGTCCCATTCAAGACTCTCTATCTCAAGAACAGCTATTGTAAGATAAAATCTATATCTGGAAAATCTATCTATACCTAGTCTATTAGGGCTGTAAGAGCTTAAATATCAAATTTATCGCAATCAAAAGACACATTACGTCCATTATGTACTAAAACCAAAACCTATAGGATATTTCTTATCCTTTGACCTAGAATGGTCAAATGCTGCTGGGCACGGGCCTCTTCTCAGTGTAAGAAGGATTAGTCTATAGTCCACCACGCTGGCCCAGTACGGGTAGGTAGACTTAACATATCTCTGAGAACACTATGGAGAACTCACAGATATGCAGGTTTCCTCACGATGTTTCTTTCCCTGAGTGACAAAATAACTATTTAATATACACATAACTTCGAAAAGTCAGATATGCGCTCCATGGGATCGAACTTGGACGTCTGTGTGCCAGTACAACTGTCTCCCACAAGGCTATCATTTATTAACAGTAGCCAGCCAATATATATATTCAAATATAATTTATGTGTATAAGAACATTGATTTATATTATAAGAAAAGCGAAATTCATAACATCAACAGTAGAAATAAAAACAAGTTATTAATGCCGGCGTCCCGGCTTCAAAACTAATAAATCATTTAAAGGTCAATGTGTTAGCATTTACAACAAAGTTCCAACCAAATTCAAAGCCTAAATTTTAATCAATTTAAACAAAATTATGATTACATATTATTTGGTCACAGACTATATAGAAGATAAAAATGCTTGGGATTAAACGGCTCTTATCCACTATTTCTAAATATTGAGATGATTTGATCATGAGAGTTCTACTCATGGATCTAGCTTTTTTCAATATAAAAATTTTATTTACGTGTCAATATTTCAAAATTACATGTCCAAATTTTTTTATATATTTTTTATGGAAATAAAGATATCTACTTTGACTTACATTTGCAGTAGAACAGTACAAGGAGAAAGTGTCAACTGCAAAGTTAGGTTTATTTTTGAATCCCACTTATATTTTATTATAACCTTGTTTACTTGGTGCTAACGTTACCTATAATTTTATAACATACAGTATTTTAGGTACGCAAGTCCCACCCAGCACTTGACCGATGTTTTTTTATTCTAGCAACAAACAGAAATCACGAGTAGTACTCATTAAAAAAACAAGAGAGGTAATAAAACCGTGTAAATTTGAAATACGGGAGCGGAGAGCCGTCGACTGCACTTGTAAACCCATCGGCCATCAATCAACTTGTTCCGTGTTTACACATTAACGCGTGTTAAACGAGAAGCACCAGAAAATTGGTGTAGCCAGTCAACGAGATAACGTTTTATTTATTATACATTTTATTTTATTGCGAGGTTGAATCAAACTTGTAATTTCCATGGTGCGTCGTAGTTTCACGCTTGTAGTGGGTAAGCAGAAATGCAGGACATCCTTGTTACACACACACACATCCTTGTTGTACATCCTACATAAAACGAGATCTGAATATTTTAAAATTTGTTATCATTGAGTAAAGTCAGAACTAGCTATATCTCGGACGTTGGAATGCTGGAACGTTGTCTTCATGATGATAGTTCGAATAGTTACGATGGGGAAGTGTAACAAACAAAGTCACATTGTCATTTACAATATTAGTTAAGATTATAATCGAATATTCGGAACTGTTTGATTCGATATGGGTCGTGCTCAATGTCGATTTTTCGTATAGCCTCAGAGGATGCTGGAGTATCTTTGCAGTCTCAACACAGTCAGAATAGTAAGTTCTGCATACTTAGATTTTCTTGAGGTTTCGAATAATTCGATTCGTTAATCATCGCTAGTTTCGTGTATTGTGTTAAAGTGGAGAGCGAGCTTAATATTGTTTATCACGAAGAGTTCGATACCCTATGCTGCTACTGTGAATTTGATGCCCACTGACTAAAAAGACGTTACGCCCAGTTAGCGTTATCCATATCTCCCATATCTTTTATATGCAGCGTTTCTTTTCGAATTCGATATTGCAACGCTAGGCTTGTTAACAGCAGTAAACAAAAGCGCCTTATGCTACCGCACTAAAGAGGTATTCATAATCGTCTCACTCCGCTATTTCCTGCAAAGAAAGCAGCGTGTTTAATAGCCACATTTCGCCAACTATGTTTTTGGTCTTACTTTATTATAAATTTTCTGTGGCTCGCGTCCTGTCCACAGAACATTATAAAATTTATATTATTTTGCGGGGCGAGCCTATTGTTCCTTATGGGACAAAGTTCCAGACTCCATGCTACCACTAAGAAATTCTTGACTAGAAAACCCAGCAATACTTTACCAGAACTGGAAGATTAACATTTCTTTCTTAGCTATCAACCTTAAATAATTGTTATTGGCACGGATGATAATCACATGATGTCATTAATTAATATTTATAACATCATGTAAATGCCTAGTAGTGCTTAATTTATAAAACTGAAAATCAATATCATTATTTTTAATAAAAATGAGCGTAGCATTTTTATGATTATGTACATTTATGTATAAGGTGTGTAACGATTATTTTTCATGGACATAGGTGAGATATTAATGAAATAATAAATTCATAAGCTTAATATCTTTTATACTTTATGCCGATCTTGACCACATAAATAGGAGCAAATTTGATAGGCAAATGTCTCGCATTAAATAAATATTTAATGTAGGCCACAAAGAATTAAATCATAATTTACTATGTTATATATTAAATTTACTATTTGGGGCGTTAAGTTGTCACACAATGCCAACATGATATCTAAATTATAAACATAATAGGTATTACCACGTTCACTCATATTGAAAATTGTATGCTATCTTTACCTATAGTGTAAATGTAACGTGTGAGCTAATTTTTTTTAAAATCACTTTTACATGCCATATATTTACCGTGAGGTGCTCTCATCTATGACTTTTATTTATGATAGACTGAGTGCCGAGTGCGAATTTGTTTTACGTTAACGCGATCGACACGTTTATGATGTTCGGCGCTCTGATTGGCCCGCTCCAAACTCTCAATCAATCTGAGAGCCAAACGCGTTAACCGTTTCGATCGTGTTAACGTAAAAACAACCCGCACTCGGCACCCTGTATATGTTTATGTTACGAATAGCTGAAACGCGGTTACAATTTGAATTATGCCGCCAAAAGTAGAAGCAACCTGAGTTATCCTAACTGCTTACACCTACTGCTTACGCCAGATAATCCTAAGTGTAATAATACTTCCGCTATTTAATTTTCCATATATACACGCAAGCAGTGAGGATTTCTCCGAACACACACAAAGAAGCTTCACTTCAATATCAATTAAGGCGACAATGATTTTCCCATTAACTTTCGCTAAAAAAGATTATATGGCTCTGTGTTTTGGTAACCAGCTGTAATTTTTATAGAATATTATGTTTATATATTAAAAACCATAAATATTCAAAAGAGATCCGATAAAAGAAATATGATTCCCCAAAGTATTTGCTCTATTTTAAGAACGGTAGAACAAACGCTTCCAATAAGTAATTAATAACGAAAGTGCAAACTCTTAAGTTAAACACCATAATAATATAATAGAAACAAGACGAGTTTGAATCGAGTTCACGATGTTGTATCAAGGTAAACTCAATTTCTGAACATTTTCTTTTATTTTCTAAACAAATTTAACGTATTCTTACTGAAGTGGCCATCTGTAACTGTATTATTTGTGGCTTTATGTTCCAACTTTTAATAAGTGTTAGTAATAACAAATCGATAACACTATAAATCTATAATTTTCATAAAATTCCATTAATTGTATACCTATAAGTAATAATAAAATTCTCACTATAATAAGCCATAAATCACACCAATAAAAAATGACAGGTCCGTATTAAGTCAACATAATTATTATAATTTTTCTATTTATTTTAACTAAACCTAATTTAATATTAAAATTTGTCGGAGCAGCGTTATTAAATAAATTATATTTTATATCACCTGTGATATTATTGCTCCAAAATCATGTTCACGCCTACGTAGATAACGGTAGGGTCCCCACCCTACGATTCTATAAAGCCAGTGCCACAACCTTAATCAATCTTCCGAACAGAAAGACATTCTGCGTACTGAGAATACCAAGGTAGTCTAGTGGTGGATGTACCGATGAACTACCACGCAGAGATTTCGAGTTTCATAACACGGAACACTCCTCAGACTTTTCAAATTATGGGAGTATTAAATTGTTAATTATCGCTCGCTTTGACGGTAAAGAAAAACATTGTGAAGCAACCATATGTATGAGAGATCTACATAACATTCTCAAAGATGTGCAAAAGCAACGAGGAGGCTTATCCACTCGCAAAATTAGCTATTACAGACGGTGTGCTAAAAAATATTGCTCCTTTTCACTCTGAAATTATACCAAAATATAAAACCATTTGTCATGATATTTGGAAAGACATTTTTGCTGAGCCAAGTAGAAAAAAGGTATAATATGGTATAAAACAGTGCAGTGCCCTCGCACTGTGAATGTGTTAACTATAGTGTGAACAAGGCCTCATAATTAAATTTTACGTAGTAGCAATTTGAATGTCATAAGCATTTTATTATTCGTAGAGGTAATTAATTTTAATCACTTAGCTGTATTGAAATCTTTATTGAAATAACGATTTAATATGCCTATAAAATTATATCTGCGATGATGACTACCTCATATTTTGTAATTGCGACTGTTGCGCGTTCGATGCTTGAACGAGACAAAATAATACGCAAATAAAATAAATCATGGTTATGTATCTACGTATTATTTATGTTCAATGTTTTTATGTTTTGCGCGGAACATGAAGTCACATTCTTTATGTATGAATAAGAAAGAGGCAATGCATTTATTGGAATAAAATTATATCAAAATCACATTGAATGACAGTACAAACTGTCTATAAATATAGTATGTCTTTCCATAGTCAGCGTTTCTACGCTGGGCTTAGTAATCATTTGCAGACATCGCGCATCTTTTTTTTGAACATAATAGACAACCAACTCTCATTGCAGATTTTCTAAGATATTTTCTTTTATCGATAACAAAATAACACGCACACGCACTTTAATTTTGAAGCGATGCTTGATATATAATCAAATACTAGACCACTATATTGAAGTATTGGTATTTCCACTAAGTTATAGTTGCTAATACAATTAGTTTTATAAGTATGTTAATTATTAGCATGATAAACTAATTTAAAAATAATTGTTCGTCCATTGGTAGGTTGTTGCAGCTCAGGACGTAAAAATATCATAGAAAACAATATAAATTCAATAAAATAATTTAAAATATAACGAATACAAATGTCTTAATTACATTAAGAACATCCATAAACACAAAACTCCTAACACCAAATAATACAACAGCATAAAAAAGAAAACCAATAAAGAGTAATATTTACTACTCTTAACAGAATTATATTCACTCTGAACAAACTTTTTAGTAAGTATTAGATCATTATCTTCCCCGTGTCAGCTGTAATGAATGAGCATGAAGGTTTATAATTACGTCTAAACACATGAGGGTAGACCTCACAAACAAACACCGCTATTCTCCGTGTGCTACCCACGACGCCCCTGGGAAACCAAAGTATTCAGATGTATAATTAATTAGATAATTAAATGTATTACACGGTCCTTGATAATTTTTCTTTGTAATTATATTTTACTTACCTTATGAACTATGTTTTAATATTAAGAGTTTGTTCATTTGATTTGATTATGCTAATGTTCCGTGATAAATAATTCCTTTTGTGTTAAATAGCGCGTTTATTGAGGAAAGTTATATATCTAATATTACGCTACGATCAAAAGACTGCGGGAAACAGTTGGTATGAAAAATAGTACTACATCTGTATATTCCTGAACGATTAAGCAGAGATCTATCAAATTGTTAGGCGGGCATAACCTCATAGTTAAGTGTCTTATTATGTATAGGTCAAGGGTTGTCGAACTTAAGAAAAACAAAAAGATATAATGTGGATATAATTCACTTCAGCCTAATCCATCGGGGACATATATGTCACACGTGAGAACATGTATGCATATCATACAGTTGTCTAAACCAAGAATGGTCACAAAATCTTTACGTTATAATCTTTTAGTTACGTCACAGGCAAGCTAAAATGAGGGGTGGGATCCAACCCTTAGCGTTACGTTACTTCTGACCTCCTGACCCTCGAACCTACCCTGTATCTGTAGGTACCTTATAAACAATATGACTTTTAGAACGTTTCTTATGACATTTTAGAACGTTTTATCTTTTCAAAGTAATCATATTATTGTTAAAGTTATATGCGAATTAAATAGTAATTATCACTTGCTATAACGGTGGAGGAAAACTTCGTGATAAAATCTGCATATCTATGAGTCCTCCATGATGTTCTCGAAGATATTGTAAGTCTGCCAACTCGCACTGGGTCAACATGGTGGACTATGGCCTAATCCTTCTCACACTGAGAAGACGCCTGTGCCGAGCAGTGGGACAATTTGATGCAGGATGTTATTATTTATATTATTGTTACATGATTTATAAATATTAACTTCGTTATCCATTGTATGCCTGTGTCTTGTAGAAAGACATAGAAATATAATTTTTGAAACCAGTCGTCTAATGCTTGCCAGTCGCATGCTTTTGTAAATCTCTATGTGATTTATTTATAAAATGTCGAAACCGTACTCCGTACCTTTGAAAGCAGGATGTCGCTTAACTGACAATTTCGATTGTCAAGTGCTTCTATGATGGTTATATAATTGTCTCCTTGGGATACGGCACTAGGAGAGATTTCCAGTTTTCTAAGACGTTGCTCCGTAGAAAACTGATTTTGAATATCAGCAAATCTGGTTAGACCGGAGACTCCAATACAAAAAAATGTGCAGGCATACCAATAGCCAAGGATAGGTCTGACGATGTCATCCACATCTGACCTTGTGGCAGATCTATCTAACAATTAATTTAACATCTTGAGCTTGAGCGACCAACAATAATTATTTTTAAATTATGTCTGGTATACCAGCATTTAACATATTAATTGTAGAAGCAGGATTATGGCTAATAGCTAAGCTAGGCTAAAGGCAAAATAAAAGAAAGACAAGCTGATTATGACTGTGAAAATGTGCAATAAAACTGGTATCAAATACGAATTAGCGCAAAAATAATTGTGGGCCAAAGTAACCATCGGATATCCGATCCTAGTGATCGTGTCACGATATTGCCCAACGGCCCATTCAGATCCATTCGTTCTGTCGTTCCCATTCGTGAGCGATCACAATAGGGAATAAAAAACCTAATGAATAGATTCGTCGCTCGACGCCGCTTTGAGTCTCGCTTGAGGTCATAAACATTCTATCGAAATACGAACGCAACGACAATGCGTATAATTTTGCTATTTATGTGAAAATTATTCGATGTTACGATGATTTCTACAGTTATTGAAGCTTTCGTGATCGAATAACGATTCGCTGTTCGATTGTTAACTTGACGTATGTAATTTAAGAGTTGGTTATACAAGCGATCGATAGCAGAAATGTGTTTGCCACCCACGAACTGATATGGGAACAAAATTTTGTTGTGAAGGCGATGGTTGGTCGTGGGATTTCGGACTTGATATCCAAATTCTAGCAATAGTATTAGTTTTCTTGTTTAATAATATCCTATAGTTTGCTGTGGTTAATGGCCCATTTTTGAATAGAGGCTTACGAAACATGTAAAAAATCCAGGTATCTTGAAATAAATTGAATCGATTCATGTGGTTGTTTGTTTATATCAACGGGATTAACACGTTTTACATTTTCGATTTGCATGTTGTTCGATTGTCTGATTGGTCTGGAGTCATAAGTGCAAAGAAAAATCGGTCGGTTGGAAAATCTTCAATGTCTTCAAAAGTACCTGATCTAGCTTTATGAAATAAGGAATAATTTAAAAAATATCTTAATGTGCTTAAATGAAAATTAAAAAATATTAATTCAATCTTTTTATTTTTATTAAATGTAAAATAAATAAAAATACGTAGTTTTCCACTATTTTCGTAAATGTAGATTGGTTACAGATGTGCCTTTTTCACGCATTTTAGTACTTTATGTTGCTCCACGAGCTCGCAATACTGCTGTTATGCAATTTGGCATACTTTCTACTAGGTTTTTGAGGCAATGCTGCGGAATATTCTGCCATTCCTCTATCAGAGCTTCTTTCATTTCACGTAGCGTGATTGGCGGCGGATTCCGCTGACGTACACGTCGTCCCAGTTCGTCCCATGCATGCTCAATGAGGTTTAAGTCGGGGCTGCGTGCTGGCCACTCCATGTGTTTGTTACCGACTTCTTGAAAATAGGCTAACACTATCTGAGCTGTATGCGGGCGGGCATTATCTTCCATTAAACGGCATTCTCGCCCATGTCCACTAAAAATGGACCGACGTAGTCATTCAGAATTTCAGTGTCATATCTTTCTGCAGTTAAAGTGCCAAGCAGTAGATAGAAGGTTTGGGACACTCTCAGTACGTAGTTATCAAATGTCACCGATAGAAGAAAATATGCTACATATATTAGCTCGCTGTTATATACGTCTTCGGCATAATACAGTACAGTACAGTTTTTATCTGTATGTAGGTTTATTTTCAGTAAAGGAGTTCTGTGTATGATTCAACGATGATTAGATTATTTATCATAGATTACAATCTAAAGTGCCACCAAAATATACGGACATTTACAAAAATATACCGTATAAAAAACACACAACTTAAATGTTTGCTAGCTTATTAGCTGTCGAACATTAATATTTTATAGTTTTATCAAGAATTCATTAAAGTAATTTTGTATTTGTTTAATTTACGTCGCATAAAATATTTAATTAAAATAAAGACGTAGCGATAGCCTAATGGGAGACCGTTGGACTATCACATAAAATTCTCGAATTCAATCCTTTGACTTTTCGAAGTTATGTGCATATTATTTTATTAATTAACGCTTGTTTTGAGAGCAGCGATAGCTCAGTGGGGAGACCAATAGACTGCAATGCAGAGGGTCTCGGGTTGGAAGCCACGTCACGCACCTCTGATTTTCGGCAGTTATATGACTTTTCGAAATTATGTGCGTATTGATTGACAATTATCGCCAGCTCCGTGCCTCGGAGAGCACGTTAAGCCATCGGTCCCGTCTGCCATGAACATCTATGGCAGTCGTTATTGCGAAAGTCACTACTCCCTAATATCCTGATACTAGTCTAGCCTTAGGGTATCGTTAGCCTTCGGGTTGCGGAGGTCATTTGGCAGCCGTTCCGTATAAAAACTGATATCCAGTCAAATCCGGTTAGACTAGAAAAAGCCGACCCCAAGTGCCTTGGGAATAATAAAGGCTAAGGAGAAGGAGGAGAACGCTTAATGAAAACATCGTTAGGACACCGGCATGTCTGAGAGTTCTCCATAATGTTCTCAGAAATATGTGAAGTGCTGTCAACTCGCAGTGGGTCAGGCAGCGCGGTGAATCCTTCTCACAATAAGAAGAGGCCCGTACCCAGCAGTGGGAAAGTTTATACACAGGGCTGATATTATTATAAAGACGTAAAACCAAGTCGTTAATCTAAAAAATCAAATGTGCTACTAATAAATTAATAGAACATAGCATCCTCCATACCACAGCTCCATACCAACTTAGGAATTTGTCAACTTCAGTTCCACCCTAGAGAAGATTGCTGTCCCTCAACCTTGTGTTATTTTCCTTTGGCAAGTAAAGGGTTTCAGGCTCTTTAAGACAGCACCGTGCTGTTAGCACAGGACCTAGAATCTTCTATTAAAAAGGGGTAGTCATTCACAACTGGTACGACTGGCAAACATACATAGGTTACAATAACCGGTACCTTGCTTGTATAAAAAATAACATACAATACTCGTGTTCTCAATAAAAAATCACATTAAATGTTATGAATATTCGACAGCCAATAATAAATCAAAGGTATCGCAACCAAAACAGGTGTTCATCATCAACGGCCGCATATGAATGTGAAATACTAAAATCAATAAGTAAAATTGTGCTCGAACGAGGCGCTCATATTTTTTGTTCGCCAACAGAGGACGCCAAAAGGCAATTGTGTTTCGGCCAATATCGCTCGCGGGCCGTTTCGGCGATTTCAATTTGAGCAGTTATTGAAATGTACAGGTGAGAATGTACGTATGGGTTGATTTTATGAATAATGGATTTGATGTTATGGTTAGTAGGTGTGGTAGGTTGAAAGGAAAACACAGTCAGCGAAACGTGTTTTTTTCCACCTCCAATTTCAATTTTTGTTATAGTGGGGAATCAAACAAGGAATGCGTTTATTGTACATACATATATAAAAAAAATACTTTATCGATATTTGCTGTAGCAAAATCCCTAAGAGAAAATTGATAAATTAATAATTCTATTAAAGAAATAATAGAGAATGGGATCGTCTCATACTCATATCAAGTAGGACCTAAACATGTTTTCCTCTGGTTAACCCTTCAAACGTGAGACTATGAATGTAATATGTTAAATAGTGTTGCAAAGGCAAATTAGCGTTTTAAAGGAGTCGGCGAAATAACGAAAATAGCAATTTTTTTAATATCTTACAATCTCTTACTGGGTAAGTTTAGGTAAAAATACGTTCTTTACCTTAAGTCCTTAAAATTAGTGCTTAGCAGTGGGACAGTTTATATTGTATACTGCCCTGACATAATATGGCTTCCTATGGGACTTGTGCGGGCGAAGCAGCGTGCAAAAACTAGTACCTAAAACGGCTATGTTCAGCTGTCTTTTCACTTCTTTCACCTAAACGTAGTTCTTCTATACGATATTATGTTCACATACCGGTTATCGGTATCAATTTCCAATAATCTGACACGGCCAAATTACCTTAGGCAATGCAATAATCTCAAGGGACTTGTTTTCAGTTCAATGAGTTAATTGGTGTACAACGATAACATCATGATCAATGTACCTACTATTAACTAATAATATAAACTATAAAAATATTTGTATTACACATTAGACGGTTGAACGGTAAACGGCTTAAATAGACATAACCGTTGTTCCCTATACAACATTCAGACTTTATTTTAAAGTAGTCTATCTTAGGTGTCATTGCAAGCGCGAAAGCAAGCTGAAGCTATACATTCTGTAACCCGTTGACTCATTTTTACACATAAAATAACAACACTTTAAGAGATGATGGTAAGGCCCCTGTTCCTATCAAATTCAGTTGTCTAGCAAGTTGAGTCTTCAGTCGGTAGGCCTCCGTGACGACTAAAATAAACAGAAATGAGGTGCCAACCTGCGCAAAGTAAACCTTACTTAATAATAATGACAGATTTTATAACCGGTTTTTAAATAGACGCTATGCCAGCAATACTTTTGTGTTCCACATTATAGAGCTCGGGCTAATTGTCGTCAACTAGCATATTTCCAGCTCTATACTTTTACAAAAAAAATCCACAACCGAAAACACTTTACGTGACACGGTAATCGACCCCAGAACTTCACTAGTAGCAAACATAAGTGCAAATTATGGCAGTGGGCCAATGATGCCACGATTTAATAAAACCGTTTTTAGCCGGTGCGTTCTTCAAGACACTTTTTTTTCTTTTTGTTTTAATACGGCATCGCCCGCACTATGAGTAATTTCTGTGTCGCGGATGACTTTACAAACATTCAAACAACAAGGAACACCCAGACTCGGAACAACCATTTGTGAATCAAACAAAGTTTTGTCCCGTGTGGGATTCGAACCCACTATACTCGACGCAGTGGCAGTGGCGAGGTGACCACTTAATTAAACCACTAAGTCATCCGAGCAGTCAAACATTGACGTAAGAATTTATATACAATAATAATAATAATAATAATAATAATCATTTATTGACACAAGAAAGAAAAGAACACAATATATAACAAAACTCTGGCTCCCACGCTAGTCGAAACTGTGTTGCAGGAGTCAGTGTCTTCCCCGCTTATATGTAACAATTAATTCAAGATACAATTGGTAATTTCATTATAATACAATCAATTCATAATTTATAATTTAACTAAAATAAACGTAAAAAAAAAAAAATATATAATAAGTATTGATAATTTCATAAGAATAGTAATAATATCCAAGCATACATGTCTTTGTAGATGAATGAACAATAATTATAATATTGTCTTCTGTTTACGCGAATGTTATACACTGAAATTAAACTACTATTTAGTTACGGATTTCATCGCGTTCTATATTTATCACTGTATTACATAATTTTGAAACTATTACACTACTACTACTACTATTGAATTTTACTAATTTATAAGCTAAACCTAAATATAAATAGATTTAATAGTTTAAATAATTTTATTAGTTTATAAATTAGTAAAATTCAATAGTAGTAGTAGTAGTGTAATAGTTTCAAAATTACGTAATACAGTGATTAATAAACAACGCGATAAAATCCGTATATAGTAGTTTAATTTCAATACAATAATTATGTATGTTATGGGTAAAATAAGGAAAGTACGTTGACGAAGTAACTTGGAACTATAATTAACATATTTTCTTACGACTTAACGTCTACGCAAAAATATATACATACAGACGATATAATCACTAGCACCTGCTCATACACGGCTTCAATACTGGTGACGAACGACTGTTCATGAATTATTATATTATTTTGCTTGTTATGACATGTGCATACAAAATTTACGTTTAATATGGGACATACAGCTTGTCCATACTAGTATTACTTAGATATAAAATATGCTTGTTCATATGTAAGTAGTAATATCAGATACTATGAAACCAATTCTGATTCTATAAAATCTTTTACTCGAAAGCTTCACTATCCCTGAATAACATAGGTTATGTTTTAATTATAAGCGGCTTAGCCCACGAGACAATGCATTGAAATGGAGACGTCATAGTTTTAAATCGTACCCATTGCACTATCGTTGTGAACCCACTCCTGACGCAAACATTTCACGCACGTTAAGCCTAACGTATGCTACGTTAGGCTTAACAAGAATACAAGTACATTAAAAGTTACTTTTACCTTAAAAAAATACATTCCACTCGAGCGAAGCTGCAAGCCAACTAGTTCAGTATATGAGGGTATGAATGTGTATAAGTTCGCTACCCCGTATTGTCCGCAATAGTCCGAGAGCATCCATTAGCATTAGAAAGGTGTTCCATGACTTGATTGTGGTAGGCTGAACAGCTGTTACATGCCTACTGCACTCCGGCGTGAAATATAAGAGCGCGCGTTTAGCTCGCGCTGAATATGCTGAATATAACTACTTGGATGGTATAGTGAGTAGCTTGTAGATGCTACAAAGTGTTGGGTTCAAGGTTTATAGGTATAATCATTTTTGGATTCAAATCATATATTGGAGCAATTATTGTGGAATTATTTATACTTTGTATATATTTAATTTCCGAGTCGACATTAGTTTGCAATTATATTTGAGGTCGATGAAGATATACTTAGACATCTTGCCAATTTCGTTGCAATTGGTGGGTTCAATCCCTACGCAGATCATAATTGAGCATGTTTCAAAAATAATAATTGTTTCTAGATGAACTCTTTTTTTTTTGTCGAAGTAAATATGTCTTCCTTACTTCTCATACACTATATCTAAGCGAGGGATTGAACTTTTAAAATCAGAAGCACCTGCACAGTGTCTGCATTTTTAAGAGCTTTGCACGAGTAACCTCCCTTTTGTTGCAACTATCCATGGCCTGTGCCAACGGTTTACCATCAAGCTGTTTACTTATTTGACGCCTTAGCAGGAAAAAAAGTACAACACCTTCTTAAGCATAACTTGTCTATATGAGGTAATACTAGGTTGTGACGTATTCGCGAGGCGCCTTCCACCGCTCACAGTCCATATGTTTCACCCAACTCGTTTAAGTCGCACCTCAGGCGACGTTTACGGCTGTAGAATTCTATTTGCCGCACACCCGATCACTACAGATATTATCTTTCACGTCTTTGAATAGTTTTGTTTGCTTTGACTTGTCATCGATTTATTACTATACTATACTGGCATTTCTATTATACATATTATCTATATCTATACTATACACAATTTCAGAATAGTTTAGTTGGTCTGCTTCTTTTACGTACATTAGCTAGGTAAACTTTAGCATTATATTTAATGAAGCAAAGCTAAGTACCTACTCTTATTTCAACGTTAGGCTCGTGTCATAGATTTGCAGCTGATTCCCGTTTCGATTCCAAGGTGCGACAAAATGTTACTATGTTTTTCTGTTTCTGATAATTCTCAGACACAGCTTGCAGTGTAAAATGTGTCCTGGGTAAGACGGTGGAACTTGAAATATAGCTCGATAAATTTGGGTGTAATATGCCTGTACGGCTATTCAGGGATATACAGGCAAGAGTCTTTGTATTTATGAAACGATCATAACTAGTTTTTTAAAACATATACTTATAGAAAGATTTCAATATGCATATAAAATTCGTGGAAACGTCGATCAATATAAGTCTTCGCTTACAAATTCGTTTCTTCTGAATCGTGTCTATTTTGTGACAAACATTCTTTGATTTCGAAATAAATCTCTATAGTGTATATGTTATAATAACACTTACAACATACCTAATACAGTTTTATACATTTCAGTTCCGTAGTTAGGTCTTTTATGTCTTAATTACTTATCCATTGCTGTTATCAACAATTTAAGACCAATCATACCTGGCCTATAATCTAGCAACAAATCATATAAAATATCATCGACTTCGGTTTGGTCATGTAAAATACATTGATGAAATAATATGTATTAGAAACACAATGATACCGATTTTTGCCATTCAAAACAGAACGGCATTTTCTTAGCTTTGGTGACCCAATACTATATAAGCGCTGTGTTATTCTACCTGAACGAGCCGCAGCTAGTTACCAACAGATAAAGTCACAATTTATAGTATTAGCATTCGCGTACTTGCACCACGCGATCAAACGAGCGCTCTATTTAAATCAACCGGCCGCGCCAGCAACTTCGGCACGCAAATGCAAATTTCATCTCGATTGGGAGAGAAACTGTCCCAACAACATTTCTAGTGTCCGCTCTTGGTACGTGCACTTGCCATGAGAAATGTGAAATCCTTTTATAATAACCATCATCTGGAATTCTCTGGGCAGCGGGTAACGGGTGAAAGTTCCAGATATGACATCGTAATACCGTCTAGCGCTGCAGGAATCTTTGATGCGAATAATATGTTGCTGTCTGCATTTCTGTTTGTAAGTAGTGGATGCATTTCTTTGGACATTATTTTCAGCTTAGTTTCTATGTTCTAAAAATAAGTAAGAATTTTAATTAAAAAAGTAAAATATGTAACGTAATACATACATAATTTCACGTCTTTCTCACTATCTCTCCTCAAAGAAATTTGCAGAGATGTACTTTACCCTAATATCGACAGCTATGGCTTAGGTGATAAATAATAGCGGGTGATCCTATTGCCATCTACCGTTCCAGATAGTTCTAGACTCTGTGTTGTTACTGAGAATTTATTGTCAAAAAATCCCATTATACAGTGGTGCGCATCTTTCAAAACTTAATCCCTCTTATCTATATAAAATATATATAAACCTCTTAATTGTCATAATAAATTTGTACACAATGCGGGGATCGCCCCTATATTGATTGATAGTCTAATTAGGTACTTGGCCATGTAAGTAATCTATTCGATGCTGTTGCATAAACCTTATTCGTCATTTATATGTTTGATTTGTTGCATCTGGCAGCCATAAGCATAAGCGACTAAAATAGTGGCCATGAACTTCTTGCCTGCTTCTATTCATATAAGCACTACGCTTTGAACTTTCTTACTTTTTGAATATTTGATTAAAAATGTAAATTTCTTAAGGGCAACGCGAATAATGACTGCAGTAATTTATTTTGTGTTTAACATAGATTTGTATAATCCAAATGGTTCAGAACATATTATTACTTAAGTTTATGCAAGTGGCATTCTTCGCAGAATAAAATATATTTACAAGTAATTTAGTATGTAGCCATTGTTCATATTTTATACTGAAGACGTTGCGTTTCGGCGCTTAATAGTGATATTATGCGTAGGTAATATAAATATTTTATATTGCGCATAATATTACTATTAATTCTTGGGAGCTTTTTATATAAGTATCTACGTGCATATTTTTATAATATAATATAATCGAGACGTTATATTTTAATCTTCGTGAAGTATACACGGATAAAGTATTGTTTTAAGTAGTCGCCTCGCCACTGTCAATACACTAAAAGTTGAAGGTTCATATAATATTAGAATTGAATCTCAGTGGCACAGCGGTAGTAAAATTTTTGGATCGGGTATATTCTTGACTGGTAACCCCATTATTATAATGGGGTTGCCGTTCAAGAAATTCATAGTAGCTCCAAAGAGTCTGAAACTGTTCGGTAGGCGTCAATCGACTAGCCTCTTATTACGTGGGATCCGAAACCGTAGTAAAATGTGTGTGTAATAAAAATTGTTTTTGTGTGTCTTAATCAGCCTACATATATATATCATGGGCGTGAGGCTATGTATGTCTAAATCATTTGTTTAGTCGTGATTTTTTTTTCTGAGTCCTGGGAGACTGGTTTGGCTTACCAATATCCAGAATGTTGTTAAAGCGACACTGTCAACGTTGTGTGCGTTAGCGTGACCTACAAATCGTTCATCCAAGTCTGCTTGTCCTTTATGATCGTTGTTTCATTGTTTTACGCTACAATCATCAAATATGATGCCTAATAAAAGAGGTAATTTAAAATATATCGGAGTGGCAGCGTTTAACCCGTCCTTATCAGCCATTTTATAGGATCAAAGCACATGGGCGTGCAGTGGGAAATATTGGTTTCAATCAATAGAAAATACGTAGGTAGTCAGATAACTTGTATTCGAATTCAACTAAAAACTACTTAACACTAAGATCACTTATCACTATGAAACGCGAGACAGTTCCTACGAGGTGTGCACTGGTCGATAGTAACACGTAGACTGAGCTCTGTCCGCCCCTCGCGCCGCTTCGTAGACTTCGTCTAGCGGCGCTAGATGGCGCTGGCATTCTGCCTTAATGCCTTTCTTCGACACTAGATGGTGCTAGCGTCCCAACTAACTAATTGCCGTTCCGACAAATATATTAGAAACAGATAGATGCGGGAGCCATAAATAAATAGAGTTAGCTCTATAGAGAAGGCATTGTAATTGCAATTACAATGCCTTCTCTATAGAATTAAATGCTGTAAAGTAATACTGAAAAGCTAAAATCTTGCAAGCTTGAACCGATTCTTAATATATTATCTTAGCAGGAGGGATAAGCCATAATACTAGTCATTTGTTATCTAAATTGTTGAAAATCTTTAAAAAAGCATATGGGCCGGTTAATTATCATATAATCTTTAACCCATTACGATAGCAGCACACTGCTTTTATTCATGAATAGATTTGATGTTTTCATACTCTTTGCTTAGGAAATGTGTCATTTATATTTTATTCCTCAGGTAAACTCTGAAGATTAAAACATCAACCCAAGTCGCAACTGTATGCATCACATAAAGTATACACCTTAAGTAAACCGCAGACCAAAGCCAGCGCGTCCATATTTAACACCTACAAAAGCACTACAATTAACGTCGCTACTCCAGCTTCGGTGAGTCAGCTTTAGAGGTGTTAGATCTTTGTAGGTCAAGGTATGGGTTTAGTAACTATCCTATATTCGGTTCACTTAATTAACATAAGGTTTATAGAAAGTTAATTATTATTGCAGGGCAGCGTTAGCCTAGTAAGAGACTGTTAGAGTGCCGTGCAAAGGTCTCGGCATGTATCCCAAGGCGCATGGTGCATGTTAAATAGTTAAGTATCGCTCACTTTAACGGCGAAGAAAATCTGCATGCCTGAGAGTCCTTCATAACGTTCCTAAATATATTTGAAGCCTAGCAAGCCACACTGGACCAGCGACGGGACTATGGCCTGACTATGGGATAGTTTAATACAGGGCTGATATTATTATAATTATTATTACATTTTTTAGATTTGTATCCATAATTTGTTAGGATTGACTTAAAATATATACATACACAGTCGTAAGGCTGTATTCGCGAACGGAATGGCAGAGATACACTCATATTTTGCTAGTTATGGTTGTAGATTCTACTTAATAGAGAGCGAGCCTATTGCCGTATGCCGGGCACAGTTCCAATCTCTGTACTGGCTATAAGATATTTTTTTGTCAGGAATCACCAATAACACTTTTCCCAAACTAAGAATCGTCATTTGCCCTCACGCACAGCAGGCTGCTCGGCTACCGCTAGGCCAGAATATTTATAATCTAATCTTTAGATTTAAGATTAACAATTGATCTAATGACAAACATATTTTAATTATAAATCTAAATATTTTATATTAAGTTGATTTTAATTAAGTTTCTTGCTGGCCTCTATTTATATTCTCAGGTCGGGCAAACTATTATTGAATTTTCTGTTAGGAAGTTCATGAAAGTGCATCCTTCTAATATAGTTCGTGGTAGATGCCTACCACGAACTATATTAGATGAATGCACTTTGGCATATGGTACTAGGTTCATTAACTATATCACAAGTGTGAGACCTACTAGCTGGCTAATTTAGGAGCAATAAATATCAGAATAACTTTTCGGTTTTGCAACGCAGGTAGGTATTCTGTTTGTATACCTAAGAAATACTAACATATTCTGTCTCGGTAGTGCTGTGGTATTGAATTTGACTGCTGTGCTGGTGCATATGAGGGCTCGGCGAGCCCTAGCCTTCATACATATTCCCGTAACCGGTAAAGTGTTATTGTTGTTAAGGAATTTTTCTGTACATGAGTTTTCAGTAGCTACATTGAATTAAGACATGTGAATATGAAAAATTTCAGCATTTTATAAATATTTGAGCAGTTTTTGGATTTAGATTTATATACTGAAACAGATGGTATTGATTTGCAAATACGATCATTTAATTGTGTATCTAAAGCCTTTGCTGACTTCGATGGTAACACCTGGCATATTTCAACAAATATTTGCAATGTTCTACCAAACCAAAACCAACTTTAAATTTTATGCAAACAATACGTTCTGTCTAAGGGTGGTACTTGACATTTGTATAAATATTTGCTTTACTTGTTCAAAACAAAACCAACTTTTATCTTATGCATAGGTCTGACATTACTTTGATGACGTAACGCAAACATTAGCTCCAACAAGCCATGAGTCCCGCTGCTGGCCAAGTATCCCAAATATTTGTTCAAATATAGTCTTTGTTTGCAGAAGCAGTAGAACGAAACCCGCAGGATAAGATACAGCTGTTAATATCGCCGAGTATCAAAATATATGCTGCGTTTCATTACGCCCAACCGCTGATTATAATACACAACTATCCAAGTACCAATATACGAAAATTTTAATTAAATCGTTAATAAAGAAGCTTCGCTTTATCGCGGTATTACCTTATATTAAATTTTCTCTAGTATAGTAACAGAGTTAATTTGTAAAGGGAAAATTGTTGATGTTTTCTTTTCTTGACCCGGAGACTTAGTAGAATTTTGCTAATTAGATGATGGAGCTCCGTAAGTTGGATCAGATGGGAGTTTTAAACCTAATTAGATCGTAAACGGATTACAGTGCTATAAGATAGACGAGTTATTCGCCAGTTCTAGGTAGGATTTCAAGCAGCGATTGTCTCTAGTAGAGATTTTGAGATTGTCACGTTAGAGGATCGAATTCAATTAATGATTTACTAGACTTTTGATTTGCTTCGCTCACGTAAATATAGGCTCTGTAATTTTTGTATCCCTCGGGAACAGTAGGTTTTCTCTATGTAATGCCTTTGATCGATGGATCCAGGAGCTTTTAGTATCTGTTGTTACAATGTATGTAAAGGTCGACAAACTTTACAAATAATATAAATAACAAAAAGAAATCTTAACTAATATTATAAATGCGAATGTGAATTTATTTGTTTGTTACGTCTTCACGCCTCAACTACTCGACCGATGATCATGAAATTTCACACACACGTTGTCAGAGGTGCAGAAAAGGACATAGAGAAATCACTCAATACTGCATTGAGAATTTGCTACTCTTTATGATCTGAGAGAGTGTACCAATACCTTCTGCCCTACGTTTCGAATTATATTGAGCTTTCGAGAACAAATCGATTACCGCTATCGATTTTGAAGATAATAGTATAATAATTTTGATTAGCCAAGAGAGTACAAAGCGTATGATATTATAATGTGGTTACATATTAGTTAAAATACATACTAATGTGAATAGTGTCCCCGACGCTAGAAAAATTCTGTTCCCCCATTCGTCCGGGAAAGGTTTTATAGGTAAGATATTTGTCGTTACTAAAATGTAGCGCTATATCCAGTTTATAAAAAGCAACTTAACAGGTTTGCTGTCCGATTAATCACATATGATACATAACAATAGATTATCTATTATGTCTATCACGGAACAGCGAATGGGCTAATAACCTATCCTTGATAATTTACCTGTCTGGATAGAGTTTAAAAACAGCGCATTCTAGGGGGAAATTGCTGGGACCACAAAATTAGAGTAACTGCAGACGACAAGTTGACGAAGCTGCTTAGTGACGAAACTCAAATTAAATCATGAACATCGAACTTCTGTATAACATCAGCAATCACAGGTCAGTGCACTGGACATGATAGAAAATTATAAAACGTTCGGGCGCCCATTCCTCTGCATTGTGAACCACGCGGGACGTGATTCCGACAAACTCAAAAAATACCGCGACGCCCAAACAAAAAATGCCTCACTTTGTCCCGAACTGAAATAGTGGCACGAGACACATTGACCGTTCCATTGTGTCGTTTTATTACGGCCGAGCGCCCGATCATTTTGTTACACCAAAACAAATCCTTAAAATCTACCTACCATCTAAAATAGTGTCTACATTTAACGCGATAAGGTCCAATTTGTGATACGGCGTAGAAAGATTTTACGTCTCAACACTTATGGTTCCTTCAAATCTTGCTATGGTAAATTGAACTTTAAAAATTAGCCTTAAAGTTGATTTTGGGTTGTTGGTTTCAGCTACTTTTTGTAGTAGTTGGGCCAAGATAGGCGCAAAGCGCACCCGCGGGCTGTCACGCGCCTTATATTGTCGGTAGGTACGGCGGCCGTCGGCAAAAACTGATGCAGTGATAAAAAGGTGAACTGGCCCGAGTGGATATTGAAGTGGACGCTCACGATAAATTGTTCACGGAATTAAAACGGTGATACGGAAAATAATTATAGATGTTATAGCGTTGATAAGATGCCATTAAATTAATCTAATTGTCGAAAGCAGTTACTGTAAAAATTGGCATATCGCATGTAAAGAAACATTATATGGTATAGGCTTATCTGAGAGTATTCTCACGCCTACGTATATCTCCAAAAGGGGTGGTAGAGCTGTATTACACCAACAGATACTAGTTCTAGCTGTGGTTCTACATCCCATGTAATAGGGGGCAAGATTATTGCCGTCTACTGGGCATAGATATGTGGTTTTATTCTCTCTGCTGCTAGTAAGAATTTCGTTACTGATCAAACTGATAACGATTTAGTCGACCTGGGAATCGCACTCGAATTCATGCACAGCAATTTCATTTACTAGGCATTCGGCATCGAGGCATATTATAACGTTTTATTAAGGTGGTCACATTAAACTGGTCACTTTCTTTAATCGTACTACCGACCTACAATTGCAAAGCGTATTAACTTCGATGCCCACAATCCAATATAATATCCAACTTTAAATAACTTATAATAAGTGTCACTTTAAAGTCCCCTGCGAAGCAGGGATTGACCTGACAATCAATCAGTCTAAAACAAAGTTACTAGCCATATAAATATAAGTTATTTAATTATGTAATGGCTGTTCCAGTTCTGCTTATTATTTGTTTTATATAGTATACTCTTATAATCAGAGAAAGTAATAAGTATATCAAATAAGGTAAAGATTCATGAGAAAAGTTGTAACAAAGAAAAGTGCTCCAAGATAAAGAGTACCTACGAAGATAAATTATTATTATTTTAATGAAGCAATTTCATTTCTATAATAAGAACTCACAGGAAAACAAATTTAAAACGGTTTTAATTTAGATGATATATAAGTAAACGTGTCTATTAAATAGGTATGAACCTTGTAGATACTGTAATATATCAAACTAGCTTTTACCCACGGCTTCGCTAGCGTTGTTCCGGTTGAAAGTGACCCTTAATTAGTTTTTGTACCCCTGACAACGTGTATACAAAATTGCATGATGATCGGTCAAGTAGTTAAGGCTTTAAAGCGGGACAAACAAACAAATTCACATTCGCATTTATAATATTAGTTACGATTATAGACACTGAATCTACATATTTTCATAGATACATAGTATCACGCTTATATCCTCGAAGGGACAGGTAGAATTGTATTACATACCCAATTCGCCAACATTTCTCGGGTCCATAATAGAGGCCGAACGATTGTCGTCTTCCGGATACAATTTTCTTTCTTAATTTTATTGTTTGTTTTAGTTGTTGGCTTCAGATGGCCTTGACAATCTTACGCGGACTGTTGGTGAGCGCAAAAGGCTCCCAACCCGTTGCCGGACAACGCCAGACTCCGTACTATATAGAATTTCTTGACTACGCCAGTAATATATAAGTCAATGTTCTTGACAGACAAACCCCCATATCAATTTACCCGGCCCATGAATCGAACCGCAGACCTCATGCACAGCAATCGCATTCACTATTACCGCGACTCGACGCTTCTTTGAATTTTTGTGCGTATACCAAGTATAATATATGTATCTATAGATACAGCATATCATACGTATACCAAGTATAATATATGTATCTATAGATACAGCATAGTGTCTACTCACTAACCAATAAACTTTAACGTTCATAAGTATTACTTTCTGATCTAATTGAAGAAATTATTTTGACTTAGACTTCAGATTCACCAAGCACTAATACAGCGCCTTTCATACGCAAACAAAAATATGAGCAATATGCTTGCAAAGCTCAACTCTATTTCCTATCTTCTTTATATAGAAACCTATTACCTAGTAAAGTACGCCATTTTATCGTAACTTAAATAATTTACGCTGCAGCCCTTTATCTAAGTACATATCTTTCTTTGTATCAACTTTTCGTGAAAGCTTTCACCTTATTTGTAATATTAGCTTCGCTGATTACAGGGGTCAGCTATCTGAAAGTAACTAGACTACACAAAGGCTTTTTGCCCAAGTTAACAAAGTTCTCGCGAAATAAGGGTGCGATTAACGAAAGGGAACAAATTAATCTTAACGAAAGTTAGGAAGTAGCCGTAAGGTTGTGTTTTTATTACTCTTTTGTGAAAAGTATGCTGTCTGTACTGCTATTGCCTCGGTACTGTGTACCGAATGTTATGGGTGCAATCTAGTTAAAAAAACTAAACCAAAGGGATTAGCTCCAGAATTGTCCTTTTTAATAATGAAAAAAGCAGCTTTCCTGTCTTTAACCTTAAATAATTGTTGCCTAAAACATTAGGGATATTCCTGGTATAATAAGATTTATACCAGGTTCAGAAGTTTATGTAAGAGTAACTGGTAATCATCTTGAGTAACATATATTTCTTTGTATGATAGTAATAAAAAATTGTGATATAAAGTCCCACAAGAAATATGTGTCATAACTCATAATTTTCAACCTGTTTTGTCTGCTACAACAACCATACTAAAGTTATAATCGTAACATACCTTATAATAAGACGAGTATCGACAAGTATATGGTCACTGATACAATACAAATAAACCGGACTACAAATGTTCCACGAGTGTTCAAAATGAAGCATCACCTTACAATAATGCGTTTAGACAATCAGTTGATAGATCAGCAGTAAACACAGGTATTCCAAGCGTTTCCCATGGCTACTGTTCTTTATCTCCCATCAGTCACTCGTAATAAACAAGTAAAACGGTAGTTTTACTGCATCCAGCCAGTTTCATATAATTAACGCCCACCTAGATTATACTTTTGTGGCCTCTATTGTACGTGGGTGGGTTTCTTCAAATGTGAAAGGCTTCATTCAAAAGTTAGTTTGCGCTAAAACAGTTTGGGCGTTCTCTAATTGGTTTGCTACCGAAATCAGTTTAATGTTTTATGAGGAAGGTTGGATTTCATTTAAATGTGAAGTACTTAAAGTTTTAGCTATATTCATAATGGAAAATAATTCTTGTATTTGCTTAAGGATAGGTAGAGTTATAATAATACATTTTGTAAGTTACGATCAGGTTACAAATACTAGATGGCCTATAGCTACGAAGGGCAAGAAATCCAGTCTACTTTCGGGTGACATAGGAAACAAACTTGTAAGTTCACGATCATGAATTAAATGCATAACATTCTCATTCCAGATTCCATACGTGACAATATGGAATCTGGAATGAGAATGTTATGCATAATTTTCCTTTCTCGGAATCATTTTATTAAAAAACATGGTACAGAAACAACATAAATTTTACACAAAATGCTAAAAATCTTGAACTTAGATAACGCGCACACAGTTATTAAGTCAAAGATAAGGATTAAAAGGCTTTATTTTTGAAATACTGGCACAGCCTGTTAAAATTCTTAAAGTAGATATGTTAAAATAAGTAAAATTGGAACAGACAGACCGGTTCCCGCGTCTAATTAAGAAAGCAATTTGCAAGTTATTTATGGCCTATAAAATAATAAAGAGGTGGACCCAAGCTTATCGGCTGACTCACAGGAAATTGGTCGACGCAAACATATTTAAACTTGTACTTTATACGGGAGGTCTGTTTGTAGCTGCCCTTGCATTTGTACTTAATTAAAATTTTAATGTAGGAATATGAAAGCGCCGAAAATTGCTTGTGGTTAAAGCAGTCTGCATTATGGCGCCTCCACTTTCCTTAAGTGGGTAGAATGCTTTTACAATAACCAAGATTTTTGCCTGCAGATTCGCTTACGTTAATGTTAATTTTGACTGTAAACTTCTATCCCTGCGGAATAACACTTTTTTTCTGGATGTTTATTTAGTTATAAAACAAATCACATATGTATGTCATTACAGGAAAATCTAATGCGACATAGTGGCCATTAATATATATATAATGTTCTGTTCCTATGTCTTTTTCTGTATTTCTGACAACGTGTGTCTATGCGAATTGTATGATGATCGAGTTGAGTTGAGTCGAGTTGTTAAGGCGTAAACTCATAATAAACAAAAAATTAAACTCACTTTCGCATTTATTTTTTTATTGAGAATAAGAGAAAATGGAGAGCTAATTTCTGTGTAGCCCGACCAGAGTAATAACCAGCAACTTGGAGAAGATTGAGGCTAAATTAACATGTGTTATGTTCCTGAGGTGTTTTCGGTTTTATAGATATTTGTGGAGAGGTTTGTATTAGCGACGCCTTCTTTGTTAAGCGTCAAATCGCGAATGAATCCCACTAATTTCACCCGTTTACAGCATTTACAAATAGTAATCTGTGGCCTCAAACAGAATAATCTCCGAGTCGATAATTAAATGTTTTAGTAACAGTATGCACTTTGTAAGACGTGGTAGCGGTGAGATGAGCATCATAACCTGGGATTTAAATAATATCATGATTGACATTAATGTGATAAAAAAGGTTTTAATCTGTCAAGACTACAAAACATTATTAAAAATCCATTGTGTCTGACCACCAGTATGCCGCTGCAACTCAATATGTTAATATACCAAACTCGTACGGAATAAACCCTTTCTAAATATCAATCCATTGCTTGAAACGGTTCTTTTTCGGTATGTGAGGGCTAGGCCAAGTGAGGATAAGTAAACTTCCCACAACTTTGAAACCTCAACGGAGAACTTTGACGAATATAGATATCTTCACGAACATTTTTTTCACCGTCGAAGCGAGCAATAATTAATTAAATTATTTAACTCGTGCATTACTTCAAAGAGCTAAAGATGCACGCTTGCGTTCGAACGTCAGCATGGCCATCCACCCATCCTATATTTATATGAATATTAATCAATCTCTATATTTCCTTGGGAAAGGTACTTTTTCTGGATGAAAGGTATCCTTTGTCCTTTTTTGTTCCCCTAACAACAGGTATGCGATATTTCATTAAGATCGGTCGAGTAGTTAAGGTGTGAAAACGTTGCAAACAAATAAGCACACTTTCGTATTTATAATATTATTTAGGATATCATAGGACTACATGACGTCATATAAAGTTATTTACTACTTGGTATTCCTTGAGTTAAACTCTTGATAGATATTTCTTTTCACACTAACTTACGTCAAGTGTAACAATACCTTTAATATCACGCGACAAAAAGCCGGTTCAGTATTTTATAACGGCCTTACGCAAGAGACAATGACGAGGAGACAATAGGCTATGGTTACATACATAAAGTGGAAGACAATGCTATTAGAAAACAATATCGCCATAGTTGTGAGCCAGATGATATATCGATCAGAGATTATGACAATGCATCGGTAGGAATGGTATTGACAACTTTTTGATTGAATGTCTCGCAAGCGATAGCGCAAAACTTGTTTAAAAACAATACCGATTTCTCAATGATATATGACTTCGGCTGTGTCAGTTGAAGCTTTAAATTTTATGTGCATTCTAGTTAAAAACGTATTCCATAAAAGTACATAGCTTGTTTTACGATTCACTAAAATATGCAGCACATTTCACAGGTTGATATGTTTTAAATTAGTGTATATACGTCGTAGAATTTTACCACCTTTTGATTAGTAATCAATACGGATCTTGGAGGCTTTTCGAAGTGCCGGTCACTTCGAATGCCAACAATTTCTTCCAGCTGATTTTATCGTCTGACAGTTGTCGTCGGCAACTGGCCAAGGAATGTCCGCGTACTTCAAGTTTTGTGTTTTTTACGAGCAGTAGCTAGTTTATGAACGACAGTTCAGTTCCAGATTCAAATGATAGCATCCTCGTTCGGTTACAATAAAACTGGCTTACTTTAAATGTTATGTTAAATTGTGTGAAGTCTGTTTTGGTCGGTTTGCTACCTACAAGTTATAGATAGTATTTTACGAATTAGTTGCTGGGCCTTGTTAGTTCAGCAGCGTAAGTTTGCTGTTTGTTGTCACACCCGAGATCCAACGTTCAATTCACAGGTTAGTTTGCCGGTACAGAAGTTATAAGTAACGATATATGCTGGTTCTCCATAACATTCGACCGAAGTTTAAGAAGATTTTTGATAATTTAGTTATTTTGAATACTTCCTCGTAGACCTTCGGTAATAATAGATAAATATAATATGATGTTATGTAATCAAAATATATACATAACCATACAATTTTATACAGCTTTCAACTTGGTGTAACGGATACCTCTCTTGTTATTCCCGTGTCACGGGACATTTTAAAAACATCAAACAACAACCACAAATAACACTTTCCTTAGGAACGAATAAATGCATGTCATAATTTTCTGTCCCATGAAACATCGAACCCACAACCTTCAGAGCATTGGTGAGATGTTTACTTACTCTACACTACTTCACTTCTAACGAGGATGATTCGATTTTTATATAGAAGAAATTTACTTACCATGCTTACTTGCAATCTGTTTTTACGAATAACTTATTTATTTGTTTATGGTTTGTTAACAAATATAACAATAATACAATTATAACATAAATACATAGCACAATAGGCTTTGTACAAAAAGCTACGTGCAATAATAAGTATTCTTATTAATCCTAGCTACGCTAATTGCTCAAATGTTAAGTGTAGGTTCATATTCTCATCAAAGTCTTTACGATTTTGGTAATCCTACACCGAACGCGGAGTGAATTCACACCGTGGCTGGGATCTTTTTTTTTTTTTTAATAATAATAATAACGTTTATTTGGAACAAATTAAGATTACATAAATTTTACAATAGAAACGTTGATAGCTGCAAAAGTTTTAAACTGTGGCACAGCTATCAGCGCCCAATTCCAGGAATGGTATACAAGGAATGTCCCAGACTCCATTATGTATAGACACAGTAAAAAATTAAAATAATAAAGTAATGGAAAAGGTAAACAATAAAAAGAAAATTATTAAAAAAATTGGAATGAAATTTAAAATTACTTTTTCAATACAGTTGTTGTGCTTGAGTAGAGATGGTTTGTGTGTGTGTGTGTGTGTGTGTGTGTGTGTGTGGTGTGTGTGTGTGTGTGTGTGTTTATGATACCATAAGTTGTTCAGTTTCATCATAAGTCATAAGTTTCAGCCAATCAGACAAATTTCTGCGAAGTAAATTCTTGGTTAAAGGGTATATGTTAATTCTTCTGTTGATGTTATTATAAAGCTTAGAACTGATGTGTTTGTATTGACGACTTACCACTGCCGTTTTGCAAAGTACAGTTTTGCAGATTCTATCAGAGCGCCTTTTAGTGAGATAGTCAGAGTCAAAGTATACGGAGCTATGTTTTTTAAGGACTGCCTGAAGTATAAACAGTTGTCTAACTGTGAGGACATTACATAGTGAGTATAGATCAAATGTCGGAAATCTAATTGGTTTATTTGCTAAAACTTTTAGGACTGCCCTCTGAGCTCTCTCAATTCGTAACATAGACGTTTTGTGTGTACTCCCCCAAGTTGTTATGCAGTAACTGAGAACCGACTGTGCAAGAGCAAAGTAAACCGTAATTAGGCATTGAAAGTCGGCGGCAGCCCTAAGCTTTTTAAATACATAAATTAATCTTCTGATACGAATCACATTACACTCTACCTGCTGTTTCCAATTTAGAATATTGTCTACTATTACACCGAGATATTTAATACTTTCGGCGCGTTCTATTCGTGAGCAGTTGCATGAAGTGGGAGCTATATTGTTGAGTGGGCAGGTATGTGCTTTGATTTTAAATGAGTTTGGCGGTTGGCTAATGGTACTTGGGGCGAATGTTATGAATTTAGTTTTTGCTATGTTCAGCGTGAGAAGGTTTGAGGTTAGCCAGTTCATGATCACCTTCAAGGCCGCTTCAGCATTCTCTTGAGCTTCGTACCAGTCTTTGCCGTACGTTATAAGAGCTGTGTCATCCGCGTATGTGACAATTTCAGTTTGAATTAAAGGTAACTGGCACAACTCATTTACATAGATGAGAAATAGGGTTGGTCCGAGAACGCTACCTTGAGGAACGCCGCAATTTACATTGGCCTCATTACTTATAAAGTTTTCGAGTTTGACTACCTGTTTCCGGCCCGACAAATAACTTCGAAATATATCGAGGGCAATGCCACGAATGCCGATAACTTCTAGTTTATTTAAAAGCTTAGGTACGGAAACAGTGTCGAAAGCTTTCGATAGATCCAGGAATACACCGACTGTTTTATGTTTATTGTTTAGGTGATCAACAATAGTGTTCGTTAGTTTCAAGACAGCATCTTCTGTAGATCTGCCGGCTCTAAAACCGAATTGGTTATCAGCTAGGATGTTATATTTTGTGAGATAGTTTAATAATCTCACGTTGATAACTTTTTCAAATATTTTTGACAGGGTACAGAGAACACTAATAGGCCTGTAATTAGAAATAGCTTCTCGGTCTCCAGCCCCTTTGTATATAGGGTGGACAATGGCGGTTTTAAAACAATCCGGAAATACACCCGAATCTAGGCACAAGTTAAATATATGCACAAGAACTGGAATTATAATGTCTCTTGTAGCCTTAATAACAGTGGTTGGGATGCCGTCGTGACCTACAGCACATTTGTCTTTTAGGTTGAGTATAATTCTTTCAATTTCAGCACAGTCCACACTATATAGGACCATTGAATCACGCGGGGGCAGATTGACAGGGCATACAAGTTCAGGCGCAGGGTCACTAACCGAGCATACAAGTTGATTTGATTGGGTAATTTTAGCTGCAAAACTATGGCCTATATTTGCAAAGTAGCTGTTAATTTTATTGACAGATACAAGAGGCGCGTCGCATATCTTTAATAATTGAGGAGAGTGCACTTTGTCCCTATATAGATTAGCTAACTGTTTAATAAGTAGCCACGTAGCTTTTGGATTACTTTTGGCTTTTTGAAATTCTGTGGATTCGTAATCGCGTTTTAGTCTTTTTAAGATTTTATTGCAGTGGTTTCTATAGCGTAAGAATATGATTTTATGGGATTCGTTTTGTGGGTTTTTCTTTTGGGTTCGGTATAATTTGTCCCTGTGACGAATGCATCTCAGAAGGCCAGGTGTGATCCATGGCTTAATGATGCGTCTTTTACTAGGAATTTTTGATATATAAGTGTGCGATGTAACGGTAGACGATAAGATGTATACCAGACTTTCCGCGGCGATGTTTGGATCATTCGCGAGGAGTATGTTGGTAAAATTTGCATTTTTTATGTCATGTACGACTGTTGGAATATCAATTTTTGGGACTAAGCGCGCTGATGTATTTGAGGTAATGTTTGAAGAAATGAACAAGACAATTGGCAAGTGGTCTGTTATCACGCAATCTAATACCAATGTGGTGGCTATACGTGAGGCCTTCAGCAAAACATGGTCGAGACAGTTTGCTAGCCTAGTGGGAAAAGTGTGTGCAGGTAGCATTTCATGTGCCGCAGAGATATTTAAGTATTCATCGGCAACAGGGTCCATACTAGAGGGTTCAATATTTATGTTTATATCGCCGATTAGGGCAATAGTCTTATATTTCGCTAACTGTTTTAATATATCGTCTAAACTGCGAAAAAATGGCGAGAGAACTTTGAATGAGGGAGAGCGATATATAGCTATAAGTGCAATCTTGTCAGAGAATTTAATTATTAAGCAATTTGCATCTTCGAACATAGGTGTTTCAATGGTGCACTGCAAATCATTCCTAACGTATGCCACTATGCCGTCATTTTGATTATTAAACGAAGACATCTGCATTTTAAACCCTGGTAAAGAGGGGATACTCCAACATTTACTCAGCCAGCATTCGGACATTAGTATGACATCCAGAGTGTAGCTCAGTCTATTTAACAAAATTAATAAATTATCGTAATTGCGATTAATACTACGAATATTAACATGCAAAATTTTGAGTGTGTTGGTTGGATTTGTCAGAAAATTTACGCTATCCTCTGGTGAAGACACGAAACTGTCAGCAACAGAAACATTTTCGATGTCATTGTTAATACTATTTATATCATCCATTAATAAATAATAGTCGATAGTCCCCGTTCGGTCTTAAAGAGCCCCATATAACCTCTTTACACTATGACGAAGAGATTCTTCACGTAAAATAGAAGCGGATGCCATCAGTACCGTAATGGGTGGCAATCAAAACTACGACCGCAGGTCACTTGCGTAAACTATTGAACTAGCGCGGTTTGAATCGTTGTTTCTTTTAATCTGTATACATCAGCGACCAGCGTGTTATGTTAATTTTATTAAACACAACTTCTGTTGATCACACCTTTTAAGGTGTGGTCTTATTAAGAGGTCGTAATATATTCCCGATAAATATTCATGGCAACCTAAAAACATATAATGGCGTCTAAAATGTTTTTGTATATTGGTTTTCCTATAAAAATACACAATACTGAAGATGGTGTATTAATTTTTTGGAGGTTTGGAATAGTTTTTTAATATATACATTATATTGCGTGGTTGGACGAGTGGTTTGATAGGTATTCTGACCACTGCGTTTGCGCAGTGTTGTACATTTGATAATTGAAGAGTAAAAATAATATAGGTTTATAGATTGTTATTACTCAATTTAACTTGCATGTCCTGGAATAGCTCTTCATCGCACATTGAATGCATACTATTAAGATGCAAGCCTTTTACCGTCTTCTGATTTTTGCAACTAAGAATTTCGTAGCAGAACAACCCATTACAAACGAAAATCCCAGTAAACATCGAACCAGTGACCACATGATCAGTTTGAAATATAAGCACAGACTTATATCACGAGAATATCAAGGCAGTCTCGAGCAACAAGCAGCGGCAATCATTAATGCGATTTGCAATTGAAATGTAAGTATCTCACAAATTCAACTCAATCGCAATCAAAGTTTTGTAATTCCGAGCCTCATAATTTAGCAGGTGGCTTTTTAAAATCTTTTGTTGAGTGTATAATCCAGATAAAGAGCCAATAATCATGTCGATAATGAAACAGGATTATCTTGTCCGGCGGCCGCAACAAAGGAGCGGCCATATTAATAAAAATTATATCAAAATTAAAATCTTATTTCTTTAATTACGCATTTTTTCTTCCAAACAGGCTCAGAAACTCAGAATCCAAAGGGTAACATGCATCGTTGACGCTATTTATAAACGTTCCGCTTACGTGTTTTTTTTTGCGTCGCTTCACTTCTGTGCGCACCTGCTTGCGCGCGCGCATCTCATTGGTTGGACGCACGAGTCAATAACATCTAGTGAGGCCACCCTTACGGCTGTTTTCTTAGCCCTTATCTTGTGCACCTGATTTTGTGATCTCAATCTTTTAGAATGGGCTGCTGTCAGTACTGATGTGTGTTTTTGTATGTAGAATATGTTACAAGAGTCTTCTTTATCACTATAATGTAGTTTATTCTGAATTCTTATATATTTATGTTCCTTTTAATAAATGTTAACTTACGTAGGTACTAGGGATCAAGACCTGTGTCTCAGGAGGCTTTACAAACATATAATTAACGAACACAAAATACACACAGACTGAGAACCATAATTTGTGGATCATACAAATTATTGTCCCGTATAAGATCCACACTCACGTATAGCATATACGCTCGATAACGACGAGACGACTGCTTGCCTGTATATTCATATCCTTATATTCGCGAAGAAGCTAGCAGAAGTATAATACACATATTATACTAAATACTTAATATAGCATATTATAGAAGTGTAATCAGAGCACATTTCCAGCATGCGTGTTGCTACTAAGAACACCAAATTTTAATAACAATTCTCGACCAGGGATCAAAACCTTATAATACAGAGTTGGGAAGCCGTCCATGCTTACGTTACAAAATCTATGAGGCAATCTGTACCATATATAGATAATTGGATTTATGTTAAGACACTTCTAATAGGTACTTTGCCATTAACCCAAACATAATATTAACTTTAACCTCAATGTAGCTTATTTAATTCAAAACATTAAGATTCTATCAACACAATATACTTCACGCGATCAAGATTAAACTGCAATAATGCCGCTTGCGGTAAATAGCAATATATACAAACAGACCAACAAATAATACAAAAATGGCTGCCACATCAAAACGTACCGTGATGCATTACTCACGACAGTTATCACTAGATCTACGTCCGAATTCCGTACTTAAATGGAACATATTATAGCCAAGTGGTACCGAGTTAGACGGCTACTTTATGTTTCAGATTGACAATAGCTGATAACATTTAGCCGCTGTGCTGTCTATAGCCGAACCATTAAACAAATGGACAGGCTTAAAAAGCAAATTGATTGTTGTGATAAGTCACTCTGACTGGGACGAGACGTCTTTGAAACGAACGGTTGCGTTCGAGCGTAATTAATATCGGTCATGTTTCAATTTAGAACGTAGCTTATGACGAATGAAAATGGATTGTGACGTCAGAATACACAGTGATGACATGACTATGTCACTAGGACATAGTGTGAGAAAGCTGAATTAATTATAACATTAATGACAGAACTTGCACACTACTTTGCATATTCGAAATTTCAACCGTTTTTAAGTCGTCTGGATATCGCAGGCAATTTGTATGATTCCGCGTTTTACAAACGGCGTCGTCCGTTTAAAAATGATTGCTGTTTTAAAATATGCCAAAGGCAAAATGTAAATTGCCTTGTCACCACCCCGAGTCCAGACTCTTAGCACTCAAACTTGGATAGGTTAGGTTAGAAGGCGGGAAGGGAGCTCTGCTCCTGCCATAGCCTTCGTGGTTTTTTTTGTGATCACTCCTAAATAGGAGCCCCGATAATTGAACGAGTCGCCAATTTGCCTTCGGCATATTTTAGAACAGCGAGCGTTTTTAAACGGACAACGCCGTTTGTAAAACGCGGCGTCATTCAAATTGCCTGCGACATGGATATGAAACATACGAGCGCGTTCTGATAGTAAGAAACTACCTCATTAATTATTTTTTAAATGGAAGAGCTCGCCCTTTTTCATTATTAGGACTTAGTAGGAATAAGGCAGCTTGCATAATGAAGTAACATTCTTTTACAGGCAAGCGGAGTAAAAGTAGTAACTTAATTACAGCGTTTCGCCCGGCAAGACATACACATATATTATGTCTGCCGTAATTCCCACTAAGGAGCAAACTTAAAGATGAGGCGAAATTAAAGATCAGGTGGGATCTTTAATTTCGCCTCATCTTTAAGTTCTTTCTTGTTCTCTAGAATTGGCACCGCATGAGTAATAATTGGTATTGTAGGCGATAATAGGCTTCAGTGTTTTACTCGCTTACCAGTAGATGGTAAGTATGTAGTCTAAAACAACTGTTTAAGTCGAAAGATCTTTTTCTACATCGAATATCCCCCATAATTATATAATAATAATATTCTACCACATACACACAATACCATCTAGCCCAAACTAAGCAGAGCTTGTACTATGGGTACTAGACAATGGATAAACATACATATATACATTTTTTTTGTAAATACATACATATTATACATAGAAACACCCAGATCAAGACAAACATCCATGTTCATGCACACAAATGTTTGAATTGTGCGGGAATTGAACTCGTGACCTCAGGCATCGGTTACACTAACTACTACGCTATCGAGGCCGACGTATAAGTAAACTTGTACTACAAGATTGTGTGAAGAAAAAGTAATCAACATAACATACATATCGATTGAAGTTTGCATCGTATTACTGCATAAACAAGTACCAGCCAGACAGAGGTAATAACGGACCGCGGTCCGCCAAATCGTCAGTTAAGCTGATAGAAAGATAATTGAACCTAAGAGAAACATCACATCACACATCTTGTCATAACTTTTGTGTAGTTGAGTCATCTATACTTATAATAACATTGTAACTGGTTGATGTCTACATTAAGAGACAGATGTGCCCGTGGTTTCATCCGCGTTTATGATTACTGCGCCACCCCCGTGGGTCGTAGCGTGATTTTATATAGCCTATAGCCTTTCTCGATAAATGAGCTATCCAACACTAAAATAATTTTTCAATTCGGACCAGTGGTTTCTGAGATTAGTGCGTTCAACCAAACAAATAAACTCCTCAGCCTTATAATATTAGTATAGATATATAAAAAAAAAATGTGAGACGTCTTAATAAGAGCTATAGAAGCCAAAACAATTAGGTATTTAATATTTTTTGTCTGTCTGTATGTTTGTAAACGCATCACGCAAATAACGAGATTTAATGCGGCTTTCACAGTTGTTTTGTTGGAAATCTAACTTAAAATCTGATGCCAATTTCGCAAAATATTTATACGAGATAGTTGCTGATGATAGTTATTGTATTGGTAATTTACTTTTAAAACTATTTTTAATATAGATATGTATTGTATTTATTGCCATTATACTAATCGTAATATTGACGGTAATCTAATGATCAAGTGCCCATCAAAAGCTCATATGTTTTATTTCATATACGTTTCTGTGATTGTCTGCACGGAGTATAAGTGGTCGCCTCGCAGCTGCCTAGTGTTGTGGGTTCGATCCTCGCACTGGACATAAATTTGTGTGATACAGAAATAGTTGTTCTGAGTTTAAGTGTTCTTTGTGTCCGTTGTTTGAATGTTTGAAAAGTCACCCACGATACTGCAGTTAATTAGTACGGAAGTATTTTTTTTAAGTAACACAAATAAATTAGATTATGATCATTTGAACAGCCTTCTGCCCGTGAATAGGCCTGTTATACAAGATTACGAACAAATCAGTTCAGTAACGCGGCTTAATTGACTCAAACATTTTAATACTGCGCTCAAAAAGCGCCTAAACCACATCTGTCTTCAGTACAAACAATTATGAGGAACAGCTTACACCAGTTTTGAGAAATCGCGACAGAATAAAAAGCTTCATGTCTCACGTTAGCGGACGAGCCGATAGTTCGCGAGTGCAATTAACCATAATTATTGGGTATTAAGTTCTTGCGTTAGAAGCTTCGATCAAATACGCCGTGGTTAATGTCCGTAAACGCGTTTGAGGAACTTAGCGGGAATATGCTGTATGACATGCTTGCGATATGAGCGTGCGCCTTTGCCTATGCATAGTTTCGGTTCAGAAATTTGGATAAGCAAGCGGTTACATATAGAATGGAATAATGTTTAAGTATTAAGTATAAAGATTAATTTAGTGTTATTTAAAAATATACATTTGTCTTAAAATACTCTCATGTTTTATTAAGTAATAAGTACAGTTATATTTTAATACCTCAATAATTTTTATCTCAGTAAACCAGAAGCTATGTTGTGTTTCCAGAAAAACTACTGTAATGTAATCCCTTTTCCACGAGCAGTTGCATAAAAACTAAACTCACAGAAACAAAATATACATAAACCGAAAATAATAATCTTGTTTTAATTGTTTCTTCGGTATTATAATCCTGAATGACTGCAAGCTGGTGTCGGAAAACCAATGAAGCATCATTGTTTCTTTTACATAAGCTTGCGCTTTCTTTTGCCATGGTCAGCCTACGTACGCTGTCTATTACGTTTAACCTAAACACATAGCTGTTGGATCCCTATCCAGCAGGTATGTCTTTTTAACCGAAGGGGTGAACAACTGCACAGGGGTGCAGTACACCCTGGACTTACCCTTTCGGTAAAATAAAGGCTTCTATGTCATGTAACAATAAATCAAAGTCCATAATGCATACGATGAACGCAAAATAAAAAAGAAACTATTATAATTAAGATATTTTATTGCCTACAAATTCTGCTACTATCACCTAAAATTTTATATGTTTTATAATTTATAATAATAACTATGATAGATTCAATTCACTTAAACTTTGGTCAACTTTAATTCAAACTAGCTAATATAAATTATTTAAAGCTTGTTTGTATCATTAACTAAATAAGATTGTCGCAATAAATAACATCACGACACAATAAACAACCGAAATTATGTTCTAACTTTTTTATTTTGTTTTGAATGCGTAAATAGGTATGTAATTTAATTTGCCTTCATAATGGTGACTTTTATTAAAAACGTGACTGATTGTAATCGCCGTGTCTAATATGGTAAACGTTCCATGACCACACTGAGGTTTTTTCAATGCTGTCGCAAAACTAGAGCTATTCAGACAACGAATGATATAACACAAAGGAAAAGTTCAATGTACGGCAAAACACATTTCGGGCGTTTCATTTCGGACATTATTGTTCGCTACAAAGTAACTAGTTTCTAGATAAACATACGTACTTAGATACTATTACGCCTTATTTTCTCGAACAGTATCGAAAAAGGTCAGTAAGGATTCTTGAGTTACAGATGTGGTCAATTATTTAAGCCTGCTGATCCAAGGAAATACCTACCACCATAGGGTATAAAGTAGGAAACCGAAACAGTGAGACTGCGTTTAACTTCGTCACATAGAATTCCAGATACTTATATAGGTACCTAGTTTTCCCATTGTTGTCCTAAGATCAGCAACGTGCGAGCGATACCTCTCGTATTCTTTGTATAATGGGAAACGATAACTAAGAATAAAATGGAGAAGAAGAGAGGAACTAAAGATTAGGATTGACTAGATAACGTCCATCATTACGTCAATGATTGGCCTCAAATATTGGATATCATTATAATTAAACATTTCGACCAAATTCATTTTGCCAAACATGAATGGATACAACATTTTCCATCCAATATTACATTGGTAAAATTCGAAGTAAAAACAAGATACACAAGACAGTTCCAAACTTTGCGTGAGCTACAGAGACTTCCTTGACAGAGAAGCTCTTTTTAGTCACTTCGAGTATTGTGAGTTCGATCCCCCACACGGGACAAAAATATGACTGATCTACAAAAATTTGCTTTAGATCTGATTGATCTTTCTAAACATTGTTTCAATTTTATAAAGTCCTCTGTGACATATTATCCCTAGTGCAGGAATTATCTGATTTCAGACTTTAAGACTAAAGTCTAAGAAAGGAACCAGCGATATCTCAATGAGCAGTTAACTTACGTAAAGCGCAATTGCATTAAAATCATAAGATCCGCTTATAGTTTTAACGAGTTTACCCGTTCCCAAACTCCCAATGCAATCTTGATAGCATCACGTAGCTTCCATACGTTAAACTTGAAATATAGAGCACCGCAGTGCATGAAGAGTCGTAAACTAAGTTCGAACACACCTTACTTATACATATAATATTGTCAAAGTAAGCTGCTGTGTCTGTATTTTTGTTGCAGTTTTTAAGTACGTTGCGTGAAGTGTCGGGTTTGATTCCTAGATCGGGTGAAGTGTCATTGGCATTTTCTGAGCCTAAACATTTAAAGCTAGTTTTCAATACTGTTGGATTTAAGCCTATTTTTTTATACAACTAATGTGGCAAACAAGCATACGGCCCACCTGATGGTAAGTGGTCACCGTAGCCTATGGACGCATGCACACCAGACTTCACTTGCGCGCTGCCGGCTCTATAGGAAAGGAGAAAGTGGGACGGGGAAAGAGCGAGAAGGGAGAAAGAGGTGATTGGGCCTCCGGCACTCTAACTCACCGAACGAAACAACAGTAGGAATACTGCTATTTCACTTCAATATTCTGTCAGAGGGTAGTCGTTCCCCGGTCAAGCCGGCCCTTCATGCTGAAATCAGCAAGGCTCTTCTAATCATAAAATAGAATATTTAGAAGCTGAAAGCTTACTCTTTGATACTCAGGCCCTGGATCTCCAGTTACTTGCGTATGTTGTGAATGTGGTTTTAAATATAAGACATGTCATTGTCCGCATGGTAATATTGCAGTGGTTTACAGATGATAGATGCGAGTGCCTTGGATCTAAATTCGAATAGCATTCTGATGTAAGTCAGGCTGTAATTACAGTTCTTACACCACTATTATGAGCCACATTCTACTAAACGAGATTCCAGTCTACAACATTTGAAATAGTATTATTTGAATTTAGAAATGCCTGTAACAATAAGAGACAACAAGCGATTGCAAAAAAATCCCTGCGCTACCAAAACTGACGCAAGCGCCATGGTGTAAAAAAACATCCCTCGTTAAACAATTAGTAAAACGTTTCGAGTAATTATTTTGATAAAACATTTCACAATCTTACACACTATATTGATCATTATTTTAAAAGAGCGTCATAAAATCTCTAACCTATGCGCTATTATGAAACCTTTACATAATATATTGAAACAATTATATGAAATTAAACAATATTCTCTTTGACTTATATCTTGAACCTTTGAGGATACGTAGTAGCTCGAAATATTACCCTCAGTATAATCCAACTACTTACTCTATTGTCCGTCAAAATGTCCTTGTACAACGAAAATATCCTTTATCTTTATGACACCACGATCTAAATTTATGTTACAAACAGCCACCTCAAATTATCTCTCTATTTAAGCGGAACTTAAAACGTCCTCCGAAATTCTCACGCAAAGGTATCCCTTAAGCACCTTAATTTATGATACATTTTGCTATGACACTAATACGACAGGTGATTTTATTTTTTGGTAAAATGTGGCGACACCCTGCTGCATTTAAATATAATGACACAATGAAAAGGCTAAATTTGTCGCAATACTTAAGGGATTCTGCCCTTTCTACGGTAACCTTTTTTGTAGGGACGTTGTCGTGTTAAGAATTAAATGGAAGTAAATGCTTCATTCTGTTACCTTTACCATAATACTTGTAACTACTTATGCCTAACAAATAGTAAGTAGATGAGGTAAATTTGGGCCATTGTTTTGTTAGAAATAGTGTAGTATAGTTACACATATAATTATACGCAATTTTCAGTTTTGATTATTCTTTTGTTAGAACTACATTAATGTAAAGTACCAACTCTATTTAAACATTTGTTTATTTATTAGCTAGTAGCATAGTACAAGCTCTGCTTAGTTTGGGCTAGATGGTGTTGTGTGTATGTGATAGAATATTATTATTATTTTGAATACTTTTATTTTTCTCAGCCCAGGGCTGGTTTTGGCTACATTTACGGGCCGAAACCAAGTAAATGTAGCGTGTGGTGTGTTTAAAGTCAGGAAGATGACGTCTATATAAAATACCTGTGGTAAGAGTATCACAGGTATTTTCTAACATTATTATTATATTAGAAAAATACCTGGCCCTTTGGGAGCCTTACACGGAGACATGTGTCCAACGTGAAGAGGCCCTTAGAGAGTTTTAATTAAAGGTGGGATGGAACACCTACAGCGGCACTAGCCACAGCAGGCGTAGGACTATTGCTACGTATGGATTCTAATATATGGGCTATGGGTATGGGTGTTTGGTGGACCGGTATATTGGTAACAATGGATGAAAAACGGCGTCTGCCTTGAATACCCTAATAGCATCAATGCAATGGGCTGACAGTGACTCACCAACTCACTAGATGGGCCCCTGAATAGTCACCATAGGCATACAAGCTAGCAGCAGAGGGCAACACCGGTGTGAGTGGCTAGGGATTTCGAGCGGTACGGCGCCGGTTTCACCATCACGGGTCTCGTGACAATGGAGACCCGGAGCGGGTTTCCCTTAGTTTATAATAATAATCGGGTTTAGTTATGCCCTGATAACTTAATATTGCTTTATGTTTGTATCTTGTTTAGTTTCAGAGGAAGCAATCATTTTCATTTATACTCCAATACAGATTATAATCGGGTCGAACCATTATTGTAATGTATTGTCAAATTGAAGTTGGATAGAAAGATCTCCTTAATTTAAAACGTCCGTTGGTTCGCAAGATATAGCTGTATAGCTATTATAACATTCAGATAGTACAATATTTATCAACAACAACAGGTAAGACAATAGACGTCTTCCGACGCTTCCCGCGACCCTTTACAGGTCGTTGGTCAACCTTGTGGGAGAGAGCCTACCTCTGCTGTGTTTAGCCAAGCTGAAGTGGCACTGGGCAGAACACAAAGCTGGCAAAGCACAATAGTCGTTGGGGCGGAAAGGTCTAACAGAATATATCATGAAAGAAATATATATCTATAATCAAATCTTATTAGACTAGAATACCGTTGTTGGTACTATTATAAGCTATTCTTACTTGTCATGTATTAATTTCAATATTTTACAAGCAGAAATCAAGATACTTTAAATGTCAATTATTTGGGTTATGCAATGGTTTAAGTGGTCACTATCCAACGAGCAATGTATCGAATTTTCGAGTTGTGCCGGCTGCTCAGGGCCATCTTTCTTTAGTTCATGTGCATATTTTTTTATTTAAGGATCTCGTGCGCACTTGTGATCGATCCCTATGGTACGACGAGATATATTGGGAGTACTAAGTGCACCCAGATTCAGATCAACAATTTGTGGATTACACGAATTGTCCCGTGTAGGATTTTCTCATGCCTACATAGCTCAACGTGTCTTTCAATCATCGAAAATGATATATAAAGATACGATGCTATCCAAGCATTCAATCTATAGCGTCAGAGTGTGATTAAAAATAAATGAGAAAACAATAGAAATAACAACATTCGAACTGTATTTAATGTTTTCCTACATATTAATCTGGCAGGTTCATTGTTCTGATGCGTAAGCATACTATACGCATTGTTCTACAGTTTGCAAACTACGTACAAATAGTAAACATGCAAAGTAGATGACGTACCGTGGGAACAGTTACACATCATATTACGGGGTCGAGCGAATTCACGGTAGCACGAGCGGCAATAGACAATGACAGGAACCGTCTTCGTTCCGACAATTTGTCACGGCACGCTCGCACTTTGCTACGACGCCAAACAACCATTGTTCCACACAATTGTGTGGTGAACCAGATAAGCTAAGTGTAGTGGGCCGTGAAATGCCAGAAAAATAATGTAGCTCTAACATTAGCTGTAATGTGGGAAAGGAATATTATTACTTATTAGGAGTACCTGTGAGGAAATTCTCTTGGCAGACTGGTGTTTAAATGTGACTATATGTTTGTTGTACCAAATCTTAAGATTACGAAATAGAGGACATAAAAGCGCTATTTTTCTAGAAGGCTAATAAAATAAATACTAATGCCTTAAGAGGCATTAGTATTTATTTTATTAATTTAATGTGGGTCGATCATATTTATGCAGTGAGTTGACGATATAAGAATCAATGTGCAAGAATTGAAAGGCTACGATGGATGAGATTTTCGAAGTATTGAAGAAAATTGCATTAATAAAAGTGGAGGCCAACAGTTGACAAATTCGGATTGTAGATGATAACGAGTGTTATAAATAATTTTTAATCATTTTAAATACAAATAGATGATGTGAAAGAACAATAAAAGTTAAAATAAATTACTTTGGGTGCCGGACATTGCAAATCAATCAACCTTTGTAAAAGTCTAGCTTTTGTTCAAACATCACTATTAACGCCTCTTAAGAGTATGACTCAAATGAAACGGACCGGTATTAAATGTAAGTACAGATAAACGCATAATTCTAGGCTTTATAATACATTGCATCATTCTTTAATGGATTAGTGCTGCGATAGGTCGAAAATATACAAAATGCGATAACAAAAGTTTAGGTGTATCCTAACTAATATTGTAAATGTAAATGTGAGTTTTTTGTATGTTACGCTTTTAAGCCTTAACTGCTCGGGCGATCATCGTGAAACTCCGCAAACACTTTGTCAAGTGGTACATTAAAGGACATACGGTATCTTTCATCCTGAAAAAACAGTACTATTTCCTAGTTATCTATATTATTTCTTCAGTGGAATAAGTCTTGTATAATATTTCGCTACCCTTAAGATAAAAATCACGTAAAACATTCAATGACGACTGAACAGCAACAGTAGAAAGTTCCAAACTTTTAAGTCATTTTGTGATCTTATAACGTCACCTAATTTGTTATTTTAAACGCCGATCAATAAGACATATTAAAATTTCAACTTAATTTATGCACACAAAACATGTCCTGCGACGCAAAAGACCCTAGTAATAATCGAATAGTAAATGACGATATCGTATTACTCGATAGCAAAAATGAATAATATCTCAAAGCACTATCACAGCGATTTATCAAATGTGTCAAAGAAATCAAAATTAAAATCCTAATAGTCTTCGATGTCGGCTTAATAAAAGAGAAGTGTATTAAATTCAATCAAAGATATCATTAGAAAGGATACTGACGCAATAAAAGTTTACGATGATTGACGCGCAAATTGATAAACTAAAATTGCATTCACTTGAACTGTCTTTCAAATAGATTAGCCTAGATCAAGTCATTGTCAGATATACTGTAGCATTATCACGTCAATATAAAGCTTCTATTTAAAGCTGACCCCTGTTGACCTTTTAAATGGTACATTTCGTAATACGGTGTAAGTTGGATTATGTGCCTTGTTTAACTGGACGTAGTATATCTAAAGAGAGCTTGTTAGGTGGTGTGCGGGCGTGGTGTGCAATGCGACGTTGGGCTTAGTGGAACAAACAAAGCGAGTTCACGTGTGCCTTTGTATACACTGCTGCCTACTGCCCTTGGCTGTATAAAAGGAGTATTATATGGTGAAGGAGTAACGACAAAAGATTTCAGAGCAGATGTTCGGTTGTCATTTATTCGGGCTATCTCTCTGTACGGGTTGGATTTAACTTGAATCTTATAGGTATGGATGATGAAGATATCGTTACGTGTTCAATCATTTCATTTTTATTTAAGTCTTGCTTAAACTTTTATTCTGTTGCATAGACTTCTTTGGTAGTGTTTATACAGAACTTGCATATCAACATTAATATCTTGTTAGAATCATCTTAAATTATTTATCTTTAGACTTATCTAAGTTAATTCATTCCCTCTCTTACTCCCATTTCCCTTACTAGAACAGTCATCGATTTTAAAATCTAAACTATGAGAACTATTATAAAATACCTAGGCCTTAGATATTTTATTTTAAGTAATACGTAGATAAGAATACTGGCAAACAAGCACATGACCTGCCTATTAGTGCATAATCTATACTATGAATGTTTGTGAGGATTTATGGATGTTTGTTATTCTTTCACGTAAAATCTACTGAACCGATTACGATGAAACTTAGTATGTAGATAGCTGGAGACCTGGTTTCACACATAGGCATTTTTATCTCGATATTTCCACGGCAACGGGACTTACGCGGGTGAAACCGCGGGCAAAATCTAGTATTAAATAAATACTATACTAGTACCGCAGCCTATGATCACTTGCAATACTAATTCGCTAAATTTCGACCGAAAAAGATAAAATAAAAAGATTATGATGGAATACAAGGAAAGGAATGGGCGATGTATGAATTTGCATATATTGTGATAGTCATAGACCTGTGTTGTAAAGAACTTTAAAAACATTCGAACAACGGCAACAAGAACACTCAGACTCAGAACAATAATTCTTATGGCTGTATAAATAGCGTAATTATTTAAGTGGATGCTTCGCCAGTGCCACCGTGCTGAGTGTTGTAGGATCCATCCCCACACGAGACAATAAAATATGTAGTCCAGAAATAGTGGTCCTGAGCCTAAGTGTGGTTGTGTCCATTGTTTAAATGTTTATCAAGTTCCACGCGATACAGGCCTGATTCCAAATCCAAAAGTCTCTAAAAAGAAATTTAATTTAATTTAATAAATTATTTCATGGATCGCATAAATTTTTTCCCATGAACCATTATGCCCATTGAACTAACATCTATGTATACTAGTACTATAAAGCTGAAGAGTTTGTTTGTTTGTTTAGTTGAACGCGCTAATCTCAGAAACTACTGGTTCGAATTAAAAAATTCTTAAGTGTTGCATAGCCTATTTATCGAGGAAGGCTATAGGCTATATAACATCACGCTGTGACCCACGGGGGCGGTGCAGTAACCACTAACGCGAGTGAACCCGCGGGCACATCTAGTAGTGAATATAAGTCTAAACTCGTATTTATAATACTAACAATAAGCCACTTGATACTATCGTGACCTTACACCAAGAATACATACGGTACACAAACAATATCACGGTCATAGCAGCCGTCACAATTTGTGTTATAAATTACTTCAGAGTCGTGAGTAATGTCGTTCTACTATTAACCCAATTCTAAAGCCATTTTAGGGCTAGCACGAGTTAACTTGCACCAATCGTGAGCTGCCGTATGATTGTAGGAAGTTGGTGATATTTGGTACAATATCTATGTTTAAAGTTTAAACTACATTTAAGTGTGAACGTTTGCGTCACTTTCATTTCGGTATTAAGTGAGCTAGTATTATTGGGTATTTTTGCAAATAAATTCTTGATAGCAGTAAGGAGCTTGGAACTATGCCCAGTAATGAGTTCTCCCTGTTGCACGTAGAAATATAGATGTAGCTGTGCTCTTCCATTCTAATATTAAATGATTCGCATAATCTTCGGGATCCTCATTATTCATAAATAAGTACACATATATAGTCCCACATATTATTTCGGAAGAGATAGTCAGAGGGTATTACGCACACATTTCACCAGCCTGTTTTAGACCCGTAATAGAAACGAATTTCCTTTAGGCATAGTTACAGAATCGATGCTACTGTGTAATAGCTAATAACACGTTGCACGTCCAGTAATCAAACGTTAGAGTTCATGTAAAGGCACAGTGATACATGAAATGATCGCTGCGCCACCGAGGCAATATTGATGAAATACATTACAATTATTATGACTTCTGAATATGCTTACATCTTCCTTTACACGTTATATAATATTATATTAACATCTTTACTTATAAAAAGTTTTATAAATTCGATTTAGTGTACCTATCTGTTAATTACATCTTCAAAACTAAACTGCTGAAGCGGTTGTGATTACAATTAGCAAGGGAATAACTTAAACTTTCATTGAAACAACATATGTACGTCCACATTAACGAAGGCGAGGCTAAGAGTTCGTTTAAATACCCCAAATAAAATCAACATTTCACTTTTGTATTAATCTTTCATCACTGGCATGAAGCTTAAAGACTATTAAACGACGTCGCAGTGCATCAAAAATAAAGTCGTCAGTCGATGTCATGGTTTATGCCCTCACAGCAGCTGTGTAAACAACACAAATTACATACATAGATTCACGCCTGTTGCCCGCAGAGGGGTAAGTAGAGTAGTTGGTTTAGAATACTCCTAACTCTAACTTAGCAATTCTTCAATTTAAATCTGGCCAAAGAACTTCTCTGAGGTCTTATTATTTCCTCTCTGCGATATCATTTAGCTGCCTATTGTATCTTGTATCCCTTCGCGTCTTATATCCCTTACTGTATAATAAAAATAAGCAATAGGATCGTATCCTACATGGAACCTTAAACTATAGCTGGCGAAAATATGGTTATATTAATACACTTCTCCTACATTTTTGGGTATTCGTACCTAATACAATTATTATTGTTTTTATTTTATCTTCTAATACAACCACATTTCGTCGGCTCTTTTTTTGGTAAAAATTACTGCGGGCTAGACTGTTGCCGTGTCCTCGACACATAGTCAAATTTATGCTGATTCTGAAAAACCTTGAACTTCGCGATGGACGTAAACTTAAGATATACTTACGCCGCGGGACCTAAGATGCTTATGCATACCATGTCTCATGTCAGAATTAAAACATTAAAACTATCTTTAGTGCCGAAACTAAAGTAAAGCTATGCTCCGGGTACTGTTTATTTATCTAAATTGAAACTAACAGCAGCTAAGATAAATTCGTCGAGCGTGGGAGTGCATTTGACGTCTTCATCTGCATCGCTACGGTACTTGATCCAGATGTTTCTTCTATCTATGAGTTCCTTTAAACCATTAAAGGGGCACACACACACACGCACCCCTGTCAAATATTTTTGGATATTAATAATGGCCTAATGATTAAATATTATCTAATATTGTGTGTCAATTTAGTTAACGTATGAACATTTTGTACATATAAATGATTGATTGATAAGTTAAATCTACCATTATTCTTCGGTTTGCAAGCCTATACTTATATAAAACAAAACGGTTGCTAGAGTGAATTAAACTTTTAATTTAAATCAATGTCTATTGTTTGATTGTTGGTTCAAAGAAGTACCGACGATTTTTATAATATAAGTATACACTGTTGAATATTGATTTTCAATTATTGAATATTTATAGACCTATGCAAGTCTCGTTTATTCTCTTCCTGTAATATTAATAAACAATACAATACGTTAATAAAAATAACTAAATGTTAACTATGACTTCAATCTTCCTTTTAATCGCCTATTGTCGAGCTTTAGCAATACCAATACAAATATCCAATCACCAAATTACATAGCAAACTTTGCTTCATCTTTTTACTTATGGAATACGGCACCAGCAACATGAAGCTAGTACTAACCACATTAATAACTTACTCGAACAATTGCTGGTAAATATGTTTATTCAACAACTACATATTGAGCAGCAATGTGGATGCACCATTATGAGGTTAGTTATATCTAACTTCAAAGCGTTCCTTACTCCATGTGGTGAGCACTTACGCTTCAAGATAATTTAATTGCTTGTAATCTCTAAAGAGCAACTGACTAATTTCTTGTAATAGGTCGTATTGCCTTGCATTAATGATTCCTGTGAAAGTGAATCATCATCTGGTCCACTCTTTGTTATTGTTTACAGAGTAAAATGAACGGCCCTGAAGATCAGAGGACAAATATTTCGATTGACTGACTGTGAGAACTTCAATTTCATTATGTTCGTATACTCTCTCAAATTATATTAAGGGTGGTTTGTGATCATGATTCAACTATATAGTATATAGTTTATTAAAGTCGGTGTCAATTACGTCAATAGGGTTGCCTGAAAGCTATGAACCTTTCACATAATCTTCAACCAGGAAAAAAATTCTTCTGATTCCTTGTTACATTAAGAACATTAAATATTCAATATATTAAGAATTTAATGTTTTTTATTGCATACCACAATGTTAGTTTCTAGTCTGTAGTCTTTATACGTTTTATATTATTATTTCAGAAGTTTCTTGTTAAAATTCTGAAAGGCATTGTCCGATCGTAAGACTCCGATTCGTAGGACCGTTAAGAATTTCTCATGAGCGGGGCGGGGTCTGACCATCAGTTTGATCAGTGCACAGCAATAGATTCGCCCCTATTACGTGAGACCTGAACAAATAACTACCGAAATTTGTTTATAATAGCTTCCAAGTCACAAGGCCTTCAGCCTTCTTCTTCTTTGTTACATCGATTTTGAAAATATTTAAAATGACGATAGCTTGAATCCAGTAAATAGATGGAGGAACAATATAAAAGCATTTGCGTGATAAGTCGCAACTATCAACTAGCGCGTATAGAAAATTCTAAGTGCATTTTGTTATTGGTATTCCTACGGATTGTGTGTGTCACGATTTAATTGTTGCTGATCGTGCGAACGTTGTCACGACAAAGCAGGCTTTAAAGCTTCCGGTAGTTAAGTTTCCTGTGCATTGTTTAGCTAATTTAAAAATAAAAAAAAAATCACATGGTCTCTTTGTAGGCTAATAACCTTGATCAAGTGTTATAATTAAGACTAACTTGGATTTCCCATAGAGATAGCGGTCTCTCTGCATTAATTAAATAAAAATAGTACTGTAAATGTAAGAAATGAAAATATGACATAATATCCTTTTAAATGATTGCCCTATTTCCTTTAGTATTAATATATTTGTCGTGGAAGCCTACGCAAATTGAGCATAAAGTTCACCCAGAATCAAAATGAGTATCAATCGATAACATAATTAATGCCTGCGTTTTCCAGCACTTCAGTTCAAACTAAACAATTAAATTACTGTCCATAAATTAAAAACGTTTGTTCTGATTTATGACACCTTAGATTAAGCTCCTTGTCTACTCGAAGTACTTTACAAACACAATTAACCTAGACCTAGAACAAAAATTATGGATCACACAAGTTATTGTCATGTATGACATTCAAACCAAAACCTTTTTTTTTTCTTGGGGGAATGGTTTGACGCGTACCTCTCCGCGGGGCGACGGAGAGGTTATGTCGGGCTCACTGGGGAAAAGGTACCCCGGTAATACCGACTAAACCTACCACGGTGTTCCTCGACATAACCCTAGACGGCGAAGCCGCGCGAATCGCTTTCACATGCAATCGCAACCCCGCCTTGGTTTCGGCCCGCCGTGTGAAACCACTGCACAAAAAATACTTCCTCCACCGTCCTCCTGGGGGGGACAAAGACGACGCACGTGGGAACACTCACGCCGCCTCTCGGACCTGGTGCTGATCGGGTGGCGAGCAGGCCCACGCAGCCCACCAACCCCAGGTCAAACCTCAGGGTGGCTAAAGCTCATCTCGCTCCTTCCGGCGCCCGGTTCTGCGGTTGGAGAGAGGGTTTAAGCGCTCCCTCTCCCGCCCCGCCGCCTCCGTGATGGAAATTACTTCCTCACAAAAGGAGGCGACGGCGTTCCACGATCACTGACTCCGGACCATAGACTGAAACACGGCCGGGAGTGAGAGAGCAGCCAGTCCGACTACCGCGATCAACTCACGGCGCTGCGATGCCCAAGCGGGGCACTCCGCCAAAGTGTGCAGCGCCGTGTCTACAACAACATCACGGCATTCACCGCAGTGATGACATACGGGCGTCTCCTGCCGGCCTATGCAACACAGGACCAGGCCAAAATAACCGTGGTCAGTCATTACCTGTGTCAGCCGGAAGGTGAGGGCGCCATGCCGCCTTTCCAGCCACTCCTCAAAAACGGGACTTACCGAAACCCACAACACTCAGCGCAACGGCAGTTAACTCTCATTAATTACACTTTCGAGCAGCTATCGTAATTTTACCATCGTAGGTCGTGTGTTTGATCCCTACATGAATCTTTAAGTAAGTAATATTCCTAACGTTTCGGATAAATAAGACTACTAATAATTTGTAAATCGAATTTCGAATAAACTCTTTTTCGCAAATTTATGCCCGCGCCCAACACATTGTTTTTGTTTGCATCATGTATATTTTCTAGTAATATTAAATATCACTTACATAATAATCATTTAATCGACATATATCCTGAAACACAGGTCTAACCTCGTTCAGACAAACAATTTATATTTTTTGAATATATTTTAAGAATAGTGTATATCTGGCTATAAAAAATAATAATAATATTCTACCACATACACACAACACCATCTAGGCCAAACTAAGCAAGCTTGTACTATGGGTACTAGACAATGGACAACAAACATCCATGTTCATGCACACAAATATTTATCTTGTGCGGGAATCGAACCCGCGACCTCAGGCGTGGTAGTCGGTTACACTAACCACTACGCCATCGAGGCCGACCAAATGTTAAATTCATATAATTATTAGATTAAATCATAGAATAAATTTTATTGCACAAATGGTTACTATTTTGACAGTTATTTTGTACCCAAAAATATTTATATTCACTATTGAATGTGCGGTTGAATAAAGTTTTATAAAGTATTTCTGAAATTCTGCAAAATTTCTTCATTAAACAAATACTGCAGGCACACAACAACTATACCAAATCAAAGCGAACTACCAAATTAGTTAGAATCAGTTCAAGGGTTCTTTAAAAGAGAAAAACATGACACACTTTTGGGTACTTGTAATAATTTTGTCCACATGTTTTACAAACACGTGTGACGATGAGATTTTAAATGGTACTGCGGTGACACCATGTGTACTGCTACGTAAATGTTTCTTTGTAATTAAGCAATAAATAAAGAGCTCTTGTACTCACTTTGGTTACTACTCAAACAATAAACGCATATGTATAGTAAACAGCTTAATTAAGACATGGCGTATCCATTGGGCGAGTCAATGGATACGGCATTGAACTTGCTTTCAAGATGACCTGGCTCACAAATCCAAAAATCACAATTTAAATTAAATTAAATTAATTTATTCTAAAGTGTACGAACTAGGTTCTGCCCATAGCTTTACCCATGATGTTGCTTTACCCTGCAGGACCGCATACCATGAAATAAAAGGTATATTTTATGCAAATCCAGCTGCTGGTTTACCTGTGTATAAAATATCACCGAAATCCGTTTAACGGTTTACCAGTCCGTTTTACGCTTAAGTAGCAAACATCAAAACAGCTTCATAAGCTTTCATAAAAAAAATTGTGTCGGTAGTAGTAATTTAAAAAAAGACAACGACAAGAAATTAATTCTGTTTCGCGGGAAACTTTTCATATATTCATACAACGGACTCAAAGATCTCCCAGACTCGAAACAACTATCACAACACTCGACGCAGTAACTGCGGCTAAGCGTCGTCTACTTAAACTCATAACACATCTGTGCAGTTGCTTAGCTAAGTTACTATGTATAGTAAAGCTAAAAATAGAAACATTTACAAGTATCGCGAATCGAAACGAAGCAAAGCATTACTAATTGCGAAGAAACAACGCTATCGGTGCACTAAAGATAAACACTAACGCTAGCAATTCAACCAAGCCCTTTATCTACAATGCAAATGAAGCCTATCTAGGCAAACTAGAACTTTCTAATAAACAAGACAAATTCATAAATATGGAACAAGGTCGCTTCAAATCAATAGCTCGTAGTTACCGTTACTGCACTCACTTATTCAATACAATTTATTTCTGTACTATGGCCACTTTATCGATCATACTCTTTTTGTTACAAACCATTTCTTGGTAGATTATCTTTCTCGAGCGACCGGCTCTACAGGTTTCTTCACAAATGGACGAAGTAACCCGTCCACATTATGCCTTATATAGCAAAGCTAGGGTATCACAATTTAGAACGTCTGAATTTTAAGTGGTTCATCGAAATTCTAGAGGGTTGCAAAAAAAATATATTTATTAGTACAGAATGGTTTGTTTGTTGAGAATATCCATATCATATCTGTTTGAATATATTTACATATATTATATTTATTGTAAATCTGTTTGTTTTCTACGAATCTAACAACATGTACGTTAAAATAATGTGAGCGTGAGATAAGAAGGTAGTGAGAATCTTGACAAAAATATTACTTGATATAGGGATATCAAGTAATATTTTTGTCAAGATTCTCACTACTCCCTATATACACCATATGTACTGCTGCGTAAATGGTTCCTTGCGGGTTCGATTGGACAAAATGTTATTAAGCTTTACTGTTAGAAAATTCACAGTGGCAGTACTGAGCTTGAAAATGATCTCAGTATGTCTACTCTACAAGCGTGTGCGCAAACACAAGTGCACTCTCTGTTCCCTAACCCTCAAGATCCGATGGGACGGTAATCCGACACGACCGGAGAGAGAACAGGCGCAGGACCTTAATCTAATATACCTTAATTCTTAATAGAAAAACCCAATAACTTTTTGTTAGCCCGACCCGGGATTCGAACCCGAGACCTAATGCACAGCAGTCGCATTCACTACCGCTGAGCCACGGAGACAGTAAATATTAGTAAGGATGCGAAATTCTGCCTGTTGGTTTATTCTTTTTTCACGCATGATTTTATCCATAGTGATATTCCATGGGCCTACTTTTCAACTCGTGAAATCGGCGGTCTAGATCTTTCGAGCTAAATGAACGAAGGTGCGGATGAAAGCGAATTCGAAATACAAGCAAACTATGAGACAGTCACCGAAGTACAAGCCAAACGAGGCATGTAACTTGTGTATTAAATATTTTATAAATACAAATTTAAATACACGGCAGCACACAGGCCGTAAACGCGATTATTTACATTTTAATGTGAACACGGCGTTTGAGTGCCTCACAGGCTACTTTTAACTCCTGTTTAACGCTCCGAATAAAAACATTGCATGTTTTGTTCGGAAAACCAGTATTGATAATGCAACAAACATGCAACATGGAAAATGTATACAAAGCATACAGATGATACATTAAATTTTATGACATGTTTTGTGATCGCAAATGGTGATCGAAAGGATCCGTTAAAAATTCTTGTCAGCATAAAAATATAATTATTGTTGCATTTAATTTCGAAAATGTATGCAGTTATTGGGACTGTAACAGAATACATATGAGCAGCATATACCTGTGTACGTCTATGTTGTCTACACCAACTACAAAGAATAATTCGATTTCAAACGGGATAAACAATTCAGATATAGATAATATCTGAATTGTTTATCCCGTTTGGGGATTGAATCCGCAATACCCGGCACTTTTGTGGGAAAATGATTTGTTTTTATAAGTAAAAAGCTCCTGATTCAGTAATAAACCCAATGTCACATTTAAAAACATTGTAACATTGACACAAATAACACTTAAACTTAGTTGAACTATGATTTTTTTGGATTATACAAATCTTTGTTCTTTGCGAATCAAAATCACAACACTCGCGGCATGGATAAGCATTGAGTATTAGCTGTTGAATCTAGAGCATAAGCTCGGTATTGTAGACTTTATACATACATAGGAATATGCACTTGCTCTACTAGTGTTAAATAATGCCATTAACGCTTCACATCTCTAAAACGTAGATGGACAAAAATGCACTTCTTTTTCCTTTTATAAAAACGTAAAATAATGGAACTCGCATTTGAATTTATCTTTAATTAAAATACCATTCACAGACCGCCAGTATTATAAAACAAAGATGAGAAGTTTAAAAATGTTATAGTAGATATCGGAATCTATAGGTGTGTTCGGAAGAATGCCCTAATTAAATTAATCGTTGGCGATTTTGATAAGGCGACTAAAAAGTGGCCGGTATTTTGACATTAATGAGAATATATGGTTGCTTCTTAATAGCTTCTAAGCTTTACCTTAAAGGTTTGAATGACTATATTTGCTTCTGAGACTATAAATGTTCTTAGTAATATACGTCTGTGTGTGACATTGAGAAACATTTTTATCAATTAATCATCGCCCTGATGTCATTGTGTGGTAGTTTAATGAGTCAGGAATGTGATTATTGTGTTACTGTGCTTACGCGGCCAACATTCCGTTTGTATTTTTTTTCAATATTTTGCTTACCATAGCAACAATATAGACTTCATTTCATTAGTAACTTGTTATACTAAATAGGCTGTGTGTTTATTACCAAGATTATATTAAGGGTTAAATCCGGTGTCTTGCTTGTATATAGCAACAAAAACTATATAAGATACAATTTGATAAATTGTCATTTTCTCATTTGGATAACATGTTAGTAGTACTTAAGGAATTCCTTACTGGTTTTAGAGCCGTGATAAAATCAATATTATTTTATAAATTATTATGTTAATGGGCACATGTCACTTTGTGAATTAAAGAAGTTCATTAAATTGTCTTGGGGTTAATATGGGTTGCAGTCTGCACACATTTCTGAATAAATCAAGACAGCTTTAATTACGACGTTAGCCTTTATTTTAAATGCGAGAAATAATTATCTTCTCATATGGACATGGATAAAAAAGATAGAACAGGCATAAGTAAACCAGAAACTTCTTTCTAACTTGGCTATCCAACAAGAACTGGGTACTAAAGCTTGTGTATTCATTATACCGAAAATATACTAGCCGATGTTTTGTCCCAAAGCCGAATAACCTTTCATCGTGTCGTTAATATCTCTTCGTTAAGAAGTCAAGCACAACACAGATTAAATTTCTTCTTAAAAAATGGTAGTTCATTTCGCCTCGATGTATTATTGATGTGGCCAAGATTCTCTAGAAATACTTAAAAACTTACGCGACCTAATTGAGTTAAATAATATCTCAGGCCCTTTGTGATGTTCTAAGAAGTTTCAGAAGACGTAAAAACGGCAGTATACCCAAAGTGGGCCGCTGGCGCCCGTGGGTAGCTTGACAATTACTTGCTCGGTGGTCTGTCCGGTACTGTAAGCCATTATTGCGATATTTTCGTTTATTAAAAATGCATACCGCTCGTCACATGATGACAAAACCGATTAATAAACGTTCAACGCCCCCGGCACCCGGTTTGTGATGGGTGTAATTAAAAATTTTCGCATCGTATTTCGGCCATGAGCAATCCGTATTAAGAGCAATTGAGCTGATGGGCGGAATTGGATACGCTTGATTAGTTAAGACGTTCCAAATAGGACATGGCGTAAGATCGTATAGTCCGACTCGCCGGTGATTAAATTTGTTTAAAGTGACTCGTTCTACGTGGGCTGAGTGAATGGTACAATTAGCATTTGGTTCCTTTAAGGTGCATCGATATAGTATTTTAAGAAAATCTCGTTGATTTATATGTTGCATAGTTACAATAATTTCAAAAATAACAACTTTATCACTCTTTTTAGATAAAATTAATATTAATGTTAGTAAATACATATGTGTGTGTAGTGCCTACAATTATCACATTATAATTATATTTACCCAGGTATATGCCCGAAGAAGTACGCAGAGATGTATAAACACCATTGTCGGCCTCGATGGCCTAGTGGTTAGTGTAGCCGACTGCCACGCTAGAGGTTGCGGGTTCGATTCCCGCACAAGTCAAACATTTGTGTGCGTGAACATGGATGTTTGTCTTGGTCTGGGTGTTTCTATGTATAATACGATTGTATTTACAAAAAAAAGTATATATGTATGTTTATCCATTGTCTAGTACCCATAGTACAAGCTCTGCTTAGTTTGGGCTAGATGGTGATGTGTGTATGTGATAGAATATTATTATTACCATTACTAATATTTTGTCAGCTGTTTTTTGCACGGAATCGGCGGCGAACCTGTTGCTGTTTACCGTAGGTACTTCGTGCTGCTACTGCAAATGTTCTATCAGAAAACCCAATTACACTTCGCCGGACCTGGAAATTGAAACCGAAATCTCACATTCGCATCAATCTGCAAAGATTTTATGCTACAGAACCAATAAGGAATTCTTATTAGTATTGGTGTACCTATAAATTTAGGCAACTGAACATAGAAAGAAAATTATTTACTTTGACACACTTATCTTTCTGACATCCCATTAGTTATTTATTAAAAAACTGAGATGTTAATAGCTCATAACAAAGAAGTTTAATACGCTAGCGTAAATGCCAGGATTTAAGAATAAATAGGGATAAAATCCTACGCGTTAATCAAGGTTCAATCACCTTATCTAAAAAAAAAGAAAGAAAAACTTTAAACGGCTTACGAACAACAACAATCCAAGCAACTTTAAACATTTTTAGAAGTATAATATTTATAGTATACCTATGTATTACTACAAAAAAATATCATAAAATATATGCATCTTTTTAAAATCCTATTTACATCTTTAAAACATTCAAATATATTAAAGTATGTTTTACTAAGATTAAGCATATTAATTACTGAATCTCAGGTCAATGTTATAATCCAATATCCACAATAAATATATAAGACGTTTAGCCTAAAATAAGATGCCATATAATCCGTAAAAATACTACACATTTATATCGGATCATCTAGTCCACTTTAAGCCGTCGGTTATATATAGTTTGTTCGATTATTTTATTCGATCTAACAACATCGATTCGAGCTACAAATGGCAATAAACTTGCTTAAACATCGAACAGCTCTTTATTGACAACTTTACATTTATAGTCAGCGAGATGACGCTTAAGCTGTAGTTAACACAAGATAGGAAATAACGACAGCAGTTACACCAAACTGCTTCGTATAATTCCTAATAATTGGGGATTGTAACGTTGACAATCCTTAATCCAATACCAACTAATATTATAAATGTGATAGTATGTTTGTTTTTCCTATCCTTATGTCGATAGGATAGAAATAAGTGGTTCTTTGAAGAAATATACTCATATATGTTACGGTAAATGCGATTAAATAAAAATTATTCATAATTATCTATCATTATTAATAATTACCGAAAGGCGAGATAAAAGTAAGAAGTTACTCACATTTATCAGTGATTATTAATAATTTAACCTCAGTACCGATAAATGAAATAAATTTTCAAAAATAACGTAAGCTAAGCGTCTTTTTGTTCCATCGTTCATCAGGGGATACAAATTTATCATTTTAGTATCCTAAAATCACCTTCAAATAAATATCACTAAAGCAACTTTTATGGCCATTCTTACAAGTAAAAGTTATCCGAAAAATAAATCGCATGCTGTCTCACTCATGTTAGAAGCGAGATATTGCGAGACTTTTATCTTATAAATAAATGCTATCTGGAGGTGTTAGTACCTTGGTGGTTATAAAAATAATATCCCTCCACGGGGGCAGACGGAGGGATTATGTCGGACTCGCCGCCGCGCCGGGTTAAAAGAAAGATGGAATAAGAATAATAAGATGGCGTACCTCCCGGAATACCGACTAAACCTACCACGGTGTTCCTCGACAAAACCACTATCGACGGGACCGCGCGAATCGATTTCGCATGCAGTCGCGACCCCGCCGAGGTAACGGCCCGCCGTATGAAACGGCAGGCCACTACACAAAGAGACCTACCCAAAGGCACTCACTCAAATGTATTCCCTACTGTCTCCACGCTAGAGGAGAGATGGACTCGACACAGAGGCGCGCGTGGGAACACGCACGCCGCCTCTCGGACCTGGTGCTGAACGGATGGCGGGCAGGCCCACGAAGCCCGCCACCCCCAGGTCAAACCTCAGGGTGGCTGAAGGTCGTCCCTCTCCCGCTCCGCCGCCTCCTTGATGGAAATCACTTCCTCAAAGAAGGAGGCGACGGCGTTCCACGACCTCTCACTCCGGACCATAGACTGAACTACAGCTGGGAGCGAGAGGGCAACCGATCCGACTGCCGCGATCAACTCACGGCGCTGCGATGCCTTGGCGGGGCAAACCGCCAAAGTGTGCAGCGCCGTGTCCTCAACAACGTCGCGGCAGTCGCTGCAGTGGTGACAACCGGGCGTCTCTTGCCGGCGTATACGACACAGGAACTGGCCAAAACAACCGTGGCCAGTCAATACCTGTGTCAGCCGGAAGGTGAGGGAGCCATGCCACCTCTCCAGCCACTCCTTAAACATGGGACTTACCGCCATGATCGTGGCGTGCCCGACCACGAACGCTTCTAGTTTAACCTTCTTAAGCCTTCTAACTTAACCTATCCGAGTCGGATTGCTCTGATTTAGGGTGTTACCCATAATGATAGTGGCGGATATTTTTAATTTTTTTAAAGTTTGCATTATTTATATTTATTTGAAGGTGATTTTAGGATACCAAAATAATAATTTTATCCGGGTCGTTTATGTACACCCGGGTGATTATATTCGCGGGTGATCAAAATACACTAAAGAGTCGCCTATGATGATATCACCCAGGTGATCATAGTGGAATAGACCAATTTTACGGAGTCCATGATTGTATAATTTTTATTTTATCTGTTTTTGTTTGAGCAAAACCAAAAAAAGATTTGCATGTAAGTTTCTGTTAGTATTTGTAAGAACTATGGTATTATAAATAAATACCTACTGGACAACTAACTTTGAGTATTATTTTATATAATTATTAATAACAACTGGTAAAAGTGATGAATTTCACTTTTATATTCACATTTACCAAATCATGAGGTAATTATTAATAATGACAGATAATTATTAATAATTTTAAGAATTAAAGTAACGTATATAATGTTGAAGGAACAGCTTTTATGGTTTATGTTTACGAATTACAAGACAAATGATTATTACGAGTCTGGACGTATATTGTGTTTGTAAACGCCTCTACGTCACAGAGATAGAAATATAAAAAAGGTCATAAATATATCCGAGTATATAATAAACAGACATTACCATAGTACATAATAGACCAGAAATAATATACATAAACAAAATAGAATACAAAACATGCTTGATAGACATTACAGTACCATCTGATTACAACATAGGAGCAAAAGAAATAGAAAATCTTAGTAAATATCATGCACTAAAGAAAGAAATAACTAGGCTATGGAAACCATCAACAGAAATAATACCCATAGTAGTAGGAGCCACCAGAGTAATAGCCAAAAACCTAAATAAATATTGTAGCAAATTAGATTCCAACATAAACATTCCAATTATTCAAAAACAGGCAGCAATACACACCTCGACAATAGTCAGCAAAGTTTTAGGAGATACGATATTTGTTAGCGGGGGCACTGAGCCACCTTCTCCCTGAGGGTCTCAGGGTGGGTAGGGGAGACCTAGGTGAGTTGTGACAGAGGAGAGTTGTGACAAAGACGATTACTCGGAACCTATGAACGTTAGCGAGCTGGCAACAGCGCACGATTGTTTCTTTAGAGACGCGGTACTTGACGCAGTACGCGCCAGAGGCGCACGACATGCGTTTGCGTGAGTACGACGTCTGCATTAAAAAAAGAACGAAAAGTAAGTATTTTATCAAAATTTTGATTGTATTTATATTGTGACATATTACATTCACGTGGTTATTCAATTTTTGCTTAGACTGCGTGGTTGTTGAAGTTTCAAAGCGTGGCATTGTCTTGCTGTATTTGCATTTTGTTTCGAAATTACGAATTATTATTCCGACCAGGTCGTAATTTTTGGCACCTAAGAGAGTTGTGACACGCTGTCACAACTCTCCTATTTAGGTTTATTTTGCCCAATCCAGAACCAGAGCAATCGTCAAGTATTCAAGAAACTACAGCCAATGTAGGGAACAGACCCCATATTTCAAACCCTACAATTGGTACAGTAGAAAACAATAAAGCAAGAGTTGTTACGCCAAATCCAACTATCGGACCGTTGCCTCCACGTCTACAGCTCGTATTCCTCTTGCCACTACTTCTGATGTGTTCTCGCCAGAATCAATAAGGCCGTTTCCAAAAGCTCCACCAAGAAAAAAGAAGTATTAAGCGAAGAAAAGAATAAACCTAAAATACCCAAGAACAAGACTATCAAGAAAAGTGCAGGTGAACCGACCGAAGAAGATGCAGAAAATGTTTGTTTTTGCTTGTGCTGCCTTGAATCACAGGATAGGACATAGGTCAATAGCAGATCAAATGAGAAGTGGATTCAGTGCCTGGAATGCAAAGGCTGGTCTCATGAAGATTGCACTGGGGTCGAGCTGCAATACGTCTGTCATAATTGTTTATCAGATTAGATTAAGATTTTTGACTGACTTTAAGACGACTGATCTCGTAATGATGCCATAATTACTTACAAAAAAATGTATACTTGTTATGTTAATGTTTCATGTTATTGTAGTTCCTACAATTATGCCAAATGATAATTAAAGTACTTTTATACAAAAAGAAATCGTGTATTTTGTTTATAATTCCTGTAAAAGTATTTTATCTTTCAAATATAGTCTAGATATACAGCTGTCACAACTTACCTTGGTACCTGTCACAACTTACCTCGGTGTTAGGAGAGTTGTACAAAGGGAGTAGTTTCAGTTTTCATGGATTTTCTCAGAAACCTTATAACATTCATTGACTCTGATGACTGAGGCAAAGAGTTCATAATCATGGTATGTTTTTTAGTAAGATATGTTGTAACGTAATCGCCTAGGCGCCCGTCGAGCGCGGGCGCCTAGGCGATTAACGTCGCAACATATTTTAAGTAAAAATTGTCACAATCCTCCTCGGTCTCACCTACTCAGTATACCGAGCCAGAGCTCGAGAAGAGGATACACTCTAAATACTATCCATAAGTCCGTGCGCTGCGTCCTTGACCTAAGTAAGTACACATTTTTGCACAACAGTATTCGACTGAAATTAAACGCATTACATCACTACTACTAACTCAGTGACGCCTTGTCGCCTTGTTCGTTAATAATGGCTTGGATGGGATAAACTATTCAGCCAAATTTCCTTTCAGACCCAGCGTATCCATGGCCATACCCCAGGAGGTACGGTGGATCTTTGGCACTAATTTTGTATAAACATTTTCTGTACCATTTCGTGAACTCAAGAAACGGAGACGTAACGAATGTACTATTTAGCCTGGAAAACCACTTTTCCAAAAACGTGTTGGTCTAAGACCCAGTTATGACCAGCGTCCATAAAACCGAACAATTTTATAAAACATATCCAATTGTGAAAAACAAACTACATAAACTTACCACAGATTACTAGTTTCATACAGTAAATATCATATTTCCACAAGAAAACGACAATGTATAAACAAATAATATTTGTCAACATCTCAAACCCAGCTATGCAGAGAGCAGCGCCTACCATAACAAAGCAGTTTAAAAAAATAAACTTATCTTAAAGTTTCCTTTTAATCGGTTTTGTGTATGAATAAATAAACGATGGCCTTTCAAGTCATTACCCGACAGTAATAGGTAGGACCGCTAACAAATTGTCGCGTCAGCATGTACCCGCCCGATATGATTGATGACGATGAAATCGGTAATTTTATCTCAATACCAACTGAAGTGAAAACTCTAGCTACACAAAGGATTCCGTGTTATCATCTTTTTTTCCTTTTTAATGAGTTTTGTGCATTAAGATGTGGTAGTGAAATAGTAATTTTAAATTCGTAATGCCTTGCTATCAATGGCGTAAGAACATCTTTGTAAATAAAACTATGTAATTTCTTTTAAATTAAGTTGGTTGGAAAGTGATTGACAATATCATTACGTCTAATAAAGATCAATTTCATTTGGCAAGCGTGTGAAATGGCTATTACATTGTAAAAAGCTTCTGATGCCTAGTCACTGTTAGTGCATAGTGCATTTTACAGACATACATGAAAGGGCAGGTAATGTTGGCGAAACCTGAATCTCTGGCGTGGCGTGCCTTTTTAAATTGAGGGCATTTGGACACTGCAAGAAAATATGCAAGCAACAACAAAAAAAACTATCTAAAAATAAATCTTATTTACGACATGCCTAATACTTAAAGCTTTATACGAATAAATTAAAATAAACAAATGTAGAAACTTAGAGAGCCGGGATCATGTCAAGTGGCAATCCGCAGTAGGTGCCCATCCCTTCGGAGCACAGGAGGGAATTTATAAATAGACAATGAAAATTAAATGATAAAGTACCTAATATAATATAATATAACGTAAATGTATTCGTATTTTCGAGTATTCACTCTAATAGTTTTGCATTTAGTCAGTGAGCGATCCTAGAACGTTTGTATAAATAAGTCATGCCGAACTGTATTTACGGCTCAATTCAGAATTTCGTAATTTGTATTCGGCGTGTTCACACAAAATGATGCGTCAGCGATTTGTTCGCACTCCATTTCTCGGGTACGAATCACTTCAAATCAGAATTTACGACACCGTTTAAATAATAAAACGATTTCTTTTTTAGATATTTTAAAGCAAATAAAAGGAAATCCTTCGTTCATAATTAGATTTCTTTTAAAATCCGTCTGTTTGGTGTATACAGGTTTCTCATTAACTATCTAAACTTTACTCAAACAAACTTTTGTTAAATTAATAAATTACACAGTTTTAATTTTCATTTTTTTTTTGTTTTCTCAAGTGGTATTGTAATTAGACTCACGCCTACATTTACCAGCAATTGCTTTTTATGTCTCTTAATAGAAAATTAGATTATTGCCGTCCAGACTCCTTACAACTAAACATTATTACAACTAATGAGATTTTCGTGACTGGAAAATGCATTAAAACTTTCGCCGGAGTCGCGGTGTTAGGTATATAGTGAAACAGTTTTAAAGCTACTTGAAAGTCTGTTACTATAGAATAACAGTTTCAAAAGCTGTCACATTTTGATCTTTCAAATTATTCATCGAAAGATAGAAGGAATAAATAATAAAGTAAAACTCAGCTCGTGGCACTTGGCACGTGGCACTTTTTGTTTCAGTTTGGGTATGATTATATGAAGGTTTATCTTAATATTCTTCTTCTTTTCGTGTGGTTAGTGGCCAACCTGTTGTCAAGAGTTGTTCAAGCCGCCGGTAGGCCTCTGACATGGATTAACGACCGCTGTCAATCCTATGTCCTAATAACGTTCAAGATATCCAACTGTTGCCTACTTCTCCTCCTCATCAGGAATTATCCCAGAAGCACAGGAAAAAATCCTCAATGTGTAGAATACAAATAATGAAATAACGTGTCACGTTTATGTTAATCTAACCTGCTTTAGAGGCGTGGCTGACCGGGGAATGAACTTAAGCGGAGATAATTTAAAAAACAATTACTTCGCAATTACAGAATTTTTAATTTAACAGAAACAATATATACAGATACAGCACACAATTAGACTTTATACTACGCGTTACAGAAATCAGGGCGTGGTTCGATGCTTGTGACGTGGTCCTTGGGTAGAAAGGACCACTTATCTTCAGAGTAGTTGCGCAGCTGAAGAAGAAGACTGCATCCTCGGCGCGATACGCTTATATAGGGCTGCTACCGCTGGGGAGGGCAGGAGGGAGCACCTCCTCAATCGTCGCGCGGCAGCCGCGCGTCACGAGTCTACAATGTGACAAACGGACATAAAAAAATTCCCAGCACCAGGAATAAAATTATTTTTATGTCACAAAACTTTTTGGCTCGTGTTAGGATCGAACTACCTATCAAATCACTCGGCGCAATGGAAAATTTCGAGGAAACAACTGGACTATCCATGCAGGCGATAAAGACTTTTCTGTAAATTCCATAATTTAAGTGCTCCTGCACTACAGATAATTTCTGTGTCTAGGTGGTTTTTACAAACATTGAAACAATGGACACAAAGCACAACCCAAACTTGAAGCAACCATTAGTGGCTCACACTTTCTTTGTCGTGTGAGATTCAAACCCATAATACAGGACGTAGTGGCCGTGACGAGGGCTACTTAATCCAGTACGTGCAGTCTTAATAGAAACTCAATTTTGTTAACATTTTTAATCGTTATTCTTTTTTGCCTTGCGCCCTGTCACTTATGTCAGTTACCATATGTGATGTTAAAGAATATATAGAATATATTCTTTATAAATTATAATCTTAATTAACTCATAACTTGCAAGCATAATACTATGTAAAGTTATGAAAGCAAGTGACTGACATAAGGTTCCTGTCTTACCGTCTATGAAAAGCGAGTAAATATCGGTGATTCCATTGACGTGTACCGACAACGCTTGTTTAGTCTTTTGAGAAGCAAATTTTATATTGTAGTATACAGGGTGTCCGGTAACTAATGGATAACCTGGAAATGTCTTATAGTGGAACTGATGGCCGTTCATAAAAAAATATGAAAAAATCTATCCTAACTACTACCTGAGATATGTGTTTTTTTTTAATAACCATGTATAATTTTCTTGTATACTACGACCATAAATGAATGAAATCCATCGGTTTTTTGTTGTTTTATTATTAAACACTAATTATGCTAATAGATAGACAGTCAAAAGTATGCTATGCTAATAAAGCTTGCACTTTTTAATATATTTCTTTTTTTTTATGTTTTTTATTTATTTTTTTCATTTTTCCTGAACGGCCTTCAGTTCTACTATAAGACATTTCAAGGTTATCCATTAATTACCGGACAACCTGTATATGCTGGAGTAAATTGTAGGCTTCAAAAGGAACAGACATTTATAGCGATTGTGAAGACTTAGAGAATCAAATATCATCGCCTACGCGGTGAAACACAGTGAAGTACACAAATTCACAGTTAACAACAGGCAACTAAATATATAGATTTTTAATATAAATACAAATAATATGACTTGATTGTAAAATTAGTATAAAGCAGTAGTCCTAGTATTCTCATGCCGGGATAAGTAAACTAAAACTAATGAAGATAAGAAGAAAGAATAAGAATGGGAGAGGTTAACGTATAAGCCTTCGCAGCTCTTCGTTACTGGGAGGAACGCAGTAACCTGTACTCCCAAGCCTGTACCGTCCCTATAATTACCAACCGTGGGTTCCTTCTCTCAAACAAACTACTCGTATACCCCTAAACAATCACTATAACTTTTCTTACCAGATATCAGTAGGACAAACGCCTTATGTTGGCAACACCGACCGTTGAAAGAACGCTAGTTTAATATTTAGATATAAATATTACTATATTCCGACATAACCAGATCTGTCGAAAAGACCTGTCAGCGTTTTTATTGGATACATGTTAACACAATAAACTTATATCCATCGATCATATTGTTTATTAGTTTAGCCCTATGCGATCTAAATCCTCTAATACATTCCATTTAATCCTGTGAATGAGTTGGCCATTTAATAGGTGTTATTTCGATATTGGTACTATTAAAATGTAAATTCTCTGCTATCAAATATCATCGCAGCATAATCCAGAAATTTAATAATAATTTATGATCAATAAATATATTTATAATGGCGCAGTCGCGACATCTCTATGGATTTGTTAGAAGTTCTTGTAAAGTACTTTCACACTGCAACAGCAGAGTGCAGCGACTTGTTGAATGGTCTCGTATTTCTTAACAAAGAGTTTATATTACCTAAGTAAGTACTTTGTTCTATTACTTATTTAGATTAAAGCGATCCTGTACAAAGGATAGGGTAAGTGAATTAGAAAAAGTGTTTATAGAGTCGTTTCGTATTTTATGAAGATTAATGCTTGCTTAATTTGTGAGCTTTCATTTATTTTCTGGCTAGATAGTTCTTAGTTAAGACCTGAGATCAAATCCCACGTTGGTATAAATTGTTACTGCTTAATAGAGTTTAGAAGTATAATTTTGGTAACACTTACAGAATTATTATTTCATTAAAATATTACTTTTTGTTAGCTATGTTTAGTTAACATGTAATGTAAGTCTTTGGTGCTAAGAATTTGTAGCTAAAAGATAAGTTACAAATAATTTTTTTTTTTTTTTTTACGTGGGGGAATGCTATGACGCATATCCCTCCGCAGGGGCGGGCGGAGGGATTATGTCGGACTCGCCGGGGTAAAAGAAGATGGAAAAGAAATAATGTACCTCCCGGAATACCGACTAAACCTACCACGGTGTTCCTCGACAAAACCACTATCAGCGGGGCCGCGCGAATCGCTTTCGCATGCGGTCGCGACCCCGCCGAGGTTTCGGCCCGCCGTATGAAACGGCAGGCCACTACACAAAAGACCTACCCAAAATAGGCAATTCCGACATTAAAGTTACAAATACTTAGCAACCCAAACGTTAAGCAAAAGTAACCTAAAAACAAACTGCATACTGCACAGGCTAATTAGTCAATTTGTTCTGATTTAATAAAATTCAAATTTTTATTTACATACACGGATATAACGCAAAGAAAACCTAGACTTGAAACAACTTTTATGAATTACACAAGTTATACAATCATGGAATTTTTATAGTGCGTAAATCGGCGTATTGTCAAGCAAACTATATAAATAGAATATTTATTAAAATTATACCACATACGATATTATAAGAAATCCATAGAAACCAATAAAAATTAAACTACACATCGTAATTTACTTTAAATAAATACGCACGAAAAGGAACTACGTATGAAAATGCTCTTACAAACAGTCGGTTTCTTTAAGGTGTTTAGTTAAATTTGACACTGACCTGTCTTGGGTACGCGCGTGTGGGCGACAACTAGTATTTTACGACTTCCGATGGGCGGCGTTGATCAAAATAACGGTTGTATGGATTTGTAACACGTCAAAGCAAATATTTTGTTGACTATTAATAAATTTATCAATAGCCTCCAAAATAACTTTCATTAGTAATCTCACTGGCAATCAAATTTTTTTTTCTCTAATCTGATGTTTTAATATTTACTTATTTTTATGAATGTTTGTTTTACAGACCTTTTTTAACGCCTACTTGCTCAAGTTTTTATAAAAGTTTAAACTACTGACACAAATAAACTCGGTACAACTGTAATTTTTCGTGTTGGCTACTGCAACATTCGGCAAAATGGCAATAGTGCTGATTACTTAAATCGTAGCGGCATAAAAAGTACTCTGTGGTAGCGGCATTCGTGCTTATCAAAGTTTATTTCGTTAGTCAAGTGTGAAATTGAATAAGTACATTGAAGTGTTGAACACTAAATTATTTAGGATTCCACGCAAGTCTTCTTGTCGAAGACAAATTTAGACTCCACGTTACTAAAGAAGAAATGCCGTAGAAAATATAATATAATATTTTCGTCCTAGGTCTCGACCCTGGAATCTCATGTTCGTTGGTAAACGTCAATCAACGTCGAATTTTATGTCACCGGGCTGATGAGGCGGAAGTGGTATATTTAATTTGATAACAATTTTAAGCGTTGCTCTTATAATTAAGGCATTGTCAAACAAACACTACAGAAAATTATATACCTACTACTTAAGTGTCATTCAAGAAATGGGAGAGGCAGGTATATGTGCCTTCAATAATTACAGCTGTTATCTCCACTATTAACTTGAACTTACTTCTAGAACAAGTTGTTCGGCTAACTGGAGCAGTTAACAGGAATAATATAAGCATAGGCCGCGCTCTGCTATTATAATAATAACTTTAAGTATGAAAATGACGCTATAGTTGCATATACACGACAATTTGCAATGAAGATAACGGAAGTCGAAGTAAAGGCATTTCAGTTAATTAAAGTATTCGTGAAAGAAAGCAAACAAGTACCGAACACTTGATGGCAATCGGTTGTCATATGACCGCTTGTAATATAAGGTTACTCATGTGCTGCAAATCCTAAGAAAAAGAAAATTAAAATGTGATTTACGAAGATAGACGTAGTTAATATGCTTTAGGAACGCCAGGAATGATTTTAGGTTAGGTTAACCGGTGACGTTTAATGGACACAGTGGCTGACTCCCTGTTGTTACTGAGAATATTTTGATATAAAAACCTAATAACACCATGTGCAAAACAGGAATGGAAACCATGACCTCATGCGAGGTAGGTGATTTTCGTTTATAATAGCCGATCTGTTTCAGTTGAATATGCTATTTCTAAAATGCATCTTTCCCATACTAAATCCTCAGAAGATGTGACCTTTTAAAATTACATATCTAAACAAAATTAAAAGGAGTTTTATTCAATACTACAACTGAAGCTAATAAAACATATTAAAAACAGCTCAGACATTTAGGTCGACGGGTGTATTCCTGGCCTAGTTACAAACAAGTACTGAGTATTAAACATGCTGTTTATAACCTAGTTAAGATAGTATTGTCTTACGTTTATGTGAATATAAAAAACTGCAATTAGGCCAGCGTTCTTTAAAAAAATATAAATGTGTTCTAAATGTTTTTTTAAAATAAGCTGCGTTAAGAACCTTGTAGTTTAATTTCAACTAGTAAATAGAAAGAGTTTATTTTGTAGGTTTGTTTTTACAAGTTATGTATACTTATTTAAATTTCATTACTTCTATTTCAAGGTAGCTGTAAGCAGCGTTGGAAAAATAAGGATAAAGATTTTATTACAATATATATAATAATCAGCCCAGTATTAAACTGTCCCACTGCTGGGCATGGGCTTCTTCCCAATGTGAGAAGGGTTAGGCTAGTCTACCACGCTGACCCAGTGCGGGTTGGCAGACTTCACATATTTTAGAGAACATTATGTAGAACTCTTAAATGATGTTTTCCTTCACCGAAATTAAACTACTATATACGGATTTTATCGCGTTGTTTATTTAATACTCTATTACATAATTTAGAAACTGTTTACAGTACTATAATAATTTTCAGCTAATTCTATTATTAAACTATTAAAACTATTTGTATTTAAGTTTACACTTTCCCCGACGTTTCGGTTGCTTATCAGCAGCCATGGTCACGGAAAGATAGCTTTAAATTAGTAAAGTTTAATAGTAGTATAGTAGTGTAAACAGTTACAAAATTATGTAATAGAGTGTTAAATAAACAACGGGATAAAATCCGTATATAGTAGTTTAATTTCATTGAATAACATTCCCGTAAACAGAAGACAATATTTTCCTTCACCGTTAAAGCAAGCGATAATTAACTATTTAATACGCACATAATTTCAAAAAGTCAGGGATGCGCTACCTGGTTTTTAACTCAAGACCTCTGCATAGCAATCTAAGGGCCTCCCACTAAGCTATCGCTCCTATAATATAGCTAAAACTAATTTAAATAGAAGCAGTGATATCTTTATTGAGAGACCACTGGACTGCCACGCAGAGGTCTAGAATTCAAAGCCAAAGGCAACGCACATTGTTCCGAAGCTATGTTAGCATTAAACAGATAAGTATCGTTTTGATTTAACGGTTTAGGATAACTAAACAAGGAATTATAGATGTCATAGAACTCTCTATAACGTTCTACAAGATACAAGACCTGCGCAATCCACTAATGCAAGTATTAACTGAACCCTTCTCATGCTGAGAAGAGGCCCGCAATCAGCTATTGGACAGTATATAAAAAGGTTGGTATTATTTTATTATATTTATATTACCTACGAAGTTGCATGGCAAGGGGCACAGCAGGGAAACTTTCGGTTGACTTGTGATTAACCGGTACTTTCCGTCACCTGTCAACGATTGTTGGCTGCCTGTATCAATTAGCAAATAGGCTGTATGAATTAGCATTAGATAGACAGTGTCTTAATATTGGACTTGTATTAACACATACCACAAAAACACAGTAAAGTAGGAACTCAACGAATTACGTCATCGGCACTAATTTCACTATTGATCGACGTCGATCGTGGTGACGTCACAATTAGTTCCTGCAATTCATAGCGCAGATAGTTGGCTTAAGATTTGAATGATAATTATATATATAGGACTATCTCATTAAAATATTCAAAATGTGAAAATAGTGTATAATGTTGACCTATCCTTGAACCACACGATTCACCTCAATGCGTTTTCGAAAATTGCAAGTTGATATTTTCAACATAAACTCTTTTCTAAAGGTCTGCCTTAAAAAGAGTTTATGTTGAAAATATCATAGTTTACAGACAATAATGTAATATAGAAGCCTAAATATCAAAATAATAATAATAGATCAAGGGATGTATGCCTATATTACCCTGTTGAGTACTCCCAACAGGGTAACATACTTAAACTATAAGTTATTCCAATGCATTCTGATGAAAAGATAAACAAACCAAATTTAAATTTTGACGTTAAATTTTTACATAATTCCTTACTTGATGGAATAAGTAACACATTTATCCGCATTTTTAAGGTTTTCACATAATACTTTAATGTATTTACCATTCTAAAAAATATTATCCTGACTAGCAAGAAAACTGACATTTTGTGGTCACTAATTCTTTCATGTGTTCGAGTGCTTTATTATTTTTGTGTGCTTTTGCTGACGACTTGACTTGTTTACATACTAATTTGGTCAGGGCTTCACCTTGGAACGATAACATTTGCCTACAATAATTGGATAAATAACAATAATAATAACAAATAATTTAATTAGCTCACTATAATAACCTACGACGTTCATAAGTGTTATTTTGTGTCACAAAATTTTTGGTTTTCACTACTTTGTCTAATTGTAATGATAATTACGAATGATTCCTTAGGCGATTTTGTAAACAATTAAGAATTATATACCTAGCAAATGTTTTTTTACTATATTCTGTTTAATCAAATGCGGACCATAAATGATGGGTACAATTATAGCGCGATAAGATATAATTGTAACAGTTGTTGTTGTTTCTGTGTAATTTCTAACTCTTTCACTGCATGGAATCGAATGATTCAATAATGTAATTAGTTGATTGCTTCCCGTGACCAGAGGGCTGGTCTTTATTCCGCGGAAATGTAAGTATTGCCATGCAACGTGGCAATGCTGCCAGTCTTCTGGGTACACAACCAGTCGACTTTGATGCGGAGGAATTCTATGACGCCTATTAGAGGGCTTTAGTTTTCTTTTTTTTCTTTCTGTTTTATAATATTTTAGGCATAAGTTAGTTTTAAAGAGTTGTGTTAGTTGATAATATTGATTTACAATTAACGCTACAATTGGAGATCATTAAAATATAATGTCAATGAACCGTTTGTTTACCATTATATTGAATTGGTTTGAACGGACTATACAACTTAAATAAAACTGTCTTGTAGCTGAAAGATTTCTCGGCACCTACTTATTATCAGCTGTGTTCACGTTTAGAGAGTTCAAAATAACAAAATAGAAAAAAAAACCCACACAGAAATACAGAAAATATTAGGCTAGATATAGGACAGCAAATATACCTACCTAACTAGCTACAATTATTTCTTGCTTCAAAATTCATAAACTGGTCGATCAACATATTGCAAAGTAATTTGGTTGCCATATTTCACACATCACTCTTTTAACGGGAGTCTAGGTTTTTGCGTAGACTGCGTTAATACTATTATTAGTCCACGCTTTATAGTAACAGATTAAGCGTTTATCGACCTACGCATATACATTTATATGTGTATATACGTACATACGTATATATAACTGGGTACCATAGTAACCCAATGCTCTTATTAGTTAAGACATAACATCTGCGTGAGAAGATTGTATTTATGGAATGTATTGTACATACTTAAACGTTTATAACTTTGAAGAGTAGATAGCTATTCACAGTGATACTATGGTTAACTGTTTTTCTTCTCTGGCATTTTAGATACTTTTGGCGCAACGTTTATCTTGAAAGTATTATTTTTAACCCCCGACGCAAAAACGACGGGGTGTTATAAGTTTGACGTGTCTGTGTGTGTGTGTGTGTGTGTCTGTCTGTGGCATCGTAGCTCCCGAACGGATGAACCGATTTTAATTTTGTTTTTTTTTTGTTTGAAAGGTGAATTAGTCGGGAGTGTTCTTAGCTACGTTTGATAAAAATCGGTCCAAGATGGTCGCCGCCACAAAATGGCGGATTACATATTTTTTCACAACTCCCTCAATATGGGTATCAAATGACCTTTGTTTGCTTGACTAGTAAAATACTATACACTATGATAAATTTCAAATCCAAGATGGCCGCCACCACAAAATTACATATTTTCACAAATAAATTTTTTTCAATATGGGTATCAAATGAATATTGTGGCGGGGGTTTTTTAAATTTTAAATTTAATTGTTCATTTTATTATTTATAACATACATACAAAGTGCCGATTTACCAACAATAATAATAATGACATATGTTTTGGATATGTATATTAATGAGACCACAATGTTCGTATGTACTTGCTTAAAAAAGTTTAATTTTTCAGCCAAATACCCATTGATTTTCTAAAACGCCGACAATGCGCGGGCAATGACACGCGCCGATCATATGGCACCTCTGATGTAGTCAATGCGAAATGTACAAAATAATGCACAATTAAGACCTTCTCAACATAAAGTGTGCAGAAGTAGGACTTTATAAACATTCAAACAACGGACACAAAAAGAAAATCAGGCTCAGAACAACAATTTGTGGGTCACACAAATGTTTGTCCCTTGTGGAGACTCAACACTCAGTGCAGTAGGGAGGTGAACACCTAAATCATAACGCCATTCATGCAATTCTGGTATATGGTATGGTATTGCGGATGATTAAATCAGCATTCTGTGTTAGTCAAAATCAAAACTAAATTTATTCAAGTTATTTTACAAGGTAACACTTATGAATGTCAAAGTTACACAAAAAAAATCTGCGAATTTACATTTACTGCCACGTTCAGCAAAGCAAGAGTGTAGGGCTCATGAGAAGAACGGGCAAGAAACTCATAGCCACTCTTTTTAATCGCCAAATTTCGTTACAAATTATTTCGTTTACAAATCATAATTACTGTAAGGTGCTGCAACCATTTCTCCATGAACTACTACTGAACATACTCATAAGTGTTTAATAAAATTTTATGGTAGCCTCTAAAGCAGCAGTATGGTAAATAGAAGCATCCACTTACATGAACATAAATAATCAAGACAAGGCATGATGATAGTCCTTAGTTTAATCTAAGTGTTTAAATAAAAATGTAGTAAGTGAATTATCAAATTCCACGAAACCAAGATTGACCAGTCACCACAAGTAGCACCCGTTCACGAGTACGACGCCTAAGTAATAAGTAAACAGACGATCAGCGGACCACGTCTACCATAGAACAATTGCTATTGAAGTAAACGAGTCATAAAGTGGAGATACCAACTCGGTAGACATAATGTAGGATGCTACTGCTACTGATATATAACTATTCTACAAAGAATGTGATCATTGCGATACTAGTGAAAAGAACACAGAACAGTCATTTATCTGCTGACAGCACAGCATATTTTAGGCACACTACATACTACTGATAGGTCTTCAATATGTTTTTTGGTGCTAGCAAGTTTAGTTATTATGTATTACTAGTATCCTTCATAATCCTTCCAGCTAAGCTCTGTTACTTGTGTAAGGAGTGGGTTCGCCTCTGTAGTACAATGGGTTCGACACATGACGTCAATCGCATGTCAAATTGGACATGATACTCTTATAAAGCGAATACCAACGTCGAACTTAATTTCAGCAACTAAAACAGGTCAGATGTTTACATCGAACGAGTTACATACAACGGCGTTGTCAACAAATAAACTTGAGCAGAAGCGAGTAACAAGAAGGAACAAACTAAGCACAATCTATATTCTGAGTCGCGGTTCTGTCAAGTCGATAACGAAGCGGAGTTTCCGCGTTCGCGTCGATCTATGCCAACTGATAAGCGACGGCGAACAGCCAACAGTTGCCGTATCGGACGACGAACCTGCTCGCGACCATTCCAATACTAGATTGCGACACAGCCGGCACCTGCGAATTCAAATTGTCATACATTGTTTAAATTCTGCGCAGGGAATTGACGTATAACAAGTACTCACAATACGATTTGATCAATTGCATACTAGTATTGCAATAGCGGTAAATGTAGATCTTGTACGACTGTTATCAATAGTATGTACCTAAAAATCCTTACTAATATAATAAATATGAATGTGAGTCTGTTTATTTATTACGCTTTTACACCTTAATTACTCGACAGATCATCATGCAATTTCGCATACACGTTGTCAAGATGTGAAGAGATGAAGGATGAGATGAAAGGTACCTTATGTCGTTTTTTACAGTTTTCTCAAGAAGATTCCTTCATCCAGATCTTTCATCCAGAAAAATTACTTTTCCAAGGGATAGGAATTTATTAACAAAATGTCCATTAACGTGAGCGAAGCACGGCCAGAATCCAGTCACATATAATTTATGGATACCAATTATTGTACGAGACTCCCACAAATAAAAAAGCATATTTAGTGTTAATCTAAGACATGGTCTATCGTTCACTGTCTACATTAGGCACTGCTGGGGGGTCGCTGATGTAGATTCAATTCTAGCGACCCACCCACCATATAAGTTGGAACACCGTGGTGGTTTTAGTCGGTTGGCCCGAAGTCTCGGGAGATCCCGACATGGCCCTCTCGCCTCCCTTTGTGGCGAGGTGACACGTATCAGGAGCACTTCACCGCGTTAAAAAAATGTCTATCTACGTGCCTAGTATCATTTTAATCCATCACAAACTAACATCTATACATATAATAAAATTGTAACTGGTCGATATGTGTATATAGGAGATATTGCAAAGCTTACGTAAATAATAATATAGTTCTACAGTCTATGAGGGCTATAGAAATCAAAACAATTATTTTCGTATATTAGTCTGTCTGAATGTTTGTACAGTACAACAAAACGACGTACTACTACACGATACGAAATATGGCTTTCAGAATTATGTTGCTAGAGGTCTAGCTAAAATTTGGTGCATGATTCATCTTGATATGCTGCCTAGAAGTTCAGTATTATATATGTAAATCGACTTCTTCTTACATGCAAGAAAGCAAAAGAAATAGGTATCTACTTCCATAATCCACGCACATAAAGTCACGAGGATAAGCTAGTTTATAACATTACTAGGTTTTGCCCACGGCATCGCTCGCTTTAATCTAGATTTTATCAATAAAGGAGACGGGGATTTCTGGGCCTGACTGCTTTAAGTTAAGATATGGTTTAAAAAAAGCGTTGTATTTTTCTATTGTAAAATATAAAAAATTAGCTTAATTCACAATCTGGAAGACGAGAAATCTTAAAATAAGTTTATGTCACTAATAAAATAGGATATCGATTACTATAATCGATTAATGTGAATGTATTAAATAAAAAAACATAAAATCACTTGCACCAAATGATTGACTCAATCAAAGTAAATGTATTTAACAATAATTGACATAATGTCAACAGTTAAAAATATCAAAATACTAACTTGATGAAAATAAATCTGTAAATTGATTCTCGTTTACAGATCGATTTATTACCTGTGTTTGTCAACTGTATTTTTAATCTGTGCTAACAGTGACAGCTACCTGACTCTCAATCTATGATCACTCGTCTCGTATCGTTTATTGCGTGTGCGTTTTGAGTGTGTTTCCAGTTTTTTTATATATATTCCCCAACCAGTGCTTTCTTTCTACGGACTTCTGATCTTGCTTAACTTGTACGACCATTGCTATCTTAACGGACACGGATAAACTCGTTTACTCGTCTGAATTTGGCTCGTTATTTTGGAGTTTACGTCCTGCTTATCGATTGGATATTGACACCATGGATCGCTGTGTGAATTGTGGTATAGCGACTAGTCGCTGTAATACACTGGGACGACGAGCTTTAGATGATGAAACGAAACTGTCAGTGATTCGTCAATGGCGTGCACCAGAACCTGTAAGTACAACCTTTTATTTGTTGGCTACCCAGCGTCTCTCACTATAGGTTCCTTGCTATGTTTTCCATAACCATTATGCAGGAGCAACACTAATGCTTAACGTCGTTTTTTAACGCGTTATTGGATACCTACTAAACATCGATTTTGAGAGGTTGATTTTCCATAAATCCTTTCTTAGTGGCGGCTTCATTATAAAAGAAACCTACCTACTGTAAAAAATCATGCTTGTTGCTATAATAGTTGACTCTGCTTGTTAATAAGTGTTCCTAAACACGTTAATAATTATCGGCATTAAACTTACATTTTCCCTGCATTATACTTACAAATAAAGTATAGATACTTAAACATATTATAATAGTCATATGAAAATTATTTACATGTAAAAACAACTAAAAACCTAAACTGACTGTATATTTTGCAGTAATCATGATTCTTTTATTTAAATTCTTTTCTCATCTTTCAGGTAAACAGCAGTGACTATATTTGCCAAGCTTGTTGAAATTTGGCTCAACAACCATCTGTTGATGAACCACAACAACTTGGCCACCGTAGTGTATGTCTCCGCTGTGGTCGTTCTCTTGCATCATGAGTCAGCCATCTACCACCTGCGTACTTCTTAGATGATATTCTGATTATAATTGAAGATGAATAAAAGATAATTATTATTAAAAAAGCGATTTTTATTTTTAAACATCACATCCTTGTCTTGCCTATATTTTAATCTATTTGTGAGTTTCTTAATATCCTCCCACTCAATACAATACAATAAATACTACAATTTATATAGTAAATAACTGTCTAGTAAAACAAAGTAGCAAGCGCAGCTCAAAAATCAGCTGGTTAGTATAGATTGTTGTCAACTTGTTGCATAACCTCACTTTTACTAAATCTCTTATAGCTCTGCTCTCAGATTGCCAAAATCCGCAGAATTTTCAGAGATGGTTTGATAATATATAAGCTCTAAATTCATTTAACTTTTATTCTTTTACATCCAGGCCCAAGAATGTATGAAAGCGTATCCGTCTCCTTTCTATACCTCGAGAACAGTATATTTTTTCTGAACCCTTTGTTACCTTACCCTTACCCTTTGTCCATTTTTGTATCCCTGACAAAGTGTACGCGAATTTTCATGATTATCGGCCGAGTAGTTAGGGCGTCAAAACGTAACAAACAAACTCTTTATTTATAATATTAGGGGTGAAAGTATGAAATTTCCGATTTGTACTAGAAAACTGAAACTCTTTTTTTACTAAGATAGAAGAAATAAATTTAATATGGTACATATTAAATTTATTTAATTTTAGTTGTAATAATTTTATAATTTTAGTTATTAAACCTGTAGAGTTACAACGGTTTCTCGTGCAAGTCTTGCGTTATCATGCAGCAATAATGGCGAAGATCGATTCACGAGTCGGGGCTGTTTCACTGCCAGTTTTGACATCGTTGTTCGAAGTTCGGCACAGTAAACTGCTGTTATTGCTTGACCAGACCTGGGCAAGCTATAGTGAATAACACCATGAGGAGACCACCAAACAGTTACCATTACCGTTTTATTAGTAAGCTTTGCTTTAGGGCACTGTTGCGGCGTTTGACCTGGGGTCAGCCATTGCATTTTTCGCTTACAGTTATCGTAAAGAATCCACTTTTTGTCGCATGTCACAATTCGATCCAATATTCCTTCATTTTTGTACCGATTCAACAAGGCAACACAAGTTTTAAGATGCATTTCTTTCTGCAGATCAGACAAATCATGAGGCACCCATTTTTCATATCTTTTTATCTTATTGATTTGATGCAAATGACCCAATATTGTAGGTAGGGTAACGTTAAACCATGCCGCTAATTCTTGGGTAGTTTGCCTCGGAACAGCTTCCACCATCTCCTTCAATTCAGCGGTATGCACCTGTGTCTTTCACGTGGTTCGTTCTTCAATTCGAAGTTTCTATTACGAAAGCGCTTAAACCAAAAACGCACGGTGCGTTCATTAGCAGTCTCCTCTCCAAACGCAGCGTTGATATTTCGAGCCGTTTCTGCCGCGTTAGTTCTGCGACGGCACTCGTGTTAAAAAATGACTCGGATTTTCGACGTGTCCATCTTTCCCGTCTACCTAAGTTGAATAAAAAAAACAATTAAATGTCGAAAATCGAATGTTGCACATTTTTAAAATAAGAATCTTATAGGTATCATTTGAAAAGTTTCACTCGAAAATCTCACACCATGAAGGTTTTATGTCAATTCAAAATATCTATTACTATACAACAGCAACTTCATTGTTTAACCCCTATTGTTAAGTTAGGATAATAAGTATTTCAACAAAAAATAAATTTGTGAGTCAATCGAAGATAAATGTACAGCCAATTGCAGTAACGAAGTTTTTGCTTCAGTAAGTTTAATATGTCGAAAATAACAAAACATGCTCTGCATCCATTCATCAGTGTCTCGTTGAAGATTAAAAAGTTTATACGCGAGAAATAATGTTGTACCTCTGAGTTATTTATGTTTCATTACACATACATCGAAAAAGAAATCAATATTAATATATTTTATATTACTGTAGTGATATGTACATAACGGCTTACGAGGCCGCGTTGTCAATGTCCTTGTGCCGAGTATTGTGAATTTAATCCCCATATCGCGTAAAAAACTGTGTCATCCAAAAATGTTTCAAGTTAGAGGTTATTTTTGTGTCCGTTGGTTGAATGTTTGTAAAGTAATCTATTACACATAGCCTATATATACATACATCCTATCACAATAAAAGCAAATGCATATGTCGCCTATTACTTTCCTTTTGTCCGAACTCTGTTGCCTTTCCATAGAACAACACGCGATACCCTTGGTAAAGCGAGCAATGCGGCTATAGTGACTACCTAGCATTAGGCATGCCGTATACTACTATGTAAATAACATAATTATATACCTTATGTATTTTTCTGTACTCCTAACAACGAGTAGGCGGAATTTCATAATGCTCGATCGAGTAATTAAGGCGTAATAAACAAACAAACTCATATTCGCATTTATAATATTAGTAAGGATAAGAAAAAAAGTCTCACGAAGAATGCTTATATGAACATTATAATGAAGAAAATGTAGATAACTCTAGAAAAAGGATGGCTGATATTTTTTTAGTTTGTCCAATTAGTGCACTCGTTAACGTTACAGCAGCCGAGTGCAGACCGAAACGTCGTTTGAATCCAACCATCGTACTAGCGACGTGCCAAGAATAATAAATAGTGCAACCAAAAATATCGAGAAACCACATTCCTTTTTTGCATTAGTTGTCATCTTTGGATACCACATTATACTACGTTTTGCCCGAGGCATTGTTCCAGTAATTTAGATTTTATCAATAAATTTCTATCATTCAAGTACAGTAATTTTTATCTGGATAAAAGGTATCCCTATCTCTATCTCTATCTTTTCTGTACCTACCCCTGACGACGGGTATATAATTTTTATGATGATCGGTCAAGTAGTTAAGGCGTGAAAGCGTAACAAACAAACTAACTCACATTCGCATTGATAATACTACTAGTGAGAATTGCACGTTATAAATACAAAACACGTTAAGTAACTATTCTTTTCAATAAATATAGAGTGACTGGTTAAATAAGACACTTCGGTAGTGGAATGGCTGGGATTGGAACTCGCTATTTCTAGATTTGCAAGTCCTATGGCTTATCTATTGGACTACGACCGCTTTAAGGGATTGATAAATCTTCCTTGAATGTAACAAATAATAATATCCTAAAAATGACACTCATAAATCACAAAATAAACCTAGACAACATTACAATAAGTTGCCCGATGTGTGGCTTTCGCGTCACCAGAGCGCGCGTCTTTACCGCGCGAGAATCGAGCGACAAAACAAATGACTTTTGATAAGGCACTGCCTTATCAAAAGTCATTTGTTTTGGCGAGAGAAGTGTATGATCCGTTTTCCCTTCATATTCCAATCAATGAACGTATCATATTAGATAATCGAGTGAAATATTAAATTCCTAAGTGTATTTGAAATGTGAATTGATTACTTAAGACCCTCGTTTAATATTTAAATTCCTATCCCTTCTTTAACAATCATGTCGTGTAATAATAATATCAGCCATGTTTATAAAATATTCTACTAAGGGGCATGGACCTCTTTTCAGCATGAAATAGGCCGTAGGCTACCACGCCTAGTGTAAATTGGCACACTTCACACATCTTTGAGAACATTATGGAGAACTCTCAGACATGTTAGTTTCCTCGCGAGGTTTTCGTTCGCCGTTAAAACTAACGATAATTAAGTACATAATACGCACATCATTACAAAAAGTTAGAGGTGCATGTCGTGGGTTAGTATCCAAGACCTTTGCGTGTCAGTCCAACGGCTACCCCAACCAGCTATCGCTAATAAAAATAAGTATGTGTAAAAAATAACGGCTAGCATATTAATTAAAACGGTCACCTTTAACGTAACCGAAACTTTTTTATATTCTTACTAATATGCCTCGGTATAGACTGCTTCGGTAGCGCAGTGGTAATAAATAAAACTACTGAGCGTGAGGTCTTGCGTACAATACTCGGGTCGGGCAAATGTTATATTAGGTCTGTTTGAGAAACTTGCCCTGTACAACTGTGCCCGGCAAACGGTGGTAGTAGAAGATTCTCCACTAGTTACCTTAAATAGCCTGCTTAATGTGGATGTAATACCTACACCACTGCCTTCACCTTCGGATATATATGCTATGTAGGTACTTAATTAAATCGGTTGTATACATGTAAATGAAGCTTTATTCATTACATTGTAATGTAAAACCAGTATAAAGTACAAAAGACGAAGCTACATATAAATAAAAAACAGTATGCAAAACGTAGCCAGTCACATATCTCTACGTGCTTGTAGGAGCGGAACGGAATTAAAATGCGCGCGATCGTAACAGCGCCATCTGCGACAAGTCCTTTTTGTTTGTTTGTGCGATAGTGCATTACTCCGTCCCGTAGCCTCGTAATGTGTTTTATCAAAAGGAAAGAGAACATGTATGTGTGTGTCTAGCACAAGTAATTTAATTAAAGTTTACGTATGACTGAGAAGCCGCTAAGTTATAATAATATGAGGACTCATCTTTTTAGTTAGTGGATAGCAGTGTTGGTCCTATGACATCAGCTTGTACTTATGTTTTCGTCTGCTTGTAAGATTCTGGGGTCAATTCCTAGGTCGAGCTAAGTATAGCCACGTGGGTATGCAACTAGGCCAGTTACAAACAGAATACACTTCTGTCAAAAAGCATTTTTTTTTATATTACAGTATTACAGTGGTAGTAAATATTACTGCTGTGCACGAGGTCTCGGGTGAGATTCCCGAATTGACTAAAATTGTTTTGGTATTTTTGAGTAAAAGTACGTAGTCTAGGAATGAGCCATAGAAAGATATTCTAGTAAAGGTCCTATTGCTGACTAAAACTTAAAAATAGGACCTTTGCAGCACAACAAAAATCACTCGATATTACGTCAGACCTTGTACCTTCTGCGATGCTGGCATTAATCTACGTAGTAAAAGCCGATAAACTTTATTTTCATAAAAATGTGTAAACACTTCTTGGACACGTTACTTCAGTTATATTTTAATAAAGAATATTAAAAAAAAAATGTTTTCTGGAGTAAAGCTTTCTTGAGAAAAGCAATCAAGAAACTTATGGTCACTCTTTTCAATCGCCAAATGTTTATTAATAATTCGAATCAATTATTTACTTATTTTCTTATACGAGTACGTATATATAATACAAACGTGTGAGTGATAAAAACGTTTAAACATGCCTATTGTCGGCGTCCCGAGAAATGGAAGCAGGTTTCGGCAAGGTGTTTGAAAGTAGCGCTATGATCGAGACCAGGATAAGAAGCATTGTGAGACGAGCTTCTTCTCATAAAAACTTGTCTGAAGAAAAAAATATTATGTCAGTAATCGAGCCTCTGGTTTGAGAAAGCAAGTGTATATAGTTTTTGATTCTTTAATGTCTCTTGTCTTGTCTCTTTGTTCTTTAGTATATTCTTTAACGTTTCTCCTTTATTTTTAATGTCACTTGCATGTCATAGGTGAGATCAGCACAGCACCACGGTGAACTACGACAGGCTAAGGCTAAGCTCTTTTCCACGCTGAGAAGAGGTCCAGCCCAGCAGTAGGCCGGTATACGTACAAGGCTGATAATTATTATGCGGTTACATTTAAATGGCACCACATAATATCAGCCCTAATTAGGTATCTGGGGGCATGCTTGTGCCCCGCCAAGACGAGCCAAGCGAAGCACAAGGGCACTACCTACCTTTTCTCGAAGCGCGTCGTCGTTTTTTTGAACCCTTATAACTTGGGTTTGGATTATACCAGATAAACAAAATTCTTGGGATATGTTGTCAATAGCGGACTTATTAAACGTATAAAGTTTTAATTGCATAGCTCTTATACTTTAGATTTTATTGATATCTAAAAAACCCTGATTTCGTCACTCACTCACTGATGATCATCAAAATTCTTAGGTTATTTCCTAATGTCGTAGAAAGCTGAAATTTGGTATGTATGCTAGTATTAGTACACAAACAACAAAAAAATTATAAAACTTGTAACTTTTATCCCCCAACCCCTTAAACTAGGGGATGGAAGTTTGTATGCAACTTCCGCAATTTTGACGCTGAAGGTCTGAAAATTTATATAGGGACTCCTTGTTGTTATAAATAAAAAACAAAAAATCTGATGTGCAAGAAATACACCCAAAAAAAGAAATTTTAATTATTTTGTCACAAGCAACATACAAAAAGAAATAAAATCCCATGTAAAATGTTGCCAAGACGAGACCATGACTCGCACTGTCAAAAAGTTATCGTGTCTCGTGTAGAGCCAAGCTTCTAACTCTACACGCCCTAACTCTACAAGGCCTAACTTCACAAACTCTACACCTTAGTCAAAATATGTGGCTTGGCCATTTCGTTACTACAAGAACTATTGTATAACAGAAAAGTAATGAACAGTGGATAAATGTTTGACTTTACGCCCATATGAATATAGCGAAAAGGCCAAGGGTGTTTCTAAGTATTTACAAAAAAAATATACTTTATGTTTATCCATTGTCTAGTACCCATAGTACAAGCTCTGCTTAGTTTGAGCTAGGTGGTGTTGTGTGTATTTGATGGAATATTATATTATTATATTATATTATTATCTATAAAATAATCGCACAAAGATTATTACATCTTGTTGATCATGTACAAATCAATCACTAGAAGAAATTTTGACCTTCTCACGCCATTTTAATGCATATGAAATACTTTATAATAATATAATATTCTATCACATACACACAACACCATCTAGCCCAAACTAAGCAGAGCTTGTACTATGGATACTAGACAGTGGATAAACATATGTACACAGATACTTTCTTTTTTTTTTATTAATACATTCATATTATACATAGAAACACCCAGAACAAGACAAACATCCATGTTCATGCACACAAATGTTTGACTTGTGCGGGAATCGAACCCGCGACCTCAGGTGTAGCAGTCGATTACACTAACCACTACGCCATCGAAGCCGACAGTTATCTTCCTTTGATTAAACTAACGCACGCACTTTTATTAAGCCCTGTGTCTTGTTGGACTGTATTCACTTTGAAACTCTTTTGAATCACACAACTTTTTGACCCCCGTGGGAATTTAAACTACTACACTTGGCGCACTGGCTGCTCACACAACTGCACCATTTATACAATCTTCGTAATTTCCCGGCTCCAAATTGCAATCGCCTTCACGTTTCCTTGTAGTAGCGTTGGGGCACACAGGCCATAAACTTTGGAATATATATGCAATAAGCGACACTTAGAAGGCATGAACCGACCGTCGCAGCGCAATTTAAAGAATTTACAATATATCCACAAGAGCAAAATAATATAGATACACTAATATTTGCTGGGACTTCGTCGCGTGAACTGTATTTTGACTGCGATTTCATTTGCGTGAATAACACTATCTATGTACGTTATCGCCGGTAACACTTAATGGAATTCGGTGTAACTTTGCTTAGATTTTTATTTGAACTCCCAAATACTAAACTGCGTTAAAATTCGTTCATTGGTTTTCGCATTGAACTGGACCAAACTGAGAGACAAATAAAATTCTATAGTCATTGTTTTGTAATATTGTCTTTTCATTTGGTTTCGGTTTCATCTTATTAGTCGGAACTATCTATTGCTTATTATCTGATGGAGATCTACTAATCAATTATGGATGACACAAATTATAGTCCCGAGTGAAATTCGAACCTATGACACTTGGCGCGGCGGCAGCGACAAGTCGGCTGCTTGACCGCTACGCCCTTCGTGCATACCAATCTAATATCACAGCCTCGTTAGAGTTTTGTAAAGGTATAGACGATAAAAACAACAATAATATCAGTAAGTATCTATTTTGTAAATACAATAACAGATAAGCACAGAACCTCTTCTACTTCTGTAAGCTTCTTGAAAAGCTGAAGAAGAAACTTCTGAGCCATCACGATGGCAAAATGCATTAGCAAACTTTAGATGATTTTAACGACTTTTAAGGGCAGCATCCCCACTTTGTATATTGAGTCACAAACATTGCAAAACAACTATCTGTGAACCTCACAATTTTTTGTTCTATGCAATTATCAATCTCTAAGATCTAATGAAGCTGCGAGCCAGTTAAGCCACTGCGCTATCCGAGCGGTTTATTAAAACATCTTTTATCGGTCACTGAACAAGCAGTAAATATTTATGAAACAGCGATAACCCAATCGTTAAGATCGTACAATCGTAGCGTAGCGATATCGAATCTCACGCACAGTTGACGTTAACCCATTCGTAGCACATGCATTTAGAATATCAGAAGAAAATAATAACAACATTACTAATATACACACGTGGCTAGCACTAATATAATAAAACTAAGCAGTTTTCGGAAAACGGGAGGGATGCGTATATCACTCGCTGGACTATGAAATATCTCTACGCAATAAAATATGACTATCTGGTGCTGCGTTGCTACATGGAATACTGATACTTTTTTACTCTTTATGGATAAATTTTATTTTGCCATACATATTCAACCCAGATTACTAGACATACTGACAGTGGCAAGACTACCACTAAAGCGCACTCTACACTAACCTATTTTTGGTTTAATAATATACAGCCTTAAAAAATAAAGCATTATCCATAAATATAAACCTAAGAAGTAAATGTAACTATTTATCTTTTAAGGATATATCTTGATTTATCAAACTTTTAAAGGTTAAGATTCATATATTTGAAGCCTGTTGCATCAACATATTAACAAAGTCGACTGTACTAAAGAAAAACAAAATAATCAATGACTTCGAACTCTTTGAAAACTCGCATCCAGCCCATCTATCTCATAAGACTGCCCATTTAACACTGTCCACAAACAATGAGGTATCAAGTTGCATATCTGGTTCGTAACAAACGAACGAGTATCCTCGGGCTTGTAACAAACGGCTAAGATCGGGCTAATCGGCCGCACTCTGCGGCCACAAGTCAAATGCAGAAAAGTCACTGTCACGCAATCCCGCCGTTATAGAATAGCTCTGCACCATGTACTTAGTTTTCTAGATGAGTCGTGTAATTAACACGTAATAATGGTTATTATTTTTCAATAGCTTTCGCGGGTTCACGTGAATCCCACGGCAATGCAATAAAAATATTGTGTTTAATAGTCATAAAATAGTCTAATTATGCGCCAAGCTAGGTTTACACGCGATCGACATTAAACGAAATTTAAAAAAATGTACAATCATTTGTTTTCTTGACATTTTCAAACCATATACAACCCACTTACAAGTGAGCTGTTATCATTATATAGATGCGCTTGCAATACGAGGAGTATGGAAGGAAGGAAGAACTTAGGAAAGGAATTAAAAATAAGTTAGATGAACGTACGTAAATTTCCCGAACTACTATCGGGCGAAATGCAGTAACAGTTACAAACGCCAGTTTCTTAAAAGACGGGTTGTTCCACTTGTACATTCATATTTGCTCCATGTTTTCTCCAATATATTTCTCCTATTTCGCGCTCATCCTTAACATCTATCGGTAAACAATTACCCGTTCCTTTGAGACTTATACATCGATATATGTAGGTTCAAAGTGCAAAGGCTCTTAGAGAAATTTATTCTAAAGTGGAGTTGGATACCTACCGTGATGGCACAGCAAATGTAAATTACTACATTTGCCGTGGCCTCGTTTTTTGGATTAAAAGACGACCATTTGCTAGGACGATACAAGGACATAGATCCAACGTAAGAGGCCATTTGAGAGTTTTAATCTAAAGCGGGATGCGATACCTACCATGGCACTGGCCGCACTTTATGATATTATTATATTTCATAATCTCAGTCAACACAACATTACATTGCAAACAGAATATCTCTTTTTTAGTTGTTTCTTATCTCTAGTCTTTTCTTTTTTCATTACCCGCTTCGATATTGTTGTAACCCAAATATATGTTTTCGTGTCCCCACTAACAAAGCAGATAAAAATAAGGCCAGCGTTAACGACGATCATTAATATCACTTGGTAGCTTTCCAAAAGGAGGTTTAATCACAACTATTTATCTAATTCTGTTGCACCATAACCATTCACCTGTTCCAAAATGGCACCGCTAACGGTAATTAAGATTTTTACGTCTCGATTACAAAATTTAGATATTAAGTCGGCAAAACCGCTACATTTATTTTAAAGTATACGTTTTTTACTTTTATAATGAAAAGATTAATCTTTTCGTAAGAAAGAGACTCGTTGTGGTTTTTTACATAGCCTTGCATATAAGGGGGTTTCATTTGTTTAAAATGTTAGATCCACAATAAGTATATCGATTGAGAAAGTTTATTATCGTAATCTAAATGGATTACGATAAAATCACATGTTACAGAATTTTTTCATGTGGCAGGGTTACATTAGATTACATAGATCTTTGCAAAAGCTTTTGAATAAAACTTTGGAAACATATCTGTTGCCCATGACCAAGCTGCTGCTAGATCAATATATAGGACGCTTTATGTTCGTATGCGTTCCTGTGAGTTTCTCGCGGTTACAACCGCGGTAAGACTATAGTGTGCAATAATCCGTAGTGCCAATACTAACTGGAAAAAAATATGTGGAAAATGTTAAAGCCTAAACTCATGCATTACATACTTTGCAAACTAAGCTCACGTCTGTGCATACTCTCTCTCTTCCTAGCTATGTATCCCACATGGTTGTGAGTCAGCTTTCCTTATTTTTTGCTTACACTTCGCTATGTCTTCGACATCTTCGTCAGTAATATTGCATTCCCTCTTGTCCTTTAGCACTACATCTTTTTACCTTGTCTGTGCATACTAAACTCTCAAAATAATGTCCTATCAAATCTGATGCATATCACAGCTAAAAATCTCTAGCGCTTTTTCCCTCACCAAAACAATTAAGATTTAGCCAGAACGATAGCATCATTATGCAAGCTTTCGACATCATTTAGCAACTTTATTTCTGCGGCGTTTCAGAGTGGTTCTATTTATCAGCCGCTATTTATCGTAACGACTTCACGCTTTCCAGGAAGCTCTCCACGTGCCTTCCTAAGTGCCGTATCTATTTTACTGTGGCGATATAATGTACAATAGCGTGTAATTGTTAGATATCACGGTATTGAATTTCAAAATTAAGTACCATTAAAGCAACCCTTTTGCATTAGGCGAACTATTTCACCTCAAATAGGTATATTACTACAATCAGGAAACCTTAAACAAAATTAATGGCATCATGATATCACTTCAAAATTAACCGTAATTAAAGTAACCATTTTCTATTAACCTTTTTATTTTATTAAAGTAAAACAAAGTTAGTTGCGTAACACGTTATCAGGGGTACAGAAAAGGTCATGTACCTTTCATCCAGCAAAACGCACTGATCCCAAGCGAATGAAGCCGCGGCCGAAACCTAAAGTAAGCCGGGACAAAGATGTGATATTAATACGATACCTCTAATAAAATTGGTTCTTAGCACCACAGAAGGACCCGAGATTGCTTAAAGTGAGACATTAAAGCTGGGTATAACCTAAATAATAATACATAATAACTCTGTTAAAGAAGAGCAGCACGGAGCTTGGAACTGTGCCCGGTCGAGGATAATAGGTACGCTCTTACGTAGATGCTAAAACAATAGCCGGCGAAATGTGGATGTGATACAATTCTGTCTATCCTTTCGTGGATACAAGCGTGAGACTATGTATGTATCTTATCTTATCTTATCTTGTGTGGGGGCCAGTCAGTACAGACCGGCGACACTTCGACCCAGTGGGATCTTTTGTGTCGACTTCCCCAATACCGACTGCCATAGATGTTCATGGCAGCTGGGACCGACGGCTTAACGTGCTCTCCGAGGCACGGAGCAGGTGATAATTGTCAATCAATACGCACATAATTTCGAAAAGTCATATAACTTTCGAAAGTCAGAGGTGCGCGACGTGGGTTCGAACCCGGGACCCTCTGCATTGCAGTCTGTTGGTCTCCCCACTGAGCTATCGCTGCTCTGACTATGTATGTAACAAAGCTATTTAATGTAGCATTTAAGATAGCATCATCAAGATTAACAGGAAGTGATTTCACTTAAATTACGTAATCTTAATTTAATGGATCCTTTTATGCACTGTTACCTAACGCAGTAAACGTTTAACGAAACTAATTTATAGAATGATTGCTCTTAGAAAATAATTGTTCTTCATAGAACTGATTACGTTTCCATTCAAGTAAATATTAATTTGATTTAAGCTTCATTTAAGATACGTTACTCCTGAGAAATGCAGTCGATTTCCCTTTGAAGTTAAAGGCAAATTGATTTTCTAGAAAGCATCCAGCCTACTCGAACAACATAAATTAAAAACTTTTCACTAGTACACGAGATGCGGATAAGGTAGTGAGAGAAAATTTTACAACGCATAGGCGGAGCTGTGACTAAATTTCACAACGCTTGGGTACGTGCAACGGACACCCGGGACATAAATACAGGGTGTCCTAGAATATGTGAATTAAATTGTAACGGGATATTCCTTAGGTAAGGAAAGTTCCTTACCTAAGGAATCTAATGTGCTAAATAAAGGAATTATTAACTATGGGTAAAAAAAACAATTAAGATTTTCTTTGGTGCAAAAAAAATACACCAAAGTAATGCTGCATTACAAAACTAGGTCAGTATTTTTTTTAAATTGTTTTAATTTCACGAATCTGTCCTTCACAAATAATAATTGCGTAAAAAAATGAAAATTAGCCATAAACGAAGCACCTGTAGATAAAAGTCTGAAAAAGACGTACTTTTTTAAAATCTGTTTTTATTTACATAATGGTAATAAATTTTATTATTTTTATTTAGCACATTTGAAAGGTCCTTACCTAAGGAATCTCCCGTTACAATTTGATTCATATATTCTGGGACAGCCTGTATGTGTGTTCCACAAATAATTATTTCGAAACCGGCTGTTCTTTGTGTCCGTTGTTTAAATGTTTTTAAATTTAGATAGAGATTATTTTAAAGACACGAGCATTATTCCTTGTGCAGTAGTTGTTCTTTTAAAGATAACAATAAATAAATAAATAAGAAAAATAAAACAGCCAAGTACATACATATATAAATAAACACATATTGCGTATAGAAAACATTCAAAACTCTGGCTCAGTTTATGGTACAGACCATTTAGATGTCAATTTTACTGATGAGCTATCTCAGCTTAGTATAATCATCAAAGTTGCTTAAATTGCTGTCCCTTGTCATGTATACTATTTTGTAGGATTTTCTAATCATTGTTCAGAGAAATAATCTAAAAGTTACCTTTACTGAAGCATATATTTGCAGTTTTGATAGGTTATGTATGAAATAAAGTCAATGTTATTCTTAAGGTACCTATTAAAAATTCGGCCCTATAGTAGCTTGATTGATACAAATGCGTATATCGTATATATCCTACATAATAATGCCTTGGTGTCTTTTTATTTATTAGGCGAACGAACGAAGGTCCGTTGTCACATAAGTCAGCACAGTAAATAAATAATACATACAGTGCTAAGTTATGACGGTGTTGCCACGGAGTTTTAACATCCTGTGATAAATCGCATCGTTCACTCAGCTGTCAGCCAAGGTGGATCGTCCTCTCTGCAGTCATATAAACTTTTTATATGTATACAAAATGTAACAGAAAAATGAGTACGGATGTGTGAGCCTCACATCTGTGAATCACCCGAAACGTAACGGAAAGTATAAAAACAAAACGTTTAAGCAGTATGACCTACAGTAAAATGATGATGTAGTAAAATTGGCATGAATGCACGCGTGACCGTGGCACGCGTTCGTCTTCGCGGTGTGCCTTCACGCCGAATATTGTGGGTTCCAATCCCATTTGTGTAATTACCAAATCATTGTTCTAAGTGTGAGTCCCGCACACGGGGCAAGGACATAATAATAAATAATAATAATATTCAACACATACACACAACACCATCTAGCCCAAATTAAGCAGAGCTTGTACTATGGCTATTAGACAATAGATATATATATACCTATTTTTTTTGTAAATACTTACATATTATACATATAATGTGCATAATTCATCTGAGGATAACGGCATTGTATAAAATATGACCTAAATAGAACAAGATTCAATTCTGCGATCACGCTAACAAAGACCAATGTAAGAAAATAATACATAGAAAACACTGTTTTTTAGTTTTATTAAACTATTATTTATTTTTATTTTCTTAAACTACTTTTCCTAAATTATTTTTTTGTTGTCGGTCCTCGATAAGTGTGCAAAGTTTCAAATCAATCCGTCGGTCTGAAAGGAGTGAAAATTACGTTCAAACATTCCGTTACATAGATTCACAGATACATACCAAGCTAATAAAAGCGTGTCAAAAAGAAAGACTGCATTGATCCAGAATAACTTGCGATAACTTAATGAGGAAAAAGATAATCCGTTAAGCTGGACTTGTTCTGGCGACCACGACTAATTGTGTCGTCACTTTACCAACTAAGCTAGTCACGGTTTTAGGTCATGACTTGCTTCTCTGTTACCGCATTCATTTATTTCCAAGTATTTTATTAATAATTAACTGAGCAAATCAAAGCTATTTAATCCCAAAAGATGAAAGTTCTGAAATCCGCAGGCTTCATAACTTTTATCGTATAGCAATTAGTAGCTTTGATTTTACAGCCTAAAAATATGCAGGCATATGGCCTGAACATATGCATATATACATAGTTGTACTCCTTTATCCCGAAGTAGTAGACAGCAAATTTATTACCGTCTACGACAACTACACAGCTTCTGACACTGTGTTGCTACCCAAAAAATATCTTGCTAGAAAAACCCAATAACACTTTGTCTGAACCGAAAATCGAAACCACATTTACAACCGCGGCGCCACCACATTTTCACGTGCCATTTTAAAATAAGTGAATGCCTAAGATGCTGATGAACCATAAATGTAGGTCATCACAATATACAATCATACTTTTTTATTGTTTTGCACTCGTTTATGCAAAATATACTACGTTTTTCAAGCATTTACGTATTACAAACAATCTTGTAAATACACTGTCAGCAATTTGAAACTCAAACTCGAACCTTCATCATCAAGATATTTGGGCCTCAAATTAAACAGGGTCGGATCTCATTAAGCCCATTTCCGAGGACAAAGATTAACTCGCCCTATGTGGGAAATCACTAACATAAACATCGTTTAACAGGCCCCGCTCATTCCCTTGCCGATATTGAAACGTTTGCGGCCAAATTAATTAAATAGGAATCATATTTTCAGCAGAGTAATTATAAAGGTAGGAAGATACCATTATAACTTGTCCAGAATAGACCCGAATATTGTAGAATCAAACGATGAAAATGGAGGTTTTGTTGAATGTCGATAAGATATTAGAAATTTCTATTAAGACTACTTCGTTATATACGTGTCATAATTTAGACTCACCGTGTATACATAACATCTGCCTACGTTAACGAAGGTAGATGTTGTTCGTTTATATGTAGCATTCACATTTTGCGAGCAATAGTTTTAGTGTAATAGCAAGTTTACCAAGCACACAAAACAAAAAATCTTATTACAAGAAATATATATGTATATTACTCGGGTACTACGAACATTAGAATCACGACAAGAAAATATATCTGAACTGGATCAAAATACGGCATGCATTTGTATTTAGATAATCTACCACTTTCTAAATACGCTACATGGGCAGACGCGCAATGAAATTTGAACGGTGTTCTGATTGCAATACATAAAACTGACCATAATTTTATATTGATTTCGAAATTTTAACTTACCCGGCGTAACACAGTAACAGTATTATTGATCTAACACACAGATATTCCATAAGATGAGGCAGCTTGCCCGGGGAGGTATCACCCTTTCTTCTTCGGACAAATCAGCTCATACGAAACCTTACCGCTTATAAAATTTTAACCACACACTTTTAAAATAAATTTAAATTACAATTTTTACATTTTTATAATCATTTCGGGTATGATGGAAGGTGAGGGCTCCAGTGTATTGGTGCTATTCAGATATCCCGTAGTTTCTCGTTTCAAGCACTAACGCATCAAGTTGGTTTAACCTCTTCTCTGTCGGTACTTCTGAATAATGAAAATAGCATTGCGCCTTGCATTCAAGAAGATTAGGTTATTATCTCACACTTTACCACACATTATTTGTGGTTATTTTTATAGGGTATATGGCTAGTATACATACCAGTACCCATTAAGGAAGATGGATGCGTGAACTGTCCCAGATATTCAGTTAAAGGTAAGTCGGAAAGTTTTAAGCGTGAATAATTTAACAACTGTAAATCAGGACAGAGAATTTTTACTATCTTGCAAGGAATTTAAGGGGTTAAGGGTTTAACACCTATCAATACTCGACTCAAAAGTAAAAATTACGTTGCTTGTGTGTATCTATGCTTCTACTTATCATAGATGATTGTGATTGGCAAAAACCATACCAAGTAGGTATATTATTATTATTTTTTTGCAGAAAAGGCTCAGCATAGTGCGGTTGGTTATACTAATTATATTAAATATTTAAAATCTTACCATCACTAAATAAGTCATGTAACTCCAACAATAATTGTAAAAGTTACTTTTTGGCAACCAATTTTATTAATAAATGTTATTCAATTATTATTTATGAATATACATGACCAAAAAGACTTCGTCGATATTTCAAAGATAACGTAACTGATACTTCAAAAAATACTCCAAGCCTAAAGTATAGATAGACCAGTAATAATAATAGACGATATCCATAACACAATGTACTCTTTACCAACACATTGAGATACGGTGAATGCGCCCGCATGTATGGGAGTAAGTACATTCAATACAAGGAATGGGAGGGGGGCGAATTGGTGGGAACCGACAACACGTGTTCCCAATGTTCCTTCCCATCTCTCTTCGTGTGAACAAGATGCATACTGCAGGTTATTGTTGAGGGTTAAGAAACTTGTCTTATTGGAGTATCTTCATGTTCGGAAGTGTCTGATTAATCTTATCTTATCTCATGATGTTTTAATATGCTTCCTATTAGCGTTATGTAAAGATTTCACGCTTTAATAGAGTAACCAAATTTTAAATGAATATGGAATACGTTATTAGTTTGATGAAGGATATACATATGAGACATAAATTAATGTATACATGTCCTTTTATTTCAATGTATGTATTGCTATACCTCTCATCCACGATCCGATCTCATACTGCGATAAATATGTTTTATAAGTTGTCTTCCATATGCCTGCAAAGGTCACTAACTGGGCAATCTGGCAAATTGGTAACGAGATATTGGAGTGCATGTTATTCTTGATGTAGCAACTTAAAGCTTATACGTATGTTTATGAAAGACGTAAATAATGGAGTTCAAAGAAAGACCTTAGTTTTAAAACTAAAGAATATAGTATAATTCCTATAAGCTTTAACTACTTACTTATGTTATTTTCCTTGCATTATTGTAATTCTTAAAGGGTGAGGACTGTGTCTGAGTTTGAAATTCAAATCTTTAATATAAATTTGATTCATTTCAAATGTCTGTGAAGTATGATGTAAGTAAGATTTATAAATTTACGATAAAAACAAATTATTGTATGTTTTGCGCAATTTAAATTACTTAAATTAATTTACCTTAGTAAAAACATACAAGTTATCAAATGCATTATATTGGGCCCGTATAAACCCAATTATACTATTAAGCAACAAAACATAACAATATTCAAAGTGCCAGAAAAACGGCGGAACGTTACTAGAGCGCCTATAAAGCGCCTGACAGCACAACTAAATTTCACACTCGAGCAGCCACTAGTAACAACATGTCATATAAATCATGTTACATTTATATTAGCCCACAACAAATAATACTCGCCTAAGCCAACATTAGGTAATGTGTCACACAGGCAGGAAGGGGTGTAAGTCAAAATTGGCAATTTATCCGCACCAGCGTCGAATGTCCGGCTCGTCCGGACTAGATAATGTCCGACCGTCCGAAATAACTGCCATAAATTGAGTTCAGCAACTATCGTCCCTTGTCCGGTGCGCGACTTTAGTGTTTTATATACTGGAAGTGTGTCGAAGCTTTATTGTCTATTTGCGCGATACTAGAATTGTTGTTTAACCAAAAGGGATGCAACAGAGGACCTCTGTTTGCAAATAATACATACATTACATAAATACATAATACAGTCATATTCATTAGAATATGACTGTTGTGCATGTAATCTTTGGTTGGCTGCTTTATTTTTACTGCTTGGGTGGTGCATCGGTAATGAGATTAAGCAAGTCTCCTAATTCCTGGATAGAGAAAATTGTTACTAGTATTTTCTCATAGCCACTTGAAATCGATAGATATTAGTAATGGGTATATACATATACCTATTACTATTATCTCATAGATATAGACATATAGTCGTAACACCTATATGTATGTAGGCAGCTATAACGAACGAACAGAATCAATAACAGTGCTACGTTATAGCAATTAAAACCTTTAACAAAACTAAAAACGTAAAATCAGTAAACTTTAAATAGCAATGCTTATTTGCAGTAAGCATTTCCATTCAACTCCGCAATGCTGCTCATCTTCTAGGCGCTCTACCAGTCGCCCGTAGGCCGTAATGGAGAGGAGATCTATGACATCTATTAGAGACTTGAATTTTAACCCTTTTTAAATATTTAATTTATATTTTATACCTAATTCAGTTAAACACTAAGATATGGCATCCAATTTAAAACTTTCTCAGTATACAGATAAAATGTCAAGGGTGTCTTATTATCAGTCACAGGGTGTGTTAAAGTGTCGGTTCGATGTGTGCAGATAACAAGGTGGAGATAACAAGCATGTCTCATCTCCCCTCCACTCACGAACGACATCGGCTTTTGTTTGAACATATTTTTGATAAGAATACTCTCAATACTGCATTAGATAATGCTGTAGAACCATGGTGTCGTCTTTTCCCTTATGGCAGCCATGATTATAACAACATGTCTAATTATGAAGCTTAATGTGATCACCTCGTCACTGCGTCAAGTGTTGTGGATTTGATCGCAACACTAGACTAAAATTGTGTGCTTCATAAAAAGCTGTTTCGAGTTGACACAAAAAATATGACTAGTGAATGAGAGGTTTTTAAAAAAAAATAACTAGTGGTCGTTTAGTGGTCCAAAATCGTCCATAATTGATTTAAATTTTAAGTTTGATCGTTATTAAGGTTTTATTGTTTATAACTTTACCCATAGTACATATAAATAAGCTAAATGTAACCATAGTTACGAAGAATTGTACGATGTCAGACGAACAATGCCGAAATACTACGACTACTGCCGAAATACTGCACTATTCGACTGCGTGTGTCAAATGCATGGTACTATGCGTGTCGTGTTTTTTTATTAATTTAATGTATTTTAATGTATATTTTATAAAAATATTAGGATTCACCACTCTTTCTCCATATAAACTTTAACTGTGCCAAATTTCATACTCCACCGTCCGCGCAATTTTCGTAAAAAAGGTACAAAGTTTTTGATTCACGTATTATGTATGTAGATAGTAACCATGGATCTTATCGCAGTTTATAACGTTCATAGCTGCTGCATAGTTTAAATTTTTTTATTATGAAATAGTTTGGTGAATCCATGAGTAAAACTAAAAACTTAATAACGCAATCCTTACTATTGTCCTTACTAATATTATAAAAGCGAATGTGAGTTTGTTTGTTTATCTGTTTGGTTGCTTGTTACACTCTTCACGCCTTAACTACTCGACTAATCATCACGAAATTTTGCATACACGTTGTTTGGTGTAGGTACAGGAAAAACAATGGGGGAGGGACAGCAATTTGTTGACAAAATCTAGATTCACGGAAACGAAATCAAATAAGTAATAAAACAATAACGACATAAGAACCGTTTCTTTGTCAATAAAACTTTCGACATTCATAATTAATTTCAAATATTTTACGACCACGTCTTAGAGCTATTTTGACAATGTACCATTTTGACCATTAATATCTAATTAGCCTCAATACCAAACGATGTTTGAAGAACCATAAATTTTTAAGTAAATATCTGATTACATGTACGATGCGCGTGGGTTTAATTTATGCTCTTGATTAGTTCAGTTTTGGACAACAGTACTGTAGTAAGAGACTGGAATGGTGGGACAGCCGAGAGGAAGACTTCGTCGAACGTTCTCTGATCACGTCGAAGATATTTAAAAAAAAACTATAAATACCTACTAACTAATCTAACCCCTCGAGCGTGTATGCAGCAAGAGATAGTGTCACAATATAGCAAGTAGATATCTATAAGCTCTGCCTACCCTTTCGGGAAACAGGTGAGCATATAAAAATGTATGTAAAAAGCACACCCACCAATGGACAATTGTAAAGAAACAGATATCAGAAAAAGAAGACCTTCGTTTTCAAAAATCAGTTTTATCCTGTTCATCGTGAGATATTCATAACGGTATATTCATTTTATCAAGTTTACCATAACCAAGTGCACGATCAAGTAATATTCTTATATAATACTGAAGATAATCGTAATCGAATCAACTTAGCCTGTTACTTAGGTGATTCGATTGGCTGCCTCGTATTACATTATTATCTTTCCCTTTGAGTGTTGAGGTTAGATAGTCTGGTATGGATTGGATGATAATCTATACTCACTTTATACTTGAAACATCTGTTATAAATGTATAAATAAGCATGTAAATCTTACATTATAGTCGCGATTCGAATTTTGGATCGTGGTTGATCATGCTAAAGCCAAATCTTGAATATATGGTAGGGAATTTTAGTAGATTACTATAGATGGCTATAGATTTCACGAAAGGCCTAGTAGTTTCCTAGCCACAGGCACAGTGCACACGGGGCAAAAAAATGGGTGTTCTACAAATAGTTCTTCCAAGACTTTGCAAATATTCAAACAATGATCATAAAGAAGACTTCCGGGTCTTCTTTATGTGAACAAAAGCAAAATCCATCGTGACAATGGGCCAGCTTTCTCTTTTAAAAGTATTTAATTGGTTTCTCTCCATAGACGCAGTAAATTGTAGATACTATAGGTATCTACAATTTACTATCTATACTAATATTATAAAGCTGAAAAGTTTGTTTGTATGGTTGAACGCGCTAATCTCAGGAACTACTGGTTCGAATTGCTAAAGGATTGCTAAATCGCGGGAGCGGCGCAATAACCATAAATACGAGTGAAGCCACGGGCACATCTAGTGTAACATAAAATAAATTATATCGATATCCACAAAATATCCACCATACATTATTCGACCATATTTTAACTGATTATATATGAGACGTAAACATTCAAGAAACGGCAGCTCGTTTATTTGACATGATGATGTTAATATTATACGCGCGGTATATAGCATGAATAACTTTCAAGTTAAATAGGAATTTGCATTCGAAAATCCCAAAATGTTTTACACAAAATTGAAAAGAGCAGAAAAAGGTAAGAAAAGAAATGCGTTATCACAAAATGTACTTAGTTTACTAGAGTTACTTATTTTCTATATGTATTATTAGTTATCGACAGTACAACGAAAACTTTCTAACATCGGCAATCCTTTACAGTGCAATTTTATTTGCTTTTCGGAATCAAAATAAAGTGATCGAACACTCCAATCTACGCGGACATCAATTGAATCGAATGAGTCCTTTTTCCGAAGTTCGATGCAACGACTAAGCTATTAGATCAAACGCTGACAGTTGCCAAAACATGGTGCAACACTTACTATGTGTAAATCTTTTATCACTTTATCTATACGAATATTATAAAGTTGAAGAGTTTGTTTGGTTGAACGCGCTAGTCTCAGGAACTACTGTTTCGAATTTAAAAATTATTTACTTGTTGGATAGCCTATTTATCAAGAAAGGCTATAAACTATATACAATTATGCTATAACTAATAGGACCGGACCACCAATAAAAAATGTTGCAAAAACTGAGAAAACTTCACTTATGTGATGCAGACGAAGTTGCGCGGAGCTAGTCAAGCTAAAAAAATTACACATTGTAAGGTTAGCTTAGGTTATGTATTCTCAGACCCTGCCACCCGTGAGTAAGAACCCACAGAGGGCGCGCGCGGTGTTCCCGCGCGCCTTCTAACGTCAAAAGGGGAGAGCAGTGAAATGCTCTCCCCCGGGGACGAGAGGAGGTCGGGTCCGATTGACCCGGCCGGCACCCACACGGGGGGGCCTGCTATGGATGAATCTTTTTAGACTCCCAACTGGCCCCCCCCATTGGGTGGGAGAGGGAACACCCCAGGTTTTTTTAGTGGGTATCCCAGCACTAGGCTGGTGAGTCCCACACGCCCCGCCGGTGCCGTCCCCTAGCCGGCGGGTAGTGCATCAAGCATTTTTTCCTGGGAATCAAAAAAAAAAAAAAAAAAAAAAAGGTTATGTATTCTCAAACAGTAATAAAGTAAGTAATTGATTAATCTACATTACCGATCTAATTATAAATGTATGTAATACGTTGAAATCCTTTTGTGTATAATCTCTTAGTGCATTACAGTACATTACATTGTCTCACGTTGTGGTCTCACTAGTATGGTTTTAAAACCCAAGTTATAGAGAACGAGCCTATAGTAATCTACCCGGTTCCAGGCTCCGTACTGTTACTTAAATTTCTTTACAGTAAATCACACTAATACTTTGTATATGTGGTGTCTAGAATAATTAGATTTTGAAGTCTACGTCGCTTTCCATGTAACATTATATTATAATGTCAGCTCTGATTATAAACCATCCTATCATAGCTGCTGGGCATGATCCTCCTCTTAAGATAAAACTATCACGCTGCCCAAGATATTATCTAAATTAAATAAACTGTAAAACTTGTTTCATAATATAGACGTCAAATTATCACCGGAGGCCCAATCATCCTCTTTCCCCCATCCCGCTCCATCTCCTTCCCACTTCCATTTTTCCTTTCCTAAAGGGTCGGGCACGCGCAAGTGATACCTCTGATGTTGCAGGTGTCCATAGGGTATGGTGACCACTTACCATCAGGTGGACCATAAGCTTGTTTGCCAACTGAGTTGTATAAAAAAACCATACCTCTGAAATATAGAAGAAATATGAATTATGAAATATTGAATTATAAATTAGTTAATATTTTCCACCCACATTTCGCCACCTCTATTTACGTTCCACGTTATAGAGAGTAAGCCTACTGCCATTACTTAGGTACGTAGCCAATAATTTTCTAACCAAAAATCACTATAGATATATGCTCCACTAAGGAATCAAATTTGAGACCTCGCGGATGGCAGTAAAATTACATTTCCTTATTGCGAATCGTGAGGTGACAACGTGACAGTGTAATTTTCTAAATGAAATCAACTTTCATCTAAAATTCCTGAGCCAATATCGATTTAATAGACTTGGCGCAGTAACCGTTTGATCGTAGCCTTACGTGCGGTCGTAATCTCATACAGCAATATACCTATAGAGCAACGGGTGTGTCCGCGCAATACAAGTAATTGCGATAGTAACTCGAACGGGACTGGGGTGATTACGGCTTAATGTGCATGATGGTACTAACCTGGATTCTAATTTATTTATATTGCATATTACCCCGTGCCGTTTTTATTAGGATACCTTTAGTTGTTTACCGAAATTGAGAGAAAACAATTTAACATTTAGGCTTTAAACTTTTTAGTACAGTTGTACCTGTGTCGCTTTAGCAAGTATCTCACTAGAAACGTACATGTTTCATGATAAGAACTTGTTTGTTCTGTAAGATTTAGTTCCGGCAACAGCACTTTATGTGAGCACTTCTGGTTTATTTTGATATGATTGCACGAATAGCGTAGTAGTGTAAGTTATAGCCTCGCCACCGCGCCGAGTGTTTTGGGTTCGAACCCCACTTGGGACAAAAAATTGGTGTGTGTTACAAATATTTGTTACGAGGTTGGATGCTGCGCCTTTTATTTGAATGTTTATAAAGTACCCCGCGACGCAAATAAAGAAATCTCCTAAACCAGGTGTAATTACACCTGATGTGGGAAATTTCTTTCTTAAACAAGATTGTCTAGTTGACAATTGTTCCATACAACAGATTGGCCTTAGCTTAAAAATAGAACGTCCAATTTATTGGACCAACTGAAGTATTCTCTGTGGCTATAATACTGCCGTGATCGGCGAAGCGCTTCACTCACACTTGCCTTTTATAGTTCTATTAACAATCCTACCTTCTTTTTTATTCTTTTATTTATCGAGGTTTTTATCCACAATGGCATGCCAGCCTCATCGCACCTTAACCTAAGTTACACACAATTAAAACTAACTAACAATAATCATTGATAGCTAAACATTTTCATAAGTAAATCAGCTATTTCTATAGTAGGTTGAGTCAGAATGTTTTAAATATGGTGCTATATCAAATTTATTTGCTGTATACTTAACCATTAATGACACTCTCTCTTTCTTATTTTTCGCACACTCTATAAGTAAACATCTTCTACCGTTTCACATGAGGTACAATTTGGCGAATCCACTTTCATAAAAAACTTTAAAAGCCCATTGAGTACAATTTTCATTGACGTCAGATGCAGCATATTCTTTATAGATTCTTGCCTCTAGCAGCGATTTGTTTATATTGCTTAGATGGCAGACAAAGATACGTCCAACTTCTGACAGTTTTAGGATTAACGTCGTCGTTTTGAACGAAATTGATCTCTCCATATAGTTTATAGCCTGTAGTGAAGATAAGCCAGAAAATTGTTGACAATACCAACATAGTTGATGCCAAACTATCCTATTGACGCCTTGTGTAAAAAACCGTAATGTAGCATATATAGAGAGAATGTTACTTATTTTAAGCGGTAGCTCATGATTTCTCATCGTCCATTAAAAAAAGGCTTTACTATTTACCCTTTTCTATTAAAGGAACTAAACAAGAGAAACACAGCACATAAGCGTTCGTTATTAAATGGAATAATCCTCAGCGTCAATTACGGTGAGAGAGACTCATCCTGGGAAGTACTGTCCTCTTACAAGAGACCAGCGTAAGTACGCCGTTTTGCCGAGTATATGATAGCTCGATGCTAAGTTTCGAATATTTCATACCTATCCGTTTTATCAATAAAGTTCTGCGTTCTGGTTCTTAAGCGCAATTTAAATCATTTTTAATATAAGATCACTGAAGTCCGTTTCTTATTACGAACCGGTTTATGGTCGGATGGGTAATACTTATTGAAGTGTCTTCATTTTATCGCTTTTATATTAATATTACTTTTAATTATTGTATTGTAGTCTTTAAATCTTTAAGTCTTAGAATTCTAGACATAATTAATTGTGTGTGGCCACCGGTGTGCCGCTGCGATTAAGTTAAGTATAGTAACAAAATGTTGTCAGTATTGGAATAAAACCGAGTTATCTATGTCTGTTTTTGTTTGTTTTCCTCACATCAAAAGGAACAGTGAAGTGACCTAATTTTTAACGTGTGTTTAAAACATCATGAGGAAACCTGTAATATGAAATTTTCTATAAGATTCTAGAAGGTGTGTTAAATCTATAAACCTACTCTAAGTCAGACGGTAGACTTAGCCTCACCCTTTTCATACTTAGAAATGCTCCGTGTCCAACGATGAGCCATAGTATAAAATATAGAATAATAAAACGATAGCGATACCTACATACCGATGAGATACATGCGATAGATCTTTTATTACAAAAATACGGTAGTATTATATACCAAGTCAACGGCTAAAGCCTGTTCACAGATTAATAGCTGGTTCGAAATTATCACTGTCAGTGGATAAGCGAGCCAGTTGCACGCCATGAAATAATACCATCGTAAAATTGCCGGCGGGTTCTTAGGTTGGCCTTTAAACGGCGATTAAGTTTCTTTAATACTTGGTCGGCTTAATCGCGGTGGTCTTCACAATATATTCTTTGAAATGTGTAATAATATACGGTGAATATACATATGTGCAATATTCGCGAAAGTACCAGGGGTAAATCGGCTTATTTAATTTTAAGATTTTAATATTAAGATAATATTTTAATGCAGTTATACTTTTTTGTAAGTTTGTGATAAGATTCATAGATTTTAGGTATGTGTAGAATCGATAATGGTCTTATTCTTTTACTAGCTATGCCTGCGGTTTCTCCCACGTTTATGATTACTGCGCCGCCCCCGTGCATCGTAGCGTGATGTTATATAGCCTATAACCTTCCTCGATAAATAGGCTATCCAACACTAAAATATTTTTCAATTCGAACCAGTAGTTCCTGAGATTAGCGCGTTCAACCAAACAAACAAACTCTTCAGCTTTATCATATTAGTATAGATAAATTAATAATCAGAATGACTATCTGTCTCAGGTTCGGTGCCTAGGTCAAGGATAGTGTTACTGAGTTCTTCTGACATAAATTTCTTGATAGACGCATGGAATTAGGATATGTGCCCGATAATCGGTAACATATTCGCCCCCTGCAATATAAAACTTAAACTATAGTTAGTAAAATGTTGCTGTACTACACAGATGTTTATTACAACAATATTTTAACAGGCGTGCTTATATACAGGGTGTCCGGTAATTAATGGATAACCTTGAAATATCTTATAGTAGAAATGAAGGACGTTCAGAAAAAAATTAAAACTAAAAATATATTAAAAAAGTGCAATAGCTAGTCATACTTTTGACTGTCTATCTATTAGCATAATTAGTGTTTAATAATAAAACAACAAAAAGTCATTTATGGTTGTAGTGTGCAAGAAAGTTAAATACGGTAATTTAAAAAAATCATATCTCGGATAGTAGTTAGGATAGATATATCTCAATTTTTTTCTGAACGGTTATCAGTTTTACTATAAGACATTTCAAGGTTATCCAATAATTACCACAACCTGTATATACATGCCTATAATATGAAAAAATGAATATTCAACTTTGAGTTATCAAAATCAAACACATTACGAATACATAAAAAACAGAACAAAATCAAGATTATCATTTTTTAAATCGACCAAAATTTTTACCTTTATCCAATGTAAAGTACATTTTAATTTGACTACATTTTTACCAATTTCCCAATATTAGTACAAAACTTTGTCAATTAATACTCTTTAGCTTTTCACGTGTTATTTTGATTAAATCTAGTTCATAAAATACTAATAAACGTAAATCATATCTGGAATTCATTTTAAACATTTCATATTTACATTTGCATATTGCAGTCAAAGTAAGACTAACAAAATTGCGAACTACGCAACACAAACTGTAGCAAATAAGGCACGCGTTACACATTTGCAACTGTCAGCGCCAGTGACGGTTATTAGATGAAGGGAACGGCAATGACAAAGAAAAGTGAATTCCAAAGCACCTATGAACGTACGTACACATCTCAGATAATAAACAGCGACGCTTAACAAAAGTCAAACACGTACAAAGGTCGACAACAATTTTCGCATACTGAGCATTGTTGGAAATTGAAAGGCTTACCGCGTCATATGAATACAACTATAGCACATATAAAATTGTATCTTATCCCGCTGGAATAGAATTATATTTTCTATAAACGTGACATTCGTACGATGAACACGGCACGCAAGAAGAATCTTAATAATGTATAACGCAGGGAATATGTTCAAATGCGTTCGTCTCATCTTAAAACTACGATGGCAGTAAAGACAATTTTGTATGCGAAAAGGACTTTTTAACTTTAATAATAAACACTGATATATCCTATCAGTACTACAACTTAGTTAAGCAAAACAGTATACCAGCAAAATAAAATGGTGACACTTATTATTAAGATGTTTGTAGCCTATGAATGCCTGCAACACCAAGTATCACTCCAGCAATGTCCGCTTTTCACTCTACAAATCAGAGCTGCCATCGTAAGTGGCAAAGATTATATTCACTGCTGACAGCGGAGCCTCTCAGTACAGAGCCTGAAAACTCTACTCGCTGAAACACAACGCAATTAATTGGCTAGTTATTACTTATTCTACAACTGAGGGTAGAGGTAAAACTCACCCTTTTCTTCACTTCTCTTAAAATGAATAAGAAATTTCAGCTAACACGTCCAAAATATTTTCAGAGTAGTGCATTAGCATTATTACAAGAGATAAAAACCATTCCTTTGCTGATAATAAAGCAAATTCCACATAGTTTTGTAAGTCACCGCAGGACCACAAAATATTAAGTTTAATACATCACCCGGCTACAGTTTTCTGTGACCGCAGTGAAAAGGTCGTGGCTTCAAAGCGTATCATAAATCAATAAAACCAGTTTAATGCGCTTCTTAATTGACATATTATTATGGTGTAATTACCTACTTTGTGTAAATTCATCTTCTATAAAACTGTCACACGTTTATCTTCTCAATCAAACATTAAAATAAGACTGGTTCTTCTGATATATACAAAACTACATGTGTCACTTTTACAATCTCTAGTGATAAATAATATTGCTGGAGACATAAAAAGTGACGCAAGTATTTTTTTAAATATTCTAGGTGATAAGTGATCAGTATTAATTAAAAATAGGATGGATTTACGTTTCATCCTATTTTTTATTTTGTTTACGTGGGTCGACAACGCACGGGTGATTGACCGAAAAGACCATAGGTTATGATAACCGCTTAGTCCGCTAAGCATCTGATTGCATGTCAGTCTGCCACCGTTATCGAATGACAACAAAATCATGTCAATGTCTTGTAACTACCCCTTAAGTTATTGATGATTATGAGATCTAAAAAAGTTTAACTGAATTTTTCAATTAGGTCTGTTTTAGTAGTAAGCTGAGATGGTGCTTTTGTATAAAGTCAAAAGCTCGGTTTATCTTGTCAAGAAAAAAAAAAAATTATCAGATATTAGTTCCAACTTATATTTGTAGCAGATTAAAAATAAAACCTTTGTGGCTAACTCTGTGCTTGCCCTACTATCGCCCCAAACACGCGCTCGAAGTTTGGATATGTACCCGAATCAAAAACTTGGCTGACGAAAGGTATTGTCTGCCTACATACATAAGTTATCGATGCGTGACCGATTCTACAAGGACTAGGTTATTGCCATAATCTGGACAGAATTCCAGCTGAAAATTACCTAATAAAAAAATTACTTCCTTGAACTTGGCACATTGAAACCTTGATAACAACACTCTCACTAATATCACTAGATCAACTAATAGTCTACTGTCGAGGCTAACAGGAATTAATTGTGATTTAATCTTCCTCGTTCGAGGGCAGAACCTCGAGCCTAATCCAAAGAGATCAGCTTGTCGCTTTATTGCCAATATGTAAGCCGCGATTTAACTCAGCAACTACATAATATATTTCATGAAATTTAATTCAGATATTACAGTACTAGGAACGAAGAGCGTAACTGCCGTTCTTACGTCATTGTTCCCTTTTCCTTTTTCGCTCTTATGCAAGGACAATATGGTATGTTAAAGTGAGACGCAGTGTTCTTCACAATTTTGCCGCATTGCACATGCGATACCATTAAATTAAATGTGGAGCTCCATGCTTTATGAACCTTAGGTTTTGCACTGATTGTATCAATGAATAGTATTCTGGTATTGGCTGCGTTTGCAATGTTCAATTTAAACTTAGTTGAGCATTATTTCGATAAACATGTTTTGGGGTTCTATGCTTTTGATAAAACAATGGAATTATAATTAATTTTAGGAAATGTTTCACAGTTTATTTAAGTTGTATGTTTATACCACAGCTGGTATATACAGAAATTACAAATTCTTCAATATTGGAACGAAAAAAATTAACTTGGAATTGGAACAACTATTTGCAGAACATTTGCTAGGCATGAGGACGAGACTCATAACGAATCACAAAATGGCAGTAGCAAAGAGGCTACATAAACCAATACATCAACCATGCATTCAATTATTGTAACAAGAAAACAACAACAAAGTCACTGGACTGTTACGACCACATTTATGGCTACATGCTGTATATGATATTTACTACCGCTACTGTATAATATGCTATAGCTTAATGGGAAACTGTTGGATTGTCACACAGATATCTCAAGTTCGATCCCTTGACACAAATCTTTAACTTTTTGAAGCTATATCCTTACATATGATAAACGCGAAGTTTTGTTTGGATGTATGGATCTTTGTTACTCTTTCATGCAAAAACTATTGAACCGATTGCGATGAAACTTGGTATGTAGATAGCTGGAGATCTGGATTCACAATTTTTATCCCGATATTCCTACGGGAACGGGACTTACCCGGGTGAAACTGCGGGGAAAACTAGTATATTATATAGTTAACCACTTACTCTGGAAACAACGCCTGGAGACCTAGTTGCTGGTACTATTCTCGAAGTTATGTGAAGTCAACCCTTATTGGTCAATCATGACTGCGCGGATAGAAAAGTGGTTTAAGTGGTCACCTCACTCGCTGTTGCTGGTTCGAATCCCACCGCGTGGCAAAACTTTATGTGATCCACAAATGGTAGTACCGAGTCTAGGTGTTCATTGTGTCCGTTGTTTGAATGTTTGTAAAGACCTCCGCGACACAGGATTTAAGAAAGCGCGTGAGATGTCTTTTAAAAACATCATCGTAACCCAGCGCCTAAGGCTTCTCATTTCAAGAAGAGGTATGTACCTCCTCTTAGACATGTATCTAGTAGTGGATAATTGATAAACAGGGGTGATATTATAATAATACATCCTTCAGCTTTCGCCTATTTTTGCTCCACATAAAAAAAGCATGTCTATTATCACATATGGTTGTAGCACATTTTCGAAAGCCTTGATATCACTGAACATTGCTTAAAAAGAAACTAAAAGAACCATATCTTTGAGACTTTGTACTTCCAAGTTTATGCTTCTGTGATACCATTAAAACACAATAATGTTCATATGCGGAGATTACAACTTAGGGTGGCTGTTAACTCTTCTGCCACCAACAAAAAACCTAATCAGGGAATTCAATGGTCTCAAGTTCAACTGCCACGCTTACGGTAACAACTACGCCACAGAACTATCAAGGCAAGCAATTAAGACCGAAGAAATAGTTTAAAAGCAGAAATCTATTATAAAATTATCCATTCCAAGAATTCATTTGAACTACAGTTGACTAATAACTCTTTGTCCCACACCTAACCTTTAAGTTACTTTGAAGACAACTCACTTTGTTCCACAAGTCTGTCAATTAAGCCCGACTTCGTACAATCCACGTTTCATTTAAACTTTACTATCAAAGGATGGCTAACTAAATAGATAAAATTTGATAAAAACTCAAACTGAAGTCAAAGTTTTATCTCATCGACTTCTAACAAACGTGACTTAATACAAAAACTAAGCACGTCATTGTCAACGTGTAGCCATCAATCTTATAGCCATTAATTGATTAGATTAGAAACCCCTATTAAAACAATATCATAGCCACCCACACTCGAATTCGTGGACCGATCCGTCGAAACGCAATGACTCTCGAAACCCGATACTCCAAATCGATATTTAAAAGTGTTCTATGTTCATTTCTTGTTTTGTTTTAACCTGTTTAAATGCTTTCTTTACTAAAACGTATATGTAGTTTGCATAGCGTTTTGTTCGTTTTGGCTTTTAGTAGAGAGTTCGGAATAAATTGGCTAAGCATCAGTTTAATTCGGTTATGTTATATTGCGCCGCGCCAGCATCGATCATTTCTGAAATGAACTGTTGCCGACTTTGTTGTTGATATCGATATTAATTGGCGTGTGCCATGCGTTTGACTGATCATAAATCTACTGAAATCCCAACATTTGTGTTCGAAAGGATATATGTATAAATAAAAGGATATTACTGTTTATGAATATTGTATCATGTACGTCTTGATATACAATGCTTTTTTTTTAAAAGATCGAGTTCTCTATGTATAGTCGTTTACAAACATTGGCACAACGAACAGAAAGAATATCCCGACCCAAAACAAAAACTTGTGAATCACAAAAATGTTTGTGACGTATGGGTATCGAATCCAGAACACTTGGCGCAATGGCAAGGCAACAACTCAAACGACAGCGCGTGCAAATAACATTGTAATTTTGTAGGTAAAATAGAAAGAGGCCTATTGTCATCAGCAACTGAGGGCAATTACGCATTATTGCTGTGAACTCTCTTGTAAATCATACGTAGGTTAACTTTTTCGTGCCTGTATTTCACCGATGAAGTTTTTATTTGTGTTATGTCTGAGAACTTCTTCGCAGAAAAACGGCTAAACACATTGATCAGTCATCGAACCCAAAACTTCATGTGCAACTGCTGAATTCACTACCATTGCGCCAACGAGAACAAAGATAATTAAAAAATACAAGTTAGGCTAGTCTATAAATTTAGTCAATAACAGCCGGTATATACATCAATACCTGTCGATACAAAATTATAAATTCATTTTGACAGCATGAAATCTATAAGTTTTAATATTTATAAATTATATAAAATTGACAGCCATGACTTCTTAAACTTATATCAACCTTGGTCTTGACAACCTTGGAAGCTTGATCTCCAAGGAGTTCCCGTGGCTTTAGTTTGCAATTATGTTTCCGTGCAATCTGTTTTTGTCTAACGAACACATTTAAAGTATCAGTGTAGAGAGTTGAGAATTTCTTGACAGAAAACCTCAAAAGCATTTTACACATCTCGGTATTCTAACCTGCGGGTTCTCATTCACAGCAGTTGCTTTCATCACCGTTACATCACCGAGGAATTTTTTACCACGATTCATGGAAATCTTTTTGTTCATCTGCTTATTTTAGCTGTAAATCGTTATTTACGACTAAATAAAGTAATATATAAAAAATAAATGTAAATTTTAGACTTTTACATAAATAAATCAATAAAACAATAATATCTATATGTATTTTTTTGTCTATTATAATAAAAAGGCAGGCAAAGTGAAATTAAAATGAGTTTGTACTAAGATTTTTGTATGCACAAGAAAGTTCCAGTTCCAGAGCGACCGGGAAGTTTTGCTGTCATTATCCATGAGCGCCGCGTTGGGGTCGATCTTTGAACGGAGCAAAATATTTGTGTGACCTACATAATATAATTTCGTATCTGTGGTAAGACTTTGTGTATGTGTCTATCAAAGAAGTTTTGTAAGATACAGACATTCACAATGTACTAGTTCTTCTATCTTATTCAAAATTATTCTGGTTTTAATATATGTTATGACCCTTATGACCATTGTAAGTTTAATGAAAGCATAATGCACATGTGTGCCTATACATAAAATTCGCAACAATCGAGTTTTAAGGAATTCAAATCATCATTTGAAACATAAATAATACCTAACTCGAATGCATTTATCAAAAGTTGTTGATTGATTATTTATATCGATTACGTATTAGCCATTCGTATATACTTATCGCCAGGTATTCACGAATTAAAGACAAAGGTCTTCAATATATTTTATCGCGTGCGTAAACATCGCCATCAATATCGATCACAACTATTGTATCGATATTTTGAATATGCCATTGCGATTCGCATAATAATCAAAATTCGGATGTTTGACGATATAATTAACGAATATTCGATTCCTGTTTCGTAGCAATTGTACATCGCTTAAAATCCTGAATGAGTTACAGTTGTCAGCTAAGCTGAATAGTACGAGTGATTACACGTTAATCAATAATTCAAATCTGCAAAGTGCTATTTGAACGCAATTTTTAACACCACTAGCATTTGCGCTTATGCCATACAATAAAGGATTTTTTTGTTATTTATTACGATATCCGATGGTTCTACCGGCTTGGTAGTACCTGTATTACTACGGTTAAATAGACGAAACCTTTTAAATGGCAGATATTGTTACCCTAATAATGTTAAATATAACATATATTGAAAGTTTCTGTGTTGCGGCAGACTTTACAAACGTTTAAACAACTGACACAAAAGACACCTAGAGTCGTAATAGCTATTTGTGGATACATTTTTGTCACTTGGGGATCGAACCCACAACACTTAGCACAGCGGCAGTGTCGAGGCGACCTTTTAAACCACTACGCCACTTGTACAGCCATATACATATATAAATATATACATATCCAATCACTATTTTATCCCATTTATTACTTAGTCCACTCGGTTATCTATCTTGACTGTCCGCGTTGTGTTCCGAATAGCTTATTGTGCCGCCAGCCATTAACCATCTAACAATTATCAATATAATTTATTTCACACAAATTGAGAAATAAAGATAACTCAGAACCAGTATTAAGTCTTTGATTAATTTAATTATAATTCTTAACTTATAGTTTTATATCTTTTGATATTTAAAAGTTTTTTATAAGTTAGAATTGGTGAGATAAACTTGTTCTGTTCAGAAACCAGTCGTTTAATTATTACCATTCCGAGATACGATTTCGAACGAATGCGTTTAAAGCCGCGAGTACAATGCGTGTTTTACTTTCAACATTCAACAAATATGTCTACACAAAAGGACGATGCCTCTTTTTGCATTTTCCTTTTCTTGTTAAATATATTGGGTTAAGAAGGGACATTGTGTCTTGTTTATTGCTCCACTAAAACTATGAAACAAATTATTTAATTTCTACCTAATAAGTATTAGGGACGGCTTCGTTGGCCTTGGTTGTTTTAATTTTGCGCTATAATATAGTAAATTTTAAGGTTCGACAATTACAAAAATCGAGTTAGCACTTTTAATGATTATTAGGGATTTCTGTTCTAATATTATTTGTCGTCGTTTGACATTTTCTAATGTGAATGATAAAGTCGCCCTACTCCGTGGGGATTTAAAAATTAAGTGAGACACAATTTTATTTAAAATTTGAACCAACAACATCCAGTCTTCGTAATTGTAGATTATACATATTGTAGTCCCGTGTGGGATTCGAACCTACAACACTCAGCGTAGTGACTGTGGGGAACCAGACCACTTAAACAATCACGCAAACTTAAACGTCATGTGTGCTGTCAAAGCTGAAGACATTTGTGTGTAGTAAACCTCGATATAGGGTCATATCTACTCTTAAGGAGTCTGCCCACTACACCGTCTCATACCATGATACAACCTGCTATAGGAACTGCTGGTCGGTGACGGAACGGTCTAGTGGGCATAGTCTTATACATTTCCTTACAAAGGATATTTTTTTGCATGACACGTTCCTAGCACGGTCGTGGTATGAGACGGAGTAATGAGCAGACTCCTTTATGTTTAAAATTCTATCCTCTTCTATTAGTATCTTTTTTCTAAAACTGTCATAAGGTTTTTGTACGTAAGAAATTTATCTGATGATGATTTGTTCATATACAAAAGCATATACGTAGTGACGTCTGTATTGATAAAAAGTATAGAACGTCAACAAACGCTTTGTGTATTTGTTGAATGTTGAAAGTAAAACATGCGTTGTAGTCGTAGCTTTACATACTTGATTTTATAACCAGTAATTATTGAATTAAATGATCGCTTGGATATATATAATATTATTTTATTGACATGTGAATTTGATTGAGATGCAATGAAAAAATAATACCTATGTAAAAGTTGTTAACAAGCACAACAAACATACGAGTATATCTAATAATAATAAGTACATAGAAACGATTTATCTTTAACACTGTTCCGTGACCGTTCACGTGATATATAAATGTGCATTCATAATTGTTTAAGCCCCAAGTTCGATGCCCGGATTTTGCAGTTTCTTTAGTTTTTTCTTTTGTAAGGCATCTCACTCGCATTGCCTGTAGTTTAGAAATACCTTTACTTGGAGGATGATCGCTTGTTCTTCTACGTAGAACAAAACATAACTAACATGTGATTGCAATGATCTCTACTTACCCTTTGGAATATAATGTACCCATAGTACTAGCTCTGCTTAGTTTGGGTTGGTTTTCTTTATTTAAATATTTACAATACATTTTTCATTTTTTTTTTTTTTTTTAAATATACATATATAAAAAAATACATTTAAAATATGGTACCCCACCGGCATCGGGAACAGGGTCCAAGCTGCCGGTGGTTAGGATTCCAAAGACAGGTACCCCCTTCGGGCACGCCACGATCGTGGCGGTAAGTCCCGTGTTTGAGGAGTGGCTGGAGAGGCGGCATGGCGCCCTCACCTTCCGGCTGACACAGGTTCTGACTGGCCACGGTTGTTTTGGCCGGTTCCTGTGTCGTATACGCCGGCAAGAGACGCCCGGTTGTCACCACTGCGGCGACTGCCGCGACGTTGTTGAGGACACGGCGCTGCACACTTTGGCGGTTTGCCCCGCCTGGGCATCGCAGCGCCGTGAGTTGATCGCGGCAGTCGGATCGGTTGCCCTCTCGCTCCCGGCCGTAGTTCAGTCTATGGTCCGGAGTGAGAGGTCGTGGAACGCCGTCGCCTCCTTCTGCGAGGAAGTAATTTCCATCAAGGAGGCGGCGGAGCGGGAGAGGGTGCGTTTAAACCCTCTCCCCAACCGCAGAGCCGGGCGCCGGAGGGCGCGAGATGACCTCCAGCCACCCTGAGGTTTGACCTGGGGGTGGTGGGCTTTGTGGGCCTGCCCACCATCCGTTCAGCACCAGGTCCAAGAGGCGGCGTGCGTGTTCCCACGCGCGCCTCTGTTTCGAGTCCGTCTCCCCTCTAGGGGGGGGACAGTAGGGTATATTATAGAAGTGAGTCCTTTGGGTAGGTCTCTTCGCGTAGTGGCCTGCCGTTTTACACGGCGGGCCGTAACCTCGGCGGGGTCGCGACCGCATGCGAAAGCGATTCGCGCGGCCCCGTCAATAGTGGTTTTGTCGAGGAACACCGTGGTAGGTTTAGTCGGTATTCCGGGAGGTACATTATCTTTTCAACATCTTTCTTTTACCCCGGCGAGTCCGACATAATCCCTCCGCCCGCCCCCGCGGAGGGATATGCGTCACTGCATTCCCCCACGTAAAAAAAAAAAAAAAAAAAAAGGTACCCCCTTACAATGCGTGTCCGATAATTGTGTTTGTAACACACAATTATCGGACACTTACGCTCAACCAAAATAATTATTTGCGAATCACACAAAATAATTGTCTTGTGTGGGACACACAACAGGCGAGACAAGGCAATCTCTTGCCGCCTGCAGTGCCATCTATGCAGTATTGACATACTAATCCATTGCTGAACGTAATCTTCAACGTAGCGTAGTTGTGTAAGTGGTCACCGCTACTACGCCGAGTGTTGTGGGTTCGAATACAATAAGGAAAAAAAATTTTGGACCATTTTTATTTTTTATTTTGCTCGTCGTAATTACCACTCTCCGCCTGATGGTAAGCAGTCGTGTGGTCTAAGAGCAATCACCTCCACACCGTCCTCATAACAGCCGAGGCGTTGTTGAGGTCTCTACTTTGACGGTGAGAAGAAGAGAAGATGGTCCACAAACAGTTGTTCCGAGTCTGGATGTTCTTTGTGTCCGTTGTTTGAATATTTGTACAGCCCGCCGCGACACAGGATTTATGTATATCTATTGCAGGAGTTGTCTTTTTGAAAACAAAACACAAAAAACATGCGGGGCAGTCTTTGGGGACTGCAGATATAAGTGAAAACTAAGTAACTAGCGTGCGGTGACGATGACCTGAGTTTCACGCTTTTCGTTCACCCAAAAAGTGCACATAATGTATATATATAGCTCATGAAAAGCGTTCGGTGACGATGACGCGAGTTCCATGATATTTGTTCACCCAAAAAGTACTTAACGCGCCTAAATAATTTTTCACTTCCAAAAACTACACGCCATTGATCACGATCCGTGGCTACTATTATCCAGCTCTTGCAAACCACCTTAAAAGCTCATCGCTCTACTGAGTTCAGACTCGGTAGAGCGACAGACTCAGGTCTGTCACTCCAAATTGTTGAGTTCATTTCCAAACGTCCTCTCTAATTAGTGCATTAATGATTCTATCGCAGCGTCACACAGCTCATTACTAACCGCAACCTCCAACAGTGCTAGAGCTAAGTCTCTTTGACACTGTTGCGTTTTAGTCACAAGGCTATGCAATAATCAAAGTAAATACAAAAGTATAGAAACTATTAAAAATGCGTTTAGTACTTTTTTATTTTATGTCTTATTTGGTGAACAAAAATTTCCCTAGAAATCATCTATACTAATATTATAAAGCTGAAGAGTTTGTTTGTTTGGTTGAACGCGATAATCTCAGAAACTACTGGTTCGAATTGAAAAATTATTTCAGTGCTGGAGCTGGAGCCTTCCTCGATAAATAGGCTATTTATCGAGGAAGGCTATAGGCTATATAACATCATGCTACGACCCACGGGGGCGGCGCAGTAACCATAAACGCGGGGAAACCGCGGGCGTAGCTAGTTTAGTAAATAAAAGGAGACGACAGCCTCGTGGTAGACCGTTGGACTGTCACACAGAGATCTCGAGATCAATTCAACGCACGTATCTATGACTTTTGGAAGTTATGTAAATATTAGATTGTTTCTTATCGCTCGCTATTTCAAGCCAGCGTGGTGAACTATGACGTAACCCTATTGAGAAGCGGCCCATGCCCAGTCTGCCTGTCCCTCTACAGTTTATATTATACAGGGTGATATTATTATTATACATGAAGATATCTATGTATAGCCTCTAGCTGTAGCCCATATTTCGCAAATTATAAATAACTTGTTACCTAAAAATATTTAGTGGCACCCATTTTATAGGAGGTGCCTTCTGGCGGCGCATCTTATACGAATACTATGATGTGTGATTCACAGCTCGGGCAATGTATTATTAGAATTTTTTGTCAAGTAAATCTCTGTAAGGAGTCTGGACTCTGGAGTCTGGTTCTCCGCTAGACGGCTATAAGCATTATCATAGCTAGCAAAATGTGGGTATGTACATCGCTGCCTTCCCTTTCGATGATATCGGCTTGAGACTATTTACGTATGTATGAATGCTCAATATTCAATCTCGATAATGAATGTTCTTGTACACACAGCGACGCATCAACCTAGACTGTTTGGACTTTGAACTATTGGAAGTTGAACGCTGCGAATCGTGCGAGAAAGTGCGCTATATTTATGTTACGCTCTATCTTTACCATTACATCGACACCACTATGCACTGTCCCTTTCCGACAATTCTCTATTTTGTAAGTAGCGTAGTTATGCGTATATAGGGTGTCTAATTTGATGTATAGCCATGTGTACGTACTCAAATGAAACCTGTCCTGGTAATATATCAATTTGAAAAGATAAGATAAGGTTTAGTCTAAGCTAACTAGTCGATTGATTTTATAGTTGATAGTTTAGTTGTACACAGTACAAGGCTGAATGTGAATGCGATTTTATGCAAACCACTGAGACAGATCTTAGACCTGGTTAAGCCCGGTTTGCTTTACGTTGGCTATGGTATTATTTTGTGCGATTTCTCGAGATAAATCGCGGTCAGAAGCTAGTGGAATATAGATGCGATAGATCTGATCTATATTATACTGGTCCATGCCCACGGTTTCGCCTGCGTGGATCTTACAGAAATATACGTATAAAAAACTAAGTATATAGTAATTAAGGGTATGTTGCAAGCAAGTTTCATCAGAGCAGTAATTATAAACGTAGGTAAAACCTCGCAAGAGAGCTAGTTTATAATATAGGTAAGATAACTCTCATGTTTTATACAAGCAGCATTTCTTTTTATATAATCGGCGATAGCCTAGTGTAAAACAGTTAGACTGCCACGCAGTTCGATCCCAAGGCGCGCATCTATGACTTTTCAAAGTTATGTGCGTATTAAATAATTAATGATCGCTCGCTTTAACGGTGAGGACAAATATCGTGAGGAAACCTACATGTCTGAGAGTTCTCCATAATGTTCTCAAGATATGTGAAGTCTGCCAATCCGCACATACTGAGAAGAGGCCCGTGCCCAGCAGTGATACAGAGGGCTGATATTATTATATAACTCTCATGTTTGCATTGTGTGGCCTGTGTTTTATAAACCTTAAACATATGTTAAATCTTGTTTTCATGCTATCTTTTAATAACTATTAACGCTCTTGTTGGAAATCTCTTGTGACCATAGGTATAGACAGCAGAACCTATTTTCAAATGGATATATTTCATCGTCTTTTTCGTTAGTCCTGTGCCTGGGCCGTATGGCCTAGGTATTGCGCTTATGAGAGCTATCAGAATCTATGCCTGGATCGCGCATGGTGCTATGGATTTTTCTGTTATGTAATTCTCAGTAGTAGTACGGAGACTGGCAGTGTGTTCGACGGACGGCAAAATGCCGAACAAATACGACGAACTAACCAACAGACCTTGACTCAAAAACATCTCTTTAGAAATTCCTAGAGAGATGTGTTATGGGTTTTCCTTGCTCGGTCATATCTCTACTAATTGTAGAGATATGACCTAGCATGGAAAACCAATAATATTAAAATGCAGACAAATTTTTACAGCTAATTTAGCTTCTACATTTAAAAGCTAAACTAACTACTGAGCTAAAACCTGAGTAAACTCACTTCCCCTTAAGTCAAGGCAAATCAATTTTATTTTTTTATTTTCTTCTTTCTTTATTTCGGTGATAATCATAGAAGTTACCGCCAAAATTAAGAAATGCTTCTAAGAAATATATGTGTATTAATTAAATATTGATTTAGATGATCTAAGAATTTCAGGTGTTTCATTTTTAGTTGTCTTATCGTCAGCTTTTGCAAAGCCATGAAAATAGCTTTATAGTCGATTTTAATTATATCTTTATCACTATTTAGTTTTAAGTATATTTATGTATATTTAAAGCATTGTTAAGCCTTAATACATAAGCAAAATCACAAATGTTTTCGCGATATGACAATGGGCAAATGGAGATATAGATACATACATACGAGCAGTGTAGCTACCAAGTTAATAAAAATGAAACCAAAAATCTTTCTACTACATTCAAACACACATACACCCGTCTCAAAAAAAGAAAACCGTGTAAAACAAGAGTTTAGTTCCTTTGTAACAGTCTAAAGATCTATTCCAAACAAACCAACAACAAGTCCACAATGCTGCATTTACTTGTCCTCCTTTAAACAGTACAGGCTTTACAGGTGTATAATCTGGTACCGTAGTGTGCGTATTTTATCTAGGCGCGCGTCGACTTGGATGCAAACCGATGCAAAATTACCGGAGTCTAAGTAGCGGCTTGCAGACTGCGGGCTATCGTGAGCGGCCACGCCCGACGTGTTGGCGAATAAAATAAACAACTGGGACAGGCTGTGGACACACCGCTGCTTTTAATATCCGTGTTTATGTTTATGCTAACAAATAACTTTTACGCTGGTAGGTAGTGTAGGACGTGCGAAGTAGGCCTCCTTGCCTCCTCCTGAACTGGCCTGTCTAGTCTAAACGTTGTTTAGTCACAATGTTTAGCTTCTGAATTAAATACTGCCTCGCTTTTCCGTAAGCTTAACTTGGTGCTGACTCCGGGACCGATCCGCAGCCGAGCAGCACAGCGACGGCCAGACACGATAGGTCTTTTTGGTTATGTCTGGCATTCCAAGCATTTACAGGTTAAAATGATTTAAATAAGGATGCACATCACGCGCCCATTTTTCAAAGGATAATAATATTCCCAAAGGAATAGGTAATGGTGAATTGCACACACATCTCAACAGTTATATTTTCCTATCACACGTAAAAGGAGCCAGGCCTATAGTCTACCGGGCACGTTTCAGTCTCCGTGGTTCCACTGACAATACATTACTTTATAGGAGCTGTAAATCGAACACAGGATTGCAAGCTTACGCCACGTTATATATAGCTAAAACAAAACAGTATGTATATTTCTGGGAAACTTAATTCCTAGGGTAGAAAACACTACGGTTTCAAGTCGGTCGAAGAGCAGTTTGAGGAAGGGAGTACAAAAGCATAGATATTCAATTTGACTATGGTTTATCTGCTCGAACCTTGCTATACTCATAGCTAATATTGCAATAACCGAGGTGCTCATGGAAGTATATTTGCCGAGGCCATACAAGATGCTGTAGTTATATAAATTGACCCCTTGTAGATCTTGTTTGCTACAGCAATCATTAATTCGACAGCAGATATAGTCAGCCCATAGCCACTTAATTCCTTAGAAATGAACGAAATATTCTAATACCTTGGACATCGAATTTATCAACAATATTACGATTGGGAAATAATGTCAATACACATTCACATCATTATATAAGGTAAAAATTGCATATCGACAATGAAAAGCATAATTGTTATATCTCCAAAACAACAGTGGCTGTATCTAAGCAAAACTCATTTTAAAACTAAATTTAAAACGGTTTAGATGATTGCACACAATGAGTTTGAATTCCAAAGATGCTCATACCAAAAATGGCATGAATGCCCTATGTTACAAAATTTTAAAAATAAATATAATTTAATTAAAATTTTGGTTTTATGCGTTTTACGAGATACAACAATATTGCTTTCCAGCGTCGATATCGCTAATTTGCATCTAACAGATATAACAGCTTTGTTAATACCGTATCTTAAGCTTGCGCCAATCATGAAATCTCGAGTCTAAATGTCAAGTAGGTAGGTACGTAACTTTTATGAAACTTTTGGAAGGAATTTATCAGTAGCAGCACAAAGTCCGTCCATAAGGCAACATCATTACATAGGATCTAAAAGATAGCTGAAGAAATTTGTGTATATGCATTACTACCTACTCTTTTAGTTTATATAATGTAATTCACCGGTTGTTAGGATGGTTGATCAATATAACGAAGTACCTATCAGGTGCCTCGGCAGACATAGACATCTTTAGCAAATCACTTGCTACTTTCTAACATCTAGTTCTTAATTATTTTACAAGAAATTTCGAAGATCCCTTTAATTATTAATGCGCCTTAATTATTAATTATTATTATAATTCTTTCCTTTTACATAATTGATTTCTAATTTATTCGTTCATTTGAAATTTCATATAATTTTATTATACAAATATTTTGATTAATTGTTTCAATATTTTATGTATTTTATTATATATAATTCTATTTTGTACGTAATTTTCAATCTTAAATTTTCTAATTCATTGCTTTCATAATTTATTTGTTTTATTGACTTTTCACAGTATTGTAAGTTTTATATGTTTTATTGATTAATAAAATTTATGTATACTTCTAATTATTTTAATTCACATTAGAAACACCAATGACAATATTATGTTCGGGTACTTTGAAATAACTACACTGGAACATTGAGACAACTACCATCTTAGTCTCCCCGTGACCATGGCTGCTGAAAAGTAACCGAAACGTCAGGGAAAGTGTAAACCTAAATATAAATAGATTTAATAGTTTATATAATTTTATTAGCTTATAAATTAGTAAAATTAAATAGTAGTAGTAGTAGTGTAATACTTTCAAAATTATGTAATACAGTGATAAATAAACAACCCGATAAAATCCGTATATAGTAGTTACATATACATATTACATAGTAGTATATAGTACAATCACATTGTTGTATTTTCGTTATATATATTCTTTACTTTGCATGCTGTGATCCCCTGTTATTGAGGAAACACATGTCTTATTTTAGTGTAAATCTGCCTTGTAATAAATGTGAATTTCTTTTTGGAGATTCTAAATAAAATAAAATAATAGAAGACAAATAGTCGCCATTCTAATCTTATAATGTATGTTGAATGCTGCACTTTGAATAAATTCTAAGATGAAAAACTTCGTACATATCAAACCAATTTCACAGTACACGTTGTCACTTTAATACAAAACTGCTCCGCCCTACAAGGTACCAAGCAGATTTTTATTTCCAACATTTATAAGGAGTAGTTTCGTAGTCGGGTGCTTGTCACGTACCACGGAACCACATCTGCGTGCGGCTTGCATGCGCAATCAAGCATTTATACTCAACAACTGTTCATACGTGTTTTGAGACGTTTTATCAGTGAGGAAGGAACTATACTGCTTCTATTTTTTTAAGATCAGTTCTATCATTAGAATAAATGCAGTGATTGCTAGCAAGGAGCATTGGTTTGATTAGTTGCTTTGCAAAGGCAGATAGCCGAAAATTGTTCGTTCCATACAAGGAAAAATGTATGCTACAAATAGTTAATTATTTTTAGTGTTTCAATGTATGTAGCATCTACGACGCGACGGGTTTATCCTGAGTGCGCGAGATTTAACTGATAGCTGATACAAAGAGAAATGTATCTGTTATCATAATCATATAAGGATTATTAACTTATTAACTTACTGCAGTTAAAATAATATTCTATTTTGAAATTAAACACTTTATACGGATTTTATCGCGTTTTTTATTTTACTTTAAACACTGTTATTACATAATTTTGAAAACTCTATTATTGAACTTTACTATTATTAAATTTAAGCTATATATTTTCTAATTAAAACTATTTATATTTAAGTTTACACTTTGCCCCGACGTTTCGGTTACTTTACAGCAGTCATGTTCACGGGGAGACTAAGATGGTAGTTGTCCCAACGTTCTGAAGTGTAGCTAGTTATTTCAAAGTACCCGATCATAATTTAATCTTTGGTGTTCCTATTTACGCAGAATGAGCTCAAAGTATCATGAAGTCTAGCTGTGTTTTGCTACTTCTTGGGTTTGACTATTTGAATGACTGGATCCCAAGCTGGTGGTACATTCCAACCATCATCTCTATTGAAATTAGGATGTTTTTTAATTTCAATAGCCTCGCGAAGCATCCTTGGTAGGAATCTGTGTTCTTTTGCGAGTATATGTGGTTTGTCAAATCGTAGGTAGTGGTTGGTCCCCTGTTACTATTTGATATCCGACTGTCTGTCTTCAAGTCATTAACTTTTATTTACGTTATAAGCATATTTGAATAGTGAGGTATGCATGAGGTATCTTATCCTTTCGTCCGCATTACTTAACAACGAACCTGTTTAATTTTTGTCTATTGCCGTTTTAAAGCTTTGATGATAACTGGCCATTCCATTGGTTTGGAAGCCTCTATTATGATTATCAACCATCATTGTGCCATCTAAATGTCACCTAAACCGAATAGCTCCGAATTAGTGTACGTATAAAAGTAAAATGAAGTTCATGTTATTCCAAGGACTACACTGAACTTCAAATAGTAGAATACTGTACATCTATTGTACCTTCTAAAAGATCCATCCAAGACCATCTGTTTGCAATCTCGGACCTTCTTTGGTCCCAACAAATATTATAAATGAGAATGTGAATTTTATTGTTACACCTTCACGTCTTAGCGCATGTTGTCAGCGGAACAGAAAAGGACATCACATGTTCATCCAGAAAAAAGTAAAGTTACTAACCTAAGCAATTTGTACGAGCGAAGCTGCAGGCAAAATGTAGTGTTTAAATATATGCAATATATTCATATGAAAGAATTCCTATTAACATTAAATGCAGGTGTTAAATGTTAATAGGAAAACTGTGAGAAACTAATAAAATATAATAACATCCAGTGTGTTTCATACCTAAGACTTGCTGACGGAGAGGCGCGCGCGCCGCCGCCGGCCGCGCAGCTGCACCATTTAACTCATGCGCAGCTTCGAGATTGCATTCACTAGATACCTATACCTACACACGTAAATTAAGCGATATCTATGTCGGCTTGTAATAAGCATTTTGCGGGATGCAAACAGACAAACGTTAGGGGTGTCTAACGCAAAGCAAAAGAACTATTGTCTGCAAAGATATAATTACTTGATTTGAAAAACAATCGTGCAACCGATCGTGTATGTGTTAGACTGCTCGAATGATTTATAACGGTCGCCTGATAACTGCCACTGCGCCGAGTCTTGTGAACTCGATCCACAGATAGTTGCTCCGAGATTGAGTTATTTCTGTATCCGTTGTTTGAATGTTTGTAAAGTTCACTGTGTCATAAGAAAACCATGTGCCTGTTGTCTTAGCTGTCTTAAACGAGACGAAATCTACATTAAGGCACATTAACACGCCCATCCCTTCGGCGATAAAGACATGAGACTATGTACGTCTGTCACCTACGGTGGCGCAGTGATAGTATATGTGTCTGGCCATGAGCTTTCGGATTCGATGCCGTAGTTACACAAACTGTTATTGGGATTCTATCAAGAAATTCCCAATAGTAGCATGGAATCTGGAATTGAGAGTTGAGAACTGGTCTGGAACGCGGGACCTTAAACCTATAACTGACGAAATGCCTACCCTTTCTGGATATTGAAGTGAGGCTATGCAGCTTTACCGAACATACTTCACTCAATATTAATGTTTGTCATCTCATAGTGAATGCTTATTTCAAGTTTAGTGCTGATAAATCAACAATGTACGAGACTTGAGCTTAGACGAAACTCGTTCACGCATTCGTCATACCAATTTATGGTGAGAAATGGTGAGAGGCATAAATCATTTTATAGTATGCAGCCGCGCTTATTGATCTAACTGGGAATAACGGTTCAGTCCGTACTCTGAGTTATTAGCTATTGTCTGTTCTGTAGACTGTGATAATTAACTCTTTACTCATCCTTAGAGAAAATGTTGTATGTTGGACAGCGGGTGGAACTGAATGCGCTATGCGTAGTGTTAGAAAGAGCTTGATTTACATTTATTTTGTGCCTGACTCCGTACGCATGGCATTTGTAAGTAGGTACCTATTTATGTATTTCGACTTCTAGGTGACGTATCAACATGAATCATGATTTTAAGTTAAACCTGCAGCAATACAACTGTGAAAACCGCATTCAATTTTGTTCAGTAGTATTTCTATGATGTGCGTACAACGTACAGACAGAACGACAGAGAAACATTCTAAAAAAATTGTATACTGTAATGTGTCCGCGTATATGTACATAGATTAGGTTAGTAATAGTAATTTTTCTTGGATGAAAGGTACCATATGTCCTTTTTTGTTCCCCTTACAAGGTGTATGCAAAATTTTATGATAATCGGTCCAGTAGTTAAGGCGTAAAAACCTAACAAACAAACACCTCACGCTAGTATATTTTAATATCTGTACAGACTTCTATGTACAGACATCGACCAGTTATAATTTTATTATAAGTGTAGATTTATACATATATTAAAATCGTAACAAAGACATTCTGCACATACATTGGATATGTTTTTAATGCAGATATCTGTATGATTTAAGAATAACACTGCCATAGTAGTCCACGTTTCAAGCCGAACTACTAGAAAGATACTGTTGAAATGCAACATCATCTTTTATGGTCGCGTCGAGTATTATAACGCTATTTGTGAAGAGCAATAAAGCATAAAACCCGTGTACCAAAATTCCCAAGGTGAAATTGCGAGCTACTTTTAAAATAAAATCGTTTTGTCTAAGAAATTGAAATCCTTACTAATATTATAAATTCGAAAGTAACTCTGTCTGTCTTTTACCTTTTCAGTGCTAAACCACTCAACCGATTTAGATGAAATTTGGTAGAGACATAGTTTAAAACCTGGGGATGGACATGGGCTACTACATTTTTGATGTATGTACCGAACGGGCAGTCTCTCTCACAAAAGGTAGTTATAATATAAAATACGTATTTCTCATGGAGTACACACACCAAAATTTACCGTAGATATTCAATAATGTATTGATTTAGGCGTTACTTGGCGGGAAGCCATAATACCGGAACGACCAAACTGATCAATGTAGACATTATAATATTTTATAGTTATATAGTTTATTATAAAATACAATTAACTTACACATTTTTTTTAATAAAGCAGAACCAACCTGAATCTTAAGTTATTATTATAACTTAAGATTCAAAATGGTTCTGCTTTATATACAGGGTGTCCGGTAATTAATGGATAACCTGGAAATTTCTTACAGTGGAACTGAAGGCCGTTCAGAAAAAAATATGAAAAGAAATCTATCCTAACTACTACCTGAGATATGTTTTTTTTTTTAATTACCATGTATAACTTTTTTGTATACTACGACCATAAATGAATGAAATCCATCGGTTTTTTGTTGTTTTATTATTAAACACTAATTATGCTAATAGATAGACAGTCAAAAGTTTGCTATGCTAATATAGCTTGCACTTTTTAATATATATATTTTTTTATTTATTTATTTATATTTTTTCATTTTTTCTGAACGGCCTTCATTTCTACTATAAGACATTTCAAGGTTATCCATTCATTACCGGACACCCTGTATATAGCAGAACCAACCTGAATCTTAAGTTATAGATAATAATAAATATTCAAAATTAGAACAATGGTTATTTCTGACTGAACGCATGAAGCACATTATATGTATTTAATATATAAACCGTAAACCTTATTACTAGTAATATATGTACTATAATAAAGAGTAAATAAAGTGGAGGCTACGATATAAATGACGAGGCCTCCACTACAACGACGACTAAAACGACTTTCAAAAGCAAAATATATTATTTTGAATTAATATACAAATGTAGAGACAACTCTGTAGGATATAAATAACTCTTAAATAATTTTATACACCAATATAATCTTTTTTTAGCCTGTGCTGTCCCTTTTTGGGCAAAGGTCTCTCTTACATATCACTAATAAGGGAAGCAATAATTCTTGTCTTGCGGAGGACTGTACAAACATTCAAACAATGGACACAAAGAACATCCAGACGCGAAACAACCGTATGTGGATCAACACAAATTAACATTATGACCGCCTCGATGGCGTAATGGTTAGTGTAACGGACTACCACGCCTGAGGTCGCGGTCGGTTCGATTCCCGCACAAGTCAAATCCATCCAAACAAATGTTCTGGGTGTTTCTATAAATTAAATTTACAAAAAGAAAGTATATCTATATGTATGTTTATCCATTGTCTAGTACCCATAGTACAAGCTCTGCTAAGTTTGGGCTAGATGGTGTTGTGTGTATGTGATAGAATATTATTATTATGTTTCTCTTATCACAGGTATCTTCTAACATATTATATTTGAAAATACCTGGCCTTTTGGGAGGCTTACACGGAGACATAGATCCAACGTGGAGAGGCCCTTCGAGAGTTTTAATCAAATATGTGGATGAAACACCGACAGTGGCACTAGCCGCAGCAGGCGTAAGACTATTGCTGCTTATGGATTCTAATATATGGACCATGGGTGGTGGTATGGGTGTTTGGTGTACCGGTATATTCGTAACTATGGATGAAAAACGGCGACTGCCCTGAATAGTCCAATAGCATCAATGACAATGGGCAGACGGTGACTCGCCAACTCACGAGATGCCCCTTCTGAATAACCACCATAGGCATACAAGCCAGCAGCAGAGGCCAACACCGGTGCAAGTGCCCTTGAATTATTATTATTATTGTTATTAATTTTAGTCTCGTGTGAGATTCGAACTCACAACACTCGGCGCAGTGGTAGCGATGAGGCGACCGCTTAAACCAATACGCTATCCGTATAGTTCAATTGCAGTGATTTTATATTGAGGCAGACATATATTTACACCACATTACGCTATATATTATAGTTATATAGGTACTACGTAATAGGTGGCAAGCCTATTGTCGCTTTCCGGGTACAAATTCAGTCTCGATTCAGACTAAAGCAGTTTTTGTTGAATGAATGCTTTTGTACCATACCTTGAAATTGTTAAATATTTGAAATGACATTTATTATATATTGTTAATTTTATTTAATTTGATTATTATTTAAATTGTTATTTTTATTTTTATATTATGTGAATGATTTATCCCATTAACATGATCATTTTATAATATTATTTAATCTACTCCATTGACATCTTTACGAATATTGTTTATATATATCGTTAATTAAGTATTCCATTAAGTGTCATAATGTATAATCAATTTCTGTGTTATGTATAGTGCCAAATTCAAATACAATGTAAAATATTGTTCTTGAATAAATAAATGAAATGATGAAGCTACTGAGAATTCAACGAAAACACCCAATACCACTTTGCTTCTTTTGAACCGAATCTGAGACCTCATGCACAGCATTCGCTTTTACTACCGCGATGCCACCAAGGCGATCATTTAACACTAAGATATTATATCAAAATGGAATCGTTGCCTAGCTTCTATATAACTTCGGTATAAAATGTATAATATACTATACGTATACTTGAAAATAAATACCATACAGTAATTAATGCAGTTCATGCATGTTAAATCTTACTTCGCCAACTTAAGCCCTGCATACACAAATCAGATTTCACGCTTAAATGCACCGCACGACCACCACCACACCCTCACACGTTTAATTAACCAAAAGATATATATTTGCGGTTTTATAAACAAGATTTCAACAATAGTCCTCGAAAATTATACAGCTGCATTGCGTCAGATGGTATGAATACATACGTATGATTGGCGACGCGCACACAACCAGTTTTGGACCTTCTTCCTTAGGATCACGGTGGTGTTAGCAGCACCAGTAAGGTTGTCCGAACACCTTGGCGCAGGGTACTCACGTAGGCGACGAACAACGGACTCTGAATACAAAATCGCACTTGGCAGTGTTACTTGAGATAATAACGGGCCGTGGTTTTTGAGAAACAAAAGATGCGCCGCCCACTACTTAATGGTTGCGGTATGTATCAGCAGCTGCGTAAAAGCTACGTCATTTCTTTCACGTTTTGTGATTTCTTTAGAAACGCTCGTGTGGTTTCCGGGTGCAAGGTACCCGGTTTTCTAGTAACGTATGTATTGTTACATATAATGTAAAGGTATTGTTAATAATGTACATCTAAAGTGAACATATATTGTTTAAAATAATTACATTTATTTTTAATTTCTTTTAGAATTTGTTAGATTGTTGTATATTCATACATATGTATTACTGGCTTCCCTTCGCAATTTAACCCTCATGTGCATTGTCCGCAAAATAGGATATTGTATATAAAACTTTATAAAACATTTCTTCAATATGTTTTAATAAATATTTTACAGTCAGTATTTTTTCATAAACTTTGAACCCCAAGGGGTTTCTTTTCCGAAGAGGAAATAACTTTGAAAACCCTTTAGTTCCGTTACATATGAATGTATGCAACATTTCAAGTTTGATATCTCTCTAGCATAACGGTTCGATGCCTTATCTAATAAGTTACAGTCATCATCAGAATAATAGATAAGTTATCAAACCAAGATTTTATAATAAAAGTTCGTTTTCAAATATGTGTTTATTTATTTCAAAAGTTAAAGCTTAATATGTTATAAATTCTGTTACCAGATAATATTGCTCTATATTTTAAAAAGATTTACTAGTATACCTAAACTAATAACGAAAATCAACGTGGTAATTAAAAAAAAAAAATATATATTCAACTTTCTATTTGCATTTTGCCGGAACAATCTATTATCGGGACTCAATTCATTACTGTAGGCGTAATCTAATTATAGCTTCGTTAATATTTAACTTATCAAACATATATTTTTGATAGTTTATTGATAATGTGTAGGCAATATGTAACAATATTGTGGATATGCAATAGTAAAATACTTTAGAGGTGGAAAAGAAGTGCTCAGTTAAGACCGACTGACTAAATTAGATGAAGTTTTCAGTGGCAACAATCCAGTTGGTTTAAGCATCAAACACTACATAGCAGCTCTAGACCGGTAGTATTATATTATCTCTCAAAATGATCTTTTCATATATACTTGCAAAAGCAGAGTTCTGCGTTTATTTATTTTCCCGATATTCACATTAAGTTCTTTTACTTTAATTTTAGTTTTAATCAAAGTTATAATTGTAGAAAATCACGTTACTTTACGTTGGAAAAATTATTGCTAGTGAAAGTTTCAGTAGTTCAATCAACCAGAATGAAAATTAACTATTGCCTTGATCCTAATTGTTTTATAGTTCTTTTGTATTTTATTACGTACATTTGTTCGCTTTTTCTTTTAAATCACAGTAATCATAAAATCGACACACACGAATCGACCCTGATTGTTATTTAACTGGCAACATCACTCAAGGACTCCATGAGACAGGCTCGACCTAGTGTGGAGTCCACAAGCAAAACAGATTTATGTTTTCAATCAATATATAAGTTACTAGTGAATTAATTTGTGTAATAGTATTTAAGGAAATGTAAAAGATCATGGTTTGCTAAATAAATTATTAATATTGCGGCTAGGCCAAAAACCAATAACAATAAGTTTACAAACCAGCTTAACATCGCTCCGACAGACGTTATGTTTTTTTAGCTCTATAATAAATATTAAAATCAGAATATCCACAATTATTTTTCGACTTGCCTTATCAAGTGAATTTACATTAATTAGGTTAACTTTTAATTAATGAACTCGTAATCATATGTATAAAAGCCCGGAAGCTCTAGGACATTTAGGGCACTTTTCGCTGGAACGTTGATTGCCACGATGAGGTCCATCTGGTTATTATTAGGTGTCGCGGTAGTTGCGCAGGCGCACGTTGGTGAGTTATTGTTTAGTTTATTTTTATTTACTTTAACTACTGATATTCATGCAATATTTTCTGTGTACGTATTTCTTCTATACACAAAACTGGTGTCAGAAATAACCTGCTAGCCATATATGTATATGCCATATAAACCAATAAAATTATTCTTTCTTTTATCTTCCACTTTATACAGTAGGAAACTGAAAATTCTACCTTCCATTACCCAAAGTGATTTGATGTTATTTAAGAATATTTCTGGCTACAAAGCGGCAATAATGTTCATTCATCTTGTAATAACATGAATTGGACTTCACGATGGTTTATTGTACTAGTATATTGTAAAATAATGACAACATACGATTTTATCACCTTAAGTTTGGCACCCAAATCAGATTTCTCATCCCAGACTTTGCTAAATACACTTTTATACTCCGTTTGGTCAATGATCGTTAATGAATTTATAAGCAATCAATTTTCCTTGGCCCACTAAAGTAGATCGCGCTTGCGCATATTCGTAATATCTCAAGCCAGGCATACTTCATAATATCACCACGTGGTTGAGAACTATGCTGTTAGTAACGTATCACAAGTCTTACTCCTATACCATGGATTTTGAATGGAAATTAAAACAGATTTATCTTCCAGTAAAAAAACTACGTGATGACAGTGAAGAACTAGAATGGCCCATAAAATTTACTTTGAAGGCGATACGAACGTCTCTGACTGACCATGTCATTGAAAACTACGAGATTTGGTAAGTGTAGCTAAAGCCATTAAAAATATCAAACCCTTTCTCTGTTCTATACGGACGTAAAGAAAAGGGAAATAGGCACTCGACATTCACTTTGGTATATTTATTCTCTCAACTGTCTCGTGCATGTAATGGACTACTGAACACAACTGCGGATCATCAGAACTTTAGAAACCCTACTTACCGCAGGATCACAACCCACGCTTGCCTGGCTGCGTTTTTCTGTAGCGTAGAGACACTTTTCCAGTCAGACTGCCGCTGGTTGAGCGAAATATCAAGCTCAAGCAGCGTTTACTCAACACAAACGTATTTCTCTGTTTTCCCTCTGAACAATAACACTAGAACTACAAAATTTAAGAAAAAGTCCATGTCTACCAAAACCGTGATTTTAAGTTTTGTATTTTCATTATTAATATGACTATTATCATCATTAGTTTTTTTTGAAAAATTACTTATGTCTCACTATTGTTTCCCAGCGACCTAATTCTACAAAACACTACCTTTTTTACTGTAGTCCGAACTGTAGTTATCTCTTTTACACGTTCATATTTCGTTCGGACCGAGCGCGACAGATCTGCTAAAAACATTTTCTCTAAATTATTAAATGCCTGTATTTCCTCTTAAGTTAAAATTCTGTTGCATACTCTGATTTAAATTGGATCCATCATTATTCTTAGATAATAAAAATTTACTGTGTAACTGTACCTATAACCTATCAACATATTTTTCTTTCATAGTTATTTTAGTTAGAGCTTTCTATCTTTTGTGCTATGATAAAACTGTAACGAAGCTATCTCTATACATTGAAATATTTAAAACGAAATACCTAATTGATATTAACTATTCAAAGGATTTTAACTTATATTATTGATTTTCATATTTTTAAATGTGTTTTCCTGTTTTTGCCTTAAACAAAGCTATGCAACAAAGTCGTAAAAACTGACGGGAAATATTGTTTTAATCATATATTTTGGCACACTTTCGCTACACTATCAATAAAAATGTTATAATGTTTATTACGATATTATGTCGTATAGAGCATTGGTTATATTGTCCTCTTTGCTACATATTCATAAAGAGAAGGGAAAACGTGACGTCATTAGATATTTTATTTTATTTACAGGAAGACATCAAAACGGTCAAGGATTGATTACAATGACGGTTATGTGAAGAAAATCGTGAAATACCGCAAACCTTACTACCGCTTTGGTATCAAGTACAGTGTATGTATGATACATATACAATTTCTTTTATGTCGTTTCAATTATAAAATAGTACAAATTCAAAGTATTTCTTCTTTATAGGTGCACCCTGTAGCAGACCTTGACCAGGAAATTGGAACAGCGTGCACTAGCGTCTCTGGAACTAAATATAATCGGCTCAGACCTGAGAGTATTCTACCTGAGGACGAATATTCCTACGAAGCTGTCGGTATGATATATTTTGCTTTAGACTTCATTATGACAATGCATCTTCCCCTTTTTTGAAGACGGTCAAAGAATAACTACATATTTTCAACAAATAGGTAATAGTAAAATAACGCCGCAAACACTAATAGTGAATTATGTGAAATGATACTTTAACAAATAAGGAGAAGCCAGCCAATATATCAAATCATCAATATCAACAAATCAAATGTATATACTCCAAACTACTTTTAAGACTTTTATTAAAATTTATTGTTAAATGACCCTGCAATGATTTTGCCAAGATAATATAAAATTACCTAGTAATGGCCTATGCTGCGGTTACAGAATATTATCAGCTAAGCTGTTTAAATGTTTACCATCAGATAAAAATAATAATTTACCATTAAACATTACAGGAAATGAAACTATTAACGACAAAGACTGCATTAAGTTTACATACGATGTTTCTGATGACGAAACAGACATAAGGAACACTATATGGGCTTCATATGATGAGTACGCGAAGGTTTGGGTACCTGTCAGGTAAGAAATGTAACGTTTTCTTATAAACGTGCCTAGTTATATGTATTTTGAAATAGAATATCAAGTATTAGATTTAGAGCATAAAGTTAAAATTTATTACAACTATTTACCCAGCATGGTTTATTTTTGTGTTGATGATGTTGTTTTTTGTGAGTTGTTTTATGACATAAATGCTTTATTTTATGAGGCGCTATATCAATTGTATTTAAAAAAAAATTAAACAAATACTATATATAAATAAATACTATAATTAAACATAGAAGGCGTTTTAGCTTGAACGCTTTTGCGATGAAAATTTCGACTTGAAACTTGATACTGATAGTCGATAATACAGAATGGGTAGCAATAGTAGAAACAAGAGCGACAAAATTATACGTCTGGTGTTGCAAGTACCCATAAACATTGCTTTTGCAGCATAGAGAAATTTTAATCGGGCTATAAATAATTGTAAATATTCATCTCAGTTAAACTAAACTGAGAATTCCAATTAACCTATTAATCACCCAAAAGCCAGACACAATGGAAAAATCATTGTATCTGAACCACGACACGCACCAGACTTAGGCCAAGAGATTAAGGACAGGGTATAGAAATGTTGTATGTAATAATTATATTTAAGCAAAATTCCAAATGAACTAACTACTTCTGATCAAAATTACTGGCGACTAATTACTATTTGTTTTTAGATACGAAGTGTTGCAATTTAACGCTTGGCTAGGATCAAAAGACAAGCACGAAATATGGGACTTCTATGATTTCAGAAAATCCTTCTCTTTCCACAGCATATTCGACGTAGACGACTGTGAGTACACATCGAGTTGGGTTTTATTAATTTTCTTATAGTAACACAGATATTTTCCCTACGCGAGTAGTTCATTATATAAAATTAAACCGTTTTTTATTTGATTGCATTATGCATATATTGATAACATTACACCTAGGGACAAATTATGCATTTAAGACGACTTTTCTTAATTTAAACATCGATGACATAGACTTAGTAAGATGTAGGTATATCTAAAGTATATAGGTATATATATAATTCAATTAATTACTTTTAGATAATTGCGTGCCAGAAGATGATGACTCAGATGATACCAAACAAAGCAAAGCTCTTACTAAAAACTTATTGTTTGTGAACCCGGACAAAGACCATCATGTCGATCATGTGTTTAATGCGTAAGTAGATGCAGCAGATCAGGTTTATTTTAATTATAATCCTATAGGACTGGATTAATAACGAAGGAAGACAAATAATATATAAAGGTATGTTATTTGGGTCCTTGGGCCTTGGAGAGATATAATATATAATGTATTCTATCACATACACACAACACCATCTAGCCCAAACTAAGCAGAGCTTGTACTATGGGTACTAGACAATGGATAAACATATATATTTGTTTTTTTTGTAAATACGTACATATTATACATAGATATCATTCGGTATTGACATCAAGATATACAGTAATGAATATAATATGAGACTTATTCGTCGAGTGGTAGGCAAACATCTGTAATGCCATTATGTTATTGAAATTTAGTATAAAGGTAAAGTTTTACCATCTTTTACAGATTCAAAAAGGAGTTCACAAAAACTTACGCTGACAAAAAAGAGCATGTTATCAGGAAGAGCATTTTCAAGAAGAATCTGAGGTAAAAGTCAACACGTTGCTACTACGTTCATTACATTGTCACTATCTGTTCTACAGATGGATTTTATTATCAGTTTTTATGTCAAGAATTATCGTAATAATCGATTTTAGCACGGAATATGGAGAAGAAACATTTAGTCGATTTTATTCTATATAATCGCATAATTAGTAGAACTTACGTTGTACTGGCGCATCGAATACGTTCTAGTCATATGACTGATGATGATATGGAATATTCCATCACGAAAGTTTGGATATCTTATGAAAATAGGTCAGTTCACTTAATTGTGAAGTATGTGGCAAGATAGACGATGTCCAACGCCTACTGATGGAATGTGAGAAGAACCAAAGGGAGAGGGAGTTAGTGATGCAGAAATTTAAAATAAATAAATATAAATATGACGTTGGGGTTTTATAAGGATTTTGTCAGAACCTTTATCGCCGGCAGCAAGGTGTGTTTATGATATGGTATCTGCAGCACTGTCTGCCTCTCCCTCATAGTAATAAGGCAAGCATATTATTAAAAGTAAGGAAAATGTAATTAAGGGTACGATGAGGCTGGCATACCTTTATAAGATCAAAGCTTCTAAATAAAATAGAATAAAAAATAATCGCATATTGGCGATCATCATCGCTGACGTTTAGCATCTCATCAGATACTGAGGCTAAATATCTATCCGTAATATGGAACCGTGAATATGGTTTCCTTGTGTCTGTTGTTTCTATTTGTAAAGTACCTTGGGACACTAGAATTACGAAGAGAGTGAATACTATCTTTAAAAAAAATAAAGAGCATAGTTGCTTGGTTTGTCACAATCGCGACATCGATCATGGATTCTTGTTTCAATCCATGAAACCTTAACCAAATTGAAAATAATTTTTTCGGCAGCTAAGAACTTATTAACACACATAACAACACAATCGCATTTCGATTCCTTTGTGGCAAGTATACACAAAATTTCTCCTTGTACTATTTACAGACGTGTTATTGAACACAATCGCCGTAATCTTGGCTACAAACTTACCATAAACCATTTCGCTGACAAAACGCCTGAAGAAATGAATCAATACATGGGTTTGCTTAAACGTCCCGAAGGCAAAGTTGGAAACGTAGCGTTCCCGTACGACGAGGCAAAGTTAAATGATATGGCTGATGATTTACCGGTAGAATATGATGCAAGACTTCTTGGTCTCGTTACTAAAGTCAAGAGTAAGTTGAAGATTTTAATTTCTTATAAAATTCTTAAAAAGTGAAATGCTCTTGAATATCTCTCATTAACAAAAGAATAATGAACCCCAAATAAATATTGTTAGATGTTTAATCTCAAGCCTGAATACTGCAGTTAATCAGTAGTAATACAGTACAAAATATAAGGAATTATATAAAATATTTATGGCAATTAATACGCTGGTTTGAGAAGACTATCCTAACGCGTAGCATTACTACGTGCAAGTTGCTTCATATCATTATTGTAATGACACATTATAATGAACTTATATACGTACGTTTTGAATACTTCTCCTTATTATCGCTTATATTGCGGTATTTTCGGACCAATACGACCTTCAACCCTTCAAGAAAAGAGCGTACTCCTTTTTAAAAGGGCGGCAACGCACACCTCTGGTGTTGCGGGTGTCCATGGGTGGCGGTAATCGCTTACCATCAGGCGATCCGCCTGCTCGTTTGCCACATATATCCACTGTATTTTAAACTTGTCTCTGTTTTAGATCAAGAAAGCTGCGGGTCTTGCTGGACCTTCGGCACTACGGCTGCTGTGGAAGGAGCGTTGGCCCGTGCTAACGGCGGCAGATTGTTCACCCTTAGCAACCAAGCACTCGTCGACTGCGCATGGGCGTAAGTTTTATCTTCGTTTCCTTACTATTTATATTATAATACCTTACAGAAACACGATATAGAGGTGGAGGCAACATCAGTAAAAAAACATTTGATTGTTATTTTGGAAACATACCTATCCAAAATATGACCAACTTCTTTCCTTTTAACTTCCTTGCCTCTACGATTCAATGATATAAGCTGGCATTTGCGTTCGTGTTTATGTGTGATCAAAGATCTTGGGTTCGATTCCTGGACCTGGTACTGGGCATTTTACTAGGATTTTCCATAGAAAATGCCAGACTCTGTACTGTTACTGAGTCATTCTTCATAATAAATGAGTCAGTAACAGCACAATCTGGCAATATGACTGACGTAAGTTACGGAGCACCTAAAAGCATTACAGGCGAAATATGGATGTATAATACACCCACATCTTATGTGTTACTCTATGTATTTACTTACTTATAGTATTTAGTATCGCTCAATTGTACCCAGGTTTGGCGCGTCTGGTTGTGAGGGTGGTACCGACAACGCTGCGTATGAGTGGATGATGGAATACGGCTTACCCACTGAAGCTGAATACGGAGCCTACATGAACCAGGTAATCTTTAAATAACATAATAGTGCAAATGAAAAATTACTGAAATGTTTTGATGCCAAACAGCATATGGTTGAATCGCTATGATCTTGCAGAAATGGAAACTTTGTATGATCAAACTACACGTAGACTATATTAAAGTGTATATATTTAATAGCATTTTGATTTTATATTTATTAAGATTTTAACATAGTAACAAAAAAATACATAACAGAAACATAAAATAAAGTAACTAATGTTCCCACAATAAAGACACATTTTTGGAAGCTCTTTTGAATTTACGTCACCACTAAGCTTCTCACCAATTTTTGTTCCAATACTGGCTACACCTATTACGTACTTTCTATAATATATTTTGTGCCTTCCTTTTAATTTTATTTGTCATGTATACATAATAAAACTATTATATAATTTGTTTATTATTTTAGCTTTTGTAAATTATATAAAAATAAATAGTAAAATAGTTTAAATTCAATATGATAGTAACATACTTCAAACGTGTATGCCTAAAATGCTTAGACAGTTCCAAATTTATTTGCCTAAAACGCTCAGCATAATAGGCGGCAAACTAATGTATAATTTTTAATGCACAATTTTGCAGGATGGCCCTTGCAAGATCTTGAACATGACAAAGACGTTCCCAATCCGCGGATATACTGATGTTACTCCACTTAGCATCAGCGCCTTAAAGGTCGCTTTAATTAACCACGGCCCTCTCTCCGTATCAGTACACGTGACGCCATCTTTCAGCTTATACTCCTCCGGCGTCTTCTATGACATTGACTGGTAAGTCACAGTATACAAAATGAAACTTAAAATCAGAGTAAAAATTCACATACTGCGTTGAAATATGATCACCTTTCTGCACGTTAAGTTTCATCTGACACAATACCAACATACATCTGAACTATATACAAAAATATATACCCTATCGTCTTCTACAATATAAATGCAATGTGTGAGTCAAGCTCACTCTTCTATATTGGGCACTTTTACGGGTGATCTAAGTAAGGTCCCTCATCTTACTTAAATCACACGTAAAGGGCGCATCTTTGATAAACCTTTAATAAAACCTACATTTAATACAGAAAAGCTACGATTCAAACTATAAATACTTACATTAAAGAGGGTCCTGTAGAAGCCTGAAAGCCCGGATTGCCTTGTCACGAAATAAATTCTCTAAATTCATTCGCTTTTCAAAATAAATACAAAGATAAAATTACATTACTATTTTAGACCAAATGGGTTACAGGTATCATTCATACACATAAAAGAATGTTGGCTTTTTCCCACTGACACCCCTAGACAAGCCACTGAATAGAACAGTGATGCAATGCAATTGCAATTAAATTATATTCAAATTTACAGCACCGTGCATGCGTACATGACATTGCATACATACACTGCGTCCATGACCATGCTACAAAAGCTTCGCATTATGCACAACCTATTCGAATACAATTCGAATGCCAACATGCCCGAATCTCGAATAGGGTGAAAATCACCTAAAAACTGTGTTAACTGAGTTAACTCACTAATTAGGGTCATGGAGCTCAGTTCCACCAATGCCATTACTACAGTGGAAATAATTATGCAACTACAGGCTTAAAACCATATTTATAAAAAAAAACATCTATGACGTCATGAACTAATTTGGTATTACATTTATTCTAGCGACGAAACGACCCTGGATCACGAAGTCACCTTAGTCGGCTACGGTGAGCGAGATGGCGACACTTTCTGGATTCTTAAGAACTCCTGGGGGCCAAGCTGGGGTATCGGCGGATACATGTACATATCATCCCGCGACAATAACTGCGGTGTTGCTACTGAACCCACCTACGTCGTTGTCTAACTGACTTCGATAATTGCTTTAGATGACTTTGACGACTTTATGGCGAGACAGCGGACTTGATTTGCTTAATTTTTATGCTAATCAGCAAAATATTTCAATAAGCACGTGGAATTTGTATTATAGTAATAAACGAATTGAATGTTAATATGTATGTTTCTATTGTGTTGTATACAGCAATGCGTTTTCATACTCATTCAAAATTTACTTCTCCAAATTCACCATTTCTTTTATTGTTGAAATGCATCTCCTGGATTAGAATCATTTTCTGTACCACGGAGTAAAAAATTTATGCCAATGTATAGTAACCAAGTACGATTAACCTTCAACCATTACACTATCCAGTCAACAGTACCTACTACAGTTACTAGTGTCCACTACGAGTGTCAAGCTAACAAAAACATATCGCTGAACATAAGACGCCTTGTCCTATTTTTATTCCGTCCGTCCATGACGTCAGCTCTCTCGCTGACCCTTTTTTATTAACAGTTAACCGACCCAAGTAACTCGTTGCTGCAACGGGGCCTAAACAAAACGGTAGAGGTTTTACTCCCAACCCATTGTGAAATATAGCTGGCAATTTTTCTAAGGAAATTAATACTCGCTGTGAACCGAGGGCACTAAATAAAAGATTTTTCTTTCATATTACATCGCGTGAGTACTCTAATAGGTTTATTGCCGGTCTATCGTCTTGAAGCGATTTGTAATATGATTAGTTTTGCCTGAGTGCATTTAATATGTTATTATTTTGGACTGTAATAGAATTTCTTGACTTTACTGGCGTAGCATTTGCCGTTTCATTAAATTTATATAAATAAATAGTCTAGTCTCCAAAAAAGTAAGCGGGAATCTATTTCATTATTTCGCTAGCTAAGATACCACGTGATGAGCTTATCGTTGCTTACCGATTTCAGACATCATGTTTCTGAATTTTTGCCTGTATAAGCGTCTGTCTACTTGTACTGACATCACGGATTATCGTTTAAGAGATATCCACATCTCGGTCGCCTGAATTTCAGCAAATAATGTAAGATATATTAAGATACATATTTAACTTAATCGTTAGTAGGAGTTGAGATAAAGTACACCAAGATAAAAATAGAAGTGACGTTGGAATATTAATAATTACATATTTTTGTATTAAAAATATGATGTGATAAAGGTTATCATATTTTAAATTATTTAATATGCTACATTTAAAACCACTGACAGCTGCAAAAATTCACAGCTTTAACACAACTAAGAGGAATTCCAGAAAAAAGAGGGCAACATTTTTGTCGCAATAACACAAGTATCACAAACGCTGTAACAGTGCGTAAAGAAACGTTATATACATATCCCTAAGTGGCCTATTATGTCATACAACATTTAATACCTTCATACAAAAAAATAGCATGCGATACTCGACTCTAGACTCGCTTTGGTATTGACGACAATCAATCCACTGTATCTGTATTCATGGAGCTAGAACAGAATCATGCAGAAACTAAATCGAAGGGATATAAGTTATTGTTAGAACCAATACAGACTTAGACTTACTCCAGTTTCCCGGAGATATAGGGAGAAACGCCGGATTTCATGTTGCTACGATATTCGGCACATCTTTCTTACTTTACTCGATTTCATCACATTATTTATGCACGTTCGTTGCCTTTTACGAAACCATTTTTATTATATACTAGATTCTGTTTGCAACATCGCTCGCGTAAATGTAGGTTAGATTAGAAACAGTACTCTTTTCTGGATGAACCTATATATACCCCATATATTTATAATATTAGTTAATACTAGTTTTTACCGGCGGTTTTACCCGCGTAAGTCCCGTTTCCGTGGGAATATCAAGATATAAAGTAGCCTTTGTGTGAATCCAGGTCTCTATTTATCTACATACCAAGTTTCATCGCAAGTGGTCCAGTAGTTTTTGCGTGAAAGAGTAACAAACATCCAAACATCCATACAAACTTTCGCGTTTATATATAATATTAAGTAAGGATATATCTAATCTAAAGATTTATTGTCTTTGAGCATTGTTATTGCATAAACGTGAACAGCGCGTTACAGACTGTATATCTTTGTCTCATTCTTTTTTTTTTTTTTTTTTTTTTACGTGGGGGAATGCAATGACGCATATCCCTCCGCGGGGGCGGGCGGAGGGATTATGTCAGACTCGCCGGGGTAAACTAAGATGTTAAAAAGATAATGTACCTCCCGGAATACCGACTAAACCTACCACGGTGTTCCTCGACAAAACCACTATCGACGGGGCCGCGCGAATCACTTTCGCATACGGTCGCGACCCCGCCGAGGTTCCGGCCCGCCGTATGAAACGGCAGGCCCCTACGCAATAAGACCTACCCAAGATAGGTACTCAAAATAAAATTCTACTGTCTCCCCCTAAAGGGGGAGACGGACACGAAACAGAGGCGCGCGTGGGAACACGCACGCCGCCTCTCGGACCTGGTGCTGAACGGATGGCGGGCAGGCCCACAAAGCCCGCCACCCCCAGGTCAAACCTCAGGGTGGCTGGAGGTCATCGCGCGCCCTCCGGCGCCCGGCTCTGCGGTTGGGGAGAGGGTTTAAACGCTCCCTCTCCCGCTCCGCCGCCTCCTTGATGGAAATTACTTCCTCACAGAAGGAGGCGACGGCGTTCCATGACCTCTCACTCCGGACCATAGACTGAACTACGGCCGGGAGCGAGAGGGCAACCGATCCGACTGCCGCGATCAAATCACGGCGCTGCGATGCCCAGGCGGGGCAAACCGCCAAAGTGTGCAGCGCCGTGTCCTCAACAACGTCACGGCAGTCGCCGCAGTGGTGACAACCGGGCGTCTCTTGCCGGCGTATACGACACAGGAACTGGCCAAAACAACCGTGGCCAGTTAGAACCTGTGTCAGCCGGAAGGTGAGGGCGCCATGCCGCCTCTCCAGCCACTCCTCAAAAACGGGACTTACCGCCACGATCGTGGCGTGCCCGATCTTTGTCTCATTCTCCCACATGCAATAACAACGCTTGTAAGTCCCACTTAACGCTTTAAAAGTGTTTTTGTTTGCAATTCAGAGAACCATAATATCTGCTGTTATATCTCACCTCTGGTCACAATAAATCAAAGTATGAATATGTATGTAGGCTGTTAAGAAAATAATAAAACAGTGCGAAAATCGTCAAACACGTTTTTGTGTTGGAACACGTCAGTCGGTAAATCAATCACGTACGAATATTTCTCACGCAGGAGACACTTTTGATGTGATGTCACTTCAAGTTTTAGTTCCCAATTTGGTGCTCCTCGCTGTTCGAATGTTTCTGAGAAACCTTAAAGTGTGAAAAGACAAGTAATCGGAATGTTCAAGCGTTCACAAAAATTGTATAAATACGCGAGTTATTAAAAGAGACGAGTGTAGCGTTCTGAATAACAAATCAGAATGTTTTTGTATTATATTTTAATTGGTAGCAATAAAATGAAAGAAGATTCAGCATTAATTAAAAACCAGGTTTGAACCGCGTTACCGCTCCCATGCTGCTCCCAGCACTAGGGCAAATAGCCATACCACGGAAACCATGCATTATTTGTAAGATAAATATGTACTGGCAGACGTCGCTCCTAATAAACTAGTAGTAGTATCTAGTCATCTATAAAAATCCAGTTTTACTGCACAAATAGCTTAGTGATATAAGTTGTTACCACGCCACTGAAGCCGCGCCGAGTATTGTGGGTTTGATCCCCACACGACCCAAAATGGGTAATCTACAAATAGTTGTTTTAAGTCTGTGGGTTCTTTTTGTCCGTAATTTGAATGTTTGTAAAGTAAATACAATACACAGGCATAATTCCTAGTCCAATAGCTGTCTTATTAAGCGAATAAATACTTAGTTCCCAAAGTAGTCCAGGTGGACCCCCTGGAATCCACGAAAGACTCGACAGGGGTCTACGTAGGCGTGACAAAAAAAATCTGGTTCACAATTCGTAAGCGGGGGTCCACGAAAATTTATTTGCCGTCGATAGTGAAGAACTAAAATTTTATCTTGACTTCACCTGTCAATGTAGGCAGATGGCAGATAATGACGGATATCTTGAGGAATACCAATCGCTGAAAAACAGAGAAATTCTAAAAAATAAAAAAAGGTCAGCCCGTAGAGAGTACATTCTTTTTTTTAATTTTAACCCAATTTAACTTTTTTGTCCGTATATACCGATTTTAATTGGCGGATTAAATTTATAGCTTTAGGGATCTCCCGAAACCAGCTAAATGAAAGTGGTCTATGAGAAAAAAGTCTATGAACCTTTGGTATAAACGAAACTTTCACATGTATAATATAATGAACAAGAATAAGTATAGTACATACATACAAAGGATAACGCCTGTATGTACGCCCTAGTCGAGTAGGATGTATGAAGGACTAAGCTGGCGAAATGTGGTTGATATTTCGTATCAGTGAGTGAGCATATTCTGGTCTACCAAGTACATTTTTTTTTATTGAAAATTTTAGTTTTGGGCTTACAACAAAGATCCTTTAATGTATTTGGGATAATAAATTCTACTGTCGACCGATAGCCCCTACCGCTATGGTGGATTGCTTGTTTCAATAGTGGATTCACGTCGAAAGTGCTTCGAAATCAAGATCACTCGATTGCAAATCCATTCGGTCATCGCCGCTTACGTAGAACATGAAACAGGCAAACATATAAGCTGCCTAATATGTGTCAAGACTCCTATTCGCTTCTATATGTGACAGCATAACCTCGTGCTACTAGGCCAACGAGATAGTGAAAGGTGCACCTCAAACTGTATCACTATTAACGTTAGAAATCTTTGCAATAATATTAGATATTTATGTTCTAATAAAATTTCTCCTAGCTGGCAAGTTAATAGAGAAAAGTTTATTCGCACTACAGGCCATTATTTATAGTCGAGTGTAGTACGGAGTGCGAACTCAACTGACCACTATCGCGTAGAGAAAGTAACGTATTAACAGCTAAAATGTTGCTCTTGCTACTTTCCAATCAGTGCACTTTGTATCTAATCAGATAAGGCATTAATAACATCCATTAGCCGCTTTGAATTAGCTCTACATTTTGCTTCAAGAGAGGGTCTTTAGTAATAATCACAAAATATACTTCGAAAAAATTATTAAATTATTTTTAACTGCACGAAGTGCGTTTAGGTGGTCGTCTCGTCACTGCCACTGCGCCGAGTGTTGTGGGTTCGAATCCCACATGGCATAAAAAATTGTGTGATCCACAAGGGTTGTGCCCAGTCTGGATGTTCTTTCTGTCCATTGTTTGAATGTTTGTAAAATCCCCCGCGACACAGGATTTATACCTAACGCGGGAGTAGTCTCATGTTAAAGCAAAAAAAAACATATCTTTCTTTTATAGCCGTGTATATTTGTTTGACATACATCTAGGATAATAAGATTAGATCCTACGATCTGTAAGAACAATCAATCAACTTCTAAAAGTATTATAATTACAAACACACATAGTCTTATGTATTTTCCCCCGAAGAGGTGGTCAGTGGTTTATCACATCTACATTTTACCAGCTTTCGTTTTAATATATAATGATGGGGGGCATGCGTATTACGGTCTTCTAATAGCATAACCCTTTTGAAAATTTATTTACATAGAATTCACGACGCCTCGTGCACATTAGCTTTATTTTCTACCGCTGCGCCACCAATCTATTTCAATTTCAATTTCAATGCTTTATTACTCTCCATAATTATTTAATTACATGTTGTTACAAATAATATAAAAGACCAAATATGGACCCTGTTGGGCACGGCAAAATAGATAGAAGAGATCTATTAGAATTACCTAATCTTAACTCCGCATTAACGAATCGTCATTAAGCAAACTAACCTTTGATTATTACCGATTACCGCTATAAAATAATGAGAATGATTATTACTTTGAATGATAGATCAATTTGACATCTCGTAAATGTTAATAGACTTATATTACTAACTGTGCTCAAGATGACAGTAAGAAGAAAATAATTCAACAATATAATTCGAAAATAAATCATAATTTATCTTTTTTTTACGTGGGGGAATGCTTTGCCGCATACCTCTATGCGGGGCGACGGAGTCGGGCTCACCGGGGAAAAGATACCCCGGTAATACCGACTAAACCTACCACGGTGTTCCTCGACATAACCATAGACGGCGAGGCCGCGCGAATTGCTTTCACATGCAATCGCGACCCCGCCGTGGTTTCGACCCGCCGCCGCGCCGTGTAAAACTACAGAAAAATACTTCCTCCACCGTCTCCACACAGAGGCGCACGTGGGAACACGCACGCCGCCTCTCGGACCTGGTGCTGATCGGGTGGCGAGCAGGCCCACACAGCCCACCACCCCCAGGTCAAACCTCAGGGTGGCTGGAGGTCATCTCGCGCCCTCCGGCGCCCGGTTCTGCGGTTGGGGAGAGGATTTAAGCGCTCCCTCTCCCGCTCCGCCACCTCCTTGATGGAAATCACTTCCAATATAACCCAAATCGACATCTTAAAAAAAGTGTAACTTGAAAGATTGTTACGCTTATTGTTGCAATAACCATACTATCGCAGTTTGGGATGCGCGGAAGCTTATAAAAATAATAATTAAAGGAAGGATCCTTGCGATGTTATCAACCATATACATACCAGCATACTGATAATAAAACTGTAAGGAGGCTAAATATGAGCTATTTTTGAGAATTTGATGGTAATTGATAATTTAGAGGCGTTTGAACGCAAAATAATATAATTTATAATAGTTAACTATCGTCCTTCTCTTTTGTACGTGTTATAAAACTGAAGTCCATAACTTCACAGTTTTGTAATAAAATCAAGTTTATAACTTGAGCAATAAAATAACATTATGGCTTTTCAAACACGTATTCAATACAAACTAGCGAACTGATTGCTTATCAGAACGCACAGGCACTTCCTAGTGACCTACACCCTATACAGCTGGTCTAAGGAGGTTTAATGTCTCATGAAGACGGAAAATCCGAGCTAATATTATACATGCATTTACATAAAAAAAGGATATCTATATGTATGTTTATCCATTGTCTAGTACCCATAGTACAAGCTCTGCTTAGTTTCTGCTAGATGGTGATGTTAGTATGTGATACAATATTAAATAAAAATGTGTAGGTGAATGCCTGAACGATTTAATCGAACATTATGAAATTTAGTATACCCATAGTCAGGGGAACAAAAAAGCATATAGGGTACCTTTCATCCAGTAAAGAGTACCTACTGTTACTAACATAACCTAACCTTACGTACATTTACGCGAGCTGAGCCGCGGGCACAATCTAGTATTAACATAAAATGAAAGTTATTGGTAAAGTTAAAAAGAAAAATCTTCATCTCAAACTTAAAAAATGTAAATTAAATATTCAAGTCTGCATAAATATGACATAAATATACATACATATAATATATACAATATGTCTACTACATAAATATGACGTATTACTTCATGCCTAGTTGAGCCTACAGTAGTAGTAGTACGAGTACAATTTTTTAATTTATTTAATTAGCGGCGTAACGACGCAGCCCTGTCCCTGTGGGAGACCGTCGGATTGCCACGCAGAGGTCTCAAGTTCGATCCCAAGGCGCGCAACTCTAACTTTTCGAGGTTACGTATAAAAATTATTAAAATATTTTAATTCTTTTAATTACTTTTAGCTATTCAAACAAAAGAAGACTATCATAATAAAATTTACTTTTTAAATAGTCTGGTTAAGCTCGAATGCCGGTGTCCTAGCGTTGGTTAAGAGGTTTAATAACTAATTATATTAAAAAGCTAATTGTGACTCGCTTTAACGGTGAAGGACAAGATCGTGAGGAAACCTGCATGTCTGAGAGTTCTCCATAATGTTCTCGAAGATATGTATATAAGTAGTCTTACCAACCCGCACTGGGCCAGCGTGGTGGACTATGGCCTAACCCTTTTCACACTGAGAAGAGGACCCCCGTGCGCAGCAGTGGGAAGACTAATATTATATTATTTAAGCGGCATAAAATTACCTTACTAACATAACCTCTAAAAAAGATTGACATTGATTGACCTTACTAAATATAAACAATTTTACATACACTCAACCTTACGCCACTGACCAACTAAGCAATCTACCGTAATTCATCTACTATTAATTATCATTTTAATACAAAAGCAATCGGATGACGCTCTGCATCGCATCCGGAACATTAATAATATAAAAATTAATGAAGTTGTCGAAACTAAATTGATATAAAAGTACGACGGGTCGATAAGACGTAGTTTATACTTTCTTAGATGTTATCTAGCGCAGTGTATTGCATGCGCATAGATCAACTGAAAATTAAACGCGCATTGTTTCTTTAATGCCGCGGGCTGTTCGTGGTGCGTCGGGTTACTATACATTCGAATGTATCTGGACATGTTTGATATTTTATCTTGTAGTATGAATACTGGCGGCAGAAATAGTTACGTTTTTTAATATATTTTAGGGCACTTGAAATACCCAACACGTTTAAATATTGTGATAATTGTGAATAAAATAGGTATATTTGTGTGTTATTATTTGTGTATTTCTTTTTAATTAGAGCTCTGTAGCGTCATCTTGTACTGATCTAAATATCTAATAATCATGATGTGTACACATAGTTAGAGCCATAGTTTTAACCGAAACTGTTTAATAGTTTATAAGTTTTATACTGTATGCACTATGTTTTGTTTTGTGTGCCTTATTAAATAAATAGATATCTCTAAAACTTTTAACTCATTAACATTGAATTGAAATTGACTATCGTCTAGCAGATGTCTTTTAATGGAAGTGTATGTTTATATAGCAGGTAGGTATGTGTACCGTTTTCAATTAAAATAAGCCTTTGCTGCTTTGTTCAATGCGAGTTATCAATTCAGTTTTTGTGGATAGACCATTATAAAATATAGGTATATCAGATCAGATATCACATATAATTATAAAATTCAAACATGCGATATGATCCTTCGAAAAATGTACCACACGATAATAATTTATTGAGTAAGTTAAGCTAATAAATCAGTATTTTTCATTTTACACATCATATCATGGTAGCCCTGCCCTATCTCCGCGTCCATATATTCGAACCCGAGCATTGAGTTTAATTGCTCCCTAAGGCTTGAGTTTTAAAATCTATATGACATTCGGCGTCAGGCTTGATGAATAGAACGATTATCATAATTGTTGGTCAGTCGCCTATAATTTTGGTTGAAGACTTATGTTGGTTAGGATCAGTCATCTCGTCCAATGGTCACGCCTTTGAATCTGTCTCTGTAATTATAAGACTGGGTAACGCAAACAGATAAACGTGAAATAACAGTACTTTAAAACTAATGTAAGTACATTTCTTCTTAAGTTACATGTTCGTTATCACCAATATGCATAAAAAAGAAGCAGATATGTTGCTAGTGCAACGTGAAGATTCAAAGAGTCCTAATTCACATTTTAGAACCAAGTCGATTCAACACAATCCTTTGTAATATACCTCGTTCTTTGCCCTATCATAGCCTAAAGTGTCGCGAGGGACTTTACCCATTCTTTGTGTATGTTGTTTGAATGTTTGTATTTTTATTATTAAGCTAATGAAATAATTATAATATACGGGGAGACTCAGTCTCCCCGTGACCATGGCTGCTGAAAAGCAACCGAAACGACGGAGAAAGTGTAAACTTAAATATAAATAGTTTTAATAATTTAATTAGCCTAAAATTAGTAAAGTTTAATAGTATTATAGTAGTGTAACAGTTTCTAAATTATGTAATAAGGTGTTAAATAAACAACGCGATAAAATCCGTATATATTAGTTTAATTTCAATGAATAACTTTCGCGTAAACAGAAGACAATATTATGTATTTTTTTTATTTATTTGGTAGCTCCATATATGTCATTTAGTATGGAATATGACATCGTTCGAATCCCCACCTCGGCTTCTTACAGTGGCACGGATCCGAGTGGTCCAATTTTTTATTATTCTTCCGCATAGATCCGGCTGAATTTGAGCGATGGCCTGTGTTATGTTCACCTTTAGGGCATCGGTAGATTGTGGTTTATCCGCATAGACCTGCGACTTCAAGAAACGCAACAAGAAAAAGTACCTAGACGACATGTGGTTCCAGCATAACCGATTTGAGGATAAAGTTATCTCTCAGGGCTGATGTGAATTGGCAACCAAGACTAGACTTTTTCTTGTGGGGTTTCTTGAAGTTATAGATTTATGCGAATAAACCGCAATCGACCGATGCCCTCGACCGATGCTCTTAAGGTAAACATACCTTATGAGCATCGGTCGATGCCTTAAAGATGAACATAACACAGGCCATTGCTCAAATTCAGCCGTATCTATGCGGAAGAATATAACACAGGCCATCGCTCAAATTCATCCGTATCTATGCGGAAGAATAATTTAAAATTGGACCACTCGGATCCGTGCCACTGTAAGAAGCCGAGGCGGGGATTTGACAGATGTCATAATCCATACTAAATGGCATATATGGAACTTTCAAATAAAGAAAGAATTTTGGTAATACCTCACACACAGCTTGTTTTATTTTATTTCAACACTCAACCCGCCCTTATTGAAAAGCCCTTTAGTCTGGTCATCACATTTTCATCCTCTATTACTATGAACGTAACATATCTTAATTTAAACTAGCTTTAGTTATACCTGTATAAACTTAGGACCTAAATTTGACAGATCTAAATAACTCATACGAAAAACATGATTTTATGTTATGTAGAAAATCCACATTTCAGTATAAAATAATATTAGAGAGGTTTGTATTTTGTGATGCGCAGAATGGGGTCAAATTATAGTAATGTATGTAAATTAGAGTGCACCGATGGTACAGGCGTAAAAATGGTCTCTCTACCTAGTTTTAAATGGAAATGTTTTGTTTAATAAGGTTTAGTAGTAAACTAAAGGAAATTAACCAAAGTTTTTCCTCGGAAAAAGTAGCCTATTTCTGAAAGAAACCTTTGTTTTGTTTGCTTATTATATAGTATTAAAAGTCATATTACATTGATAAGACTAGTAACAACTGATACATACATATGCATATCTAAGTCAGTATTATCAAATGAATACCACGACATTTTCGAAAGAAAATATTGTTTAGTGTAAGGCAATTGCTGTCATAAAAATATGTATGTCAGACGATTTCGGATTGCAAACATTGAAATGATGAACATAAATACATCCAGATTCACAGATCCAAAGGAGCAGCTTCAAGGTTTTACAAATGCTTAACCCATCGACCTCGATGGCGTAGTGGTTAGTGTAACCGACTGCCTCGCCTGAGGTCGTGGGTTCGATTCCCGCACAAGTCAAACATTTGTGTGCATGAACATGGATGTTTGGCTTGGTCTGGGTGTTTCTATGTATAATATGTATGTTTTTATATTGGGTAATTCGAACCTAGAACACTCGGAAGTCAGACAAAAGGAAAGCGACTATTTAAGCTGCTGCGCTATTTGTGCAGTCCAGTGCATCCTTGCAATTCCTACTTATATAGGTGCAGTTGAAGATTTAAAACTATATGTAGATATGCCAGATATCTTCCCTCTTGTCTTTATCTATACTAATATTATAAAGAGAAAAGATTTGATTTTTTGTTTGTTTTGTTTGTAACGATTTAAATCATGAACTACAAGACCGAGTTTGAAAATTCTTTATTTATTAGAAAGCTATATTATCACCAAGTCACATAGGCCATAATTTATTAAACAAATAGTACCTACTGTTACACCTAACCTTACCTACTTTTACGCGAGTAAAGCCGAGAGCAAAGGCTATTATTCGATAAGGCGTTTCGCAGGCGACGCGGACTTTTTTCTAAAGGACAGAAAATCCGGCTGTGTGCCTCGTCGTCCACTTCCCGCCGGTACGGTCACCACAGCGGAGTGCTGCGGTCTTTTTATCTTGTCTTTGTCCTTTGTATACGTTGTTGAATAGGATTCTATGGTCTATAATGCCGGTCAAATTATTTGACATTGTCCATCGTATACAGTTCGCTTAGTTGTCATTATCTAGAACCAATAAGCCGGTCCCGATAAAATACAATACATAGCACTATTCAACATACCGATAAAACCAATAATCACGGAAATGAAAGCCACCCGGTGTCTGAACTAAATCCATATTAATACTTCCATATAATCAACAGCAGATCGATATTAATTTCCGTAATATTGTCTTCTGTTTACGCGAATGTTATTTTCGTCTCTAATTCATCAGAACTAAATGGTGGTTAATCGCGGGAGCTTACATTACAGTCTCTAGTAATAAATAATTGCTTTAATCTAATATTTATTCATAATAATATTTACCTTAGCCGTTTGATTACTTATAAAAACATGGGCCATAAAATCTAACACCTTAGCTGCGGTTACCCCGCTGTGTGGATTTCATATATTTTATTAACTAAAGGCTTTTATACACTGCGTTGAGCCTCTACTGCCGTGTCGGCGCACTAGAGTAGTTAAACGTACAACCCGGCGGTGTGTTCATGAATTTACTCACTACCAGAGGGTAATAAATTAAGTATTATAAGTATATAGCTCAACTCAACAAATTTGCCAAGAAAAACTACTCTAATTCGTCGTTTGGCGGAACCGAATTCATCTCTCCTTAGAGAAGAGCTTTAATATAACTAGATATCGGCTTCATTCATTGTTACCTGTTTCAGGTTGACAGCTTTTTATTTCGTATATCTACAGCTAATAATATAATTTGTATTGTATTTCTGTTTGAGTGATAGGTACGTCAATTTACAACTTGTATAACTTGAATTATTTTCCATTTGCTTTACCAAACAATATCATAATGAGAAATAAAATTCGAACTAACTGTGACATTTTCATTTAATTAGGTGTTGATGAGCCTATGTTAGCATTATCTGAATTCATCATGTATTTCGTCTACGTAACACATACTACTACGTAATTACGACCAAAATTTTATGTTTATTTCTTAATAGTATATTATACCTCCGACACTTCATTACGGAGACACCTACTATTATTACCTACAGAAACAATTATCGTAGGGCTCAGCCCTACGATAATTGTATCGAGTGAGACAACGACATCGTTATACGTAAGCAACTTATAACGTTGTCCTTGTCTCGTGTCCACGTTCTTCACGTTCGCGCGCAAGCACACCGGCACTTCAGTACTGCCAGTTGTACTACTACGTGAATGAATGTCGCTTCGTTACAAAGTTATAGTTATTTTTCTATGGTATGCCTATAATTATACTTAAAAAAATATCTCTGTTAAGAAAAAATCATACGCAAGCCGGGCAACATTCGTACCGCACAATTATGACTGCGGCATGATATTGGCCGCATAATAATTCAATTAATCTCTACGCTTGCAAAATTTGCAATAACCGCAAGGTATTGAGCTGACATCGTGTGAATAATAATACTGAAAAATGGCTTTCCGATCCTGCAGGTGTAATTTCATTACTACGCATAAATGCAAAAATATAAAAAGACAGCTATTACCAGGGATTTTATAAGCATATTTTTAGGTAGCTTATTTCCTAAGGACTCGAGTTGTCTATACTAATATTATAAATCTGAAAAGTTTGTTAGTTTGTTTGCTTGAACGCGCTAATCTCAGGAACTACTGGTTCTAATTGAAAATTCTTTTAGTTTTGGGTAGCCTATTTATCGAGGAAAGCTATAGCTATAACATCACGCTACGACCCACGGGGGCGGTGCAGTAACGATAAACAAACGTGGGTGAAACCGCGGGAACATCTAGTCTACTTATATATACAAAAAGTTGTAGTAGTATATACTATATACTACTACAACTATATACTATATAGTCTTGCTGGTTTCACGAGTAGACCAACTCGAACGGAGAGTATGCTCTCCCATAAAAAATCGATATAAAATTACTCGTACTGTATTACGATGTTGGGTGTAGCAATATGGATGATTGGACTTACCTACACCTTTCTCATTCTGTGAACCCTCACGGTAGTCAAAGTATTTTCCATAAAATTGCCTTTACAATGCTAAGAGAACAAAGCCATGTCCATTAGATGTAGTTCCTTACCATCAGATGGGCTACTGACTCGATTGCTACTAACTGCAATAAAAAGAAACATTTCAAAATTTGTTCATCTGTTTACCAGCAAACGGAAGACAGATATACTTTGTCGCCATAACATTATGAACGTGTAACCGTTCTATAAATGTAAAAATCGCCGTACGCTATAAGCTTGGTGTACACGGTCTTCAAAAAACCGGCGTGTGTGAAACGAACGAATCTGCCAAACATACTACCATCTTAATATAAGAAATTTATAACGTATCACATTCCGTACATGTATTTTAAATACCTACATAATTGCGGTGTTGATTAAAAGTCGCATTGAAAATCTATGGACTATGAATAAATTGTATGTCATTCGTAAATATTCATGTTCGGTAATGTTTGGTAATTAAAATACCGAAGCGATGACATTTTTAACTACTTTGTAATAACTAATAAGAAACAGCGTGAAATAAGCCTTGTCAAGCGAAATATAACTGGTCAAGTGCGAGTGGTGCTTGTATTTCGAATTAAACTCGTAAGTTTTAAATTTTTCGGTCGCATTTTGTACAGATGTTTTCAGTTGTATAAAATCTACAACCAGAAATAGGTATAGTTTATAGTTAGCAATGAATGATGGTATTAAGTTAAAACGTAAAGAGATGATTCATTTGCCACAAATAACAAAATAAGGTATTTGTATTTGTTATGGATTATGTGTAGGTTGCACCACGTTCACACTCCGTTTAGACAAAGCTATTTGCTGATACGATTTTCATTGACGTATAAAAATATGTACAAATGTGTGAGCACCTCATTAAAAACCGAATGGTTTGATTTTCCATATATGTCTAAACAATCTGTAATAGCCAACTGGTCCGTATAAGCACTTACTAATGACAGTCAACATAAATTACAACTTCTATCGTAAAGTTTATTATTATATTTGATCTCACCGCCAAACTCCTGTGCAATTCTATAATCTCACCATCACATTCACTTATAAATCCGCAGTTTTAATTAGGGTTATTTCATAGTAACAATAGTTATAACCAGAGAGCATAGAACTCGCGACGCATATATGTACATACATGCGTTGTTTCTATCGAGCGTGATTTCGTTTTACGCTCTATAGTAATAACAGCTGATTATTACGGTTACTATCAAAGTAACGTTTGCATTCGAGATAAAAATAGATTTAGTAGTACTATACGAATAAATCCGCAGTAAAAGCTCTATTATGACTATATTTATTATCGTCTTTATCTCGAACTAAAGCATCACATTTGAATTCGAGATAAAAACTTGCAGAATAGCATGGCTGGTACCTATTCGAATATGATAACAAAAATCTGACTTGGGTTAATATAATACTATAGTATTATATATCTATACTAGCTGTCCCGCCAGACGTTATCATAAAAACACGAAAAAAAAAAACCAAATTAAACCATTCTCGAATTCACTTGAACACACACAAAAAATTTCATCAAAATCGGTCCAGCCGTTTAGGAGGGGTTAATTACAAAAACACGCACAGAAGATTTATATATATAAAGATATATTTGTGCTTAGCCATCAATATTATTTACATTGAATCGCAAAAAGCATAGATATGCTTTTATTTTTTGAGATAGTAATATTTTTTTCGCCGTATGTTGTCCTTCAAATAAAGTATTGGATTCATATCGAAATATGCAACATCTGATCGATTCCCGCACAAGTCAAACATTTGTGTGCATGAAAATAGACGGTTGTCTTGGTCTGGGTGTTTCTATATATAATATGCATGTATTTACAAAAGAAAGTATATATGTATGTTTATCCATTGTCTAGTACCCACAGTACAAGCTCAGCTTAGTTTGGGCTAGATGGTGTTGTGCGTATGTGTAGAATATTAATATTGTTATTATATTATTATCTATATATATTTGTGCCTATAAATACAGAAGTTTAAGCTAAGTACAGTACAATAAGTTGTGAACTATATTTCATATAATTAAACCAAAAAGGCTATAACTAAGGGCTACACTAAGGACTACCTAAACCAAAACCGTCGCAGCTACCAGAACCGATACAGTACCGGCTACCTAAACAGGAACTGTACCGGCCGCCGAAATCGCTGCCGTACCGACTCATTAAACCAGCACTATACCGGCTACCTAAGCAGGTAACATAACAACCGGTGTTTATGTTTCCTGCTTTGTTAGTAGTAGTAGTGGTCTGTTTACACAACCACCTAATCGGGAACCGAACTGGCTATTGAAATGTAGGCCTGAAAACAGTTCGTGAGCAATAAAACAGCCACGGATTAAAAAAATATAAGTTGATGTTACGGCAATTACTCCTGCTGACTCCTCCTTTTTGTAGATACCAGAAAATAGTGTAACTTGCATGTGTAATCAGAATTTTTCATTTTACGGCTAGAGTTTTCAACTTTTACGATTTATCAGAAAAGTTACTGCAAATTCAATTTATTTTTATGAATCTTTAAACTTAGAGATAGCTGACATAGAATTATTACACTGTTTGCTATCTTTTACAATTTTATACGCGTTTCTTAAAAAAATAACTTATAACCGTCTTTCATTATACATAGCTAATTTCATGAAAAACTATTGAGCGATATAGCTGTGGTAACTTATCAAATAGATAAAGATACTTACTCTGACATTTGAAACATGAATATAAATAAACAAGTACCTACTAACAAGCTACTTTATGGTGCCCACACTGCTGTTCAAAAATGTTCACAAATATTAATAAGTTTTCTTAAAACATTTAATCACAAAGTTAGAATACGTTTTCAATATTTCTAAACAAAATTGTTAGTAAACATTTGTAAACAAATTGTAACAAAATAAAACATATATTATCATTTGTTCATAAACACAAATGTTTCCTAAGTTTTAGTATATAGAGCATCCAGTTAGAGCACTTTTTCTTTGTTTTTAAACAAATAATAAAAGCTAATCCAATGAGCAAATCTTCTTCCATTTTCGTATTTTCGTATAGACGCCTCGGAACGTAAATCTAAACTGCGAGCCTATGTCATGTTTTCAAATGTTAAAAAATGTTTGCAATCATTTTCCATCCATGTAGGATTAATCAAAACATCTAATAGTTCCTAACATAATGTAACAACTCCTAATATTTGTTGGTAAATGATTAGTGTCACATAATGTTTGTAAACATTTTTGAACAGCAGTGTGGGAGCACAATTAACCAAGTTTTGTGATATCTTTAACAAAAAATCACAAAAAGAAAGTAAGAAACATTGTCTCGTTGCAATGCTTGGCTGCCGAACTTACTGCTTCGTTTTGGCTCAGCTAAACTTTGTGCTGACATCTGAGATCGATCGTATCGTCGATCGATCTTATTACATTTATTTACTTTAAGGTATCTTTCCACTGCCACTGGAGAAGTCTGGTTGAGAAAGTGGAAGTCCACAAAATACGGAAATTAGCTGATTCACGTTTTATCGTCATTAATTGATAGCATCAAAAAGTTTTATATCCTGTAGTATGTAGAAGCTATAGAAGAACGCAGCCACATAACCTCGTAAATAGTGCTTGCTTAGTGGGAGACCGTTGGTTTATCACGTCGAGGTCTCCATCTCGAAACTAAGACACGCACCTCTGACTTTTTGAAGTTATGTGCGTATTAATTATTTAATTACCACTTTTTTAAAGGCGAAGTAGAACATTGTGATGAACCCTGCATGTCTAAGAGTTCTCCATAATGTTTTCAAAGATATGTGAAGTCGGCCTACCCTCACTGGGAGAATGTGGTGAACAATGGCCCTTCTCATATTGTGAAGAGGCCCGGGCCCAGCAGTGGGACAGTTTATATAGAGGGTTGATATTATATTTTATATATTTTTATACACAGCCTTGTGTTGTGTCCCTGTGGTGAGTAGGAAGTCCAGACTCGTTACGAAGGTACTGTACTGGTACTGTGGTCAGTACCAGTACAGTACCTTCGTAACGAGTCGTACCATTCAGTTTCCCTTGGAAGGCAGCATAACGATTAGTGTATTGTGGTAATCCATTATGTTTACAGCTTACTTAAACACAAAAAATGCATGAAAATGGAACAAATAAAAACACTTTCATGTTTTAGTACCAGTTCTAATTACAGTTGTTTTAACACCGTGTAAACGTTAGTATTTGTTCAATAGTCATACCAACACATAAGCTCACTAACTAATATTTGTTGTAACACAATAAAACAAACAATAATAAAATAATATTATAGCTTCACAGCGCCCGCAAATATTAAACTTTACATACAAATATACTTTACATACTCACGTATTTATTTTCGGAGGCTACCCCTTCAGCACCCATATTTCAGCAACTATGGTTTTTTGTCCTATGTTATAGAGGCTATGCTATTGACGTCTACCAGACACAGTTTCAGATCCTGTACTAGAACTTCCAATTACTGTGCCCGAGACCATGAGGTAAACGGTAGTGAATGCGGTGGCTGTGTATGAACACAGCCACCGCAGCTATTGCGGGGCTTAGCATACACAAACGCTTTTTGTGCGTGTATGACATAATATGTTTATGATTTTAATACCTATTGGTATATCTATACATAACTATATTCTTGATCAATTTATTTATAAATAAGAAATATCAAATACCTATATGTATACACATTAACAGAATCTAGGGATACTTTAGTCTTAAATTATTTACGTCTTTATAGTTTAAAATCTTTTAGTTGCCATAATAAGTTTATGTACAGATTGAAACCTCTATTATACTATTTTCAAAATATAAAAATGTAAGTATAAGAAAAACAAAATGCGGTGGCAAAATTGTTAGTAATTCATTACGACAAGGAAAACTAAAATTATTTTATATCAGAAAATTCTTCATATTTTTTTAGATATTTGATCAAATATAAAATATCCCTAGATTCTGTTGATGTGTATATTTCCAGTAAGTTTCAGAGGACGACGAAGCAGTAGGTATTAGATCTTGTGAAAAAAAAAATAGTACGCCGCATTGTCATCTTCTGGGCCCAATTTCAGAATCCATACTGCTAATGAGAATTCGCCCATCAGCCAACACAGTACCATTTTATTTACCCGATTCAGGCGCAAACTTATCCTACCGAGAGCAAGGCAATCACTTTATATGCACTCCAAACATTATTAAATCATTACTTTATAACTCTCCTAAAACTGTAAAAGTATTGTAGAAAATTTACGACGCTGTTTAGACGGACTATTTGTAGACAAGAATAATTCTCCAAGCGAATCCATACAATAAAATACCGCGAGGCAATAACAAAATAATTAAACAGCATATTACTCAGTTTTTATTGATGTACAAAGTTTGGTTCGGCCATAAAATACTGGCCGCATAAGTGCATAAACAGGGAGTACATAAACAATGCCATATTAACTCGCCATAGGAACTAAAGCGTTCCGGACAATTGAACTAACCGCGGTTGGGGTGCTACCACACTGGGAGCGTACGCGATGCTAAGACGAGTACCTAAGCGGGCTGATCTGTTGGCTTACTAAACTTAAGGGCCTTCTATAGGCCACGAAATGTCTATACGAAATTTCGGGCCGATCGAAATATGCAACCATGAAGTTTCTCGAGTTCCTTTATTGTAAAATGACTCGGTTTCTTTGTTCGGAAGCCTTTTCGAAGGATTTAGGACGATCAAAACGGTACGTTCAGAAATTTGGAAATAATTTTGGAGTCAATGTGTTCTATAGTACGAACGACCCGAAATTTAAACATTTACGTCCGCGCAAAGTTGTCAGCGCCGTCAGTGGCCAATAACTAAAACACACAAAAAAACTAACTGAACTTCATGGTTATTAATCCGAAGGGGCAGCAAAGATTCATGCACGTACATTTCAATAGCTATTGTTTAGGTAATATACACACACCGTGCATTCCGCTAAATCTTTCCCTCATTGATTCGCTTAGTCTGTGCGCGGCATAAGAACTAACGAATTAAAGCCGCGGTTAGAGCTAATAACACTATATTTAACTTAAACTAGCAGCATTTATGAATAAAATATTTTTAATACATTTATTAAAAATCAACTAAATTTCGTAGCAGGCAGTATGCTAGGGGCTACCTAAGTATACTGCAAGTGTACAATATATTTCCTTTCACAAAGTGCATTTATGTAAATGTAACAATTTAGTTGCTTGCAATAAATATGTTTATAAAATTGCACAGTCACATTGTGTAAAACCTCATTACCATTAATACAGATTATCCATAGCTTATTAAAAAAGATTATAATCATAAGCATTTGTATTTTATACTTTGATATTTGCAAATATGTGACTAGTAAATAAATAAATATCTATACCAATTTACAATCAACCAAGATCTTTCGTGAAGAAACATTTATACCTGAGTAAATCCGCTGTATTGTCTACTAAAGCCGCAGTCCGTTCGTCCACTTGTTAGCCGAAACGCTTGTAGCTATAAAACAAGAAATGTGGTCAGCGCACAGCCAGTGGTCACCGCTAAAGCCATAACATAATAATGATTGCGACTATTTATTTTACAACTATCTTTGAATGGGCAATTTACGATCGAGATTATGGGAAAGAAAAAATGAACCACGACTCGAAAAAGAAGAAAAATAAATACACACGTAATCAAATTATCATAATAATGAACATTGTGTCCAAATATCCATATAAATAAAATGTAAACATTTTTTACGTATCGTAAATATTTACATAAGGCTGCAGTTACCTCATTTTAATTACTTTTAATGTGTAACTCGGTAAGAATATTAATATCGGTATTAATTAATCGTTAAACGGTAACCGGAATGCGTATACGTATTAAAAGAGAAAGTGTGAAGCGGAAATTAAATACCACGCCCAATTTATTCCCAATTACGTTTCGTTTTGTCACAATTTCACTTGTTAACAATGAATATATAAAGAGCTATGACGTAATGGTGCCGCCAATTAACGATTAAAGTACAATGTTAAACGCGAGAGTCTTAATCAGTGTACTTATAACAAGAGGAGTCAGTGTGTGTTAAGATATGCACAATTGAATTCGAATACTTTTCGAATGTGTAGTCAAGAACATGAGTGCGTGCGCTGCGTTGTTAACTAACCGTGAAAAGCAAGTATCACGTTTTGCAGATGTTGCCTATGTTCGAATATCTTTCGAAAGTAAATTATTTGCATCAGTAATTTGTATGCGTTCAAGTAATAGTCGTAGTAGTCCGTTTCGTATACGTTAATATGATATATATGATGATGTTGTCGTATAGTGATTTTAAATGTTTATACGCACTTTATTAAAATTGCCATCATGAAAACTATATACATATCTATACCTAGATTAGGAACAAATTTCAATTTCTGTTGAACCGATTACCTAATCGATAGAGAACTTGTTACATTAGTAATTATATTATACATTTTCATTGAAATAACTCCTTACTTTTACCCAAGTTTGAAACAGAATATATTTTTTTTCGTTTTACTCAGTTGTTTATAAAGTAAAATGTCGTAAACAAAGAAATCCGCGATAAAGGCAGTAAAAAGTAGGTGATTTGAATGTATGCACTGGCATAAATACATCTACATGTTATCGTTTAACATAAATATTTACATATAGTAATAAATAATAATTTTATTATATTTATGCAATAGAAAATAGAGTAAAGTTTTATTAGTAGTACACAATTTCGGGTCAGTCAACAAATACGTACTATATTATGCAAAATCTGAACATTACTCTCGATATGTGGGTAGTTCCGTATCTTACCCTAAACCCTTAGAAAAACACAACCGTGGTATCTTGTTGCGTTATTTGTAAATCTGAAAATATAACGGCCGGGCTTCTGAGAATCTCCGTTGTCATAGGCTAGAGGGCTATTGACCTTTATATCGATACTTATTAAGTAGCCTCTTCAGACTATGCCTATGATATAGCAGAAGGCTTTTAACGAGCAGGCTGACCCTGGTGACACACGAAACTTAGTGTGACGCAGGCTTTAGACGTAATATAGTCTGCCCCTTAACAAATAGCCCTCATCTTTCACCGGCATCATTAGTTAAACATAGCCATTTTATCTAGACCTCCCCCGCTTCTCTCAACTATGCAATTCTACGATAGTACAAGAGCAAAAACTTTAAAGTGTAGAGTTCTTTTGAGACTGGTAAATAATATAAAACGTCTAGTCCACTGCTCTCTCCGTGGTCTTCAAGTTGCAAACTAATGAAGGGGCGTATCTGATGTAAATATTCAAAGGAAATTCTTGGAATAATTTATCTATTTCCCAATTTTGTTTATATACGAGCTTAAAACGATTTTCTGGGTTAGATGTGTTTCACTTTTCGCTTCATTTATTTTTCATGTTGTATCTATAGAGCAGACTCTATAAGCGAAAACAGTTATATTAAGTTCTAGCTAAGAAATAGAAGTATAGGATATTTTGTAAAAAATCAGAGTACAAATGTAATGTGTATAAGGTCTTAAGCTCTTAATCTTAAGCTTACAATGACATTGATCTTCAGAAAATTCTGTCATCAAAACTAGCATAGAAAACCAAATATATTAGCATATTTATTGTCTATCTGTCTTAGATGAAAATATGGAGGAATGTTTTACTGAACAAAGTTGTAGAATAAAATCGAAATACAACATACATTTTTCAAACAATACAAATGTTTATTCGGAAGCTAGAATAAACCAAAAGTTTCATAATAATATGATATTATTTGAAATGCATTGACCACTGTAGTGAGTAGAAACAAGTGAGTCCGCATTCAGACGTGTTCGAGCTACTAACATGTCCGCAAGTATCTTAGAATATTCACGAACAACTTCACTCACAATATCTCCTTCATAGAATACTTTCTAGACAAGTAGTATATTGTTAACTATATCGTTCCTATATTCCATCTGTTACAGGAATGTCTGTAACATTAAACAGACACAAAACATTCTGACTCTATCTAACTATCAGTAATCTGCACGGACGATGTTGTGATCGCTTTACCATAGCCATTGCGCCAAGTGTTGTGATCGTCGTCATTGGCGTCTCAGATGGAACAAAAAGGAGAATGCCTAATCTCCATAGTGTCTCAGGCCAAAGATGGACATAAAAAATTACTATAAAAATCGAGTTTTTTAAGATCTTAACAGTATTACATATCTAAAAATATATTCAAATTGACGCCACAATTTTAGAAATACCTATAAAAATGTGTATTGCGGCTATTTTTCTATACGAAAATGTGTCTGGTTGTGAGATAATTCAAAAACATATCTTTTCTCAATGCTCTATTATTCAGTTATCATAGGGGGTGTGTTTGTAATATAGGTATTTTTATCCAGTTATACTTAATAGGGTATGAACAAATACCCATTGTTATTTTAAACGTCTATATTCTCTTCATTGTCATATACTATTAACAAATCATCTAAAAAAGGCGCAGGCGCAGTATATTGGACTCATATCTTGCCCAATAGACTACTCTTTATAACTATTTTTTGGAATAATAATAACTGGAAATAATTTTTCCTAGCCTCTTGTCCACTCGTGGCCTCAGATGGGCTTTCCCCTTTGTGTGACACACAAATTGTTGTTCCGAGTCCAGACTCGGATACCCAGGTATTTTTTCTGTCCGTTGTTTTAATGTTTGTCAAGTTCCCCGCAACACAGGACATTTTATAGTGCGTCAGTTGTCTTTTAAAAATAAAGAGTATATTATGCAAATTTCGTTTCCGGTTATTGAACTCATAGCAGTAGCAGCATTTAACGAATACATAAGCCACTTAGGTAATTAGTATAGCCTTTTCAAACTACTGGATCCTGCTAATTAGTAATTGTAGCTCGCGGTATAAGCTTTACGTAGGTTTAATGAAGCGTTAAGAATTATGATAATTACAGAAGCTGGTTAATATCTACGGTTGAAATGATGATGAGTCATTATCTTATTGTAGTACAAACAGTATTGTGAACATTGATAAGTGTGAATTATGTATCATACATATAACAAAAATATTCTATATTCTGACAATGAGACAAAACTAAAATTTATTTTCACTATTCAATACAGTGAACTGAAATTAAATACACTACTAATTATACCGACATGGCTTAGTTTTATTTAGCCGCCTAATTTGTGTAGATTCCGTGGTGCCATTTTTAGCAGTGAGATGGAGCTTGTTTTATATTCCACTAACTATAAAAAATAATCAATATAAAAGTTATAAACATAATAAGCCGCAAGAAAAGCCATAATTTAATGTGTAACATCGCATAGCCGTAAGTCAACACATTTAAAGTGACCTTACCTCCTCAAACATCCACCAAACAAACCTAAATCACTCCGAATTTCCTCTAGAACAAAGCGAACACCAAGCACAATACAAATTTGCAAACGAAACGCCGACTCAATATAGAGTTATGCGAAGCTTTTACATTCAAAACTAAAGCAATGTATCAAGAGTAAGGCGTTGTCCGAACAGCACGATTACCGAAATATCGTAAGAATACGACATGTAGTAATCGCACTTTCGCGGGAAAGAATTGGGTGCTCTAAAGTAGGTTGATCGCATCATATCATTGCGACAATTCATAAGCACAGTTAGACATCCACATGTATAATTGCGATTTGTACGTACCAAATTAGCGTGTATTTTTGTCAAATATTTTAGTCGTGCGATAACTTTGCGTATATCGCGCACTATTACCGATTATATATACCGATTATGTGAATGGAACAGTCGCAAGGGGAAGACCTAGGCGAACGTTTTTTGATCAAATCGGAGACGTTCTGAATAAAGGCCAGGTTAAGAGCACCTTAAACCGGCGAGCGTGTATGAGGAATGTTATGAAAGTGAATGAAGCCAGAGAAGTGTGTCAGGATCGTAGCAAATGGAAATCCGTAGTCTCTGCCTAGCCCTCTGGGAAACAGGCGTGAATTTATGTATGTATGTATGTATATACCGATTCTTGCAAACTCATTTCAAATTGTTAACATTTTAGTAATGCGATTTTATGGGTATTTTATCAAATGTAAGGCACCCGTATGTTTGATCGCGGATTCGTACGAACAAAATTCACGTAAAATCGCGATGGTCGTGTAATAGCGTTCTTTATCGACGCTATTATCAAAAAATTTATTCACACGATTACATCGCAGGAATGTCTATTAAAACATATAATAGACACCTGAATGATTGATTGCAAGTTTGTAAGCGCGAAATCTCGATCGACGTATAATCGTGTTCGCCATAATTATTGCGATTACATCGTAAGCATGTTAATTGACATGCTTTGACATATGTTAGACACCTGCATGTTTAATCGCAGATACATGCGACAAATCGCGATAGCCGAATAATCGCGTTACATTAGGCCGATGCCTAAGAGCTAGGATAATACGTCTGCGCTATTGCTCCAGTGTTTCATATCATGAGATTGCAGGCGTTGGGCCGCCCCGAGCGTCCGTCCAGATGCTCCAATTCCTCTGCCGTCATTCACCCAGGACGGATAATGGCCGCCCACAGGGAACCTAGATTGTTATGCCTCTGTAAATGAACAGTGAAATTGGATAAATGTTGGTTATTACTGTTATTTTACATTGTTGGGCCTTTCCCCTCGTTCAACTATTATGTATATCGCTGGAAATGAACGAAACTTTCTAATAGGGCTACCAATGTATGTATTGCGAGTTCATTTAATTACACGAAGAATTAATTAATTCTGTTCATGCTTTTCTGTTCATTAGAAAATTGCACAGCAGTATTTGATAGTAACATAGTGTTTTATCATGCTTCACAGGGTTAGACTGAGCTACTTTGATAATATATATATTTTAGCACAGGTAATAGGAATCAAGTCTATTCACTCCTGCCGTGCACGGTGTGACTGCTCGAATCAATCAAAGAATCGCAATTCGCAGCCAGGCTTATGCATACATGATTAAACCAAGAAACTACTCTAAAGATAGTCAATTCATACATATTTATATCTATACTGACATTATAATTGCAGAAGTAGCTACTTGCTTATATATTTGTTATAGTTTCCCGGCTAAACTGCATAATGACCTAATTAAAAAAATGTTGTATGTAGACAGTTCGAATGATTGGGCGTGTACCTGCATCGAATACTCAGCCTTTCTGAAGCGAATTAAATTACGAATAAAAACGAATGAAAATATGGATATATTGATAATTAGTATCTATATATAATAAACAAATAACATTTTCTAAATATAAAATGCACCTCGTAACAATGAAATATATATAGCCGCGCACTTAGTCAATCTAAATTGTGTTAGTTAAACTTATTAAAACAACTAACAAAAGTAACACTCATAAATCTTCTAGCCCTCAGTACGTAACAGACGCTATAAAAGATTCATGACAGTGTAAGATGACATGAAAAACATAACAACAATGAAAAGCAGCTCACAATTTATTTTACGTGACGTAACCAGCAACGCCCGCTCAACTTTAATAAACTTCCACCATATTTTATAGTAAAAACAGGGGCGAAAATTAATTATCATATCAAAACTAAAAAAAGCGACTGTGATACAATATGTTGCCCATTTTCCTTTTAATAAATTTCCGTAGCTTCACATCGATAATTAAACCGCCCGAGTGCGATAACCATGTTGGAATTTCATCATAAAATGAATTTCCATTTGATATCGTCGTAGATAACATATCAGGCAAAAAAACGCCAAGCACTTAGCTGATGAAACTCAGAGCAAGCAACATTTTTGATTTTATTAAAATATACTTTCGTACTGAAACCTTCGGAAATAATCCTATTTTATCCCGCTAAAGAAGTTTATTTGAACAGTAAAATGACTGGCATTTGGTTCAATTTATTCAATGTCACCCCTTTGGGCGATGTAAAAGGAATGATACAAAATACATTATGTCTTCATGCAAAGTCACATCTTAGAGGCACTTAAGGAAATGAGCCGGTACGAACGAAGGAAATGAATTAAACGCGTTTGAAGAAGACTAGGTGCTCGCGACTGTTCTAATCTCTTTTTATCTTCAATTAATCTAAAGTTGTATTTTTCACAATGAATCTGTATGAAAATGACTTACGTCAAAAAATATGCTGTTAGAGGAATCTTGGCGTAAATGAACAATATTTTTATCTGGAGCAGCCCGAGCGCTTGTAAAAAGTAATATAAGTAAGTATATTATGCTCGTAATGGTTTTTATAACATTTTACTATAATAGGCAAGAACCAGCATTTTTAAAAGTATTATAATTAAATTAAATGAGACTCGAAAACGAAACTGCTTTAGCAAGACATTTTTATTCCTATAGATATTAGGCCATTACAACTGTAGGAATTTGTTACATGATATAATTTTGTGATATCTGTACAAAAGACATTTCTAGTTTTATAAATTCATTGTAATTTTCAGAATAGGCATTGTATATCTATATAGATATAATGCCAATTCTGAAAATTAAAATGCAATTTTTGTACAATATTTGTTCAATGTTACGTTATTTAATATCTGCCCAGAATCATTGCTTCAATTCGCCATGATTTTATGACGATTGCTAGTTTTGATTATTTAAGACAAGCTATAACCATCTTAAGAACAAGCAACTATACGTTTTAAATGATTTAATTGAATTTGAATAAGGCATTAACTATATCGATACAAAATAGTTTAAATGACAAACACAACGTTAATGATTTTCTTCATACAAAACAAACAATTTCTATGGAAATATCCAATAAATTGACAGACAATTAACGCTTCCAATGTTAATTGACATCATAATGTCAAATGTCAAACTTTACAAGCCGATGTAGAGTATATAATAAACCTCATTTGTTTTTCTTTGTCGGATCAAAAGTGATGAGAAGCTAATTGAAAATCTAAAATCAGTCTAGTTCCCGACAACGTTTCATAAAACAAACATTGAAACTATATACAGTTAAAGATTAGTAGAATATCAGAATCAGAACAATAATAGGTAATTACTGAATATTTTTTTGCAAATTTACTACGAGTACATGTATTCATACATTCTACAACATCAAAAGAATAACCAAGCACACAAACGAAAACAAATTAAAGAATGTTTGGAAAGCGGCTAGCAGCCGAACAAATAAATCAAAAAGCACACGTCCCCTAATATTCCGCGCTAAATACCAGCACAAAATTGAATCGAGTGTCGGCCGTCCTCCGTCGAAATGGACAAAGCGGGTGCGAATCTATTGTGGAAGGCCTGCCAATTCTCTTATTGACTTCATAAAGGCTTTCAACGAACGTCCACCGACTTTGTTTGTCGAAACCGACTTTCATTATGATTCATAGCTCTGACAAAATACGCTCACTATGAAATATTCGAACGGTATGCTCAGAAATATTGAACAGTTTGTTAGTAGAATTGTTTAAAGTGAATTATTATTAGAAACGCTCTCATTGTTCTGTTTTCCTTAGTGTAAGCCTGAATGTCTAACGTCCGCATGTTTGCAGATTCAATTCCCACATAAGCCAAAAGTGCAACAGGTTAGATGGTAAAGTTAAGCTCGGAAAATGGACGCAAATTTCTAGATATAAACTTCTTTTGAGCCTATGTACACTGTGTAAATGCGGCATGTTCTACATTTTATTCCATTTCGTAATACAAATCTGTGTACACTGACAATTGCTGTGTCGCCTTTCAAACAGCTTTTATAGAATGCTCAGAAATGAAATCTTCAGTATAGTACTTGTAACGTGTGTACTGTGAAAAGATTTTCTGAGTTCACGTCTGCGAGGTCTACAAAGTCGTCGACTCTATAAGTGGTACTTATTTGGATAGCTACATACATATTTATTTGTCATTTATTTATAGAAATTGTACTAAACAGTTTCGGTCTTGAAATAAAATATATAAAAAGTATTTAATCATGGATTATTTTATTATAATTATTTATAGATACCTATTTATACTTTTCACGATGTTTTGATGGCGTTTAAATACCATGGTGTTACTAAGGTAATAATAATAATATAATAAAAATATTCTATCACAAACACACAACACCATCTGACCCAAACTAAGAGCTTGAACCTACTATGGGTACTAGACAATGGATAAACATACATATATACTTTTTTTTTGTAAATACATACATAATTATTACAGACAGAAACACCCAGACCAAGACAAACATCCATGTTCATGCACACAAATGTTTGACTTATGCGGGAATCGACCCCGTGACCTCAGACGTGACAATCGGTTACACTAACCAAGGTGGTGTTTATATCTATTTCTTGAAATCAAGAATTATTTAAAAGCTCTAAAACTTTAAAACGAGGTACTTTTAAATATATATTATTTAAGTAGCTAGATTTTGCCCGCGGCTCCGCTCGCGTAAATTTAGGTTATGTCGATTTTCTATCCATCGGAACCGTCCTTTTTTCTGCATGAAAGGTATACTTTAAGAGGAACTTTTGATGCAGACAAAAGTACGGTACGAAAAAAAGTATGTGGTTAGGGGTTCAGAAAAGGACATTTCTTTTTCTGTACCCTCGACAACATGAATGCAAAATTTCATAACGGTCGGTAAAGTAGATATGGCGTTGTAAATTAAATAAACTGCCTTATAATCCGTTTTTATTAATTAGATTTCAACATGTAGCAATCATATAAACATAAGACAGTTTCTCTTTGTCAAACTCAACCTCTATTGAAAGTCAAAATCCTTAAATAGGCAGTCAATTCGCAACACAATTGTTATTCCACCAAATCGTATAGGGTAGTGAGTTCCTGTGGGAATATCTCACCCTTTTAGTCGCCCTTCAAAATGGCGCGTGCCGCTCTCACCGAACAATTACACATTTAGTATATCTGTTTTATTCTATTTTGGGAATTGTGTAGCCGTCATACTCTGTTGAAGTACACTTTAGTTACTGCGACTTACGAATCAACTAGGGGAACAATATGTTGTACATGAATATTAGTTAAATAAATTTGTCTCACGCTTAATGCTGGTATTCAAAGCATAAAACGCCGTGATTAATATGTTGTCTATTGCTTTGAATTTATTATAAGTTTCTAACGATATCAATCTAGAAACCTTTACCAGACTAAATATTATTTAGTCTTGTTGATCCCGTGGCATAAGTATGCCGCCCGAGTCGACAGTGCCTCAGTGGGTACAATGCTGGTCGAGCAAAATGGTATTCGGTTTTTCTGTTAGGAAAATCGCAATTGCAGCTCGGAATCTGAAGATGCGTCTACTATCGGCAATAGGCTCACAATAAGTTAGCCCATCGGACTTAAAAATAAAGGTTTGTAAAAAAGAATAGATGTATTAAAAATATTTGATTTATTTTATTGGCTCACCAATAATTGTCTACACCACTGATATTCTAAAATAACAAATTATTTGAAAATTAAACGTAAGAAAAATATTGATATTGTATACTACTCTCGACTTGTGTAATGTATTATGTATTTGTTTTATTCGTGGTAAACGGTGTGGATGTTACAAAGTAAAAAACCGCGCAATTTTAAAATTTATTATTGTGCTATTGTTAGTTTACCCAATAAACGGGCACGCCACGATCGTGGCGGTAAGTCCAGTGTTTGAGGAGTGGCTAGAGAGGCGGCATGGCGCCCTTCCGGCTGACACAGGTACTGACTGGCCACGGTTGTTTTGGCCGGTTCCTGTGTCGTATACGCCGGCAAGAGACGCCCGGTTGTCACCACTGCGGCGACTGCCGCGACGTTGTAGAGGACACGGCGCTGCACACTTTGGCGGTTTGCCCCGCCTGGGCATCGCAGCGCCGTGAGTTGATCGCGGCAGTCGGATCGGTTGCCCTCTCGCTCCCGGCCGTAGTTCAGTCTATGGTCCGGAGTGAGAGGTCGTGGAACGCCGTCGCCTCCTTTTGCGAGGAAGTGATTTCCATCAAGGAGGCGGCGGAGCGGGAGAGGGAGCGTTTAAACCCTCTCCCAAACCGCAGAGCCGGGCGCCGGAGGGCGCGCGATGACCTCCAGCCACCCTGAGGTTTGACCTGGGGGTGGCGGGCTTTGTGGGCCTGCCCGCCATCCGTTCAGCACCAGGTCCGAGAGGCGGCGTGCGTGTTCCCACGCGCGCCTCTGTTTCGTGTCCGTCTCCCCCTAGGGGGGAGACAGTAGGGAATTTTTGAGGGAGTCCTTTGGGTAGGTCTCTTCGTGTAGTGGCCTGCCGTTTCATACGGCGGGCCGAAACCTCGGCGGGGTTGCGACCGCATGCGAAAGCGATTCGCGCGGCCCCGCCGATAGTGGTTTTGTCGAGGAACACCGTGGTAGGTTTAGTCGGTATTCCGGGAGGCACTTTACTATGATTCCATCCTTCTTTTACCCCGGCGGCGAGTCCGACATACTCCCTCCGCCCGCCCCCGCGGAGGGATATGCGTCATAGCATTCCCCCACGTAAAAAAAAAAAAAAAAAAAAAAAAACCAATAAAGAGGAAAAAAAAGATGTTACTAATCTCAGTTTCATAAATATCATAAAATTAAAATAAACGCCAAATGTTATTTGTATTTCAGTTCACATTTTAAGTTTATAAGATTGTAACTCCATTTGAAAATATTTTGCTATGAAAATTGATTTTCTGGTTAAATACCATTTTTTTTCATTATTGCCGCAAAAGTAAATAAATAATAATAATTATTATTATTTATTTCGGGTAACTACAGTAGGTACTAACTCGGGTAACTAATATTATAAATCCGAATGTGAATTTGTTTGTTTGTTTCTTTGTTACGCTTACACGCCCTAACTACTCGACCGATCATCATGAAATTTTGCATAACGTAATAAATTTAATCTAGCATAACATACATTTTTACATACATAGGTTAGCGAAACCGCGGCCGAAATCTAGTATATGATAATGGGATTAAATATAATGACCACCAAAAATAGTAATTGCGCAGCAAAATATGCTTATTAAAATATATCATAACGAGCACCTATACGCCTCAAATCACTGCATTCCGTCTCGGAAGAGTTAGGTTATGTTCGGTTCCTTCTTAAGCCCACCCAGAAATTAGTTTAATCTCTTTAAGTATATTGCGGTTTTAATTTTGGTGATCATTTACTATATGCGGTGATAAGTTAAACATAAGCCTATGATAATTATACTACTGGATTAATTATTACAGACTGTAACAGTAATGTACAGACATATATTGATTTTGAAAGTATTGTTGATAAATAGCTTCGTGTGCTGGATACCAAAGGTAAAAAAACTTAATAAAATAATATTTGTTTTCTCAAGAAAAAAAATAAATAAAGATACACATATTTTAAAAAGTATATGATTTTTGCTATATTGCTATAAATATTAGTTATTTAGCATCTATTTACTTTTCCGGAAAAATTCAAACACCGTCTGGAAAACCTTAACCTACAGTTAATTTAAATCAAAACAGCTCCATTATTACAAAAATTGGCCATAACCGCATTTTCCATGAAAATATGATTTCCCATTCAATCTTTGCGAGTTTTTAAAATATTGACAATCACATATCGCTCGCATCTCGTCCCGGCACCGTTACAGTATATATAGTTTAATTATATTATCGCTTAATTGTCTATTTAATTAAACTAATATACGACATCGTAATTCTACTCAAGTCTCGCCCATTAATCACCGATACATTTTAATTTAATTAAGTTTAATTAAATATTCACATAAATTTATTTAAATATTTAACAATTCAATTTAAACGATTTGAATGTTTGATTTTCTACGAGATTCGACATACTTCTCTCATCCGATTTATGGTTATAATATTCTAAATTTAAATACAATACTAAAAATAAATTAATAAACAAATGATCATAGATAAACTTCCTCATTGTTTCTGTGGCCTAAGCTTCTACTCATGTTTGCGGCCGACCATGTGGGTTCGATTTCAAGTTTGAGTAAATTGTTATCTAGTTTTTCTGTTAAGATAATCTTATTAGTAGCACACAGTGTAAATATTCAGGTATACAACCTTAGTGCAAAACCACATTTAATTTAATTTCGTTCAGTACGAACGGGGATATGCCGCATACATGACGTCACGGTCCGCGATGAAACTATAGGTAGTCCACATGAACAAAGTCGCGGGCAAGAGCTAGTTTAAAGATTATTAACATTGCTCGTTGGTATGGCAGCAAAAGCATTAACGATACCTAGTGCAGTTGCTAAATAGTAGAACCCGGAATTCATTCCCCGGTTTATTAGATTTGGCAGGGTCTCTGAATTGTCTAGTCTCCTTGTCTAGCATTCGATAAATGCCGCCTATTAAGTGCATACAATTGAAATTGAATATATTACAAATATTCGTTATATTTGAGAGTTTGGGTGATGTAACTATTTAATTGAATAATAAAAAACTGTAAATCAGCTATAGGTTAGTTGATTCACAATGACGACTTTTTTATCATTTCTTTAGTATACTACTAATCTACAAAGCAAAATACAGTAAAAAAGTTGCTTTCTAGATTAGTACCTAATATATTTTGCGTAACCATAAAGAAAATAAATAATAATTTACAAACTTACGGTATCAGTTACACTTGTCAAAACTTTTGTTATTTACAGTATGAACAAAAGGAAAATTATTCACAAAACGGAAACTAGAACGAGATGGTTCAAGCTTTTTTTTTTTTTTACGTGGGTGAACGCTATAACGCATATCCCTCCGCGGGGGCGGGCGGAGGGATTATGTCGGACTCGCCGGGGTAAAGAAAGATGTTGAAAAGATAATGTACCTCCCGGAATACCGACTAAACCTACCACGGTGTTCCTCGACACAACCACTATCGACGGGGCCGCGCGAATCGCTTTCGCATGCGGTCGCAACCCCGCCAAGGTTACGGCCCGCCGTATGAAACGGCAGGCCACTACACAAAAGACCTACCCAAAGGTACTTACTTCTAGTAAAACCCTACACGTCCTAACGACACAGAGGCGCGCGTGGGAACACGCACGCCACCTCTCGGACCTGGTGCTGAACGGATGGCGGGCAGGCCCACAAAGCCCGCCACCCCCAGGTCAAACCTCAGGGTGGCTGGAGGTCATCGCGCGCCCTCCGGCGCCCGGCTTTGCGGTTGGGGAGAGGGTTCAAACGCTCCCTCTCCCGCTCCGCCGCCTCCTTGATGGAAATTACTTCCTCACAAAAGGAGGCGACGGCGTTCCACGACCTCTCACTCCGGACCATAGACTGAACTACGGTCGGGAGCGAGAGGGCAATCGATCCGACTGCCGCGATCAACTCACGGCGCTGCGATGCCCAGGCGGGGCAAACCGCCAAAGTGTGCAGCGCCGTGTCCTCTACAACGTCGCGGCAACAACAAGTAATGCCATCTATGTTATTTTGTGTAAAACAGGTGCAACCGTTCGCTGTGACTTTAACATGGTACTTAGGGTATTGCTGCTATATATAACGAGTACATAAATATATTTTATTTCTAACGAATTATATTATACTAAGTACAATAAAATAATTTATGAAATTTATAATCTATAGTAGATCCTTATGTAAAAGTAAAGGCTTAAAAAAATATTTATCATTTTATGTACTAAGACATTGGTCATTGTGCCGTCAGAAGTGCACTCTGCCTTGATACAAATTAAATTGCGAGAAATGGTAAGATACATCTATAATGGACATAATGGACACATGCATAACATGGTCAGTTAATACAATTATTAAAAAAACAAATCAAAATAGCGGCAAAAGACTACTTCGATTTAAATTTTTTAACGTTTCTCGATCAGTAGGCTAATTCACGTAATTAAATAAGTTCAGTTGCAGTGCAGTTGCAGTTAATTTTCGATCAAAATAGCCCTTTTCGTATTCTCGTAATTTTGACAACCGATGTCAGATACGCTCGCGTCAAGTTCGCGTCACGCGAGCGCTTTAGAGTATTCTACTGCTGCGCGTTTTATGTGCGTGATTCAGATCGCAACTTGATCGGTATTCACCTATTCATTTGACGTCTCAAATGACAGTTTAGTCCGATCAACGTGAAACGTTAAACGTGCGATTCCATGCGATTACTTAGTGAGTAAATTAATTTCCCTCATGTAGCCACACCGTGGGTAAATTTAACTGATGTAATGGAGCAAAAGCCTGAAAACCATGTCAAAAGTATTACATATGACTGACGTACAGTTGACGCGCAGCACACGCGCAGTTTACGTGCAGCTCACGCGCAGCTAAACAATTACAAGAATACCATTTTGCATTAAGACGTAAACTTCATTGCAACTGCACCGCAACTTGATCGGCGCGTCACGAAATTACGTGAACTTACTGATCGGAAACGTTCTGGATAAAGGCCAGGTTAAGAGCACCTTAAACCGGCGAGCGTGTATGAGGAATGTGATGAACGTGTATGAAGCCAGAGAAGTGTGTCAGGATCGTAGCAAATGGAAATCTGTAGTCTCTGCCTACCCATCTGGGAAACAGGCGTGAATCTATGTATGTATGATTTAAATTTATTTGTTGGCCAATAAGATACGTAGTCTATTAAATATACAACTTCGAAAAAAACTACAATAATTGCTTATTAAATTAATTAATATATGTTTCGAATGTATAAATAAATATAAAAGGAAACACTTAAAATAAATCATATTTTGCAACTTGCGAATGCTTCAAAAATTTTAATTAACAATCTCGAAAAGCAACTGTTTTTGCCACCTTTTTATTGTACAGAATGTTCTGTTATACAGAAAATAATGCTTATATACGGCCCACACTGCTTCTTAATGAACCGGCCTCATCCTAAATGTTTACTTTTAAGATAGTGATGTTCACAATTTCATTCGAATTAAGCATTTTTGAATGTAACTACAACATTCCAATTAATTATATTTGAATGTATCTACAACATGTCACTACTACATATATAAGTAAGTGCATGCGGCATTTATCAAGCAATATATCGCGTTGTGCACAAGTGTATTGAAATATCACATATTATATGCATCAATATCTATTCATTTATAGTAATATTTTACATTTTATAGTTAGCGAAGGCTTTCGCACTAAACTCGTGGCTTATATCGCGACACGGTTCATTCATTAATCGCTTAACCACAAGTTACAGACATCAAGGTTAAATAAAAATTCGGCATAAAAAAAAACATGCGGCGCAGTCTTTGGGGACGCGTACGGTGACGATGACGCGAGTTTCACGCTTTTTGTTCACCCAAAAAGTACACATACAGGATGTCCGGTAATTAATGGATAACCTTGAAATGTCCTATAGTAGAACTAAAGGCCGTTCAGAAAAAAAGAAAAAAGAAAATATTTAAACAAAATATATATATTAAAAAGTGCAATCTATATTAGCAAAGCATACTTTTGACTGTCTATCTATTAGCATAATTAGTGTTTAATAATAAAACAACAAAAAACCGATGGATTTCATTCATTTATGGTCGTAGTATACAAGAAAGTTATACATGGTAATTAAAAAAAACACATATCTCAGGTAGTAGTTAGGATAGATTTTTTTTCCTATTTTTCTGAACGGCCATCAGTTGCACTATAAGACATTTCCAGGTTATCCATTAATTACCAGACACCCTGTATAGACACAGTACACATATAGCTCATGGAAAGCGTTCGGTGACGATGACGCGAGTTCCATGATTTATATTCACCCAAAAAGTGCTCAACGCGTCCAAAGAAGTTTTCACTTCAAAAATATTACGTAAAAGTCTAACAAAATAGCGCTCTAACGAAATAGAAATATTAATAGAGATATATATAAAAATTAAAGTAATAATAAAAAAAGTTCAATTAATAATATGTGATGAGATTGTGTAGGGATTCGTGATTATAATATTACTATCGGGTAGCAGTTATCGAAACTCTTTGTTGATCAAGCGCTTTGCCACCCATATCACACATCGACTAAAAACCAATGTTGTAAAACCTATAACTCAAATACAACTATCATAAGTAGTTCAAAATCAATTAACAAACATTTAACAACAAACTATTTGCTTATGTTCGCTCTAACGCCAGAAATGCAACGCGCTGCAGTCCGGAGCTCCACTTAGTTTCAATTATCTCGAACGCTATAAGCAGAGAATATTAACATTGTCTAACTCCCAGAACCTCTTGTAAGTAAGTAAGGCTCGTTGCAGCTATCTAATAATGTCTAATTAGAGTTACAATTGCAATTATGTTCGTTTCTGACTCTTAGCGTGGCTAAAGCGCTCGTTGATTTATGCGTAATACCGTGCATTGAGAGAATTGCGATTATCGCGTACTGATTTCTTACAGACTAGCTTTTATCCGTGACTTCTTATGCGTGGAATTTATGAAAAGTAAGTATATATCTATATTTTTCGACTTCTAGGCGGCCGGCGCGTCAATATAAAACATGCACCGGATTTAGGATAGACCTCCAGCAATATGAATATTTAAACCGCATTCTATTTCATGCAATATATTTTGCATCATGCATCACACATACTGACAAATAAAAATTCTAAAAATAATATATTTTTTGTGGTCTTATAAAAACCCAGGACATATTTTTCTTAAATTTCGCCTATGTTTGATTAGTTATTATTTTATTATATATATATGTATATATATATATATGGATAAAGCTATTACATTGAACGCGTGAGTCGTGTGCCATCTTGACGCAGACGCGGCAAATTGAATGCGCTTGCCGCATGCGTCTTATGCTTCGTATCATGCATAAACAAACGCAGCACTTTAACGCATAGCTGTCACAATGAAAGCCAATGCATAAATATTGCACAATGGTAGTGCACTTTTTCTGAAACGTTATTAAGCGTTTTACCTTTGTTATATGATTGAGTTATGTAAGAAAACGCCTAATCCTAACTAAGATTACAAATGCGACTGTGAATTTGTTTGTTACGGTTTTACGCCTGAACTACTCGACCGATCGTCATGAAATTTTATATACACGTTGTCGACGGTGCAGAAGACGTTTCATCGACAAAAATTACCGACCCCGAGTGAAGGCAAGGGCAAAATCTAGTATTCAATAAATATGTTTTCTTTTTAAATTATTACAGTATAAATAATATTATTTAATAAAAAATTATATTATTTAAAGGGAAGGGCAGGATAAGGTGGAATAACTTTTCAGAACACTGAAGAGTTATTCCACCTCCCATTTCTTAACCAGAACTACGCGTGCTGGGCTCAGATGCAATCCTTACACGGTAGAGTCGATGAGAGCGCGCACCAACAAGTTTGGGTCCTCATACCTCTGCCAAACGATCAAGGCATGGAATTCTCTGCCAAAGCACGTGTTTCCTTCTTCCTACAATCCTGGGTCCTTTAAGCGGGGCGTGTAAAAGCACCTTCTTAGGTCGTCAAAGTAGAGACCTCAACATCGCCACAGCTGCTATGAGGATGGTGTGGAGGCCACTGCTCTTAGACCACATGACTGCTTACCATCAGGCGGAGTGTGACACTTTGAAGAGCAAAATAAAAAAAAATATTGGTATATATATTTAGGTATACTTCATACATACATAGTTTCCCAAATCCCTAAGGGAAAGGCGGAGATCTATTACACTCACCAACCACGGTTTTAGCCCCACGTAGAGAGCGAGCTTATTGCTGTCTGTCGGGAACAATTCTAGACTCCGTGCTGCTACTAAGAATAGCGTTGACGATAAATACGCACTAGGAATAGCTCCAGTATTCTCCAGTGGAAGACCAGTGCCTGGTTCTTGGGACCAGGCAAATGCTGAACTGGAGTCCTGATTGCTGCAGCTGTGGGACAAATGTGTCTCAAGAGATTTAATTATTTTATGTCACTGTATTTTTTATTTTTTATTTCTTACTTCTTAATATTGTGTATGTAACTGGTACTTTTTTTATTTTTTATTTTCATTTACATTGTGCCCACCTGAAAGCTGTATGCAATAAAGATTTCTTTCTTTCTTTCTTTCTTTCTTTCTTTCTTTCTGTGTCCGCAGTGTCACAGAGGATTTTACAAACATTCCAACAACGGACACAAAGAACACCTAGGCTCGAAACAACTATTATGGATCACAGAATTTTTTGTCCGTAGGATTCGAACCCACAGCACATAGCGCGGTGGCAATGACAAGTCGATCAGCACTAGGATTCGAACCCACAACACATGAGTCATGACGCATCGGCAATGGCGAGTCGACTAATATACATATCGAAGGGTGAAAATGGTATAAAGACTTTCTTTTCTACCATTTCATATTTAAACTATGGTACCTACCACATTATTAGAAAGTACAGGCCCTGCACCCTATCGAGAACTTTAGTTAGAATTTGAATGCGCAGGTGCCGTTTGTGTCGCAATCCAGTATTGGAATGGTCGCGAGCAGGTTCGTCGTCCGATACGGTGACTGTTGGCTATTCGCCGTCGCTTATCAGTTGGCATAGATCGACGCGAACACGGAAACTCCGCTTCGTTATCGACTTGAAAGAACCGCGACTCGGAATATAGATTGTGCTTAGTTTGTTCCTTCTTGTTCCTCGCTTCTGCTTAAGTTTATTTGTTGACAACTCCGCTATACATTACTCGTTCGATATAAACATCAGAGAAATAGTCATAAAAAGTGTCGAAGGCTAAATTTTTATCAGTTTCATTGTAGTAATTTAAATATTTAATACTAGATAGATATTGGCGAAACTTAGTTATATTATCAATAGAATAGCACCTTTTAAAGTTGTATACATACTCGGGTATTTTATTTTTGTATTTTACAGACCATGATAGAATTTGTGCAGTGTTGTGATCAGATAAGCACAGAGGCAATAGTGACCCTGATGCAACCATAACATTACTGATAATTAAATCAATACAAGATTTTCCTCGAGTAGGGTCGGATATGTGTGATATTAAATTATATTTAGTCAGAATATCCATAATATGTCGGGTTGATTGATTTTTAATGTCAAGAGTATTAATGTTAAAATCTCCAGCTATAATTATATTACTTTTTGAATGTTTACATAGATATTTATACAACATAAGGTCAAAATTATCTAAGAAATATTTAAGATGTCTACAGTTCCTGGAAGGAGTTCTATAAATACAAATTATTATTATATTATATGTTATTAATTTAATGGCACAGAGTTCAAAATGGAATATCATTTTTAAGTCGTCAAAAGTTGTTATACATTTGAATGGGGTACCCCTTTTAACTAATATGCATGAACCCCCTCTTTTATTTGGTCTGCTGTAATAGGACGCGAGTTCATAATTGCAAATATTAATGCTTTTTTCCGTACCGGTTTTGACGAAGGTTTCCGTTAAACATATTATGTCAGGATTAGCTACATTCTGTATGTTATTTAGTGTTATCTCTAATAATTCTTTTTTCGAGAGGATGCCATGGATGTTTTGATGAAGTAGTGTAAGTTTATTTAGCGGGGTTGTCTACCAAGTCTACCAAGCTGCACTTAGCCCGAATGTAAAGTATCCTTGGCTATATGGATGGCGTAATAATTAATGTAGTCGCCTCGTCATTGTGCAGACTGTTGGATTTGATACACACACGAAAGAAAATTTTGTGTCCACAAATATATTTTCGAGTCTGGGTGTTATCTGGGGTCATTATCTGAATGTTTGTAAAGATGCACGCAACACAGGATTTAATCTTAGCTCGGAAGTCGTCTTTTTATAGAGATGAATGATTGAAAAGTTTTAAGCGAACAAAGCCGCGCAGAACCTTTCATTCACAACGTATGGTGTTTTAAAACAACAATAAAAACGTTAACATTCGTCGATCCGTCGCATAGAGAGCTCAGTCACTCTAGTTAATTGGTCAGTTATGTATGTAGATTTGCAAACATGAACGCAATAGATACTGCAGTACAACTGGGCGAACGTGATTGGGATTGTTGCAAACACGCTATCTATCACTTTTAAGCCCACCACATACAGACAGCACTGGCAGAATGGTACCGGTGGCATTATTGTTGTATATCATGTGCGTAACGTTTTATACTAATTCGGACAATGCAAAAATATCCACCACAGATACCGATCCGCCTTCAGTGATTGTGTGTGGTGGACTTAACAGTGTAATTTTAACAGTGTATTTTGACAAAAGCTTCAGTAACGCTTTGCCTGATCCTGAAATCTAGTACAGCAGCCATCATCTCCTAAAATAAATTACATGTGCCAGAATGCCAGAAAATTACAGAGTGTATAGCATTACCTCGTTTTCACGTATGCAATGCTTTTGGTGATTTCACTGGGACTTCCCAGGTCAGGCTTAGCGATAGCATCAAAGTAATGCCGCTAAAAGAACTAATAAATTCAATATAAACTGTTAACTACACAAATGGTTAAATTATTCACCTAACCAGTGCGCCGATTATTGTGCGTTTAATTCCAATACAGGATAAGTACTTGTTGGATCTAGGACAAATCAAGGCACTTTACAATCATTTGAATAACGGTCAGACTGGATTTGATACCAATATAACACGGGATACAAACACATTCTAACATATAAGCTTTAATTCCCAAGTATTTGCACGTTAAATAATGTGACAGAATAAAACTTATCGTATCTCGTTTTAATTTACCCAATTAGATATGCAATATACATTTAAGTAATCTTTTGATTGCCACATATTTCTGAACTGAAACGAATTGATATCAGTTTTAACGAACCTATTGTGTCGTTCTTGCCGATTACTTCGAACTGAATTAAAATACCAGCCCTTACCGAGAAACACTGACAAGTCATCAATGAATAAGAGTTACTATATACATTCATTATACAATCTACATAATTTCAATACAAACTGACCGTAAATTCCACTGTGACAAATGGATTGTATCGCCCATATCAGGGATATACAATCCCGTAACAAGTCAATCATATTTTACTAAACTTCAATAATCATTTTCAAAAAAATAATTGCCGACTGACTTTAACAGAATACATTCGGATAGTTATCAAGATAGAGGCGAAAATTAATCTATATCTTCTCACAATATATAATCACGTAGGTAAGGCAATCCTTGAAAAACATAAGGGACTAACTAGTTCTCGGAGGCACAGGGACCGACCGACCACCAATAAACGGAGCGATAAATTTTCATTAATGTCAGAGGAGTTCGCAATCTTCTTTTTTGATGTCAAATCGGACTCCAATTAATTTGGTGGGAACACTTTCGATTCGCTGAAACGTGGTATGCACGAGCGGAACGTTTGTTGAGAACGCCCCGCCAAAATAGTGTTCGTCCACAGACATTGTTATAAAAAAGCTAGCCATGGCGTCTCGTCTCTTAATTTTATTGGGCAAAAAAACTTTTATTGCATTTTTGTTTGGTACCAGCACGTAGTGCGGAAATATGCTTGCTTTCATTTTCGTAGGATGTAAAACTTAGCTGGCTAAATTTGTGAGTCATTTAAGCCTTCTACTTAAGGAATGTACTGGTAAAAGCACACGCCTGATTTCCGAAAGCATAGTGCCGATTGGTACCAATACAACGTACATACACGAATTTTGTTTGCCTTGTTACTTGAAAGGGACATATCCAAACTGCCGAGTTTACTGCAAATGCTTTGCATATATTGCGCTTTAAAACCTAATAATATTTCTCAACTTATGTTTCGCCTTAGGTTAGCCTAGTCATAAATAAGTAGGTACTAAAATAATATCAACGCCAATATTTTGAATAGCAGCGTCCACTTTGTTATTCGATATCTCTGTCGAATAACAAAGCGGACGCTTTTGCTAATACATATTTAGTTACGTATTACTTATAAGCTTTACCCTCCGTGGAAGTCTCACCCTCGTATAGGTTCCGGAGGCTCACATACTAACCACTCCCATTCCATTCCTTTCATTCGATCGTTTATTTGTTTTCCATGAGTCCAACAAAGTACGAGTTATACTCCTGGCGATCATAGGCTACGTAACCGTTTATCATCAAACAGTTGCAACCTGTTTGCCAATAGGTAATATGAAAAACTGCTCGCTCTTTTCGTCGTAAATATATATAAAATCAACCACAATGCGAACATGGCCTTAAACCGAATGCACGAAAAACTTTTAACATGCATATTTCAAACTACTCCAAACCCATCAAGATTAGAGCTAAAACATAGATAAGCCTGGTGCACTCATTCCGCGTTGCGTCCCTCTTTCGTTGAGCGTCCATTATTCCAACCGCGAGATTCTCTCATATTGAATGCATGCACAGATCCCGGCTATTATCCAATGCTGAATAAACTTGCGTTTCAACATCGAGAGCTTTTAGTTTTAATCTTAGTGGACAGAGTACAATTGGAAGTGTTTTCCTTCAAATCTTTTCGAAAGGAGAACGATTTGCACGTTTTTATTTGATTGGTGGTACGACGAAAGCGATTCTATCTTTAAAATAGTGATAGTTAATGTCTGATCTGTAAGGTACGTTTTCATAGTTGAACCGCTACTGAGCCGATTTCGGTTAAACATGGTATAGTATTAGCTTGAATTTCAAGATTATGCAACTTTGTACATTTTATAGAAATATAAAATAATGTAAGAAACAATTTGCTTTAACCTCAACTACTCATAAACACATGCCAGCATGTGTTTATGAGTAGTAGAGCCTCGCTAATTTCAGCATGAATGGACCGGCTCGACCGGGGAAGGACTACCCTCTCACAGAATATCGACGTAAAATAGCAGTATTCCTACTGTTGTGTTTTGTTCGGTGAGTGAGAGTGCCGGAGGCCCAATCACCCTCTTTCCCCCTTCCCGTTCCTTTTCCTTTCCACTTCCTTCCCTAAAGGGTCAGCAACACGCAAGTGATGCCTCTGGTATTGCAGGCGTCCATAGGCTACGGTGACCACTTGCCACCAGGTGGGCCGTATGCTTGTTTGCCAACTAAGATGAATAAAAAAAAGTTTTAATAATAAAATAATCGCGAAAATTTGAATGCTTAAATTGTTTATTTTGTAACTCAATTGCGCTAGAACTACTAAACAAAATTTGAATAAATATCGTATCTGGAGAAATGGCTTAAATCACAGGAAAGTCGGCCCGCGTAGTGTAAGAAATATAACACGATATTTCATTACTTTAACAGCTCATAGAGCGAAGTAAGTTCTAACCTAACTAATATTTATTTCGACTGAACTTATAGCCACTGCTGCCGTTTGTGTCCGTTGTTTGAATGTTTGTAAAGTCCCCCGCGACACAGGAGTTGCTCCTAGTGCGGGAGTAATCTTATTATTTTTAAAGAACATTTTTAATGCGAATACTTAATATAATGCTAGACAACTGGTCTTACTCGCGATAAAGTATTTAAAAGGTAATAGAACATTCCGTGACCACGATCGATGCAAGTCGGTCGAAACATCGGGCAATCAATAGGTATTTATATCAGTCAACCCGTGACCACGATCGATGCAAGTCGGTCGAAACGTCAGACAATTAATAAGTATTTATTACCTTTTAAATACTTTATCGCGAGTAAGACCCGTTGTCTAGCATTATATTAAGTATGTGTACAAATCGCGATAGTCTAAAATCTTTTAAAAATGCGATCGTTGTTTTGTTTGTTTGCTACGCTTTCACGACTTAACTATTCGACCGACTATTATTAAATTTAGCACACACATTGTCACGGGTACAGAAAAGGACATTCGATAAATGTAAGCACGTAATTAGCATTTTCCTTGATCTGGCGAAGGCATTTGATACCGTGTCTGTTCCTGTGTTTCTAAGAAAATTGCAGGCACTAGGAATTAGGGGCACACAGTTACAGCTTCTCAGACTATCTACAGCATAGGTACTTACCAATGTATCAAGATAGATAACGTCGTCGGTGCCGATTTGAAATTACCCCAATTCGGTATTCTTCAAGGAAGCGTCCTCGGATGTACCCTCTTTCTGGTGTACATTAACGATCTCTGTAATCTAAGTCAACATCATCAGGAAAATTGTTTTATATGCAGATGAAACTGCACTCTTTTTTTACGCTGACACCATTATGGAAGTCTTTGAATATGCACAATGCGGTTTTAATATAGTAAACAAATGGCTTAAATATAACCTGCTCACCTTAAATACAGAAAAACAATATTTATTAAATTTTGTAGGCGTAGACACCAACCTCATTTAAGTCACATAAACTTGTATGCACATTACTGTAATAACATTACCGTTTGCATTTGTCCTGTTATCTCTAACACTACTAATATTAAATATTTAGGTGTTATATTAGACGACACACTATCCTTTAAACAACACATAACTGCTTTAACAAAGAGAGTACGCAAATTATTACTTGTTTTCAAAACAACCTTAGAGCAAGCCTTATTGCAGATCACAAACTCGTCATGTAGATCTATAAAGCATTGTGTCAGTCTTTAATTCAATATTGCATTACTTCACGGGGCTGCAGTGCAAAATCCTTCATGTTAAATATTGAACGAGCACAAAGTTTGTTTTTAAAAGTAGCAACTCGCCAACCCTACCGTTTTTCCACACATCTTTTGTATGAAAATTGTTATGTATTAACTGTCCGACAGCTTTTTATAATGTACACCGTACTTAAACAGCACGCAACGCTTATGTATAACATCAACCTTAATAACACTAAAAGACGAAAAGATATTGTCTGTACCACACTTTCTGAATCAAAGTTTGTTTTTACAAATAGATTTTATGCATTCTTAGGGCCATTTCTTTATAACAAGATAAATAAACAAACAGCTTTATATGACCTAAGTTATATAAGATCTAAGCGGATAGTCTGTCGATACTTACAAACTTTAAATTATAAGGATACTGAAGATTTGTTGATTGTTGTTAAATAAGTAATAACAAGTTCCATGATAATAATTATAATCTTGGCCTACTTTTGCATATATTTATATAATAAGTATGGTTAATTGTATATAACTTAGTTCCTAGTAGTATATTGTAGGTGCCCTTAACGCCTGTGGCATAGGTTTACCCTAGTACAGGCACCCATATTATATTACCTATATTAAGTACTTTATGGACTGTATTCATGTTTTACCACTGTAATCAATAAATAAATAATTATTATTATTATATACCTAACAAAAACGTCAAGGTAATGATTAGTATGTCCACTACCTGTGCAAGAATGTATTCTATTACCTATATCAATAGGACTACAATGTGTATTGTGCATGCATGAATATACTTCATCAAGTGTCTCTAATAATAATGTTTTAAAACAAAAAATAATCGAAAGATATTTGGTTATTAAAATCTTGAAAAGTATTAAAAAAAGTCTATTCTCGAGGGATGGTAATTTATTGTCAAAGTCTACATTAGCGCTAGCTACAAAACCGCGAGCAAAATCTAGTAGTGTAATAATTGGCATTAATAATCTAAGGGGTATAGTATATTCTCTTTCTTACTATTATTTTGAAAAGTGAAAAGCATCGACACCAAATTTTAGTTATTTAAAGTACGCCTGCTGGAAACATTAAGGCAATTAATCTTTCCGACGCAGTCATCTCTACTTTGCGAGAATCTCAGAAACCTTTTCCAGGATACAATACAGCCCAACTCAATAATGATACAAACTTATGCAAATAATTTTACTATTGGTTTATTTTTACCTTATCACACAAAATTAATAAATGGTTATTAATTCTTTGGTTAGCAGACTATTCATGGGCCTATCTTAAAAATAAACAAGGACAATATAATTTGTTCCAATAGTACCGGTTCCGGCGCTTATTAGATTTTGAAATTAATAAAACACATTAATTGAGGCATCATAAATTGTATTAAAGAAAAAATAAATTGTATATAATATTTTTACGTATAATAATGTAATTTTATTGCAATAGTAGCTGCAGCCAGCGCCACTAATCCTCCAATAGATAAAGTTCTCTTTAACACCTGAAAAATATTAATAAAATCATTAATAATCCTCTTGCAGTCCTGTGATAGATACAATAGAAAATCTATTATTAGGTATCATATAAAATTCATCGGACGTGAAATCTGTTATTGTATTTTATTATTCGTCAAAAGTAATTCTTACACCAAAGCATTCTTACAGCAAAGAATATTTACTGCAAATCGGAAATTGTCATCAGCATGGAAAGGCTAACTTATCAAATATGATGACATAAATATATTTATCGCCCTAATGTTTTAAGCAGAGCATTGCAGAGCTTTTCAGTTGATGCGATCTTAAGATACATAATATCTAGGAATTCAGCTACTAAAAATAATTATTGTCATGTTTATTAGATGTAGATTCCATTAAAAGAAATAGTAATTGCATCGAAAATTAAATTTTTAAAACATATCATTCTATTTATAGGGACAAGACTGTCCTCAGTGATTACAGGTAGAGGTGAAATAGAAGTTTGAAAGAATAGGTCACCTTGTCTTGCCACTCGCGGTTCTTAATGCATTGATTGTAGGGCATAGTTGAAAATGTAACGGAGTTGTAAAGCGGTACCCAGACTCTCGGCATGATCCAGAATATAAAGTCATCCATCGCCTTTCTGAGACGGTACGATGGACGATTCACAAGATCCCGCATCTGCAAATGAACAACATACTTAAGATAAGACTCTGAGTAAATCAAACAGAATGACGTCACTCAAAAACAAAATGGAATCTAAAACGAAGACTTCTATTCCTGCCAGAAAAATGTTTTGTCGATTAAATTATTGTAATTACGCCAATAAGAGACTTATTATGATTTTTTGAGTAGTAATGTGTGTATTAAAATTACTTTACTATTGAATAAAGGAAAATTATATTTATAATTCAGAATTTATTAACTAATAACAATACAAAATATTAATTATATACATAATATAAACACAATTCTTTAAAACTAACTTACACCTAAAATATTATAAAACAGAAATAAAAAAGAAAAAGAAAACTAAAACCCTCTAATAGGCGTCATTGAATTCCTCCGCATCACAGTCGACTGGTAGTGTGCCCAGAAGACTGGTAGCATTGCCACGTTGAATGGCAATGCTTATCCTTTCCGCGAAATATAAGCCAGCCCTCTGGTCACGGGAAGCGACGATTAACCTTTTCGCTATCTCTCTATAAAGCACGAGCACTGGTACCCCATGACCTTAGCGTCTCGACCCCAAACGGCTCAAAAACATAATCCCCTACCAGATTTTTGTATTTGCGCCGTTGGAGAGTCTCCGCGGATGCAGCAGCAGCACCAGCACAACCCGCCATAATGTATTAAAATAGGTAATTATTCCTCGCATTAACGGTGACGGAAATTATCATGAGGAAACCTACATGTATGAAAATTCTCCATGATGTTCTCAAAGACATGCCAAGTCTGCCAATCAACCAAGACGCACTGGGCCAGCGTGATGGACTAAGACCTAACCCTTCACGCACTAGAAGAAGCCGGTGCCCAACGGTAGGACAGTTTATAGGTAGACACGGTTGACATTTTTATAATTATTTAATGGTAGTTGCACAGCACTCCCTACCATTGTTAAGTAAGATATAAACGACAGAAATATAAAAGATGATTTTATTGAGATTATCTGTTTCTTACTTTTTCCTATTTATCTGTACCTACATGATGACATGACAGCACATACCATGCTTCTTTGTTCAAGTTAGATGGATTCTAACTCTAGCTTTTTGTAAAAAGATAAGCATCTTACGCGTAGTAGAACAGAATAATATATTCATTTGAAATTTTGGGTGATTATGGAGCGATAGGTGACGAAGCGATTTAGTAGGCGTTGTTACATATTAATCTACATTAACAATTTTTTATGCTTACCTTAACGGACACAATACTTTGCAGAATGTAATTAGCGACAGGCAAATATAAATGTGGTGAAACTAAAGAACCTAACCCTACCTTGAGGGACACCAAATCTAACTCAAGATTGAATCGTAGGTCACTTACCTCTATATAATTATACATCGCCAAATCACTGATCGCAAACGTGTCTTCCCATCTCGTTTTGGAAAAATCAGCGAGGATATCAGCTGGGTTATCGTTATGTTTCTGGAATAGCTTATCAAGGAGTGTGCAGTCTTCGAAGCCGGCGTTCATTCCTTGGCCGTAAAAGGGGACTACAGCATGCGCTGCATCACCTATGATTAACGCTTTATCCAGTACATGGTATGGACGACACTGAAACATACAGAATTTAAATATTAATGGTAAATTCTAAACCCTAAAAGGCTTTCGATAATTCAGAACCGGAAAAGATTACAAGAATGTATATCATCGCCATCTTTTCATGTATGTTAGAATAGGTATTCTGCTGCAAATTGTACCTTGCTAGTTCTATTAAAAGGTTATTGTAACTACTTGAAATCAAGACTACGTTACTTTGATAATATATGTTGTACACACAAACAACGTAGCTCATGATTGACTAATTAGTTTATATTTTTTTATACTTCAAAACAGGACTTAGAAACAGTAGAGAATTTTAATGATATCTATTAAATTATTTTACATATATCCTTGACAGTGAACCAGACAAACACAAAGTTGTGGTAAAATAAAATTTAAATTCTAGTATTTAATGATAACTAATATTCTTATGAATAGTAATTATAATTGATTACTAAAATAAGAAAATTATGTTAGGAACGCTTACATTTAATGTTGATGTTTAAATTTTTTAATAAAAGTAAGCCAATAAAACACTTAAAATATTCCCAACATAAGAACCTGTTTAATTAGATACCTAACAATCTATAATGTTTTGTTTCAGACCATTATCGGGTATCGTTTATGTGTATTTATAATATATTGATATTACAAATAACAGTTTTTAACGACACAATGACAATTAAAGAACTATATCACAATAAGCCTGCATGATCAATGCGCTCGTCCATACACCTAATTGATTGCTATTCGAACTTTGTAATCGGTCCAACACAATTACCATTAGCGTCATCGATAGCAAACTATCAGAGGGCTGGGGGAAAGATATTTATATGACTGAAAGCAATAATGGGTATATTATTACCTTAATAGCGACCAAAGGTGAAGCTGAACCAGCAAAGAAGTCTTCAATAAGTTTGTTTCGTCCAATCAACTTGATCGAATCAGGGAAATACTTCTCGAAAAAGGCAAGAAGCTTCTCTGGCGTGTCTAAACCCTTAAACTTGGTGAACGGCATGAAAAGAGTTACTGTCCAGGAGCAGTCCTGATTAGGTAATGCGATCATCATGAACTCTCCCCTCGGCCAGATGTGAAGGTAGTTCGCTGGCATCTGAAACTAAAGTAAACATTTTTGTATAATACTTAATCTTGATTTCGGTGTCTCGTCACTGTTCAAATATAGCATAACTGCAAGAACTGTCTTCTCAGTCCCGTGAATGGGACCCACGACGGCTTCGATTTGCAGGTCGAGTAAAATTTTATTTGATTTTCTATCAGCAAATTCTCAGTAGTAGCATGTAGTCTGGTAATAAGCCCAACAGTATACCAGTTCTTGGAACCAGAAAGACAATGCAAAAACATCAGTAGAAATCTTAGTCATCAATTGCAACAACGAGTAGGTATATTTTATTCAAAGCAACGATGTATTCAATTATTTCGAACACTGACCTTTTATATGATTCTTTATTGGGTCAGACAGATGACGTATTGTGTTTACAATTAATAGTGTTAAACTAACATAAAAATTCTTATCAATATTGGGTAACCAACTCATTATTATTAATTAAACCACAATATCGGTTATAGAGACTATCAATCGTAACTCAATATACATAAGTACGATACAGTATGCCCGACGGTAATTTATAAAACAAATCAAGGCGAATCATTTTTTAAATTCCTTGACCAACCGAATAGAATCTTTAGTTTTATTTGATGGGCAACACAAAGATTTCATTTATGTTTTAAACATAGGAATGATGAACGACTTGCCCTTTTTTTAAATAGACATTATATTCCTATTTTTCACAAATATGCTGTTTAAAAACACATTAACGAAAACGCTGAAAGTTCGATCTCAGTTTAATCATAATCTGCCAGTAGAACAACAATAAATCATTGTAAATAGACCTTGGCAACACCATTTACAGCCTACCATTTTCTTCAAATTTATCGTTTCATAATGTTAGTTGAAATTTATATTTTAACTAAAGCCGACGCAAACATCATGGCAGTACAAAAAAATATAATCCTTCATTCTTCAACATTATATATTTTTCTATCAACATCTGTCTGCTGCAACGAAAATATATTAAATGAAATCGCCACACGTCGATACTATAGTACAGCCACGTGTATCAACAACATATTAACAGAGTATTCTTGTGGCACGTTAACCACTTTTATCAATCCAAATGTAAATGTGGATGAGCTGATACAAAATGTGAATGGAGATAATATTTGTCACAGTATAATAATCCGATCGTTCGACGACCGTAATTGGTTAATGTGGACAAATGTTTATGTTATTACGGCAGAAGATTTGCTTGAATTTTCGGTTGGCATACTGAACATAACAAGAGACGTGTTTTGGAATCCCAGAGCGAAATTTATCATTCAACTGAACAATTTGAATGACGACGAGGAAATTCAACAGCTATTCAGAATAATGCTTAAGTACAAAATATATAACGCAATACTTTTACAAGTAGTAGAAAATGACGCTGTGATTTACACCTATTATCCATTCCATAATAATAATTGTGGCAAGAATTTCGATAAAGTTGTTACTCTCGGTACCTGTGAAAACGCAGCATACATTACAAGGTATTTTCCTAACAATTTCCCCAGTGAGTTAAAGAATTGTACCATAAAAGTGGTAGCAAGTGATGATATACCAAACTTCATTTCAAAAGCGAGTAATTACACTGTCTACGGTAAGTTCGTGCCAGGTTTGGAGCAGTATGTGTTGGATACTGTCGCCGCTCGTGAAGGATTCTTTATTGATTATGAAGTATTTGGTGAGGATGAAATATATTACGGCATAGTCCAACCAAATGGAAGCTCGACCGGACTATTAAATTACATTGATCGGGATATCGCCGATGTAGCAGCAGGCGGATTTATATTAATGGAGAATACAGTTCAGTTATTTGACTACCTTTATGGTTTCAACTATGCCTCATTTAATTTATATACGCCTGCAATTACTAACTATGCATGGAAGATGTTATACAGAGAATTCGGTATTATCACTTGGTTATTAATTGGAGCTGCACTGGTTTCAGTTATGATAGTTTGTCAGATATTAAAAAGGCTACTGAATGATAATACGACATCAATTCTAAATGTGTGGGGATATTTCTTTGGTAATGCTAACGCTGGGGCATCAAGAAACGAGAAATTCAGAATAATTATATTTTGCTGGTCCTGGTTCACATTCTTCATATGCAACTTTTACAATACGGCGTTGTTCAGTTTGCTATCTGTCCACGTTCATGAGACGCCACACTCGATAAGCGCTGACAATTTGAGAACCTTGCCATACAAGCCTTGCATTAGTGATAATACCCGTATGTTTTTCCAATTTGCCTTCAACCAAACTTTACCAAAAGGAGAACCAATACATAACTGCACGTTTACCGACGGTTCTTTGAAATACGTAGCCACGACCAAAAAATATTATGCTATCGAGATGGATTATAGTTACACGTTGAAAGAGTATGAATATATAGATGACGATGGCAAAAACAAATTGGAATCCTGGACATTCTCTAGTATTAACATAATTGTTATATATCTAGTGAGAGGATTTCCTTTTCAGGAAAAATTTCAACAATACGCAAGATGGATGTATGAAGTTGGTTTGGTAAAGAACCATTTGAAGACTATACATCTAAGAAGCTACAGTGTGATCAAAAGACACCCGAAGAACTTCAGAAATACAACTGTGTCAGATTTAAGACTACATTTTTGTTTTCTTTTGTTTGGATACTTAGTTTCATTTATATGTTTCTTGTTGGAGATATGGTACAATTATATGTCGCAGGTAGAGAAAGTCAAGAGAAAGTATAAATGATTAAGACTTACGCCGCCATTTTCGTCAGGTGGTATGCAAAGTTCCAAGTAGCCGTGTTCGATGTATGTTTGATTGTAGTTGAAGAGTGGTAGTTTCATCATAGCTTTGCGTACGCCGGAGAATGCTCCATCTGCACCAATCACCAGATCTGCAGTAACTTGTATAGTTTCTTTGGTGTCTGTTCTGTGTGGCAGAAGTGTCGTATTATTAGTTTTAACTGCAACTGTGTTCTCATATAAATAAATATAGTTTAATGAGTACTTACTTTTGAAAAGTTAATGCTCCCTTAGCCAAATTTGCATCTACTAATTTATGATTATAGAATCTTTCGACATTTTCGTATTTCTCCGATTCTGAAATAAGATGATCATATTTTAATAAATTATATTTTAAGTATAAATTCTGTAAATGCTAGTTTAAATATGATTATTATCTAAACCTTAACCCTTTTTAAACTAACCTTGTAAAAGCTGGCTGTTCAGATAATTCCTTCCCACCGAGTAAATGCACTGCAATAGAGAGTGCTTTATCATTTTCAAGTCACAAGTACTAATAATAAAACAAATTAAAAAGTATAGGACTTGCGAATAGTAATAAATGTTATTCCACAATATAAAAACATGTTTCTTTAATAGATACCTACTAACAGCAATTTAGATTATAAATAAAATTGGAACTTATTCTTATTATCTTTGCCAGCTACGGTTCTAGGTGCCGCGTAATAAGCCTATTGCCATACACCGGGCACACCGGGCAGTTCCAAAGACCGTGGTACTTAAAAATTTCTAGGCAGGAAGACACAATACCACAGCCTAGCCTGGGAATCGTATTCGTGATCCCATGCACATTGTATAGGTACAATACCGCTGGCACCTATTGGACCAGTAGTCATAATAATAAGCTATATTATTATGCTTTCAAATAGATAACATTCATATGTATATTAGTATCGCACAATGTAGTTTGGTAGGTATGCAACCTTGGTATCTCATTAACATGGGTCAAATCATGGCCAACATCACGAGAAAAAGTAGCCTTCAAACAAAATTATTGTTATTCCTTAAATAACATCGTCTATTAATATACGAAACGGTTCAATTGATTCTTGTTACAGGGCTTAGAGTCAATGAAACTATAAGGGGACATATTTTAGATAGGTCGCGACTACTGTAAGGGGCCCCATTTCTTGCGTTCGGTATTCGACGCTTAATAGAAAGGAATTGAGCATTTGTATATCTAAATAGCCGTTACAAACGTGGAATTAAAAAGAATCTAAAATGAAAGAAGCCTAAGTTACTCCTTATAACATCAGCATTATAGCATCTGCCAGTGGAAGTCCCGTCAACATCGGGCCAGCGGTTTCAGAGATTAGCCGGATCAAACAGACAGACAGACTGCCAAAAATTTTATAGTCTGTTTTTCGGAATATGTGCATACATACATACATACATAAATTCACGCCTGTTTCCCAGAGGGGTAGGCAGAGACTACGGATATATATTGGAATATGTACATATGTACCGTATATACTTTCATATGCATTTAGTAAAAAGCTGTTATTTTGATATTACAGTCACTTCAATTTTATTTATTTGTACACATCAAAAAAGTGCACGCAGACTTTTTTTGACACACATAAAAAAAAGTCTACGTTCACTTGGAAAAGTTGAGATATTTTTTCTCGTGTCAAAATATAATTAATAATTGCATTATTAATTGTTTTAACATTTAAAAGCACATCATTTAAATGTAGACAACATAAAATCTTAGCGCATTAGTGCATTAAAAAAAATTTTTTTTATGCCAATTGATGACGTTTCTTTACTATACAACGCAGTATAATAATATGTACCTAATAAAAACTAAAAGCAAAAATAGAATGTAGGAGGTAAATAATAATTAGTAGGTATCTAATCGCCCACAACGAAAGACTTGATGTATATATAGTGATAGCTTAAAGTAGTAATGAGCAGTTATTACTTTTATATAGAATTAGAACAATTAATATGCTTGCTGATGCAATTACATGTCAACCACTAATATACGATCGTTGATTAAAATTGGCGCCGATATGAACATTCGACTATTATTATGAATATAATAATACTAATACGAATATGTTTGAATATAAAGGTTTGATTTCTGTAGCGTGAGACTCGTTTGTCGAAAAGATGTTTATTTTTTCGAAGTCAGATAAAAAACCAACTTCTTTCATTGGGGAACCGCACTTTATCTGGGTGAAAGATACCCAATGTCGTTTTCTGTAACCCTGACAATGTGTATACGAAATTTCATGATAACTGGTCGAGCAGTTAAGGCGTGAAAGCGTAACAAACAAACAAACTTACTTTCGACTTTATAATATTAGTTAGGATACTTATACGTATAGTATTGTTATGATGCTTACAAAAATGGTTGTGGAACATTAACAGTGGCCACAAATTTCGTATATTTCATAAATGTTATGCAATATATTTACAAAGCCTTACATTTCATTGTTTCTATACAAGTTAATAATTTTATTTATACACAAACCTGATTTGTTGTTGCGTCATACGGTATGGCATATGTTGAGCCGTCGAGCCTATGAATTCTTCTGCCTGTCATTGGAATGCCATGGTTTTGGATCATATGTGTCTCGAGACCTACATCTTTTAAAGCTTGTCTGCCACGCACTGATAGCGCCAAGTTAATGGATCTGCCTCTCACTTGCGGAGTTTTTCTGATATCTGGAACAAAGAAATTTTATTAGTATTTTTGACGTGTTTATAAATGTTATACATTTATTGTTTGGATGAATACTTGTGGGCGAGTCACCTCTCAAACCCCGCTGACGCCGATCGGCGTCTTCAGATTTGTACCCGTCAATCCCCGGTGACGCGATAGGGCGTCGAGCACACTCGATTGTGTATTGTTTACGTTAGCGCGCGCGGGATCTGAGAGGTTAAAGCATAGATATACTTATGATTATAAACAATTGGTATACAAAAACGAGTATTAATAAAGATTAATTTGTATTCTTGCGGTTTGTAATAATCAATTCTACCGCACAACTTTTTATCGTGTAACATGAAAATTAACATCCTTATAAAAGTGGTTACATATTTGTATGGAATGACCACATAAATCTTAATAATAATGTCGTATTATTATATTGTACTTAGTTCAAAAGTTGCTATTAGTATGTAGTTGAAATCAGTGATAAGTTGATAATCATTGGTGATATTTTTAATGGTTGTTGTGCACCAGCTAATATTTTTGTATCTCTACAGAACAGCTGTAGTAATTCAGTTACTGAATTATAATTCATAACAAATTGAAACTATTAATTCATGCAATCCCTGGACAACAGTTTTAGGGATAACATGACTTATAACATTTAGTCTTTTTGCCGGCTCTCCTGCTATATGTTATTAGGATTACATTATTATCAACTAACATTAACACTATCGCCCGCACTAGGGATCTCTATATATGTACTAGAAATTCTACACTTTACTAACGTCGAAACTAAAAATACCCAGACTTGAACCAACCACACATTATAGATCAAACTTAACGAACCCACAACACTCGGTACACTGACATTAGCCAGATGACCACTCGTTATGACGTAAAAAACTGACTGTGGTTGAGGGCAATAAGCTCGCCTCCTATTATACTAACTACGTCAAACCTTAACAAGGCGGACAATATGTGGGTGTAATACACTTCTAATTAATAAAAAATACGGACATGTTCACATACATTCATGCCGCCTACTTGCTTTTAACAAAAGCAACTTTAAAACATCAAACATTTATAACATGTAAGTACCTCATATAACTACATATGTATGTTACATAAAGAAAAACATTTATAATTCGATTTTTACATTTTAGAATTTAATTGGAAGCTCTGATGATTTATTGATCTAAAATCGTTAGAGGTTCCAATAGAAATAAATAAAGCATCTGCTTTTTTTAATTACACTTTCTATATGTAATAGGGTACACGTGCAGCGCAATAAGCAGTTAGTAAATATGCCCCGATAACAGCAATATAATAAAATTAGAGACATCTGTCAGACATTATGACAGACGAGCATTATCAATGTATTATGTAATTATGTTATCAAACTTGACCTCAGACCCAAGAGTATCTTTATGATATTATAATGGTTTATTGTAGTTTAATAAACGCTTTTGGTATCCTGTCCCACTGATTACCGATATGCGATCGTCGATAAAACTTTCGAATTATTCGCATGGTCGTTCGATTAATATCGATAAATATTTAAAAATATTAGTAACAATTTAATATACTTACTTACTTTGCTTGAAAATCCATAATCTTGTTGAATAGCTTATTTTATTTTTATGACAAATATGGTTATGTAAATAAAAGCTGGCATCTATTTACGCTTAGATTAAATTAATAATCAAGTCTTTTGGTAATCAATAGTAATAATATTTCTTGGTAAGAATAATAAATAAATATAAATATGAATAAGTAGAACTGACCTTCGCGATATTCGTAAAGTCGTACATGGTGCCCCCTTCTCGCTAAATACAACGCTTCGAGTGAGCCAACCTGTAAAATAATAAAGTAAACTTATTATTATAATAATATCATTACACCGAAAAAGAGTTCCATAATTAATGAATAAGAGAAAAATTCCTAATGAAGGTAAAAGGCACCTAAGTATAAAAACAATAGACTAGAATTTGTATGCAATATAATATATTATCCAATTCCATAATTGTAACTTAATAGTGCTACCTACTTCCTAAATAATTACTTACATTCGTATTATTCTATTGTTTTAATTTCGCTTTATCAACTTTATAAAATTTGTGCGTGCCGCTGCCGTGCTATTCTGTTCTTATTTTTATGTAAAATAAAAGTGTTTTATTGTAAGTAGTTGTTAGTAAACACAAATAAATAAATTAAGTCTCTCAATGGAAAACTTATGAAGTGTAATACGAATTTGTATTGTGCAATGCGACGACATAGCTCGGTATGTAAAAATGAAAATACCTCGCCTTGAAACTACAGCATAGGTTTGGCTCAACCAATCGGTGTTTTAAGCTTCGTTAAGCTCGGTAGTATTTAACGCATATTATAATTATATTATATTGATAGCCCGGCATAACTTTGCTACCCTTGTTATATAAAATATAATGTTCATATTGGATAAAATTGCAGTTAATCTAAAAAAAATCGGAACCGCGTGTTGCTTTGCCGTTTTCTAGAACTATAAATAAATTTGTTTTATATTAATTATAAAAATTATTATAATAGTAATTAATAATAAAAATAAACACATATTTAAATGTCAACACGTAGCGTATTAATATCCTGTTTTGTTCTTTACATTTAAATTAGATTAAATACATATTTAACACGCTTTATTGCCTTGAACTTGTCCATTTCTACGTATGAGAAGCTTATGCAATAATGTATGCCAATTAATTTTCATCTATTTGTATTAGTTCAAACTTAAGGTTTGGATAACTTTTGATGTTAAAACCTTTTACACACAAGTATGCAAGGTTATCATCGAGCGGTCGGGCATATCAGGATCTTGCCTGCAACATGAGATATTGCTCAAAGCGCCACTACTCTTTTGAGACAGTATGTTTAGAGTTTACCCTATAGAATCTGTATCAATTTTCTTTTGGGTTCATGTGGTACGTAGAGCATCATAAAGAGATATACAAGGGAAGGTCCAAAAGTTCGTAGAATGAAAGGGTTCTAAATAAAATGAAACAATAAATCTATTTTTCCTTTTCAATATAATCACCCTTAAGCTGAATATATTTATTGGATCTATGAATTAATTTTTCTAAACCGTCGAAATAATATTTTTTGTCTTTCTCCTCAAAATGGGCCAAAATTGCCTCCTTCACCTCATTGTCGTCGGAAAATTTCCTTCCCCTTAAGTCTTTCTTTAAATTGGGGAACAAATGAAAATCACTAGGGGCCAGGTCTGGACTATAAGGTGGGTGAACTAGTGATTCGAAGCCGTGCGTGTGCAGAGCAGCCATTGCAACTCTGCTCTTGTGAACTGATGCGTTGTCTTGCAAGAGCAACACACCCTTAATCAATTTTCCTCGACGTTTTTCTTTGATGGCCTCCTTTAATTTGTCTAGTATCGATGCGTAGTATTCTCCGGTTATGTTTCTTCCCTTTTCTTTGTAATCAATCAGTATTGTCCCCTCACAATCCCAAAAAACAGTAGCCATTAACTTTCCAGCCGATTCTGACACAGTGAATTTCTTTGGGGGTGGTGTGCCCTTTTTATGACATTGCATGGACTCCTGTTTTGACTCAGGCTCAAAGTGATGGACCCATGTTTCATCTCCAGTAACAAACCGTTTTAAAATTTGTGCAGGTTCATCTCCTCACAACTCCAAAAATTGCTTTGAAGCATCGACGCGCTGCTGTTTCTGAAGCGGTGTGAGCATTCTCGGTACCCATCTTGCACTGACTTTTGTCATACCTAGATGGTCATGTAAGATCCGCAAAATGGTGGTATCTGATACTCCAACTAATGCAGATAACTGTTTTTCTTCAAACGGGCGTCCTCCAGTACAAGATTTTCCACTTTTTCGATGATGTCTGATGTGGTGGCCTCAACTGGCCGTCCAGAGTGGGGATCGTCTTCAATCGACCCTCGACCTTGTTTAAAAAGACCATGCCACTTATAAATCATGGATTTACCAGGGCAATCGTCTCCATAAACGGCTAGCATTTCATTTAAAATGGTTTGGCCATTCTTTCCTTGCTTGGTAAGGAATTTTATCACGGCACGGTGTTCAGTTTTCTCCATAGTTTCAGTTTTCTTCCGGATTGACTTGTTTAGCAGGCGAGTGTTCGTAAAGGAATGACGCAACAGGGCTGAAACTCTATTTATATACTAATGATGAATCCCCAAATAGTATAACATCAAGCGAGCGCCCCTATCCCCACTCCATCCCCTCCATTCCACGAACTTTTTGACCTCCCCTCGTACAAACAATAAAGCGAAGCAGTACTAACAACCCTGTTGATAAAAATATGGTCAGGGTTATTCTATATCACCAGTAGAATGCGTGGTTAAAAGGAATTACACGATTTCAAAATCACCCTGTATAGATATGGATACTTTGCCGGTACATTCTATAACATTCATAGTTTTGAGTTCAGTTACGACTAAGTACGCAATACATATCTGGCTCACACCCAATATTGGATAAGTAAAGTGAGTAATTAAATTATCACAAAATATTATTGTTAACTTGTATGTAATAATTACCTACAATAAATATTGTTCAAAGCCACTTCTAATGATAATAATTGAGTATTAACTAATCAGTAACTATTATTTATCTGAATTGTGCTTCTACATATTTTTATTCTTTAGTAACTTAATTTATAATTTTCTAATAGACATATCCAAGGATAGATATTAGTAAGAGCTTCGTGAGTTTTGTGACGTATATTAAACTGACTAACCCATAAACCTGCCTACTCTTTTGTAGATATACAAGCGTGATGATATCCTAATCCTAATTATAATTTAAATGAGATTTTGAGTTTATTTGTTTGTTAATTACGCTTTCACGCCTTAACTACTTAACCTATTACCATGCAATCACAATCACGTCGTCAGGGGCACAGAAAAGAGTATCTACTGTCCCCGGGGGATAGAAATTTATTGACATAACCTCTAATGTCTAAATTTAGTGTGCGTATAAATTAACTAGCTGACCCGCGCTTCACATAAGAGAATTATCCCCGTCCTTGCAACATTTTAAATTGATGCTCCGCTGCCATTGGTCGTAGCGTGATGTTATATAGCCTATAGCCTTCCTCGATAAATGGGCTATCCAACACTAAAATATGTTTTCTATTCGAACCAGTAGTTGCTGAGACTAACGCATTCAACCAAACAAACAAACTCTTCAGCTTTATAATATTAGTATAGATAAGAAATCTGCTTACCTGTTAACCAATCGTGGATAAGAATGATTAAGTAATTAAAGTTTTGATCAGAAGGTTATTGACCTAAATTGTTAAGCGTAGGTACGATTTTCTAATTAATCTTAATATGATTTTATGTACATCATTCAACGTAAATATTATCTCAATATTGCAAGCAGTTCTTTATGCAGGTATATAATAGTCGTTATATTAATTACCTATTATTGCGTAACAATAAAAAATACTATTGTTTATTATTACATAATAAGTATGTGTATATATTTTATAATATTTAATGTACATATGCATAAAGTAAATCAGTTACGTAGGTACTGCCGAATCAGATTAAAACAATGAAGTATTGATTTTCTATTCCAAAAACACATTTATTTTAAAGTAATTCTTAAAGGATTTTTTTTTATTTCTCATGCATTATTCTCACGTAGTACCACATTTTTGTTAAGCTTAGCGTTCTTACTAACTCGATATCACACATCAAAATTGTTTTAGGTTTAAAACTAACAAATTTACATTTACGGTTATAAATTTATAATATATGTATATGTTATATTTAGAATCATAAAAAGTTTGAATTTTAAAGCTACCTACAGAGAAGTAAAGCTAATAATCACATAAACAGAGAACAACGTGTTAAGACATACAGGGCCTTGTTTACTAGCAACAAATTTAACTAAATCTACCGCAAACTAAGCAATAAATTTATTTAAATATTACTGTATGTGTATCATACATACTACATTAAAAAAAAAACGAGTTATTAATAATAACTGTAAAATTATATTTATAGCGATGATAAAAATAATTTAATGAACTACTTCCTATTTCTATTTGAAATTGAAACTTACCAATCCACCACCAACGATGACCACATCCAATTTCTTCTTAGAATGTCCATTGGTATATTTCAAATGACCGTTTCCATTGACCGCCATTGACTTATTTATTTATTTACAAAACTTAACCAATATATTTCCGTATAACAATCAAAACAGCCGCGGCTCTAACGATGTTTCGCACAAGTGATCTAGCACACGAATGACCCTCTTAGCTTGTAGCTATTATACCAGTAATACTACACCGACGGCGCGATAAGGTTTCATTCAATTGACGTTTGATCGGCCAACAAGGAAGAAATTAGTTTCGGCAAAGTTCAATCAATGGACGTAGTATTTTCTGTCCGCCTCTGAGAGTTATCAAGTTGTTTATGCGGTAATAATCATTATGATAACAAGCATTTATAAGGAACCCGTTACGCAATATAAGTATTAATCAACCAACCCAGGAAGTAAACCAATCCATCGTCACCATGGATTACCATTTACAAAAATTAGCGCACTTTCGTGGAAAGCACGTACTTACTTACCTACCTGGCGCTCGGTTACGGCTTCTGTGGCAGTTAACATGTTTAGTAGTTTTCCTTAAATATTTCGATATCTGTGACCTTAGGACATCTTATCACTTTGTCCAACTTGCCTTATTAAAATGTTAGTTCAATGCCATGTTTCTCAATGCCTTCCATGAGTTTCGGTGAGCATATTTACAATAAGCAAGTGATATTGAAAAATAATAAGCGGATAAAAAAATACCGTTATCTTTTAATAAAAAGACTTAGATCGGCCGTGCTCTTTTCTAAAACTCTTGACGCGCTCATAAGTGTCTAGATATTATTCGAGTACCCTATGAAATAATGTTTAGGGAAATTGAAGATCAGTCTAATCTGAAAAGCTTGGGGTCCTGAGATTGCCCAATACAATCGAGAACTATAATAATATATGAACCAAGTATAATACAAGCGAACATTATTTGACTACGAGATTAGTACAGAGACTATGAATTTTCAGTTGCTACGATTCTTACATACACCTACCTTCGTTGCTTCATTCGCCGTCATCAATAGCATTTCTCTATAACATCTCTGATCTGGACACATAGCAGAAGGCCATTCTATTAAATAAAAATATCAATATTGTGTAGGTACCTACTACATTTACTGACTACAAATTGTTGTATATCTACCTTATAGACATAGTGTAATAAAGAGTATGATTGAAGGCACAGATAGCGTAGTAAACTTTTATCTGGTCTGACTGTGATAACCATGCCTCTTCAATAACTATACGCCGAAGTTGAAAATGCAATGTGTACAAGACAACATACAACAACATTAGAAACATAGGTATATTCTTGAAAGCCCTTGCTGTACGCAAGGGTTTAAAACACACTTTCGATAAGTATGGTTGTATACCTATACCACGAGCGAGAATATTACAAACCTCGTGCTGCTAAGACTCACATTTCTCCAACTCACTCCTTGGAATATATAATGATAATTATGTAAAAAATAATACACGAATATATTACATTTGGAATTAAATTTGTTAATACGAATTTAAAACTAGCCTGATAACCGGTTTTCTGATATACATAGATATATTATAATCGAACACAGATACCATTATGAATGCCAATGACATCCTTTTTTTAGAACAGTAGGTAGATATAACATCACAGCAATCGTTAGATAATATGATGTTCGTAAAAAACCTGCCATACAGGTAGTTAAAATGTAGTTTTACGTCGACAGGTTTTGCGTACGTCAAACTTAGTTTATTACCCTTGGTTAAGACTTAATACCATTCCTCGTTCTTCGCCTCGTTCGTTGAGAACTATATATTTATTAGTTTACCTACGTCACCATAATCAGGAAGAACCTAAATAATCACGTCTGTCAACCAAGATTTGTTTGGTTAAGGAAGTAACTAACTCAAAGTTCATTTGCTTTTTTGAGATACGGATCGTGAATATTTAAGTAATTTAATTTAGATGTGTTTATCACCTTCAGTTATTGTGATGCAAATACGTAGATCGGTCTCAGTAATGGACTGCGAAATGTCGATTCATATTTTCGTTTATAGGGACTAGGGACTACTTCACTAGGAATAAATCTTGTGTCGTAGTGGACCTTACACAAAGTACACCCAGTTTGAGAACAGTAATTTGTGAGCAATATAAATATTTGTCCTGAGTGGGATTTGAACCCACAACATGGAGCGCGACGCAACGGCGAGACGACTGCAAAGCTACTGCGCCATCCGTGTTTTTTAAATAAATAATTTCTAGTTTCGGTATCATATTCCTCTAAGTACCTATACTATAAATTCGTAGATAGGTGCCAAATGTTAAAAGCAGAATTCTTATCTATAATGCGACTTCGGACTTCGTGTTTGTCGACGTATCCTTACTAATATTATAAATACGAAAGTAGGTAACTCTGCTTATTGGTTACCTCTTCACGGCTAAACCACTCAACCTGAGGAAAGACATATATACTACTTTTTATTGATACCGCGAACAGAGCTGCGCACTAAAGCTAGTGCATAATATATAACTTAGTTCAAAGATCGAATCCTTAAAGTAATTGTCGCAAGTAGCCATGCGTTAATCCATGCATAGCAACGCAATCCTAATATCCTATCAAGTAATTAGAAACTTAACTCATATTGTAAGTAATCTGATATAAAGCCACAGTGTAATATTACGGTAAATTAAGTAGGTTAGATTGGGCAACCGCACGAGGTTTCGGCCTTACGTCGTGGCTCGTGACTTATTGATCAGGACTGAAGTAAAATAATAATAATAATAATAAATAAATGCATGAAAAATAATGTCACGCGAATGCTAATAAGAGCCAGGGCACAAAGAAGACCCCCGGACTCGTCGCTCAGCTCCGCCTCACAGCCGTCGGCACCTGCACCCGCGACTACGACGGGCAGTGAAGCGTCGAGCTCATCAAGCGACGAGTATTTCTCCCTGCCGACGTCGCCAACACCTGTACGTCGACAGAGGAGACGCCGGCCACCGTCCTGCTTGTGACCCCGAGGCCCGCCGGCCTCGAACAGGGCCCCCGCTGTCGGTGGTGATGTGCGCCGCATGAGACGGACGAAGTCGATAAATGAAAACGTCTTGCGGGCATATTTTGTGGCTACAGAGGGAGGAACCAACCTCAGTGCGTATCGTAATCGAATGCTGCCTTTGTTTCAGGCTCTTGAACCAGGCTTCAACGTCACGGCACAACGACTATCGGATTAAGTGCGAGTTATCCAGCGCAATCGGATGCTGGATGATAACGTACTTGATAGGCTTCGCTCAGAGTGTTTACGTACGAGTCGTGCCATTCACGTCCAACCTGGTGTAACAACTGATAGGGTTACATCATTGCCCCACAACATTACCAGCGAGGATGTGGATGACATGACTAATAATGTAAGCATCCAGTACAATGATGAGGTAAGGATGCCTTTGGAATGTGCGATTCGGGAATATCGGTACACACCCCATACCATTAGGCCTCGACTGCCGCGGTTGCCTACGCATAGACAAAATATGGCTTTGGTAGGTGCCCTTGACTCGCTATTACCTAGTTATTTAGACAATAGCGAGAATCTCAGTGATACCCATTCAATCCTGTATTGTGCTGCTGTAGCGGCATGTCGTACAGCAGGCGTCAAGTTCCCTCTGAACGACACTGCTGTATGGCGAAATGCTGCTCCGGCATGGCAATGCAGGATTGAGCGTCGTATCGCTGAGGCAAGGGCACTTATTGGTAAACTAATCTGCTTCAGGGAGGGCAATACTCGCCCTAGAGTGATGCGCTTTGTGAGCCGAGCTTTCTTGGGAACTGACATCAGCCCACAAGACTACACATCTCGGGTCACAGAGCGCATTGACTTCTTGAAGCAGAAAGTTTATGCGTGGGTAATAAACCGTTTGCGCAGATACAAAAAACGCGTGGACCGGTATACCGTGAATTGCACATTTCAAAGAGACCAGAGATGTGTTTATAGAATCTGGGAACGACCGTATCAATGTGTGATTGGTGGGCGGCTGCCGGATGCTGATACCACAAACGCCTTTTGGCGTAGCATCTGGTCGGTGCCCATGAGCCACACAGAGGGCGATTGGATCCGTGATGTCGAGCGAGCGACTGAACGAATTCCAGAGATGGAAGACGTAGTCATTGAAGACCAGGATGTTACCAGTGCAGTCCGTTCGTTATCAAATTGGAAGTCTCCAGGTCCGGACGGGCTGCATAACTTCTGGCTGAAGTGGCTACGTAGTTCGCATGCTTGCTTGGCATCGCAGTTTCAATCATCCGTAGAATCTGGGTCGTTGCCAGATTTTATGACCACAGGAGTTACGCACCTGCTCCACAAAGCAGGTAGTACTCACGAGCCTGGAAATTATAGACCGATCACTTGTTTACCATCGGTCTATAAGCTTCTTACATCTATTCTGAGAGCCAAAATTTCGAAACATATTGAAATCAATTCTATTATGTCGGCCTCTCAGAATGGTTGTAGGAAGGGGGCTCGTGGTACGAAGGAACTCTTCCTCATTGATATGGCCAATAGCCAACAGGTTCGCCGTAATCGCAGGAGTCTGGTGACATGTTGGATAGATTACAAGAAAGCGTTCGATTCAGTGCCGCATACATGGCTCTTGAGCGTGCTGGAGCTGTATAAAGTAAATACAACTCTATGCACCTTCTTGAAGTTATGTATGGGGCAATGGAAAACGGCTCTTTACTATCCAGGGTGTCGACAGACCCAGGCGACCAGCGACCTAATACAGATTAAGCGAGGTATATTTCAGGGCGACAGTCTGAGTCCTCTTTTTGGTTTTGCCTAGCGTTGAACCCTCTCAGTACATTACTAGAGGGTTCAGGGCTAGGTTACAGGTTAAAGAGAGGCGGTCAGGTCGTATCCCACTTGCTATACATGGATGATTTAAAGCTGTTTGCCCGCACTGATTCACATTTGATAGACTTACTAAGAGTAACTGATTGCTTTAGTAAATCTATCAACATGTAGTTTGGTGTGGATAAATGTGCAGTCATGCATGTAAAGCAAGGAAGGATGGTGGAATCTGAGAGCATTGAACGTTCGTCTGTGATGAGGTTGTACATCCCGCGGAAATGTGGGAGTCGAGGTTTTCTAAATTCCAAAACCCTCCATAACCGTGAGGTGTGCAACCTTAGAGAATATTTCCTTCAAACGAACGTGGATATGCATCGTGATGTTGTCGCAGTGGATAACGGACTCACCCCGCTTAATCTGGCTATAAAGAGAACTGGCGCATCCCTGTAGTACAGACCATTGACGACCGCAAGAGTGTATGGCAGAGCAAGGAGCTTCACGGTAGGTTCTACAAGGCCCTATGTGGACCTAAAGTAGACCTTCTCGCCTCCATAAACTGACTACGCTTCGGTGACCTCTTTGGGGAAACCGAAGGGTTTGTCTGTGCAATTATGGACGAAGTTATCAAGACGAATAACTACCGGAAATATATCCTGAGGGATGGTACGATTGACATATGTCGGGCGTGCCACCAGCCCGGTGAATCCCTCAGGCATATAGTTTCCGGTTGTTCTCGTCTTGCTAATGGCGAGTACTTGCACAGACATAACCAAGTAGCTAGAATTATCCATCAGCAACTTGCTCTGAAGTACAAACTTGTAGAGGTCGAGGTGCCTTACTATAGGTATGTAGCGGAACCAGTTCTCGAAAAGGACCATATCACACTGTATTGGGATCGATCTATTATCACAGACAGGACTGTTGTTGCCAACAAGCCTGATATTGTGGTAATAGATCGATCAGAGCGCCGTGCAATGATTGTCGATATTACCATCCCTCATGATGGCAACCTCGTGAAAGCTGAGAAGAAAAAAAAGAATTAAAATACCAGGACTTAGCACACGAGGTCGTCGATATGTGGGATGTGGACTCGGCAATCATTGTACCGATAGTCGTTACGGTAAACGGTCTAATAGCCAAGAGCCTCGACCAACATCTTAAGAGGCTCGCGTTAGGTGCTTGGGTCAAGGGTCAGATGCAGAAGGCGGTCCTCCTCGATACGGCCCGCAGAGTGAGGAGATTCCTCTCTCTGGATCCTTAATCTCCGATAGCTTGGACCTTGTCTCAATGTCGGTGGGCATCCATAATTTTTATATTTTTAAATGTGTTTTTTTATAACTCTATATTTTTAAATATATAAAATATATAATAATGTCATTTTTATTGATAAATAGTGAATAAATGTGAATAATAATAATATTCTATCACATACACACAACACCATCTGGCCCAAACTAAGCAGAGCTTGTACTATGGGTACTAGACAATGGATAAACATACATATATACTTTTTTTTTTGTATATACGTACATATTATACATAGAAACACCCAGACCAAGACAAACATCCATGTTCATGCACAGAAATGTTTGACTTGTGCGGGAAACCCTCCTTTTCTTCCTTTCATCTAAAAAGAAAAAAAGCGGCTTGATTGACTTATTGCTTTGATTTTGTACATAATTTTACACACAAGAACAAATAGCAATCAAAATATATCTTTTTGTGCATTTAGTATCAAAATTGTTTGCAAAATAAGGGATTCATTAATATTTTAGTATACAAGATTGTAGCCTAAGGTAGGTGTCTCGCTATCTCCCTCGAACAGCTGCAGTTAAATAGCGGCAACGTCACAGTTTGTATCGTGCATCCTTTTTCTGTCATATGACAGGCCTCTACTGCTAGATTTAAAATGGCCATATCTTATTTAAATATGAATAGATTTCAAAAATTCTTTGTATTCTTTTAGAGTTTGGGTAATGTAAGCATTATATATATATATATATATATATATATATATATACATATATATATATATATATATATATATATAAAAAATAATTAATATAATTATATAAAACACTACACGCACACAACCATGCATTTGACACACGCAGTCGAATCGCGTTCGTAGTATTTCGGCATGGTTAGGTTGATGTCATACAATTCATCGTAACTATGATTACATACCATTTTGATCGTTATTATAAATATACCGCCGTTTTGCATTTTCGTATGTATATTTATAATAACGACCAAAATATTTATTTTCAAAGGGGACACAAAGAACACCAAAACTCGGCACAACTATATACATACACTTTTGTCGTGTATCGAACCTACAATAATCGGCGCCGTGGCAGTTAAAGTGGCGGGCGACCACCACTTTAACGGCTAACGACTACGCCACGCGTTTTAACATAATCGCCCACTAATTTCTGTTATCATTTTTCATATTTTTATTAGTTTCTGTGTTCCAGATTTCGTCCAGATACTTTAAACGATTTACGCGGGATTGAGTAATTTCTAAACATATTTTATTAAAGTAAATTGATACTATATAAATTATTAAAAATCAGATACCTAAGTACCTACTCTTAAGTGTTGAAAAGATACATATATTGCTTGAAAAAGAAAACTATTATTTCTTGAGAAATTGTTACTGACAAGAGTTTAATCATGTGAATAGTGGTATAGGTAGATACCGAATATATCTACCATTTCTTAATCTATTAACTTAATCTTTAAAGCAATTAAAGCTAATGACAATTATAGACTCGGTGACGCAGCAGTAACCAATACGACCGCTATATGTAATACATCTCTTGCTACAATATAGCCGAGAGGCTATGTATTAAAAACACTACAAAATATGTAAGAAGTGGACTTGGACTTGAGCAAAAATAAATTGAAGGACATATCTAAAGCTCTAATAAAAAGTCTAATAAATTATGACATACCCATGTAATAATTAAAAATATGTATAAATATTATTAAAAGTAAATGAGGGCAGCGTTTCCTCCATACAAAGCCTAAAGCCAAAGAAATTGAGATTAAATTTATATCTATCAATTAATGTAGTAATCATGAATGTATAAATTATATCTACCACTGATATATTCCTATGTTTTCCATAATGTAATTATTAGTAGTAACCTACAAAAACTATAAAATTCGTCTGTTTTCCTGCTGTTTTCGAACATCCTTAGAAACAAATTTTACGAAAACTAAATAAATGAAAACATACAGGCAAGAAAATACTTCTCATTTTGTTAAACCATATTAAAATTGGTTTAAATTAGCAGAATGAAACAGGAAAATGAGATGATGATTTCAGAAGTATAATCAGTCCAAGCTGTAGCTATCTCTTTGGCACAATGGTATTTCGTTCGAGCCTAGCGCGACAGCAATATATTTGTTAAAAACATTTTCTTTAAATGTTTTAATGCGTGTATCTGTGGTAGACGAACATATTATGATTATGCAAAGATACGGCCTCGATGGCGTAATGGTTAGTGTAACCGACTGCCACGCCTGAGGTCGCGAGTTCGATTCCCGCACAAGTCAAACATGAAGTGCATGAACATGGATGTTTGTCTTGGCCTGGGTGTTTCTATGTATAATATGTATGTATTTACAAAAAAAAAGTAAATATGTATGTTTATCCATTGTCTTGAATCCATAGTACAAGCACTGCTTAGTTTGGGCTAGATGGTATTGTGTGTATGTGATAGAATATTATTATTATTATTATAAGAGGTTCGTTTATTTAAAATAAAACATACACTTATATATTATCATGTAAACTTTATTCGCTTAGCGTAATGTATTTAATCATTTTCACTTATATATTCTACAATTTTAATCCCAACTTAGAATTACGTTTCTTTTTCATATCTGATACATTTCCAAAGAACAAAACAACATTTTAAAAGTACACTGACGAAAATATCTTTCAATCATTACAACATCAAAACATCCAAATACTATAATAATACATTATAAGAACATTCAAAATTTGCTAAGCGAGAGTTGATAAGTATTATGAACGCACTAGATGTCCCACGCAGTTTCATTTGCGTTTATGATTAGTTACTCTGTGGCTCGTCGTGATGTTATACAGCCTCGAGCCTACCTCGAGAATTAGGCTATCAAAGGCAAAAAGAAAAACACGTTTTCAGAAGTTCCAGAGTATTGTGGTAAATTTCAAATAGTGAAGAGTATATTGCTCCGTGTAAATGCCGTGGTAGATTTACTCTAGCGTTGGCCTTAAAGACGAACGTAACTTTTAAAACCGATATAAACTATTTATTATTCTACTTTATCAACTCTCACTAAAATAGCACAGGCTAATGTGATAAAATAACAGCACAATGTTGTATTTATCTCATGCACGATGCATGCGTAATTAATTGCTGTGTTTTTGTTTAGCTAGGTTTCATATAATAAACTCATTCTAGACACGTAGGCCTACGCGTATATTTCTTGCAGACTATGTTGGTAAAAGCAGCATTAGGTGACTTCAGATAAAATTAAGAAAAAATAAAAGAGAAATAAAGTAAAAATGTTGCAACAAAAACCGTTGGCAGTGAGTCGCTCTAATTTTGTCACATAAGCTCATGCTAGGTCTGCTATATACATATTGTTACAGCCAGTGCCATCTCTCGGGACTGTGGGGAAGACAGTTCCTTCTAATAATTTATTACAGCGCCATCTATTGACGTTTTATGGAACTACGTAGTTTGTCGATACGCGAAGATTAGAGAGAACGCTGGCACATTCTCGAATCTTCGTACTGTTTACATACCGGGTATGGCGTTTCTAGAAATCTCCAGAAACGCTTTAACCGCGTATAAAAGGGCAAGGCCAGCGCTCGCCGAATCAGTTTACAATCGTAAGCGGTCAAGTATACATCGGAGCGAACGGAAGCGAAAATACTACAGAGTTTAAAGCTAGATATAGTGGAAAAATGTAGTATAGTCTGTGTTGTTTTAAGTTTAACTGTGAAACGTATTTTAGTCGGTAATATTGTATACATGCTTATTCTTCGAACCCAGCACGTGACAATATTAAAATTCTATACACTTTAAAATCCGTCGTTTATGATATATAGATAAAATAGAAACAAATCGTATACAACCTTGGATTACTGTTTATCTTATATAGAAATGTTTTGTCTTTTAATTTTAGATGATTTTTGTCTATTTTATGTATCTGGTCAAATATTGTTTTTTGGTGGAAAGTCTATGATAGTATGGTGTATTTTGCTATTTTATAATCTGAGTCCTACATTTATGGATACTAACACATAATAAAGTGGTAGGAAGAGACTTTCGACTACTAGCTTAGGTTTTAAATTACTTCAGTTTTTATTATTACAAATATGAGTCATCAAATAGGCATTTAACAAAAAAAGTAATTATAAACAGTCATCAATTGCAGCAGTCCGTACTACTAAACATTTAACGACTAAAGTTGACACCTTAGTACCTAAAGGTTTACTATGTAAAAGCTTTACTAAGGAGTCACTTCAAATCGTCAAATATATCTGAGTACAGCAGTTAGATATCTAAGATTTTCTTCGCCTTTATGTAAAGCCCAGAAGTAAGTGTAATGCTGTATCTGTTTTGTCGCTAAAATAAAACAAAGACACGCACTGTCTGGACTGATGACGTAGTGTGTGGTCGCCTCGCTACTGTTATCCGCCGTATGTTGTGGGTTCGATTTCCACTCAGGACAAAAATTTGTATGCTCTTAAAATAGTTGTTTTGTGTCTCGGCGTTCTTTGTGTCCGTTTTTTAAATTTGTAATCTTCAGCACGGAACAGAAATAAATCCTAGTGGACTTGTCTTTTAAAAAAACAACAGAATAAAATACAGCATCACACTTGTTTCAAAAAATATACGTATGTATACGGACTTTACAAGGAACATTCTAGAAGCTCATATTACTAGGCATCGAAGAAACATCTTCGGACGGACTTTGGCTGGAGCTGAACGAGCTGAGAGTCTCCCTGGTTTCCTCTTTGATCTTCAAATGTTCGGTGCTGGATGGCGGACGTGGCAGTAACGAGCGGTCCTTGTGATCCTTTGCCTTGTCTTTACTGCTGTGTTTGTGCTTATGCTTGTGCTTGTGTTTCTTCTTTTCCTTCTTTTTCTTCTTTGCCTGTAAAGTAAAACGAAAAAGGATTGTTAATATTGACATAGCCCATCGTCATAGTCTATCACCATTGGTATAAGTGTGAGATTTTGCGCTCCTATGTGTTGGATTTTCTATCTGGAAATTCTCGTACCAGCGCGATGGTCAGTAGTTATAAGTTCGCATTACGAGAGGATTATAAGCAACAGAAAAAAGTGGCGACAGACTAAGCGGTTAAAACATGATGTCATGCTATTTTTTGTATTTTCTAATAGAACATTTAATGTCTATAAGCATCATTAGAATCAATTTTGTGTATGGTATGTATTGGTTCTGAGACATTTCCCAGTCTTACATTCGAATTATTTCATATTTGATGACAACACTACATTTTTGCCATCACATACGAAATAATGCGAAATGAGTTCGAAATAAATGGATAAAGGTTAAAGCAGATATCACATTGTGCACAACTGTATTCGAATATCATTCGAATAAAATTAAGCGCACCACTACTATATTTTATCGCTTAAAATATCAGTGGTGTCTGTTAAAGAGGCCAGTAGAAGGTCCAGATAAAATTAATATTACTATAAGAACAAAATAGACAATATTTTACATACCTTAGGAGCACCCATATCATCTTTGTCGTGTCGGAACATGCCAGGCTCAAACCCAATAGGTCCTGACGTTCCTGGTATTCCTGGGAGCGGCGCCGCGTTGTCCGATATAAACTCTCGTTTATTATCGTCCTATGAAAATATAAAATAATGCCTTTACCGAATGTGGAAAATTAAAAATAAATATACATTGGTCTCTTTAGTTCGCAAAAAGTTCGCTAAAAAATACGATAAATAATAATATTTTACGTCGTACACTATTAGGTTGGTTAGGTATTTTATTTAAAATATTTTGAATATAACTGTACAGACTATGGATCACTACATTTCTTATTGCTTATCATATTTTATATAATCCAATTGAGTCTGTAACATAGATTTTATCTATTTATTTTATTTATTTATTTAATGAAACATTCTATCTTTACATGATAAAAACCTAATGCGACAGAACAGCCAACAAAAATAATATTACATATAACTTTACAATTGTTCAGTATACTTATTTAATTTAATAAGTTACACCTATATTTTTTGTTATCAGCATATCTAAAAAAGAGGTAACTCAAGAAAAACGGTTTTTATTTTTTCCTATCTTCGAAAATGACAGATATTAAACGTTAAATTACGGCCCTCCGCGGCAAAATCTGACTAAGCGACCGCGCTAACGTGTGACGTCACGCTGCGAGCTGCGAGTCGGCGCTTGCGTCCACCTACATGCAGCGTGACGTCATCGCAGTAGCGGGCGAAGGAACGCAAATTTAATAAAGCGGTGAAACTTTGCAACGCTGTAACTTTGGAAATCCTAGCCCGATTTCGACTAAACAAAAACTACTACTATTTTCACGAGTACGCGCATTAAATGAAAATAAAATAGAACTTTTATCGTAATATTTTAATATGTTGGTGTGACTCATTATAGCAAATACCCCTAGTGCTACTCTGTTAAATTTACTCAAAGTACTAGTGAAGCGAAGTGCGCGCGTCAGAGACGACTCCTTGAGCAGTATCAAAGCAATACTAAAATAATACTGGAATGGCTAAGTGGCTGCGATCAATGGCGTCCTTCACTCAAGGCAAGAATACTACAACAACTTCCATCTCTAGTATCTACTAGTATCTGCACGAGGCACAGTATTCCGTACCCAGTGGCAGCATAGCAAACGAAAAATAAAGTAAGTTAAAAATAACTTACACTATAAACTCTAATAGGCATCTCCGCAGGTACAGTTGTGACGTCAATCTTTAAATCTTCCTCCTTGATATTAGACAATGGTACTGGCAGCAAGTCGTCCAAAGTCGGGTCCTTTATTCTGTCTAATGACGAAATGGGTAGTCCAGTATCCATTGGTATGTCCGTCGGGTTCCGTACTGAGTCGTACAGCGGCATGTAAGTTACCTGGAAGAAGGATTTTCGAATTATTATTGCTACAATATAGAATTAAAATTTGACCGCCACAGTCATGTATACATAACAGAGCAAAATGTGTCCAACACACCACGGTCACGACGACATGACAGACTTAAACGCTAATAAATCGTATAAAATGTATTGTTTTTCTTATTCATCGTTGTTAATTATGTAGCTAGACTCATTATAATTTATATTATGTGAACTGCTTACTATTTTTTTTTACCATATTAGCATAAGATCACAAAAACGATGTAGGTATTAAAGGATGAAATCGTAGCTTAGCGCCGAGAACAGGCTTTAGCTTTTTTGACATGGCGGTCAAAGGGTTAAAAGTAAGTAAAACGACACTACATTTTAGACACTACATAAACATACATATACCATTTACAATAACTATAAAACATAATTATTATGTACTATTAACTACTGTCAAAAATATCTTTCCTTTCTTTCTACCTTTTTTTCAAGAACAGGCTGTACATTTATTGTATCAACTACAATAAACAGAAAATTCAATGTATCAAATCAAGTAAATAAAATATAATAAAGGAACTCATTTTAAACTCAATATCTAACTTTCAAAATAAGATTAATGTTGCCAAGATGTATGAACTTTTCCTTATAAGCATAACCACATGGCCCTGTCAACACAACTGTGTTAATTCACCTTGACGTTTCAAACAAACAATGATATCACTACCATCCTAAATAATATTATACATGAGAATGTGAGTTTGTTTGTTACGCTTTCACGCCTTAAGTACTTGACCGATCATCATGCAATTTCGCAAACACGCCAGGAAAAAAAGTACTGTTCCCGAGGGATACAAATTTTTTGACAAAATCTACATAACGAGTGAAGCCGCAGGCAAAATTTAATACAAAATAAAACAGATTGTATTGATTAAAATAAGTTAGACGTGGCCAAGCTGTACGAGCTATTCCTTAAAATTATTTGCCTAAGAAGTGACTTGACGCAAAGCGTAAACAATACCTATCGTTATTATTGATTACTTAATATTACTTACATCTTCAACCTCCTGTTTAATCACCGGCTTGATTTCCAACTCCACTAATCTTTCTCTCTCCTTCTCTTTTTCTTTCTCCCTTTCTCTTTCCCTCTCCAGCCTTTCCCTTTCCTTGTGGTGCATCTGCTTCATCATTGCCTGTATTTCGGGCAGCGGCACGCATATTGGCCTCTTCAGTCCGTATAATGTGTAGTACAAATCTACGAGATCACATCTCAGTCTTGCGTCGTTTGATAAGTGGCAGTTTACGTTGCTCCATATTCTGAAAATAGAGAGAAAATTTATCCTTATTATAGAACTCCAACTAATCGCTATCCGTTTGGGCCTGCCGCGATGTCGCTTGCTTATGATGGCATGGTGTAAGATTGCCCGATTTCTCGTTTGACATGCGACAAACATGTCCAGTCCAATTCTATTTTAGTATAGGAGCTTGCCGAGTAATAAATTAATGTGGAGGATATTTAGTTAATTATCTTGTGAGATTGTTGACGAGCAGGCGCGCGAGCCCATGGCGCACCCCGGGGTCGGCGTCGCCCCCACGTAACGTACCTGTGTACAACAGCTTCGGTGTCGAGGCGGTGTCGCTGCGCGGGCTCGAAGGGCGGCATGTTGACGAGCAGGCGCGCGAGCCCGTGGCGCACCCCGGGGTCGGCGTCGCCCCCACGTAACGTACCTGTGTACAACAGCTTCGGTGTCGAGGCGGTGTCGCTGCGCGGGCTCGAAGGGCGGCATGTTGACGAGCAGGCGCGCGAGCCCGTGGCGCACCCCGGGGTCGGCGTCGCCCCCACGTAACGTACCTGTGTACAACAGCTTCGGTGTCGAGGCGGTGTCGCTGCGCGGGCTCGAAGGGCGGCATGTTGACGAGCAGGCGCGCGAGCCCGTGGCGCACCCCGGGGTCGGCGTCGCCCCCACGTAACGTACCTGTGTACAACAGCTTCGGTGTCGAGGCGGTGTCGCTGCGCGGGCTCGAAGGGCGGCATGTTGACGAGCAGGCGCGCGAGCCCGTGGCGCACCCCGGGGTCGGCGTCGCCCCCACGTAACGTACCTGTGTACAACAGCTTCGGTGTCGAGGCGGTGTCGCTGCGCGGGCTCGAAGGGCGGCATGTTGACGAGCAGGCGCGCGAGCCCGTGGCGCACCCCGGGGTCGGCGTCGCCCCCACGTAACGTACCTGTGTACAACAGCTTCGGTGTCGAGGCGGTGTCGCTGCGCGGGCTCGAAGGGCGGCATGTTGACGAGCAGGCGCGCGAGCCCGTGGCGCACCCCGGGGTCGGCGTCGCCCCCACGTAACGTACCTGTGTACAACAGCTTCGGTGTCGAGGCGGTGTCGCTGCGCGGGCTCGAAGGGCGGCATGTTGACGAGCAGGCGCGCGAGCCCGTGGCGCACCCCGGGGTCGGCGTCGCCCCCACGTAACGTACCTGTGTACAACAGCTTCGGTGTCGAGGCGGTGTCGCTGCGCGGGCTCGAAGGGCGGCATGTTGACGAGCAGGCGCGCGAGCCCGTGGCGCACCCCGGGGTCGGCGTCGCCCTCCACGGCCGTCAGCAGCGACGACAGGTCCTCGGGCTTGCCGTCCACGCGCACGAAGTCCACCAGGCACTCGAACGCGGCCAGCCGGACATCTGGCGAATATTACGGTCTCAAAATTATTTATTTCTCTAAGATTACAAATCACTTACAAGGAGAAATAAATTACAAATCAAAGCACAAAAATATTTGAGGTTCATGAATGCGCACACTTTTGACGGTATTCTTAAAAATATATTAAATATTGCCAGACAGGTATGTAGGTAAATCTAAACACTTTTGTGATCTTCGCTAATAACGAGTTGTTTGCTAATTACAGTTGAGCGAATATAGGGATCTGTTTACATGTTTCAATTTAATATTTTTGTAGGTAAAAGTTATTCATTTTTGAGATACGCTTTTGAATATGTGTTGTTTTAATAATCTTTTATATAACAATAACGACGTGTTATCTTTTATATTTTTAGGCAATGAGTTGTAAATCTATATTATGTGAAAATTACCACCAAAATACATATTTATAGTTTTTTAACCGGGCATATTCATGGGCTTTTATAATAAAGGGTAAATATGATAAGCTAAATTGTCAGCCATAGCCAAAAGACACTTACAACAGAAGAAGTAAAATTTAAGAATTGGCAACCATACCAAAACCGACTATAAGGAATAAAATACTACGCGCCGTGCTTTTCTATAAGTGACGAACAGCGCCGAGCGCAAGCATCACTGTTAATACGACAATATAATTGTGACATAAATATGTTAAGTATACACAAAAAACGAAAAATACGTGATAAAAAACGAAACAAAAATATGAAAAACGTTCAAAGTTCCAAGTGGATATCCACGCACAAATTCTGGTCGCCGAGCATGTCAATACCTCTTACGCCCGTAGGAGTTTATTTACATCTAATCATGCTGATAACATTTCCTACCACACTTATACAGACTTTGGACTGTCAGCATAGTTAAGTGGCAAGTATTTGGTAATACAATAAATAATTGGGTTATTACTCATTTTAAGTATCGCATCATCTGTGTATACTGGCAATGGTGTATTGGAAGCTCGTATTTAAACATAGATTTAACACCAAACACTCAACACCAAACACACGTGCGCTTAGGAGCGAGCAGCGGAGGGGCGACGAATTCGTAAGCAAACAGTATGACGTCACGCCAACAGCTCGTATGCACTGACATGAGAGAGGCCTTATAAGACGCGAGAGGCGAGCATTCGGCGCGGGCGGCAGGGACTGGACAACGATATATATATATGGTCGATTTTGTCCATGTATGGAGTGAATAGCAACCTCACACGAGCTCTGCAATCTCTTTATGACGATTCTAGAGCTTGTGTTAGGATGAACGGGACTTACACAGAATGGTTTAGTATCCAAAATGGTGTTAGACAAGGATGTGTAGCGTCACCCTGGCTGTTCAACCTATACATGGACAATTGTTTGAAAGATTTAAAAGATTGTGAATGGGGATTAAGAATGAATGAGTTACTTGTCAAATGTCTACTTTATGCCGACGACCAAGTAATACTTGCGTCATCGGCAGAAGAATTGCAGGCGATGGTTACCGTTATGCATGGTGCTTTTGAGAGTAAAGGAATGAAAATGAATGTAAGCAAGACGAAAATAATGGTATTTGAAAAGGAGGAGTGCATGACGATGTGCAATATTATGATTGATGGAGAACAAGTGGAGCAAGTGAAAGAGTTTGTATATTTGGGTACTTTGTTTACAAGGGATGGTACACACGAGGGAGATATTGAAAGGAGAACGATTGCTGGCAATAAAGTGAATGGTGCTCTACGCGCTTTTATGAACAGTCGAAATGTATCGGAAAAGGCACGTTTGGCTGTTCTTAGAGGACTATTAGAGCCTACACTTATGCATGGAAGTAAAAGTTGGGTATGGTAAAAGAAGCATGAGAGCAGAATAAATGCTGTAGAAATGAGAGCGCTGAGAAATATATGTGGTGTGACTCTGAAAGAAAGAATAATAAAATAATGAATATGAATAGTGTGATTAGAGAGAGATGCGGTATAAAAGTGTATATAGTGACGAGAATAGAAAAGGGTATGTTAAGCTGGTTTGGGCATGTAGAAAGAATGGACGAGAAAAGACTGACATAGAAACTTTATAATGCTAGTGTGAATGGAACAGTCGCAAGGGGAAGACCTAGGAGAACGTTTCTTGATCAGATCGGAGACGTTTTGGATAAAGGCCAGATTAAGAGCACCTTAAACCGGCGAGCGTGTATGAGGAATGTTTTGAAAGTTTAGTTTAGTCCATTGTCGATTAATGTATAGCGGCCGGCCCGCGGCCAGCTATGTAATATTGAACAACCAACTTGAAGACACATTTATAATTATTTGGGCAAATATAACATGGATAAAACCTAGTATATTTATTGATTTGATACGAAATATTTTTAGGCTTGTGGTATAATAATATGGCTTGTGGTATAATGATGTGATTTTTTTTTTAATGGGTCTCCCACGCTGCTAATGTTTCCTGTATCACGGGAGACTACAAATATTCAAACGTCGGACACAAAGAACATCCAGACTCAGAACAACTATTTGTTGAAAGAACAAATTTTTATCCCGTGTGGGATTCGTACCCACAACACTCGGCGCAGTAGCGAGGCGTCCACCTACGCTAACGTGTAGTCAAAACTAAATTATTTTATGACGATATAAAAGAATGGCCATATGTTTCTTGCAGGTATCTTCTCATATGCCTAACGCTTTATACCTAAACCTGGAAAGTAACACAAATATAAAATCAATAACTTCAGTGAACTCACTAACTCTTAAACTTGCCCCCGGTTTCTGAATTGTGAATTATGTATATATTTAGAACGACTCAAACTGCACTAAAATATTACTTTATCATTTTTTTATTCCTATTTCAAGTTTCCCTAATAGAAATAAAGTTTGAGTAAGTACTCGACATCTATACTAATATTATAAAGCTGGAGAGTTTGTTTGTTTGTTTGCTTAAACGCGCTAATCTCAGTAACTACTGATTCGAATTGAAAAATTCTTTGGTGTTAGATAGCACATTTATCGAGGAAGGCTATAGGCTATATAACATCACGCTACGACCAATAGGAGCGGAGCAGCAATGAAAAATGTTGCAAAAACGGGCAAACTCTCTTATGTGAAGCAGACGAAGTTGCACGAGTCAGCTAGTCATAATATAAAAGCCCAATTGAGCTGAAATTCAAATATAAAAATATTTGAGAATACTTGATAACATTTTCTACTTTTCTCAATTCAGAAACTGGAGTTAAGCATTCATAAATGTTACTTTATGACCTATATGATGACTTTTAACATTTAAGTTCTTACCGATATATTGTCCATACTGCGCGTAAGCTCTGAATATCATCGGTGTACTGGGCAGATGACCGCATTGTTGTAACCGTCGTATGGCCCGCAGACAACTGACAGTAACCGTGTTCTTGTAACAGGGCAATACTTTCTCCAAGTTTAACACTCGCGTTATCTCTTCTAATACTAGTCTTGTGTCGGCTGATAACGAGTCCGCTGTTATGGGTGCACCCTGAAAAGTAAGATAGCATGGCTATTGTCTGAAAGATTTTATTTTGAATCGAATAAAGTGTAGTCAACACTAATATTATAAAGATAAATATTTGTATATGTAATGAATAAACTCAAACCTGCCTCTGTGGCGCAGCTGTAGTGAATGCGACTGCTGTGCATGAGGTCTCGGGTTCGAATCCCAGGTCGGGCCAACATAAAGGTATTGGGTTTTTCTGTTAAGCAATCTCAATACGAGCCCGGAGTTAGGAAGTTGGCGGTGTTAGACACCCGCATGCCTCGGAAAGCACGTAAAGCTGTAGGTCCTGCGCCTGATCTCTCTCCGGTCGTGTCGGATTATCCGTCCCATCGGATCATGAGGGTAAGGGAACAGAGAGTGTACTTGTGTTTGCGCACATACTTGTGCACTATAATATCTCCTGCGCAGATGGCCAGTCTCCGTTAAGATTAGCCGCTGTGACCGAAAATCGGTCTGGAGGACATTATTATGATTTCATATTATTATTTTTATTAAACTCAAAAACAACTAGACAGATTTTAATCATTCTTTTGACATTAAAAAGTTACTTTATCTATAAGTGACAACAGTATCATAACAACAAGTCTTTAATAATAAAATTATAATAGGGGTTTAAGGAACCACCACCACACACGAGGAAGCATTCCTTCCTAACTATTGCAATAGGAAAAGGTTGACAAGAGACTGTTCTGAAGGTGGAAAACAGCCTTACGGTATTCACACGTACTCCAACTGGCAGTATAACCACTTTGAATACAAAATATGCGTATATAGCAGCTGCTGAGAATTTCCTAACAGAAAAATCCCAGTTAAAGTTAGCGAAATTCGGTATAATAACCCACGATTTCAACGCTAGGCTGCAAACATAAACGCAAACTTGCAAACAAACATACAAGTCCAACAAAACTATAATAACACATCCACAGGAAATATGAAATGTTATTTATTACTTACTGGTTGTAAAACAGAAATAACTGGCGTTATAGTAGCAGCCAACGCGTCGACTAAGGAAGCCTTGTAATAATTGTCCGAGTAGTGATTCTTCGAGTTGTCATTATACTTGAACAGGTCTAGAAGGAACCGCACCACTTCGGGAGGACAAATACCGTGGATGTTTCGTAAGCCTGGACACAAATAAAAGATAATAGATAAAATTAACGTATTATATATATGTTTATGCATGAAAACTACATTTACGATCTTGCATATTTATGGTCAGTCTCACAACTAACAAGTAAAAGTTATCTGAAAGATAAATCGCATGCTGTCTCACTCTTGTTAGGTTAAAGAAGAGAGATGGCGGAACTCTTATCTTATAGATAAATGCTATTTGGAGGTGGTGGGACAAGCCCTTAGTCTTGCATTAGTTTAATGGCCAGGCCCACTACTAATAAGTAAAAGTTATCTAAGATAAATCGCATGCTCTCTCACTCTTGTTAGGTTAAAGAAGAGAGATGGCGAGTCTTTTATCTTATAGATAAATGCTATTTGGAAGTGGTGGTCCAAGCCCTAAATATAATAAATATTGATCAAAGTAGTAAGTAAAGAAAGAGATTATCGAATAAAGTAACAGATGCTTAAATCAATATTTTCACATTGTATTCACACACACACTTAATCACATTTAAAAAACAACTTTTGTAATTTACCCTATCTACTTTTCAGCAAGTCACGTCAAGTTATGAAAAAATAAAAGAAAACGTCGTACAATCTTAAAATGTAATAACAGACTTGATTGTGGGAGAAGACGAAACAATGGTGATCACTGGTTATCACTATCTTCTTTTTTATTCAACGTAATTTAACACTCTAAATTCTGCTCATAACAGCAACTGGTAAAAATAATAAAAATTCGTTTACAATCCTAATTTCCTAAATAATACTATACAGGGTGATTTTGAAATCGTGTAATTCCTTTTAACCACGCATTCTACTGGTGATATAGAATAACCCTGACCATATTTTTATTTAATTAGATTTATTTTTTTTGAAAAATTATTATTCCGTTTTTTTCGTGAAATGGTGTCAGATAGTCATATGTTAACCAACCGAGGCAATTTTAATTTTTTACTAATTAAAATAAAAAAACATATTAATAATTAATGTCGTAAATAATAACGGGCGGTCCTTTTTATTGCCCCTTATTATTTACGACATCAGTTATTGTTATGTTATTATTTTCAAATTAGTAAAATATTAAGATTGTGTCAGGTGGTTAAAATATGACTATTTGAAATCATTTCATGAAAAAAATCTGTACTCTAATTTTGCCGAAACCATTATTCTAATTAAGAAAAAATATGGTCAGGGTTATTCTATATCACCAGTAGAATGCGTGGTTAAAAGGAATTACACGATTTCAAAATCACCCTGTATATACAAACTCCCGTCCGAGTTTGTTTGTTTATTTATTTTTTTGTTTGTAATGCTTTCAAAACTTAACTACAGGAAATACATACATGAAATTTCGCATACACGTTTCCTGGGATACAAAAAAGGAGATAGGGTATATTTTAAATTGAATTGTATTGTTAATAATAAACATTTGGCAAATGAACAGTGGCCATGAGTTTCTTGCCTGCTTCTTCTCATGAGAGTTCTACTCCTCGAACAGGCTTTGTTCAATGATATATTTTTATTACCTTTTATTTATTTTTATAATTTTATTTTAATTAATATATCAGTTAATTGACGTGTCCAAAAAATGTTTACACATATTTTTGGAAATAAAGGTTTTTGACTTTGGCCTGTCATCCAGAAAAGAGTACAGTTACTGAACAAGCAAAGCCACAGGTTTTTACCTGTATTAGTATAAATTAAGCTAGTAAATAAGTTTTAAGTATTAGTTGTCACTCTTACCAGCCATGGCGACGGGTATGGTCTTCTGCAAGAAGTAATGTTGTAGATTGTCGAAGTTGTTCTGCTTGATGATGTGAGGCGCCGCGAACGAGCCGAACATCTTGCGGAATATCGTCAGCATGGCGGGCGGACCCGCCCACGAACTTATCATTGCGTTCGCCACCTGTAAAGTTAATTGTTTTAAGAATGATTTTTACTTAACAGTCTAGTTGGCTCCATTGGCTTATGCGCGAGCGCATGTTAAATGCGAACATAAAGTTTGACTCACAAATTGAAAAATGTTTTTAATCAATAAAGTAATTTTCGTCATCAATGAAGAATTATATCGATTATTAATCTAACACATTCAAGGATTTTTAATCGGTAAGATCAGTTTTGATCACTGCATGGAACAAAAATGTGTAATGCACATAATAATATAACTGTTATAAGATTGTTGTTTAGTAATGCTATTTATAATTGTAAAGCGTCCTGGAATATCTAATAATATAATATAAGAACAACTATCGTATGAAGTTATTGCCAATTAAAATCCAATTTAAAAAGCAGGAACTTACCTTCGTTAAACAATGCGCAGCTCTGCACCTTATTTTATAATATGTTTGTTCATTTTCTATGACGTCAGTCAAAGCCTTCCTAGTGGCGGGCTCTGGATAGTTATGTAGGGCGTCTATGGCCTCGCTCTGAGCTGTGACGTCACGCTCATGACGTAGTTGGAACTGCCACTGGTAGTCAGGCTGGGATATCACGGTGCTACGCAAGAGCGACACCTCGGGGTCGAGACGGATCCATAAGACGGGTGAATCGCTAAAAATAGGATATACTCATTATTGAATGAATTTAAAATAAGTACATTTTATGCTTATGAATAACAAAATAGATAAACGCAACGTTTACATATTAAGTATGTAACTTACTAAAGTCAAATATTGAATCTTCTACATAATTTCCTAGTTAATAAAATTTCATATTTTTAAGTCATAACATATTTTATCTTATTTTAACTTTTTCTTCAGACAACAATATGTAGTGTTAATATAAAATATACGTATTAGCATTTTAGATATAAACATATAAAATAAAATAAATGTTAAATATGATGCGGTAGTGATCGCATTACGAAATCTTTGTTTTTCTTAAGTATGCCATTTAAGCGGCTGCATTTTTTTTAAATATATCACTTACATTATATTTATAGTATAGTATACCCTATTCGTTTTATTTTAATCGCAAATGTCTTCAACATTTCAGTAATATAGCCGTAAAAGTACAAATAGCCGGAGTTATATTCGCACCGACAATATTAGGTTATAAAAATATTATGTATAAGTTAAAACCCACCTAAAACTAAACAACTAAAATAGCATATGACTAATATTAAAATATACAACTCACTCCATAGCAGACAGATCCATATCGACCTCCTCCCCGGTACAGAGGGGTATCTTCTTCTTTTTATTCCTCCTACTCTTGCTGTGGCACGTGATATCCGCCTTCACCACCGTGTTCTCTATCTGCAGCATGTGTTTGAACGTGCCGTCCAGCTCCTGCAGTTGTACCAACAGTGGGCCCACGTACTTCCTGATGCCGCGCTCGTGGACACAGTCCTGACGGATTTCTAGTTCCACTGTGTTCCTGGAAAAAGTAATTGTTTTTTTTTTGTTTTCTATGTATTTAAATAGCAGAGATAACGCATCTCCTACTTTTAGAAGTTATGTGCCTATTAAATAGTCAATTATCGCTTGCCCTAACGGTGAAGGAAAACATCGCGAGGAAACCTGCATGTCTGAGAGATCTCCATACTGTTCATGAAGATTATGAAGTCTGCTGGAGTGGGCCAGTTTGGTGGACTATGGCCTAACCCTAATCACAGTGAGAAGAGGCACGTGCCCAGCAGTGGGACAGTTTATATTCAGGGCTGGTATTATATGTTATAGTTTACTATTTTACTCGTATTGATATTTTCGGGTAACCCGAATAGTTTTAGAGCCAACGGAGTGCGAAGTCATGAGCAGAAAGAGACCTATCGCGACAGCGTTAGGATTTTGATCGTTATCTTTTTGAACCATCAAAAGTACAATTAATATATTTTTGTGTAATGTGAATATAATGCATCTGTTGCTCAGTGGTAGCGAATGATACTGCTATACATGACGTCTTAGCTTCGATTCCCGGCTTGGATAAATTATTGTTGGCTTATTCAGTCAAGAAATGAAATAAGTAACCTTTTTATAGGTTAGACCCTATCACCCTTGATCTTTAAGCTTCCTAATCGCAATAATTTTTCATACTTTTTAAAGGCAACTCCCGCAATACGAATAATACCTGTATCGCGGGGAACTTTACAAACATTCAAACAAGGGACACAAGAACATCCACACTCGGTTCTACCATTTTTGGATCACACAAATTGTAGTCTCGTGTAGGATTCAAACCCACAACACTAGGCGCAGTGGCAGTGGCGAGACGACCACTTAAATCATTACGCCATCGTTACAGTACTAATATGTATGTATATATACCTACAGTGTGTATAATAAACCCTGTCCGATCCATTAAGGGCTTGTTTCTCTCATAACAAACATTCTAAGAAAAATAACAAAAGAAAACTATAGGTATCATCGTAAAACGTGTATGATGAATGTTATGAAAGTGAATGAAGCCAGAGAAGTGGGTCAGGATCGTAGCAAATGGAAATCCGTAGTCTCTACCTACCCCTCTGGGAAACAGGCGTGAATCTATTTATGTATGTATGTATCATCGTGAAACATCTTCATAATATTTTTAAGTACAGTATTGATCAGCATTTTTACCCTAAAATTACTGAAATTTCGCATAGTCTAGCAACACTCCACTAAACTTGACAAGGACACGGAGCGTGGCATACTTTTGGCGGCATTTTTCTAAGGCGTAGGTAGATAGGCGCGGCGTAGCGCGGCGCAGCATCGGTGAACGTTTATGAACTTTAGTGATACCTAGGTATTAAGATTAATAAGTTGTCGGTGTTGCCATGGGTAAACTATTAACATATTATTTTAAATAAATTAAATTTATAGGGGTAATTTTTTTGATCGATTTTATATAAAAGGACACTTACGTACTCATAATAAGCTACTGTATAATACCTTTAAGGATCGGACAGGGTTTATTATACACACTATGCATGTATACTTAATCTTTCTTTCTTTCAAACTTTTATCAATACTAATATTATAAAGCTAAAAAGTTTGTTTGTTTCTTTGCTTGAACGCGCTAATCTTAGGAATTACTGGTTCGATTTGAAAAATTATTTTAGTGTTGGATAGCCTATTTACCGAGAAAGGTTATAAGCTGCATAACATCACGCGACGACCCACGGGGGCAGCGCAGTAATTATAAACGCGGGTGAAACCGCGGGCACATCTAGTATAATAATAAAGCCTGTTATTATTACATACCTTTTACGATTAAATACGGATGTCAATTGAAACTTCGCATGGCCCCCAGTCCGCACCCATTGATCTACGAACACTGCCATATCTTTCCCGGTCACAGTGAATATCGCCTTGACGAAGAGATTCGTAGAGAGAAGCAAGTGCCCCCACAGACCGCTGCCGATCTTGGTGTTGGCTGCGTTGGTAGCTAGAGAAAGCTGCTTGTTGAACACTTGCAGTAGAAGCTCTTGGCCGATGCGTTGTTCTAACATCCGGAGTACTAGGTGAGATTTTTTGCGCATTATCTGAAAATTAATCAGTAATTTAAGTTATATGGTATGGGACGGTTCTGCTAGACTGCATGACTAAGACAGGACATGGCGTAAATGGCGTGAATGCACTGCATTGCCGCCGCACCGAATGTTCTGAGTTCGAAAGGCACACGGAATTGTTGATTGTGTGATCCACATATTCTTAGTTCGGGGATACTTCATGTACGGTAACTATATTATGTTTGTAAGTGCACCGCGTTACAGGGAGCGTTTGTGGTCACAGATGCATGGCTACAGCGATTTTGAATCAAATCAGCCGGAAGACATCACTACATATTATAAAACCAAGTCCCCCACTGCATCTGTCTGTATGTTCGCGATAAACTCAAAAACTACTAAACGGATTCCCATGCAATTTTTACCAATAGACCGAGTGTTCCATGCGGAAGGTTTAAGAATATAATTTGTTAAGGTTTTATACTATTCGGGCGAAGTCGGGGCGGGATGACAGTAAAAATAAAAATAACATAATAATTCTTGTTAGCAACTGCATGATGTGGCACTTGTAAAGGCAACCATGCGTTCGAACGTATCAAGTACCCAGATAGCTACTTCTAGCAGTAATTGTTCACTCTTAAATAAATAAATATTATTTCTTCATAATGGTTGTTACAGTTACCTCTATATAACGCGGTGACATGGTGTGCACATTGCGGACAGGAAAGTAGAAGACATCTTTTTGTTCCACACGAGCTCCACTAGCGGGCGGCTGCCACGGATCCAGTACTATACCGCCATATTGTTCCTCATAGCCCACGACCTAAATATTAAAAGCATATAAATGATGAAACTGATTCTATACAAATGATATTATAGTTATTTACTCATTCAACGTTTTCTATCACTATGGTGTAGCAATTCGAGTTTTACTGTCCACAAATTTCCAGTGGCAAAATGAAGTTTACAGTTATATCAAGAAATCAGCAATAAAATCGTAATTAGCAATGGTAGTGTGATTTAACTAGATCTATAATATGTATAATAAAATGTTTTAGATGATGAACCAACTCCAAGATTATAAAACTGCTATGATGTGCAACATTTTTGTTACAAAATGTCATTTACAATAAGCAAATATTATCTTTGTAATTGTACTTTCACTCAAGAGGATTGTGTCTTCATCTGTATGTTACTAGTTTTATTCTTTGAAATTAAACTCTCCCCGTGACCATGGCTGCTGAAAAGCAACCGAAACATTGGGGAATGTGTAAACTTAAATACAATAATTTTTAAGTTTTAATAATTTAATTAGCTTAATATTAGTAAAGTTTAATAGTAGTATAGTAGTGTAACAGTTTCTAAATTATGTAATAGTGTGTTAAATAAACAACGCGATAAAATCCGTATATAGTAGTTTAATTTCAAAGAATAACATTCATTTAAACAGAAGACAGTTTTATTCTTTTTAGCAACTGCTAAAATATGTTACTAGATGTTGCCTGCGGCTTCGCTCCCGTTAGTTTAGATTTTGTAAACAAATTTCTATTCCCGAAGACACACTTTTCTGGATAAAAGGTACCTTAGGCAGTATTCTGTACCTCTAACAATTTGCGAAATTTCATGATGATGGATCGAGTAGTTAAGGCGTGGAAGTGTAACAAACAAACAAACTGACATTCGCATATATAATATAAGTTTGAATGTACATCCTATTGCTTACCAGTAGATATTTTTTACTTTTAAAAAGCTTAGAAAAACGTATATACGTATAGTAGTAGATAATGCTTACCTCTTGCAGCTCTTGATGTATCCAGTACCTATACTCATTATTGCCAAAACACTTCTTTGAGTACAGTCCGCATAGATAGTCCGGTATACCTTTAGCGAGCCACAGATCTGACCAGTTCTGCATAGTGATAAAACAGCCGAAGAATTGTTCGGCGACAGCTTGGGCCATTGCTTTACGGCTGTTGTATGTTTGGTCTATGATGGCGATCGAGTGAAGGAGATGAGTACTCATGATAGACATTGTTGTGTATGCTGTGGCATCGTCTTCAACCTTAAAAAGTAAAATGATTGGTATTATACTGGCTTTTATTTGCGGCTATACACGCTTAGTTCTAAAGGTCTGTCTCATAGTGCACATACATTTCTTTTGGACCTATGCCGCTTTGCAGACTATGGACTACCTCTATGTTAAAATCACTTTCATTCATTGCTCCATAACTTTATTGCATTCAAAGGAGTGTCCTTTTATGTAGTCATGGCTGACTACTGAAGTTAAAATTAATTAATCATTTACATCAATCATCATATATATATATTTTTATCAACATGTGTCCACTAAAAGTTTTTGTCATGAAATGTAATTGAAAAATAAACTCAATGCAAATTTCCAATATAAAAAGCCCAAAAAGGTGTACGTATAAAAATTTTACCATACACACCATGTGAAATGGTAAGAATAAAACCTTAAGTGTTAAAAAACACATCTGATACATTATGTAATTGACAATCATAAAAATAGGATCATTACTGATACTAATTACTAACCTCATCAACAAATACTTGCTTATAACACGGATATGGATATCTAGTTGATAAAGTCTCTTCATAAAACTCAAATGCCTCGTGCACATATCTTACAGTGTTCTTCAATATCTGCATTAGATGCGGCAGACAGTAGTGCGTAACTTCATTCATGTGTGGGTCTACATACGTTTCAAATGGCCTGGAAAAACAACAAGCCATTTTATTAACAGGTACCAGATCAATAGAAATAGTCCTGGGTTATACATCCACGTCAGATATTACGCACAAGTGCCCAATTGTGGGACTAAGTGTGGATAACTCATGTGCAACTAACTATCATATACTTAAGTCATTTAATAAGTTTATATTGGAGCAGTCTCTATAACTGGGTACATTTTTTGATTATGGACATGATTGTTATTACTTGGCTCATATGCATATAAAGGTATGTGTGTTGCATCAATGTGTAGTCTTTCAGAAACATACAGAATACTATGAAAAATAAGAGATGTATTTTTCAAAAAATTTGACTAACACTTACTAGATATTTTATAAAATTATATCATAGGCTTTGGAATATCTTAAAATATTCATAGATTTAATCTATTGGGTCACAGCGGCACACTGGAGGTCAGTCACAATAGATTCTGAATTATATCTAGCATACCAACAATGGACAGGTTAACAATGAAGTATTGAATAATTTCAATTTGTATTACTCATCATGATTAGTTATAAATCTATGAATTTTAATATTACATAATTATGTAGTCTCCCTCCTATAAACCCAAAGATGAAAGCAGGAGTGTATTTCACCCACACTTTACAAGCTATGGTTTTCAAGCCTTTCATAAAAGGGCTGCAAGACAGCCCTATTATGAAAGACACATGGCCACATTTGAGGCTCAGTTACAGACTCTAGAGTATTTTAATATTACTTACCCAATAGCCAGAGCAATATTTGGCGCACATGCTGGAGTATTAACAAGGTAGTGGAATGTTTTCCTTCTATGGTCAGGTGTGTACACTACATCAACCAGCTCCCCACATGATACTGCTGTGAGACTCTCATCAACTGTAAACTCCAACTTCCAAGTACAAGGCTCTGCAAAACTGTCCACACAGGGAAACCAAAGTCTTGCTGAATGTCCATATGTGAACATATGTGCTGATTTCTAGAACAATAATAATATTAAACTGCTTAATTTGCTTATTAGCCAATTTGCATAATATGAAGAAACATATTAAATGTTGAATTGGATATATTCTGTTATAGAGAACTTTATTTGACAAGATCTCCATAAACAGATTTTGAAATAACAAAAATATTATCTCATCAGGTATACATACAATATTAGTAAATTTTCGAAAAATAAACTTACACAGTTGTATAACCACTAATAATCAGTACAATGATTCTTGGACTACAGAAAAGTCTTACAATGTTAAAAGATTTGTAATCAGTGAGGCATATACCCAAATCATGGTATCTGACACGACAGAGTCAATGATTAAATGTATTTATATCAAAGTAAACAATAATAATAAAATATCTTCATACCTCAACCAAAGAACCTTCACCATCAGGAACAACAAAGTGCATTCCTCCTTGAGGAGACTCTAAAGAGAACTCTATTCCAATCCGAAGCCCTCTGCCTTCACCGACTAGGTGTGCCGCTTCTTCCGGGATTTGTATATGAAGCTCTCCTGAGTTATGATCCGGGTCTATCTTCTGTGCAGCTGCTAAGTGACATTGGGAGAAGACCTCAAGAGATCGCCTGTCAGTAATAAATGTGGCAGTTATTAATATATCCATAGTAATAACACATACAAAGTCCTACGACTATATCCAAAGCAGTTATATTGCATCCATATTTCACAAGGTATAGTATTAAATCCCATGTTATAGACCATGCTACTATCTGTAGCAGCATGGCACTCTCATGAATGTGTTAACAAAACTTTACTCATGCTTAGCAGTTGTATACAATAGCATTTTGTAAGCACAGTTTGAGCATTAGAGGAGCACTTTAACTCACATCCTCAGTAAAATTTGCTATTAGTTTTTAAACTGTGCTGTACAATAAACATCAGAAAATGATAACACAAAAAATATGCAAATATTAAATTATTTAAAACTACTTACGTATTCGGATCCGCCTGGCATATATCCAAAAATGGATCAAAATATTGAAAGTTAGCTTCATATTGGTCATTCAGACACACTCGGTATATACGACACTGCTTGCCGTTAAGTCTAATGTAACGAAGATTATCTTTCAGAGGGACTATCGTCAACTCCACAAACCCCTGAAAAATTATTTTGTTTATTAGGGTACTCAAATTACGTACTGCACTAACCTATAAATTAAATATAAAATGTATCTTACAATAACGCTTCTCCTTTCAAAACTAATCCCAGTCAAGCTAAGAATTTGGTGAGCTGTAAATAAAATAAATAGACATTTAAATATAATTTGTTTTTATAAGTTTATAAACAATAATATATGTGTTGATACTTATAATTTAAATGGGCGACAGTTGTCACCCGTCCGTTCCTTCTTCATTTTTTTATAATGGTTTGTCTCATTGCTGCTCTGAATGGTAGTATTTTTGTCTTGTAAGCCCTGAATTAAAATATTTCTTGATAAAAAGTGCAAAATCCACAACGTCCTACACAACACAACAATCCTTATAATGACAATTCATGACGTAGAGCACAGAGTACTATGTAGAACTAGACCACAGACTATGTAAGAGATAATACCACAGTTATCAATTATCCTTTTTTTTTTTTTTTTTTTTTTTTTTTCGTGGGGGAATGCAATGACGCATATCCCTCCGCGGGGGCGGGCGGAGGGATTATGTCGGACTCGCCGGGGTAAAATGAAGATGTTGAAAGGATAATGTACCTCCCGGAATACCGACTAAACCTACCACGGTGTTCCTCGACAAAACCACTATCGACGGGGCCGCGCGAATCACTTTCGCATACGGTCGCGACCCCGCCGAGGTTTCGGCCCGCCGTATGAAACGGCAGGCCACTACACGAAAGACCTACCCAAAATAGGCACTACTTCACCTACTGTCTCCCCCTTAGAGGGGAGACGGACTCGACACAGAGGCGCGCGTGGGAACACGCACGCCGCCTCTCGGACCTGGTGCTGAACGGATGGCGGGCAGGCCCACAAAGCCCGCCACCCCCAGGTCAAACCTCAGGGTGGCTGGAGGTCATCGCGCGCCCTCCGACGCCCGGCTCTGCGGTTGGGGAGAGGGTTTAAACGCTCTCTCTCCCGCTCCGCCGCCTCCTTGATGGAAATCACTTCCTCGCAAAAGGAGGCGACGGCGTTCCACGACCTCTCACTCCGGACCATAGACTGAACTACGGCCGAGAGCGAGAGGGCAACCGATCCGACTGCCGCGATCAAATCACGACGCTGCGATGCCCAGGCGGGGCAAACCGCCAAAGTGTGCAGCGCCGTGTCCTCAACAACGTCGCGGCAGTCGCCGCAGTGGTGACAACCGGGCGTCTCTTGCCGGCGTATACGACACAGGAACTGGCCAAAACATCCGTGGCCAGTCAGAACCTGTGTCAGCCGGAAGGTGAGGGCGCCATGCCGCCTCTCCAGCCACTCCTCAAACACGGGACTTACCGCCACGATCGTGGCGTGCCCGACAGTTATCAATTATCCTGACCGAAGTCATTCATATTCAATATACATAATAAAATATTCGTTATATTTAGTCACAACTCACATCACAAATATACTTATATTTCACTAATATTGAGGTTTCGGGCCCTTCTTTGTATTATTTGCCTATAATTATTTTAATACTTATGTTAAAATTCTCTTATTGCTTGTTTATTTTGTTAACTTTTCTCTGTATATGTTTTGCCATGGTTTTGAGAGTTTTGAAATGCTTAGAACTACTTCCGATAGAATAACATGTTTTATTATATAAATGACTTATGAGTAAAGAAAAAGACTGAAAAATATTTTACCATATATCTTCATGCAAGCAAATTTTCAAAACAGCATATAGAAACGTATCTGCTCACTCTGTTCCACATGAAAACTCTTACCGACTAAATATAGATAAAATAATTAATTATAAACTTTCAACTTGTACCCATGCCACGGGTTGCACTTTTTGTTATATTTATTATATTTTGCATTTATTAAGAGAATATAAATTTGACTTACATACTAGACTTACATATGTCTGTGGAGAAATTGGCAATAATATATTTCTAGTTTATTCAGTCATCATTATCTTCTGTTTCTAAATTCTTGCCATTTTTTTTGAGTTTATACAGGTTGTCCGGTAATTAATGGATAACCTGGAAATGTCTTATAGTGGAACTGATGGTAAGTTTAGATTTTTTATATGTTTGTTTGTAAGGGTTTAACTCAAAAAATATTCAACCGATTTAAAATTTATTTCACCATTTTAAAGCTATATTATCACCAAGTAACATGGCTATATTTTATTTAGAGGTAATGTTCCTAACATAACCTAACCTACTATTACGTGAGCGAAGCGTGCAAAAGTTAGTCGCATATAAAAACAAACAGAATATACAGAATATAATAGTTGCATTGCCTCAAACCCGAAATCTAAATACTGTTGATATCAATCATAATTCCGATTTAAAGCAGATACCAAATCCTATTATTTCACGCGGTGGTTCAACTAAAGCTGTGTTCAGGCAAAAGCTGCTAGCATATGCATCGGGCGGACTTGCCAACCAATTACCTACATGCTTCGCATGGTGCTCGCTCAGTCATTACATGACTAATGAAAGTAATGAAGCACAAATCCGCTCCATATCAAAGTGTACGTATACAGGGTGTCCGGTAATTAATGGATAACTTGGAAATGTCTTATAGTGGAACTGATGGCCGTTCAGTTATTAAAATGAGTAGTTTGCTCTGTAATGTATTCTAATCTGCTAGGATTATCAAAAATCTTATGAATTTGGGTATGACAATATTATTACGTGACCAAATGCAATAATATTATAAATAAATAATTTATAAAGTAACCTGAAAAGCTACAGGAAAAATGATTTATATATTGGTTGAATCTTTTTTTTTTTTTTTTTTTTTTTTTTACGTGGGGGAATGCAATGACGCATATCCCTCCGCGGGGGCGGGCGGAGGGATTATGTCGGACTCGCCGGGGTAAACTAAGATGTTAAAAAGATAATGTATCTCCCGGAATACCGACTAAACCTACCACGGTGTTCCTCGACAAAACCACTATCGACGGGGCCGCGCGAATCACTTTCGCATACGGTCGCGACCCCGCCGAGGTTTCGGCCCGCCGTATGAAACGGCAGGCCACTACACGAAAGACCTACCCAAAATAGGCACTACTTCACCTACTGTCTCCCCCTTAGAGGGGAGACGGACTCGACACAGAGGCGCGCGTGGGAACACGCACGCCGCCTCTCGGACCTGGTGCTGAACGGATGGCGGGCAGGCCCACAAAGCCCGCCACCCCCAGGTCAAACCTCAGGGTGGCTGGAGGTCATCGCGCGCCCTCCGACGCCCGGCTCTGCGGTTGGGGAGAGGGTTTAAACGCTCTCTCTCCCGCTCCGCCGCCTCCTTGATGGAAATCACTTCCTCGCAAAAGGAGGCGACGGCGTTCCACGACCTCTCACTCCGGACCATAGACTGAACTACGGCCGAGAGCGAGAGGGCAACCGATCCGACTGCCGCGATCAAATCACGACGCTGCGATGCCCAGGCGGGGCAAACCGCCAAAGTGTGCAGCGCCGTGTCCTCAACAACGTCGCGGCAGTCGCCGCAGTGGTGACAACCGGGCGTCTCTTGCCGGCGTATACGACACAGGAACTGGCCAAAACATCCGTGGCCAGTCAGAACCTGTGTCAGCCGGAAGGTGAGGGCGCCATGCCGCCTCTCCAGCCACTCCTCAAACACGGGACTTACCGCCACGATCGTGGCGTGCCCGACAGTTATCAATTATCCTGACCGAAGTCATTCATATTCAATATACATAATAAAATATTCGTTATATTTAGTCACAACTCACATCACAAATATACTTATATTTCACTAATATTGAGGTTTCGGGCCCTTCTTTGTATTATTTGCCTATAATTATTTTAATACTTATGTTAAAATTCTCTTATTGCTTGTTTATTTTGTTAACTTTTCTCTGTATATGTTTTGCCATGGTTTTGAGAGTTTTGAAATGCTTAGAACTACTTCCGATAGAATAACATGTTTTATTATATAAATGACTTATGAGTAAAGAAAAAGACTGAAAAATATTTTACCATATATCTTCATGCAAGCAAATTTTCAAAACAGCATATAGAAACGTATCTGCTCACTCTGTTCCACATGAAAACTCTTACCGACTAAATATAGATAAAATAATTAATTATAAACTTTCAACTTGTACCCATGCCACGGGTTGCACTTTTTGTTATATTTATTATATTTTGCATTTATTAAGAGAATATAAATTTGACTTACATACTAGACTTACATATGTCTGTGGAGAAATTGGCAATAATATATTTCTAGTTTATTCAGTCATCATTATCTTCTGTTTCTAAATTCTTGCCATTTTTTTTGAGTTTATACAGGTTGTCCGGTAATTAATGGATAACCTGGAAATGTCTTATAGTGGAACTGATGGTAAGTTTAGATTTTTTATATGTTTGTTTGTAAGGGTTTAACTCAAAAAATATTCAACCGATTTAAAATTTATTTCACCATTTTAAAGCTATATTATCACCAAGTAACATGGCTATATTTTATTTAGAGGTAATGTTCCTAACATAACCTAACCTACTATTACGTGAGCGAAGCGTGCAAAAGTTAGTCGCATATAAAAACAAACAGAATATACAGAATATAATAGTTGCATTGCCTCAAACCCGAAATCTAAATACTGTTGATATCAATCATAATTCCGATTTAAAGCAGATACCAAATCCTATTATTTCACGCGGTGGTTCAACTAAAGCTGTGTTCAGGCAAAAGCTGCTAGCATATGCATCGGGCGGACTTGCCAACCAATTACCTACATGCTTCGCATGGTGCTCGCTCAGTCATTACATGACTAATGAAAGTAATGAAGCACAAATCCGCTCCATATCAAAGTGTACGTATACAGGGTGTCCGGTAATTAATGGATAACTTGGAAATGTCTTATAGTGGAACTGATGGCCGTTCAGTTATTAAAATGAGTAGTTTGCTCTGTAATGTATTCTAATCTGCTAGGATTATCAAAAATCTTATGAATTTGGGTATGACAATATTATTACGTGACCAAATGCAATAATATTATAAATAAATAATTTATAAAGTAACCTGAAAAGCTACAGGAAAAATGATTTATATATTGGTTGAATCTAAAGTAACCTGCATCGAATTTCCTAATAACTACAAAAAAACTTATATTTTCGTTGTAAGAGTCACCTCTACAAATGTCAAAACAAGAAAGAGAAGAAGAAATGAATGAGGAGTTCCATTGCGATATTACGATTATTGGTGGAATATTGTAAAATTCGTAGCCTTTGGATACTGTGTTCAACAATTTGTGATTTGTGTGAAAGTTGTTTCGTTAAGTTATACATAAAAACATTTTTCATGTTTATTTTCGGCTATAATTATCAAAATGTGGGACTCACCATACTTGACTTGTTTGTTTCTGTATATATTTTCTCTCCAAATTATTGTCACTAATTCTCGCACGTCTAATGTGTGGAAATTGAATGCGGAAGAAGACCAAATCGTTGACGGTAGCAACTTGTCTCAGGTCAGTCAGAAATCTATTATTATGTCCGTAAACATTTATATAATCAATGCACTAGATTTTCTACTACATACGTATATACTTACCTTTCATTCTGTATTTCTAGATCGCATTACTACCTTGTTTACCTTGAATTAATAAAAATAAATCCTTATTCTTAAGCTATGGAACAATTTAGGTGAAAATCATGTCAGAGTATTAAATATTCGAACTTAATGTAAATGCTATGGATTACTTTTAGGATGATTCTGATAAACCAAGAATGGGTGAAGAAGATCCTGTTTTCAATATAATAACATCAACTGTGTATTATGGAAACACATGGACTAAACACGGTTTTGATATGTTTTGCACAGACTGTCAAATATATGAACAGCAAAGGTAACTATGTTTGTTTTATTAGTTTTGTGATCATAACACACACATGATATGTAATTATTACAGGCAGTCAGACAAAATTTGTTATCTTCACTATTTATTATCATTTTCTCCTTATTATCTTTTTTGTACACCTTGTATTAAAATATAATAACAGTTACATGTAAGTAATTAAATAAATATATATATTTGTAACAATATAAACTTACATGAGGCTATGATGTTATTTTTAAACTTTTTGTATACTTATCAGCAGGACATGCAGTGTACCTATTCTATAAATAAACAAAATAAATAATAAATAAATATATTTGTTTAAAACTTCTATAAACACCATGATACTCAAAATAAATGAATTGAGTGATTTATGCTGCAACCATGCAATGTTATTAATGAACAATTATTTACTTAATACAATATAATATATTCAGAATTGGAAATGAAAAATTTAAACAAAAAAATAGCTGTGTTTGCTTTATGTTTAATGTTTATTCTACAGATTTCAAAATATCTTTCCTACTTTTCTTTTTTATAAATAAATATAACATATTATTTTATTTTTCAGAGCGGGTGTTGAAAATAGTGATGAGTCTACACCGGCTGAAATCAATGGTGATGCCGATGATGAGTACTTAGATTGTGGTAAAGCTGTTAACTTTACATACTATGACAACTTGGTTGGTGTAGCTCGACGTCATAGACATCCAAATGTACCTGAGCCACAGGTAAATAATACATTTCTATTATATCTATTTCTCTACATCTATTATATTATATCTAAAACATGTATGTAAACAGATCTCATATGCCATTAAGTTAAAGCAATAAGTTCAGAAATAATCAGAGTTATTGAATTAACTTGCATCTAATTCATGTTATCATTTTAAACTAAGAATCTACATATTAAACTCTTCTGCTCAGTACTCGTAAGCCAGTCCCAAGAGGTTTTCTCTGTAGTATGTTCTATAATTTTTTCTTTAGTCTACTTTACCTATTTAAAATAAAAAATAAAAATATGTATAAGTGTTACTATTATTTACTTTATTTATTTGTCTACAATCTAGCAATGACTTAAAATTACCATTAAAATTACTGCTTTAAGCTCTTTATCTGTATCTTCATATATTACAAATATTATTCTGTATATTTTATTACAAAAACTGCCATTGCTGTAAGAGCTTAGGATTCAATTCTCTCATACTTACAAGTATTAGAATGTTGGATAGTTGGGCTTAAAGACTATCATGTATGCTTTTGTTACATTTATATGTACAAGGTGTGTCAAAGTAATGTATTACCAAGGACTAGCCAATGCACTGGAATAGTTTATAAGAAGTTATAATATTATTACTATATAATGTACTTATAAATTTTAGTAAAGTAACCTAAAGAAGGAATTGTAATGGTTGCTACTTCTTTACTAGTAAAGGAGTTTTAGGAAGCTTTCTGCACATGTCCTTTTTAAAAGTTTTATTATTTTGATTAATGTCACTTATTCAAATAGTTTGTTTTATATGAATATAAACTAAATAGTCAACTAAATTATTATTACCCTCTATTGTCCATGAAAAAAGCGGTATCAAACCCCCATTACTTGAACTATATATAATATAGGTCTAGATCAGTGGTCGGCAACCCGCGGCTCGCGAGCCGCATGCGGCTCTTTGAGTCCTCGGCTGCGGCTCTTCCACGAAATGTTTAGTGCAGGCACAGAATACTATTTATTATCTAATAATAGAAATATGATACCAAATTTAATTTAATTTACTGTTAGTTAAACTAACGCTTTTTTGACAAAGGCAAGCTTGAGAGTGTACTTTTAATCTAATTCTTTTCCGTAATAATGTCCGCTGCTAAAGCAAAGGCTCTTTGAATTTTTTGATTTCACTTATTGACTGTCTATACTCGGTTCTTTTGGACGACGAGGTTGCCAACCACTGGTCTAGGTCATTATATATTGTTGATAATTTTTTCCTTGTAGGTGTCTCTTATATTTCCAAAGAAGAAATCGAACGGTCTATCGCCGTCAGAAATAAATGGATTTGAGAAACGTCTGAAGAAGGCAAAGAGGGAAAAGCCAAAGTCAGTGCAACTATATAACCAAATAGGCAACTTCTGGAGGATTAAGGGAGATACAAGACAGTCGATTGAGTGCTTCAGACGCGCACTCGCAGTCTCGCCTTATAATGCAGAAGTAAGTACATGTATGGAATAAGTTTGGAGTGAGAATCGATTAAGAAAGAGGGATAAAAATGTCTAGACTCTGCCTACCCCCCTGAGTGAAACAGGCGTGATTCTATGTGGATGTGGCATACGGCCTATGGTATAAGATTGCGCAGATAGTCTACATGAAATTTGAGCAAGATTTGTCAAAAAACATTTCAGTCATGATAATTATGAGGAATGTGTACTACGAAGTACGAGGTCCTTTGCTATTAAGACACATAATACATCTTTAACTTGTGTAGGAAGATTTTGTCCTATTGTACTTTGCAGGTAGAACGGACATCGTATAAAATATCTAGATCTAGATGAGTAACAAACGGTCCTATAGACAAAATTTATACAACTCGTGAAGCGTGTGTTGTTGAGTAAAGACAGCATTATCTTCATTATTTGCAATAATACACTTGACACAATGTGTTTAGGTTGTACGTAATAGGGAGGGAGCTTATGATCTACATACACGGTTTAAAAAAAATATCTGCTCTGAAAATCATAACGCTACTGTTCGATCCGATAATCGAAAACTGTGATCCCACTAAAATAGAAGCATTTATTTCCAAGAATATGGCCATTAGAGATATTCAATTATTTTTGTTCCGCATATTCTGCCAAATGTGGCGTGCAAATATTTAACCAATATCTAAATTTTGTGCATTCTACTATGGTAATTTACATAAATTATTACATCTTTATATATATAATTCTTCTGTACGTGTGTTGACAGTGAACTCCTCCTAAACGACTGGACAGATTTGAATGATTTTTTTTGTGTGTTTTCAAGTGGATTCGGGGATGGTTTAGATTTGTTTTTTTTTTACTCCTGTTCTGGGCAACTTCTGTCCGGATAGCTAGTAGTTATATAATTTTCAATAGATCACACATCGTGCAGTAGTCAATACAATAATAAACTTAATTGAAAGTCTGGAATTATATTATTTATTGAAAAATACAATATATTAATGTCAAGGTTTGAAATCTCAATTTATTACTTACATTTTATTGAGCTGATTAATTAATTTGTCTTGAAGATATTCATTAATGTAGAAATTTTCTTGTAGTAGCTTGCATAATTCTCTACGAAATTGTTTATACGGTAACTTTTTAAAATTATCTGGCAGATGGTTATATAGTTGTATGGCCATACAGTATGAGTTGTGTTTATATAATTCCAAGCTAATTTTCGGTATTTCTAGACGATTTTTATGTCTGGATCCTTCATCATCTCCAAATTTTTTGAAAAGTGTGAAACTATTCTCGGCAAAGATACAGATTTCTAATATATACATACAGGGCAATGGGAGAATTTGGTGTTTTTAAATAAGGGTTTACAACTGTCGAGGTAGTCGCAATTGAAAATTGCTCTGATGCATTTCTTTTGGGCTACAAATAATTTATCAGAGTCCACTGAATTGCCCCAGTACCGCTACTGCCTAACTATCATACTGCCGTATAGTAGAGCCAGTAGCGGTACTTTCATATTCGCCTAAAAGCCTGGCTTGCTTTATTAAAACCTTTATTTATATTAAATGTATCACGAACATTGCCTATTGTGCTTTAGGATGTCATCCATAACATAGCATGACAAATGGACAAAATGGATATCATTTCATTTATTGTTAAAAACATAACAAGCTTGCCAAAAAGTTCATATGCTTCTCGGGCGGGGCACGCCGCTACCAGCCAGATCAGTTCAAAATAATTTACTGAGGTTCTCGTTAAAATCTTTCGCGCCGTTGGTTAACGTATATAGTCCTTTGGCTGAGATTCAAATCATTCGATCAAAAGTTCGGTAAAATTAAAAATAAAAATGGTCCACTCGTTTAAATTAAGAATCTGTTCTATTTTTAAATCGGATTAGAAAGAGTTCTATGCGGTAGCTCATCTTGTCTATTAAATTAAAATAGGACGATATGGGCAAGTTACTGTCTTTTAGGAGAAAAATACAGGAAGGAATTGTTTTAAGTCCGTATAAGATATAGCAAAGGAAAATTCATCATAATTATTAAACCATTTTGACATGGAGTTAGTATGAGCCCTGGGAAAGGACAAAGGACATAACTAGTAGTTAGTTTAGTTTGTATCCCGTTATTATCTAAAGCCATTTATTAGACATCCATAGGCGTACTTATGTAGGTATGTAGATCGAATATATAGTCCTGATATTAGGATAGCTTGGCAATTCCTGAAAGATGGCAGAAATGTATTAGGTACACTCACATAGCAAATTTAGCATTTTGCCGTTTACCAGATACAATTATCGTAATGGATATACTGCCATTACAAATAAATAAATCGCTAGACTTCATGCCGGAAAACTTGCTACGGATACAATGGGACAGTTGTAAACACAATAATAAACAAACTCAGCGAGCCGGTAGTGAATGCGATTGCTGTGCTCGAGGCCTCAGATTTGATTTCCGGGTCGGGCAAAGTGATATTGAGTTTGTCAATCAAGAAATTCTCAGTAGCAGCACGTAGTCTGGAACTGTGGACCAACTGCAACATCTGGACCCCAGTAGACCGCAATAGATTCGCCTACTATTACGGGAGCATGTAGAAAGAATGGATGGAAAAAGATTGACTAAGAAAGTTTATAAGGCTAGTGTGAATGGAACAGTCGCAAAGGGAAGACCTAGGCGAACGTTTCTCGATCAAATCGGAGACGTTCTGGAGAAAGGCCAGGTTAAGAGCACCTTAAACCGGCGAGCGTGTATGAGGATTGTGATGAAAGTGAATAAAGGCAGAGAAGTGTGTCAAGATCGTAGCAAATGGAAATCCGTAGTCTCTGCCCACCCCTCTGGGAAACAGGCGTGAATCCATGTATGTACTATTATGGAAGACCTTGACTTGGCGGAATGTAGGTGTAATACAATCTCTGCCTACCCTTTCGAATATATCTACGCCTATATAAGCGTGACACTATAATAATTGAAATTAAACACTTTATACGGATTTTATCGCGTTGTTTATTTTACTTTAAACACTGGTATTACATAATTTTGAAAACTCTAACACTACTATTATTGAAATTTTACTACTATTTAATCTATATATTTTCTAATTAAAACAATTTATATTTGAGTTTACACTTTGCCCCGACGTTTCGGTTGCTTTACAGCAGCCATGTTCACGGGGAGATATAATAATATATAATAATATTGGAAACGAATTTTGTGTGTATACAGTAGACAAAAACCGTTCACACTTAGGCTAGGTTGTCTCGTGGAACGTTTTACAAAAGGTTTAACAGATGCGTGTCTTTAATTCTACAAATTACACAGTCATTCGGGAGTTATTTTAGTATATAATATCAGCTTCCTGTTTACTTTAAGACGCACGTGTAAACCAACAGCAATTATTTGTTTTTATATATGAATATACATAAATAAAAACAGTTACGAAATGTGTTTTGATAATAATAAATTATATAACAATAATAGGCATATTTGATGGTATCAATAGCCGTTTTATTTATTGGTTAAAACTGCCAATAAAATCAATTGCTTGCGCAGATGGCGCAGCGGACAAGCGGTTGCTTCACCGCTGCTTCGCTGAGTGTTCGGTTCGAATTCCACACGGAACAATTATTTGTGCGATTCACAAATGATTATTCCCGACTGGGTGTTGTTTGTGTCCGTTTATGGTATGTCCATGAAATCTCATGTGGAACAAAGGCACATAATGAGTGCGAGAGAAAATCTTTTTAAAGGAATTAGATCTACGCCCGGAACTATGGAGCAGCTGCCACTACTCAGCTTTCTCTCTTCAGTTGAGTCACATTGCTGTTCCATCGGTTGTTTATGTAATTGCCTCGCCACCGCTACTGAGCCGAGTGTTGTAGGTTTAATAATAATAATAATAATAAATCTTTATTTGCATAAAACATGGTTTTAAAGTTGATCGTGAATGTTACAAATTTTTACTAAAGTTACATGAGTTATATACACTAATTCTATATTAAATACCATACCATTACCTCTATAGTGCTATTTACATATCCTCTTAACCTTTATGAGACATATATTCGCCTAGTGTAAAAACATTTAACTGTGAGCCATTTCTTAAAAGTGTATACCTACAAATCTTAAAAGGGTTAATTCTCGTATGGATTTTGGAATTTATGTAGGCTGGTTGACATCATAACATGGGAGGAAAAACTCACGGCACCACAAAACAAAAAAATTATCAAATAAGTAAACAAAAAAAATTGCGCGGTGTTATTCCTAGTGCAGAAGATGTATTTTTTAAATCAAACAATATCTCCTTTGCAGATCATCTGATCATTCTCCTTTACCATTAGTCGCTGTGACCGAGATTCGGTCTGAAGGACATTATTATTAAAGTGGTCGCTTGCAACACTAAAGAAACTTTCACGCACTTCTGACCTTTCAAAAATATATCCGGTTTCTCAAAATTCTACTAAAAAGGTTTAATCAAAGTCACGTGACTCACGTGATCTGTGAGCATTTTGTGACGTCTATGAATTTAAATTTTGATTGTCTGTTGAATCGCGCAGGTCAAGTAATTTATTTTCAAGGAGGGCCATGTATGCCCTAGATATGGAGAGCGTGCTACTCCAGTCAATCATGCTTTTTAAAATCTGTGCCACGGCTGAGCAAAGGTATCTTCTTAGTGCGAGAAGGGCTGGGCCTGGTATACCAACCTGACCCATTGCAGGTTGGCAGAGTTCACGTATCTTTGATACCATTATAGGGAACTCATAGATATGCAGGTTTCCTCACGATGTTTCACTTTACTATCGGAATACTGATCTACGTTCCTTGAACTGGTTCACCTCCACCTCAATATCCTTGCGTCTCGCTCAGTCTTACACCTAAGTTTATTACAGTAGTGCTATTATGCTGTAAAGATATTTGTGTGGAACAAATGACTTTGTCATTGCTTCTAGATTTTCTTAACAGAAAAATCCTATATCAGTTTTCTTGACCCGGATATCGAACGCAAGATCTCATGCGCAGTTATCGCAGTTATCGTATCGCGTGCAGTTCTATAATGTCAAATAAAGCCAGTGAATAGTAATATATGTTACAGCAAGACTTGCATTAATTAAAATTTTTGTAATCAAATTACGTAGATATTAGGTGACTAATTCCTAAAGATGTCTAGTCGAATGACCTAACCGTTCAAATTTACATAATTTTATACAATATATTTATAGGTACTTACGTTAGTGGATGTATATTACTAAATAATTTGACATTTGACATATCTTTATTGAAGACTAAAGCCGCCCACGCTTCGCTGTCGATCAGTCTGATATTTTTAATTGTCCGTGCCCCTGGATAAAAAGTATATAACAACACTTTTAGAAAGAATTCAAATTCAAATCATCTATTTATATATGGGTATTACAATAATAGCTGTTACAATTTAAGTAATGAGTACCATTATATTAGGTACAATCAGGCTGGCATGCAAAATGTTACATACATAATATATGCAATGTGTAAAAGATTAAAGTCAATCCATCGGCTACTTTCAGAGTTGCCGCAAAACTCTAACAAAAGAAGGTGACTTTTTATACGTATATGAAGATCATAGCTATACAATTTTATGTTTAGTGCGTATAGATACTATAGACAAGAATATATTAGGCTAATCCAGCCATAGTAACATATGCCTACCTACATATAATATAATTGTAATCGAGTTTTTATTTGTTGATATGTGCGTTTGTGTGCACTAATCTCCAAAATGGTTAAACCAATTTGGATATCTTTTATAACCATTTATTAAGATAAACATGAGTTAAAATTTAGTGTAGTTTCATTTTAATCGTATAATAAATAAATAGGATAATCCTGAAATATAACACACATTTTGAAGTGAGTGAAGATACGTAGTACACTCAATGCTGGCTTGCCTAATATATAACATAGTAAACAATAGAAAATAAACTTGTTTTTTTAATGCCGTGTTGACCGACGTGCGTGTTAAAGACTGCTGCATTAACTGCAATAATTATTCAATTATAATACCAAACAAGTCACGTGGTTACCAATGCGCGATCCTATAAACCGCAGACCTACTTTGATTCCATATTACTTACGTCCCTCAATAGCGAGGACACAAATTTAATTGGACAGAAGGTGAATTTAACCAAACTACAAACTAGTAAGACATAAATGTATAGGGAGAGGGCGAGTCATTGCGTAGGCTTTTCGAAAACGCGCGGAGCCTCTTAAATCTCTTCGCTCGAAAAAGACTTCGCTGTAATCACTCTCTTATTAGAAAATAATAAAATAGATCCTCTAATAATCGTCATAAAACTCCTATCTTCCACAACGCATAAGTCGTTGTTTCGTTTTCCTTACTTTGTTCCTTATTTGTATACCATTATGTAACATAGTTTAAAATATAATGTATAGCCATACATTTGATAAACGTCAGCCTAATACGTATGTATAAACATTTAAACTCTTAAACTGGCTATGTATAAAACCGATTTATGATATGACATATTATTTAACAACCCGCACATACGAGTATAAGTGCGTTCAGTAGCGGAATTTATTCTTAGTATCAGTTATTTCAACGTTTCTACAGTTCCTTGCGATGCAAGAATTATTAAGACTGCAAGAAATCTCTGGAAAACAATGTCGAAAAGTAAATTTTCCTGTAATTATTAAGCTGTCAATCCGCTATCATAAAAAGTAGCAAGAGGTTTACCTATTGGAAATCTTTAAATTTTAAGTGATTTGAAGGGCTACATATGAGTAGTTCACTTTTCAGCGATCCACCCATCATTTATGGCAGCGAGTTGGCACACTGTGGTAGGTTTAGTCGGTAGGACCCGAGCCCGACATATCCTCTCCATTCCCCTTTACCCGCGGAGAGAGATGCGTAAATATGCTTATAGTAGCCGTATATTCAATGTTAATATTACGTTATTAATAAAATAACAGACACATGAAAATGCGAATTAAAATTGGAGAAACATGAGTATAATATTACGCTAGTGTAATTTATTAATATTATGGACATTTGAAGTGATATTCATTTTAGTAAACTAATAAATTGGAGACAGGTTTATTTGATACAAACTTCATTCTAGACTTAATAGTTTTAGCATTTTGCTAAGCTGTTATTGATTGAAATGTAGATGATTACTATTTAATGTGAGCATTATTAAATTATATTCTGATAATAGTTATTGCTTCATCTATTCTTATGTCACACTTTATTATTTTATGAATGCCTAAGTAACTATTATCTGTGTGTATTGCAGTACGCTGAACAGAATAGTTTAAATTTGGAATGGAAACAGCTTAATCCGTAAGGATGGTTTCTTTGGCCCAAATTAAAAGAAGAGAGGGTTCTCAATAATTCAATCCTTATATTTCTTTTTGATGTTTAAAGTCGGTTTTCTGCTTTAATAAAACGTGAGTAAGGTCACGGATAACATATATTGTAAGTTAGCTATAGCGCGGAGTGCGTAACTAGTGATTTATATACGTACACATTAGTATGAAGCGGATTTGTGCTTCATTAGTCATGTAATGACTGAGCGAGCACCCTGCGAAGCATGTACGTAATTGGTTGGCAAGTCCGCCCGATGCATACGCTAGCAGCTTTTGCCTGAACACAGCTTTAGTTGAACCACCGCGTGAAATAATAGGATTTGGTATCTGCTTTAAATCGGAATTATGATTGATATCAACAGTATTTAGATTTCGGGTTTGAAGCAATGCAACTATTATGTTCTGTATATTCTGTTTGTTTTTATATGCGACTAACTTTTGCACGCGGCTTCGCTCACGTAATAGTAGGTTAGGTTATGTTAGGAACATTACCTCTAAATAAAGTATAGCCATGTTACTTTATGATAATATAGCTTTAAAATGGTGAAATAAATTTTAAAACGGTAGAATATTTTTTGAGTTAAACCCTTACAAACATACAAAAAATCTAAATTTAACTCTTTATAATATTATTAATAAAAACGATTTTTAATGTTTTGTAATAATTGTAATTTTCATAGACAGGTTTTATTTAAGGTTACTTTTTTAAAAGTACGGTTGGCATCCCTATATTCGACGACAAGGACATCGGCAAAGTATTAAAAGCAATATAAGAAATAATGTTAATCCGTTAGATTTCATATTTCAATGACAGATTTTGTTTGCCACGCATATAAAACTGTCACATATCAAGCAGTCATTTTACGACTATACACCTGTGTGTGTGTGTGTGTGTGTGTGTGTGTGTGTGTGTGTGTGTGTGTGTGTGTGTGTGTGTGCGTGCGTGCGTGCGTGCGTGCGTGCGTGCGTGCGTGCGTGCGTGCGTGCGTGCGTGCGTGCGTGCGTGCGTGCGTGCGTGCGTGCGTGCGTGCGTGCGTGCGTGCGTGCGAGTGCGTGCGTGCGTGCGTGCGTGCGTGCGTGCGTGCGTGCGTGTGTGTGTGTGTTATTTTTTTTTGTTTGAAAGATGAATTAGTCGGGAGTGTTCTTAGCTACGTTTGATAAAAATCGGTCCAAGATGGCCGCCACCACAAAATGGCGGATTGCATATTTTTTCACAACTCCCTCAATATGGGTATCAAATGAAAGGGCTTGACGAGTAGAATACTATACACTATGATAAATTTCAAATCCAAGATGGCCGCCACCAGAAAATTACAAATTTCCACAAATTAAAATTGTACAATATGGGTATCAAATGAATATTGTGTCGGGGTTTTTTTAAATTTTTTATTTATTTTGTGAAAGTGTTGCACTGCAATGTAAAGGCAAGTGCAGCGCTACTGCCACGCGGTTAAGCCGTATCATATAAAACAGCTCTTATAGATAAACTAACTTGTTGTACGTGTGTCTCCATCAAGGTACTTTTACCTGACCGATGAGGCTATCAAACACGTCATATTTATCACCTACGTCAAGTATTGAGGTCTTCCGCCTGATAGTTATTGTTTACGGATGTGTGAAAATAAAATTAAAACTGCATACAATGACTTTTACACGCATTAGCACAAACTGGCGGGCGTACTGATTTTTTATTTAATGTGACTGGATGACCGATATAATAATTAAATAGTGGTTAAAATGGTCACCTTGCTATTGCCACTACGCCGAATACCTAATGTAGATTCGAATCCCACACGGAACAAATATTTCTACTTATGATCCGTACCTACGTATAGTTATATCGAGTCTGTATATTTTTTGTCTGTTTGAATGTTTTGAAACTATCCGCGATACAGGTATTGTATTTAGGGCGCCGCGCCGCCGTATTTAAATAAATAAAATGCTATCTTGTTTACTTTTTAATTCAATTAAATACTTTTATTTTCCTATAGGTATTTTTAGTTGATTTAAAAACAAGGAAATTCTCAGTTCATCCTATGTATTTACGTTTATTTGCGAATATCTCTATAACCGCTGATTACATTTCGACGTGATTTTCACTAGGTATACAAAGGATCAGGATCAGATATTAGTACCTAATCCATTAATAGTTATACCAACTAATGAGTAACTGTGTTATACAGGTACTTCTCAACCTTGCACGGGTACTATTCACCCTGCAATACCTAGACGACGCGATCTACCTCACGCGGCGGTCCTTGGAGGTGCAGCCGCCTGATCGCAGCGCATGGCAACAGTACTTCACTCTGGGAGAAATATTCAAGGCGTATGGACACTATCAGGTAAACTTGTACCGATTTAAAGCTACCTGTTACTCTAACCCTATTACCGACGATGTAGAGTCGCTAACTGAAGCTCTGTTACCGTAACTCTTGTTACCGACTCTGTACATTTTAGTAATTGAATTAGGGTAACAGATCACATAATATTAATACAGGTAACCGTTTTAATGTTATATCTGTTACTCCAACTATTACTGAATCTGTACATTCGGTAATTAGATTAGGGTAACAGTTAAAACGTTATTTTTTTAATGTTTGTATCCTATTAGCAGTTGTAAGATGTAAACTAGTAAGGTTTTACACTTGTCAGCCTTAGACTTAAGTTATTTTGTTTATGTGGCCTGTTACCCTAACTCAATTAGTGACTGTATTATCGTATATGATGTCTTAAAGCTTAGATTTATTGCAGGCGATGTCTGAGTACATACAGTGAGCATAACAAGTGTAATAAAACACTCTAAAGGTTTATTTAGATATGATAAATATTAATATTGAAGTAAAGGGATTATAGTACCTACTTGAAGAATGTTTTGATTGAAGATACAGTTGTAACCATAACTGCGCTACAATATGTAGATATCAATAAACTAGTGATGGTAATACAGTAGATGATACAATTGTCTTGCGATCGAAAGGTCGTAGGTTTGATACCCACCCATTGCACAACCGACGTAAACCCAGTTCTAACACAAGCTTTTTAGCTTAGCTTAAGGGACAAAATAACTCGTAATTTGCAATCTGATTTCCCAGTATCTGTAAAATGAACTTATTTGTTGAAATCGGATTTAAGTACTTTAAACAGCATTTTATTTATATTTGACAAAAAATTAATAATACGAACATTTTAATAGATTTATTCCGTTCTTATAGATATTCTTTAAAGTATCGTTGGCAATCATGAATATTTCATTAGTAATGAAAATTTATCGCGAATAATAAATCATTAAACTACACCAGTAAAAAGGTTTCCGTGATGCAATAATATTTCTTATTTTATTTTTAGCGAGTTATTTATGCTCTTTATGATTTTTATATATCTAACCAATTAGAAAAAAAAATTAATTCATTGAATGAAGACAATATTATAAAATTAATTCACTTACAGCTGTTAATTTTATGATAATTAAAATTATTTTTCTTGTGTCCCTAGCAACCTTGAAATACTTGCCAAGACTTGCTAATAATAGATCCTTTACCTAACGTGATTATAAAAATGTTGCTTTGCTCTAACCCCCACAAACAAAAGCACAATCCATTGCCGCTTAAAAATGTGTAAGACGATAATACGTTGTGCAGGAAGCGGCAATGCACCTGAGGCACGCATTGGACTTGAAACCGGACTACGAACCAGCGCTAGCCGCTCTGAAAGACATCGAGAACACGCCAGAAGCATCTGTGCATGTTTATACGCTCCTTATTATTGTGTGTTTGGTAAGCATGTGTTTTTATAAAGCTTTTATTAGTATAGATGTTTGAAGCCAGAAAGCTTATCTATTAAGCAGACTTGAGTAGTCCGATGCTCGACATACTCCGCTTAAAGTTTGCAGCACATTACGCGGTATTCCGTCTATCCTGTAATCTTAGGTATGTTAGAATATTTCTAAATCAAGCGCGCATTTACTTACGCTTATTTTCCAAAAAATATACCCGTGCATTTGGTTAAACAGGACGAATTGTTTATTTGATCAAGATTTTAGTACGAGTGGTGTGGCGCAGTTTTAAGCTATATGTGAGGTAATGATGCGTATAATATATTCCAATACATTTATGCACAAGGCCATACTTACTTTGGATGGACTTCTTCAAGCACAATACGTGCGTTCGTATATATGTATAGTGTTGTTAACACAAATATAATTCAAATGCAATCAGGACTGTAATTAGGGATTGAAAGCACTGAGGAAAATGGAAGTGGTGGCACCAAATAATTTTGAGCCAGATGGAAAAATATTCTTGATCTCGGAGTAATTTTGTGTTGGCATGTTGACCTCCCATACATCACTCCCATGTCCCCCTCCCATGGGTCTGTGTGTCTGTCTGTTAGTGACAGGCATAGCTCCGGAACCACTGGACCGATTGACTTGTAACTTGGTGTACAGACATCCCTCGGTCGAGTTTAAATATGGGCCCTGTGGGTCAAAAGACCCCCGAGATATAGGGGTCATAAGGTCAGGGGATATCCACAAACAAAGTGATTTGGAAATCCAAGGGAGAGGCTTTTGCCCAGCAGTGGGACATTACAAAAAGCTGATAAAAACAGGTCAAACAAAGACGAAGAGGTTGAATCCTGGGTTTTTACACCCATCTCGCTCAGCTCGCAATCGAGTGTAACAAGTAAATCAATATTCAAAATGACTGCACGGATGGCGTAGAAGTTTAAGTGGACGCCTCGCCGCTGCCACTGCGCCGAGTGTTGTGGGTTCGAATCTCATGCATCCCCCGTGGCACAGGAATCAATGCTAGTGCGGAAGAAGTACTTTAAAAAGAAAAAAATATATATTATACTATTTTCCTCGCATGTTAATGAATCGCTGGGGCGGTTTAGGTGCGTCCACATAGCTGGCGTCCTGGAGATCCATCCAACCGCGCCCTCCTCATAAGCCTTTACTAGTTCACTATATTAGGTTAGATAAGAAACGTTTTCGGTTTCTTAAAACACAATTCACGAACAACAAGTAAACTAGATGTTCACTCATCTTAAAGTAGTATCCTATACTTTGTAAAGAAACGCCCAAAATCTAAACGTCTACTAACGTGATCACTGTTATACTAGCCCCGTCAACGGAATTGCGGGTAGTAATCTTATTAATTGCGTGTGTGCCAATTGTGGTAGTAAACCTACAACTGGCCCACATCAGACGTAACAAGAATGCTTATGAATATAGCCAAATTTGTATAAGTTGTGATCAGTTAAGACATTTAAGGCAAAATAAGTTTAAAACTATTTTACCTTAAGGAAATGTCGTGCCCTTGAGCAAAAAGTAATTAAATTACGAGAAACAAATAAAATACCGTTCTGGTATAAATTGACAAATATCTGGCTAACTTGGTCCGAAATCCTTATAGGTATTAGAATAAATTTGATAATGGTATATATATAATAATAATATCAGCCTTATATTAAACTATCCCACTGCTGGGCACGGGCCTCTTCTCAGTGTGAGAAGGGTTAGGCCATAGTCCACTACCCTGGCCTAGTGCGGGTTGGCAGACTTCACGTATCTGCGAGAACATTATGGAGAACTCTCAGACATGCAGGTTTCCTCACGATATTTTCCTTCACCGTTAAAGCAAGCGATAATTAATGATTTAATACACATATAACTTCAAAAAGTCAGAGATGCGCGCCTTGGATTCGAATCCGAGACCTCTGCGTGGCAGTCCAACGGTTTCCCACTACGCTATCGCTATCGCATAGTGGTATGTCCAAATATACCTAGGATTTTCTTCCAGGATAGACCGATTGCGGAAGTGATCTTACAGAAGATCACAGGCAAACAACCTAGTGCTATGTCCTACGATGCTTAAGGTTTCTAGACTTCTTGTGGAGATAGTGTGCTGTCAGTAGAGAGCCAATTTGATCTTCTGCCTTTTTGAAACGGTTAGCAACGCACTACACAATGACTTCCTAGTGTTGTAAACACCTATAAGCTAAGGTAACCATCAGACGGAATAATGATTCTTCGCCATTTTGGCAGAATTAAAAAACGGTAGGGTCTCTCTAGTGCGTCTGCCCTCGCGTATTGTATTGAGTCTACCATTTGCATATTCTGTATACCTTATTGGAGTTACTTGTGTTCATTGTTCAACAGTCATTGTTTGTGCCTGTCCAAAATGCGATAGCCAACTGTAGAGACCGTTGAACTGTCAAATTAAGTTCAAACCAAGGGGTACGAGGTGCTCTACTTGCATATCCTAATACATGGAGTCCTCAACCGACACGTGGCCAGCTTAATAAACTAGTCTAACTCTTTTTAATATGGAAAACATTTGTGCCCGGCAATTAAAACCAGGGTACATGTTGTATAAGACTACCTCCTTGGCACCATGGCTGGTTTTCTATCATGTCTAATACACATTTGAAGTCTTAAAGAACATATGCTATAGTAATGACGATTAGTGTGGTTATCTTTAAATATCCTTTGTTTCTATATATAATATGTATGTATATACAAAAAAAAAAGTATATATGTATCTTTATCCATAGTCTAGTACCCATAGTACAAGCTTTGCTTAGTTTGGGCTAGATAGTGTTGTGTGTATGTGGTAGAATATTATTAATAGCCTCTTTATTTTAATTAATACAAACATCACCTACATCGGCAGAATCTCATCTCATACCTACAGTGCAATTAGCTTTTTATAATATAGTATTAATAAATTATTATAAAACAAAGCGCCTGCCGCGTCTGTCTATCTGTATGTCTGTTCGCGATAAACTCAAATAGTACTGAACGGATTTTCATTCTGTTTTCACCAATAGACAGAGTGATTCATGACGAAGATTTAGGTGTATAATTTGTTAAGTTTTTGAACTACCTGTGCGCAGCCGGTGCGGGTCGCTAGTAATATAATAATAATATTATAAAACAAAGCTACCGCCGCGTCTGTCTGTCTGTTCACGATAAACTTAAAAACTACTGAACGGATTTTCATTATGTTTTCACTAATAGACAGAGTGATTCATGACGAAGGTTTAGGTGTAAAATTTGTTAAGTTTTTGAACTACCTGTGCGCAGCCGGTGCAGGTCGCTAGTAATATAATAATAATATTATAAAACAAAGCTACCGCCGCGTCTGTCTGTCTGTTCGCGATAAACTTAAAAACTACTGAACGGATTTTCATTATGTTTTCACTAATAGACAGAGTGATTCATGACGAAGGTTAGGGTGTATAATTTGTTAAGTTTTTGAACTACCTGTGCGCAGCCGGTGCGGGTCGCTAGTAATATAATAAGAGTTAATATAATAAGGTTTAGGCCACGCTGGCCTAGTGCCGGGCACGCCACGATCGTGGCGGTAAGTCCCGTGTTTGAGGAATGGCTGGAGAGGCGGCATGGCGCCCTCACCTTCCGGCTGACACAGGTACTGACTGGCCACGGTTGTTTTGGCCAGTTCCTGTGTCGTATACGCCGGCAAGAGACGCCCGGTTGTCACCACTGCGGCGACTGCCGCGACGTTGTAGAGGACACGGCGCTGCACACTTTGGCGGTTTGCCCCGCCTGGGCATCGCAGCGCCGTGAGAGGTCGTGGAACGCTGTCGCTCCTTTTGTGAGGAAGTAATCTCCATAAAGGAGGCGGCGGAGCGGGAGAGGGAGCGTTTGAACCCTCTCCCCAACCGCAGAGCCGGGCGCCGGAGGGCGCGCGATGACCTCCAGCCACCCTGAGGTTTGACCTGGGGGTGGCGGGCTTTGTGGGCCTGCCCGCCATCCGTTCAGCACCAGGTCCGAGAGGCGGCGTGCGTGTTCCCACGCGCGCCTCTGTGTCGAGAGGGGGAGACAGTAGGGAATTTTTGAGCGTGAGTCCTTTGGGTAGGTCTCTTCGGGTAGTGGCCTGCCGTTTCACACGGCGGGCCGTAACCTCGGTGGGGTCGCGACCGCATGCGAAAGCGATTCGCGCGGACCCGTCGATAGTGGTTTTGTCGAGGAACACCGTGGTAGGTTTAGTCGGTATTCCGGGAGGTACATTATCTTTTCAACATCTTTCTTTTACCCCGGCGAGTCCGACATAATCCCTCCGCCCGCCCCCGCGGAGTGATATGCGTAATTGCATTACCCCACGTAAAAACGCTGGCCTAGTGCGAGTTGGCAGACTTATACACAAATATCTTCGAGAATAACATCAAGAGCTCTAAGAAATGCAGGATTCCTCACGATGTTCTTTGTTTTACATCTATCATAAAATTATGTTTGATAATTTTGCATAGGTACATATTACACCTAAACAGGAATAGTGATTTATCAATAATGTGTAAATTCAACTTACGTTGTTCTGACTTTATTATACGATTGTCGCAGAGTTTTTAAGGAATGTTGGTCCCGTCAGTATCTGGACATCTCGTCACAAGAAATTGTGCTAGCGGCACAGCTTCTCCTTTTTCGAAGTGTCGACAACGTATGAGTGTCGCCTTCGTGATGTAAGCACTCTAAACTGCTAGGTAAACTGCAAAAGCTAAGTAGGTATAATTTCTGCGCGATGATAGATATATCATATCGGATCCTATAGAGCAACGGACACGAAGGACAAAACTGGTCATAATGTCCATTGGTGTCCAGCAGCCCACATAAGATTTCTTTTTTGTGATTTTCACAAATTATTTGGTGTATTTCGTGTCCGTCAATTGTATGATTGTTGCCCCGCAACACAAAGTTTAACAAAGGAGGACGTAGACTTTAAAAAGTAACAATTGCCGATAGAGCCAGCACATTTTGTCCGTTGGATAATGATCGTCATCGTGATATCTATCCGCATAGATACTACTATCAGGCAGAACATATCCTTGTTTACCAACTGTAATTTAAAAAGCCATGCTTTACAATCGGCTACAAACAAAATATATTTTATACTAGCTGTTACCTGCAACTCCGTCTGCGTGGAATCTTTTTTTCTCGCGGTATCCTCATCTTTCTAAATAAACCTAGCCTATGTTACTCCTTATAACATCAGTTATCTGCTAGTCAAAGTCCCATCTAAATCAGTCCAGCCATTTCAGAGATTAGCTGAAACAAACAAACAGACAGACAGACAAGTTTTAAAAATTGTTTTTGTTATTGGTTCTGTATATACTTTTATATACATTTAGTAAAAAGCTGTTATTTTGACATTACAAACAGACACTTCAATTTTATTTATTTGTATAGATTGTACTACTCAATTCAGGATATAGGACAGTAAGAATTTGTTTGACGGGAAAATAAATGATAAACAACGACCGCAGCGGAAATAGAGGTTTAAAGCGGTCGTAACTACGATTGCGTGTAAACAACCAGTGTTGTTGTTTACTTATCGTGTTGCCACTAAAATGACCTGTGGCTTCGCGGTATTTCGATAAATAAAAGTATTTTGTTGCTCGCCGGGTGCTGGGCTTGCTTTGTTTTGGTTATTTAGATTTATTGTGAAGGAGGAACAATCCACGTTAGCAGATAAGCTAATATATCGATGGGTATGGGTTAATCTTAGTTATTTACATAGATACGGATATATATGTATATGTGTATCTATGTAAATAACTAACTAACTAACGATTAGTGCGAGTATTTAATTAGTCACGCGCCGCTGCCATTACGTCCCTAGTTGGAAGAAACTTGGTTAATGTGGGTACAATAATTATTAGATATGATTACATGGATGGTTCTGCAACGAGCGTTGTTGGTTCAGTCTAATAGTTGCTCCAAGTTTACGTATTCTGTTAGTTGTTTCAATATTTACACCGTGTTACGGGAATTAATATTAGCGCGGCAGTTGAAAAAGCATTGATATATTAAAGGTATTAAGCTGCCAGTTCAATTGGGAAAGATGAGTAAGGCGACTTCTGCTTTCAATTCACTGTCTCTTAAAGGAGCATGAAGTCGTTACTTATAGGAGAAACACAATAGAACCCTGTTTGGTAGCGACTTTCTCTGAAGCAAAAATACTTCTGCTCTCCAAGTGTGCGAGAAATCCGGTATTCTCACTTAAGCTTATAAGTGGGAATACCGAGTTAGCTTATCTCCCTAAAGTATTTAGGTCACACTACTCTAATCGCGTAATAGTTACATAGGCAACCTAACTTCTTGATATTAAATAATAATTGAAATTAAACTACTATATACGGATTTTAATGCGTTGTTTATTTAACACTCTATTACATAATTTAGAAACTGTTACACTATTATACTATACTATTAAACTTTACTAATTTTAAGCTAATTAAATTATTAAAACTATCAAATCTATTTGTTTTTAAGTTTACACTTTCCCCGACGTTTGACCATGGCTGCTGAAAAGCAACCGAAACGTCGCGTCGGGGAAAGTGTAAACTTAAAAACAAATAGATTTGATAGTTTTAATAATTTAATTAGCTTAAAATTAGTAAAGTTTAATAGTATAGTATAGTAGTGTAACAGTTTCTAAATTATGTAATAGAGTGTTAAATAAACAACGCGATAAAATCCGTATATAGTAGTTTAATTTCAATGAATAACATTTGCGTAAACAGAAGACAATATTATTAAATAATAAATTAAGTAAACTAGTATATTGGCCTCAATCTTTCTCACATTAAAATGTAATCTGTGTAATCTCAAGTATATGATGTCATCTTTTAACTAAATAATTTAATATTTTACAGGTAATGGGAGTATTATTGGTGATATTATCATCAGTTGATAACGGCGGTGATGTTGAAGAACACAAAACACAGCGACATTTCAACCGAGCTATGGCAATGAGGTCACTGCGTGGTGTCGCGTTACCGGGCTCCCGCGGTCGCAAGAAAGGCGGTTCCTAAACCCATCGTCACATCACTAGCGATAACCTGAGTTTATGATCTCTGGATGTGTTCCTAAATTGAATTTCTGTTTTTTGTTTTATTTTGTTATGTACCAGATGTACAAGTTACTAAGCGTAAGGACAGTATTTGGTGAAACAAAATACCAGTTGAATTAGTTCCTAAGTTTATTTTCACATTTTTACATGTACCTACAGGATCCGTGGAGGCGATATGTTTTTAAGACCTAGTATGGATCCACTTTAAAAAAATTATTATGTAGAGATTGTGAACTCAGGATATGTTATGGACGTCGTTCATAATGCAAACATTTAAGGCTTGATAAAAAATTACGAGTGATGTCTTAAGCTACAATGTTATATCATTAATCGCTATTGGTGATCAGTGGGATGAAACCGATGAATTGTGGTACTGTTCTGTTGAATTTGCATTTTCTTTTTTTTGTACCAAAAATAACATATTATATTTCATCAAGCTAACTCTTATTTCAAGAATTTCGTGCTTTAAATGCAAAGTTAGCTGAAATGATTATATGCGGCGTTTACTTAAAATGTTATTTAAGTTTTTGTGTCATCACAACGTGTACAATTAGCTGATTGTGAGAAGAATATATAATGTTGCTATAAAATAAAAAGTCTACGCCAAAGAGGTGAACCAAATCTATAGATGCCATAGACAAAACGCGTCGGTTAACTTGATGGAAAATATAGCTACCTATTTTGTGTTGTGATTATAACTAACTTCAGATGCTACGACATGTTAACGGCTGGTTGTGCTAATAACTTATTAATATTGTTATTATATTTATGTATTTACGATTTAATGGAACAGTACTATCAATAGAGGCTAATGTACAAATATTCTTTATGTGAATGTGACCAGAACGGTCTTGCCATGTCTTATTTGATCTCTGCTTCGTAGTCTATATCACGTCGCGATACAGATGTGGTGTATCCTTATAGCAGTTTGGAAATATTTAAAACAAACGCCTTTTCAGTATATTTACCTTTTATAAAATACGATGTACAATAAATCCGCTCCGTTCTCGTTTAATATATTTGTATCTTAAGATAAGATTGTTCTTATTTTTAAACAGGAGAAAATGCTTTTTGGTAAGCAATAATAGTTAAATACTATTTGTAGCTAGTTAATAATATTCGAATAATGAACAAGCTCGAATTTCAAGGTTAATAGCGCTGTAATGAGATGTGTAGTCGTGTACTATGCAAAATTGTAATCTTCCCATGTTGAACAATAAGTAAAGCTGCTATGTATAAGGAGTGTACACGTAACCTGCCAAGTTTGAGGAGGACGTCGGTTGCCTTGCAATGAGCGTATCACTTTTTGCCACCTAGTCATTCACTTAGACAAGTTGGCCCGCGCAGCGCCGGGGCCGGAGTGTGTATGTCGTTTAGTAGTGCATGCAAAATAAACTTGTTAAGTGTTCGTAGCGTCTAAGGATTTAAAAACGGAGGAGCAAGTCTTAAATTCGAGATTGGTAAAAAAATGTACCTGTTTTCAGTGGTTCTTTTGTTAATTTTTGACTATTTATAATACATGATTGTCCTAGCATCTATTTTTTGTATTCTTTTTCCTGGTCCTACACTGTAATTCAACGATTTACAACATAATATAGCTCCTGTATAGCACATTTAGTTTATATAGAATCAATGATACGTGTGGCGAACTTCAGATGCAGTAGGTAAGCGATTAATCGACAAAGCATGGCTGTTTGCGTAATTTCAAATTGCGGTCTGTCTTTAACATGATTACCATATCCTTTCATCTTTTTAAAATAAGTATATAAATAATTGAGAGAATATCGTATTTAACACGAAACGAATACTAAAAGGTGTACCATGAGATTTTATCTGAAACAATTCAACACAATCACAGGCGCATGCTCATTAATCTCACAAACAGATTATAAGCACAGAAACTACCAGGTAGCAGCTAACACACACTAAACACAAATTACTATCTGAAAATCACCACAACCCAAATTATATTAGACTCACCAAACTTCAAAATGGACTGGGACAGAACTATACTTAAAGACAAAACAATACATCATAATAGACCGGACGTCACACTACACGACAAGCAAAATAAAGTTGTACCTATATCTCATAGACGTAGCCATACCCAACAAAACAACTTAAATTCCAATCATACTAGCAAACTTATCAAGTACGCAGATTAGACCATTGAAATCAAAACCCAGAGGCGAGTTCAGACGGTCAAGACATACCTACTCATATCCAGCACAGGCGTCATACCTAAAACACACCATACAAGCCCTAAAATTATTAAACATCCATCCTCTCACATACACACTATCTACTACAGAAAGCAGTTATCTTAAATATATGCAGGATCGTCAGAAAGTTTTATCTATAGATACATCACACCACCAGAGCATGCAAACAATTGTTTTAAATATACTTCACTGCAAGCTTTGTATCTTAGACACAAACGGATTTTGTCAATATAATTATGTATATTAGTTTTACAACCCCCACTTACGCCACGCTGCTTATCTCTTTCAGGTTTGGTGGTTAGATTACTAACCACTTATTGTCAGGTCATTTAAAACTATTTAAATACAATCTATTGATAATTTGCTTAGCTATTATGTTTTCTTGAGTCCTTATTGACCGTATGATTTGGAACTTTAGTGATAAGGTGCGTCATTTTGATAAGTAGGTACATCTATCCATAAAAGTCGTGCAGTGCAAATTTATCCATGGAGTATTTTTAAATTCAATAATAAAGGTAAGAATGTTTATTATGTTCCAATTTTAATGCTTATTTCTCGTTTGGTATTTATTGAGTTGATATATTTATGATAAAAATATATATAATCTTTTATACTTTTCTAAATAACGTCTATAATAAGGTGTTGTGAGAGATTTTGTAGTCTGGAGTCAGACGAAGTACGCTACAATAAACAGAAAACTCCAATGGTCCTCAGTGATATATCCACTGGGCTTTAGCCAACCCGATGATGTATTTGACTCAGATAATGACAAACCGTTATCAAATTTAGCCTGTTCTTCTGCTCGTTATGTACCTACCTACTACAAGTGTTTCAAGGAAATCTAATCATACAATTGTGGTTGAACTGACATGATGAAATATAAAAGGTTGCAGAAATGGTGGTATCGAATTTATTTCCATTTATTGGACCGCTGTTAGAAACTTCTTTTTGGTGTAAGAACTGCAGAAGGAATAGGAGAGACCGAGCAGGGTTGTGACAATTTTTACTTAAATGAACATAATTTATTAAAAAAACATACCACGATTATGAACTCTTTGCCTCAATGTAGCTCGATCCTTACTCTTTTGAAAGCAGTCATCAGAGTCATTAAATGTTATAAGGTATCTGAGAAAATTCACGAAAACTGAAACTACTCCCTTTGTCACAACTCTCCTAACACCGAGGTAAGTTGTGACAGCTGTATATCTAGACTATATTTAAAAGATAAAATACTTTTACAGGCATTATAAACAAAATACACGATTTTTTTTGTATAAAAGTACTTTAATTATCATTTGGCATAATTGTAGGAACTACAATAACATGAAACATTAACATAACAAGTATTAAATCTTTTGTAAGTAATTATGGCATCATTACAAGATCAGTCGTTTTAAAGTCAGTCAAAAATCATAATCTAATCTGATAAACAATTATGACCGACGTATTGCAGCTCGCTCCCAGTGCAATCTTCGTGAGCCAGCCTTTGCATCCCAGGCACTGAATCCACTTCTCATTTGATCTGCTATTGACTTAGGATTCAAGGCAGCGCAAGCAAAAACAATCATTTTCTGCATCTTCTTCGGCACTTTCACTTGTTAGTCTTCTTCTTGGCTTTTTAAGGTTTATTCTTTTCTTCGCTTAGAACACGCTCTTTCACACTTTTTATCTTTCTACTGGCTTCTATGGCAGCTATTTCATCCTTGGTAGGTGTGTCGGCTAGCACAGCTGATTTAATCTTGCGTCTATTAGGTTGGTTTTTTTTTCTTGGTGAAGCTTTTGGCAACGGCCTTACTGATTCTGGCGAGAACACATCAGAAGTAGTGGCAAGAGGAATACGAACTGTAGACTTGGAGACAACGGGTTCATTTGCGTTATTGCTTGCAAAGATGGATTGCTAGAAGATGTCGTGGTTTGGTCTGTGGATGTACATACATACATACATTCACGCCAGAGGGGTAAGCAGAGATTACGGATTTCCATTTGCTACGATCCTGACACACTTCTCTGGCTTCATTCACTTTCATAACATTCCTCATACACGCTCGCCGGTTTAAGCTGGTCTTAATCTGGCCTTTATCCAGAACATCTCCGATCTTATCAATAAACGTTCGCCTAGGTCTTCCCCTTGCGACTGTTCCATTCACACTAGCCTTATAAACTTTCTTAGTCAGTCTTTTCTCGTCCATTCTTTCTACATGAACAAACCAGCTTAACATACCTATATTTTCTATTCTTGTCACTATATCCACTTTTATATATATTTCTCAGCGCTCTTATTTCTACAGCATTTATTCTGCTCTCATGCTTCTTTTACCATACCCAACTTTCACTTCCATGCATAAGTGTAGGCTCTAATAGTCCTCTAAGAACAGCCAAACGTGCCTTTTCCAAAACATTTCGACTGTTCATAAAAGCGCGCATCAAAGAGCACCATTCACTTTATTGCCAGCAATCGTTCTCCTTTCAATATCTCCCTCGTGTGTACCATCCCTTGTAAACAAAGTACCCAAATATACAAACTCTTTCACTTGCTCCACTTGTTCTCCATCAACCATAATATTGCACATCGTCATGCACTCCTCCTTAACAAATACCATGTTCTTGTCTCATCGTTTTCAACTGGTCCGATAGTTGGATTTGGCGTAACAACTCTTGCTTCATTGTTTTCTACTGTACCAATTGTAGGATTTGAAATATGGGGTCTGTTCCCTACATTGGCCGTAGTTTCTTGAACACTTGACGATTTCTCTGGTTCTGGATTGGGCAAAATAAACCTAAATAGGAGAGTTGTGACAGCGTGTCACAACTCTCCTAGGTGCCAAAAATCACGACCTGATCGGAATAATAATTCGTAATTTCGAAACAAGATGCAAATACAGCAAGACAATGCCAAGCTTTGAAACTTCAAAACCACACAGTCTAAGCAAAAATAGAATAACCACGTGAATGTAATATGTCACGATATACCTAAATAAAATCAAAATTTTGATAAAATACTTACTTTTCGTTTTTTTTTTTCATGCAGAAATTGTACTCACGCAACCACTTGTCGTACGCCTCTGGCGCGTACTGCGTCAAGTAGCGCGTCTCTAAAGAAACAATCGTGCGCTGTTGCCAGCTCGCTAACGGTCATAGGTTCTGAGAAATCGTCTTTGTCACAACTCTCCTCTGTCACAACTTGCCTCGGTCTCCCCTACCATTCAGATTTCGGTCAATTGTATACAAAAGTCTTTCGTAGAAGTGTTTACTAAGGTCTCCGCTCATCAGCTCAAGCTAAAACCGCAAATAATGCATCAAACGCTTTCCCAATAACTCTGCAACACCTTCTCCTTTACTAGTTTAGATAAAATAAGGCCAAAAGCCAATAGAAATACGCCTAGAAAATAATATGCATCAACCAGAGCGATCTACTTCCCGAAGATACGCTAAATACAGCACTAAAGGATAGTTTAGCATGTACTACATGGCATTGCAACACCTGTAAAGGCGATCTTTATATCTGCAAAGACAAAACATGTGTATAAAAAATAAATTATTTTTAGATTTTGTCCATAATTCATGATTTTGCATTGTTTACTTATTATGCCTAGAGCCACGGTGGTTAGTAGGTAAACTAATCACCTTATTCCTTGAAAGCCTTATGTGGTATAAAATCGTTTCATTGTTTTTCTTTATCGATATACCCTTATTAAAATAATTAATAAATTATTTCATTAATAAAATAGACTATATGAAAGTGTGGCTGAAAGAGTTATAGTGCCCAAGTGTACTCGTGCTCTACAGCTAAGCTTTCTATATTTTATATAAGCGCCTCTAGTGGAATTTTAGTCAACTAACTAAAGTGTATGTGATGCATTAAATAAAGCTATAAAAACGCATGGTAGACTCGATGGCTGATTATGTTATCTCGTTTCAACTAAGCTTGCCAAACTGGCAAAACCAGCTAAGCCATCTACGCTTTCTCTATAACAAAAGTTATTCTAACAGATTTAAGTCTGTAAAATTTTGGATACCTATTCCAAAGCACAAATAACTGCAAATAGCTCATGGCAGACCTCTTTCGGGTTTATTGCCTCAATATAAGTACCTCATTATACTTTCAACAAGTCAATTTGAAAGGATAAACACTTACCCTGAATTCCTTGCAATGTAGTATAGACGTGTTTGTATAATCTCGTTACAACAATATTTTTGTGATATTAATTTTAATTCTAATTCGATATTGATTCTATCTGTATATAGAATTTATGTAAAGGGCACCTTTTCAATTGTAAATTTCTTGCCGATATTCAGAATGAAGACATCCAGATTTATTTTAGTGTTAGGGTGGCGCCAGGTTATATCGAGCTGAGCTTGATATTTAATGGTTCTAATATATCTTAAGTATTCTTCAGTGGAAAATCTTATCGTTGCCAATTATTTGGTGGTACGAATGAGCTGGCCGGCTAGTATGGTCGCGGAAGTACGACCCAGTAGTTGTAACACTTTTACTGCGTTTCGTCCAGAAAATAAGAGTACGGCAGGCTCATATTCCTATCGCTTTCCTTGATTACGAATCTAAATCACATTGAACGATGTAATTCAGGCGCCGTTTACGTTTCTGGATCAATGGTACTGTCCCACAAGGATATATAGAAACAACTATAAATAAAAAATTATAATGTATTTATTATAAAATGTATACATGTAACTGAAAAAAAAAGAGTCCGCCTTACTTTCACTTAAGCCATCTCAAACATCTAAGCAGAAAACAATGCCAAATATTCCATATTTGAATGTACAATTAGAATTTTTTTTTATTAAGTAGGCAATTGATCATTACTTATACCTAGATAACCAAAACAATAGCTGTTCAAAATAGCGTAGCGATCGTATTAGAGCTGTTTTTATGTCTTGATCGATACTGTTAGTGATGTGTTCTTCTTAGGCGGCGATGTCGTGGATGCCTAGGCGAAATATGTCGTGCTGTACGAAGAATGAGTCTCCGAGTGGCTTCAATACAAAAGTTTGCATGTACGGGTGTGGCGGATCGTCGTCGCACTGTAATGAATAAATACACAACATTTTAATTTCGCTTAAAATAATTTAGGCGGAGGGTTTCGAGGTAGACATATGGGTGCAAGAGGTTAAGTACAACTGCCCCGTTCTTCATTTGAAAACACTTGATTATATAATCAAGTGTTGTCATTTATATAAATTATGGCAACAATCAGATACGTCGATATGTTCACGCCTCTATATTCCTATAAGTCCAGGCGAGTTATTTACCTTTCATTCATTCATTTTACCAGACATTTTTTTTAACCCAATATGAGCTTATTGTTTATCGGGCACGTTGCCAGATTTTGTATTGCTACTAATAATTACCTAACAGGAAAACCCAATAACACGCGGCCCGGGACTAGGACCCAGGAATCCTCAATTGTTCATAAACATAAACCCAATCTTCTTAAAACATTCAAACATGTTGACTGAGCTTGATTAATCCGTAATATTTATTTATTTACGAACGAGCAGCCCAAGCTGATATATATTATGTGTTAATAACCAAATGTGTTTGCTACTCGATAGCAAAACAATCCTATCAATAAAAGCAACAGCTTCAGCTTCTCTTTACTTATCTATACAATTAACTTTATATAAAATTAAAATGGTAACGCCTGTCCCACTGTTCAGTCATATATTATTTTCATAATTGTATTTTAATGTAACAAAATCAATAACAAGTAAAAAAAGAAAAAAAAAAAAAAAAAAAAAAAAAATAACAAGTACATATGTACATACATGGCGCACAATACGGTTTCTGTAGCTGTCCATGAGTAAGACCGCCAAGTGCGACGTCCTTGCCAGTGAAGTATAAGCTTTCTCTAAATTACTATTCAAATACCTAGTAATATTTTTTTAAAGGAATTACTTTTAACAAGAGATCTCTCATCCGTACCCTAAGTAGCAAATTAATTCAGAAAAATATAAATATACACAATACCTATACCTATTTTGGATGATATTTGAGAATCACAATGAACCTACAAATCGCCGTATTAGAAATGTGGATCACTGTACCATTGGTGCAGCCAATGTAATTTAAAGATATTTTTAGTTAGTTTACCCAAACTTTAGTCCATTATTTAGGATACTGAACTATCAACAGCTTACCATTTTTAGCTACTAAACTATCCATTAGTAAATGGTTCGTATATTTATTGCATAGACAAAACAGAACTATTCCACTGTAACAAGCTGTCCTATACTCTCTTGTATGCTATAATATTGTTGTAACTTTGCACAATTCCGAACATATTATTACCAGTGGGACAAGTGCCTTATTTTAGTAGAATAAATATAGGACAAATTGCATTAGACATAAAACCTAATAGTACTAATTCAGCACAGCAAAAAATCTGGCACATCGCTCAGCTCAATTGCAAACAAAGGTAAGTCTAATTTTTATCACATACATAATAAAAACATGGTAGTATGTAAGCTGACTAGATATCATTATTGTAAAAGGACATAGGTCAATAACAGTATCATTAATCATAAAAGAAGAAATAAATTGCATACAAAATAAAATGTGGTTCATGCAATGTTAAAATTAATATACTTAATTGGTGTATTGTGAACACATTGTATTAAAACATGAATAGCATCTATTAAATCAAGCAGACTGTAGCCGTGGTGTACTTTCAAATATCAAACCCTTCTCAGACAAAGAGGTCTGTATCCAGCAATGGGACAGTTTTTATAAGGCTGATATTATATTCAATAGCTGGCACAAATTAATGGTGCTAAGTAATAATAAAACAGTAGATATTTAATAATATTTACTCCTCATAGAAAAACTTTAATATTATTATTATTTAATAGAGAAGTAAAGTGCTATATGCAATCATTGTTAGCAAAACAATACTTACATTGCACAATATTGCTGGCTAATAATAGCTTTGTCAACCAATTACAAATATTTAATCAAGAATTTTTGATATTTAATTATTAACATACCACCCTATCAGATTTTATATCAGTGTAGCACTTGATTGCCATACATAAGAATAACTAAGAACCTTTAACTTGAGTATAGCAATTTCTAATTCCTAGACAAAATTAGTGATTAGTTAAAGTATTAATATTGCTTTGAGATCAATCATCATGTTAGATAAACATAACTACTAAAACACAAAGTTACCCTGTCAGGAAAGGAATTATGTGCTAAAGCAGTGTACATAGTGCGTATCTAAAAGCACTAGAGACTAATCTTACTTTGTATCTGTAGATAAAAGAAATTAGACGTTGTGAAGTGCCAGCCTGAACATGTCGTGCTCTACATAGAATGAATTTCCTATTGGCTTCAGTACAAACGTTTGAAAGTACGCATGGGGTAGGTCGTCATCTGTCTGTTGTAAACGTAATTAAATATATTAAAGCTAGTATTTTTACTCCATATGTTTAACTTATTACTAAGCTGAATAATTATGTTGTTCTGTTAGATTAGTTAGATACTAATATTGATCTCTTATAGGAAAACATAATTCTTAAATTGGTTATATTCAAAACATTATTATGAATAAAATTAGATACCTTGTATTATCTTGTATCTATTTAAGTATAATTTACTTTTATGAAGGCAAATAACAATTGTTATAATAGCATAACATTTCTTATATTCCTCATAAGTACAAATTTAACACTAAGTGCTTACTAGATAGTAATGTGAGATTAAGATTCATACAGTTATAAAATCAAAAGAGATAAATATTAACTATAACAAACATCATCCCAATTTTGTCCCTTTTAATGTTTAGTACTTACGCCAATCAATCGGTCTTTAATGAAACATCCAATTCTAAGGAGATCTAATTGTGTGTCATCATACAGAAATGAGTGGTGAGAGACTATATTTATTACTTGCGTAATTATGTTGTAATTTCTTCTTCATCTTCCAAAGAAAATAGAATATTAACAGTGATATTATTTTGTGAATTGGATGTTACATGACCAAGTACAATCTGTTACTACATTAATTTGCTTAAGACATACAGTATTTAGCTTAGCATGATATAAGCTTAAAGATTTTATTGAATGTAGCAGGAACTGTTTGGAACATACCTGAAGTTGTCCAAGTACATTAATTAGTACTCCACCGTCAAACATTGGCTGTGAGTCAACTGCAGTTATAATTCTTCCAATTTTTTGAAATGCCAGGCTCTGAAATATGAGACATAATTAATCAAATTTATGTTTAATGACAAATACCTTAAGTTGATTGGTAACTAATATTAATATTGGGGGTTGCCCTCATAAACAGAAAATACATACACCCACATTTCACCTCTTGAGTGTCTATAAAGGGAAGCCCTTTATTGCCTCTACTGGGCACAGTAACATGACCATAATAAGATCATGCTACTACTGTGTCATATTAGGTATTTCATGATTGCACAGAACACAACACTTTGACTTTGACGCAGAACTTGCATTTTGCAGGGGCAGTCTACATGCTAACTTCTAATCAAATCAATCATTAATATCAGTTTGGAGGCACAATATATTTTCTGTCAGCAGTCTAGTGTTGTTTAGCCAAATATACATTTTTATACATTCCTGCCTGCTGGCACTGAAGTTAATTAAAAACTGATTTTGTCTATGAAAACAAATGTGTGGTTAAAAATTATAGCTAGAGAAATCTCGGTTAAATTACAACTAAGTAATAAGATGACCAATTACACTAATTCTTTGCCTAACTGAATGTTTACTTACTTACCGTACAGAAGATTTCAATAGTATAATTATACAAATTTACAATAACAATATATTATAATTATGACTGCAACAAGTAGAAACAACAAATAAACTACTAACTAAGATACAATACATGCAGTCAATACAATGCTAATAGATATGCATCAAGCTGTGTTGTAGAAATTTCTTTTATTCAAATTGACAGTTCGATGTCATTGAACCATTGAAGATAAATACATTTGATAAGAAAAATGACCAGTAATACATACATTTAACTTTTCCATGATTTTTACTGCACCCTGCAATTGTACACCTTCAAATGTCATGAAGGAGGTTTCAACCTGAAATAGGAATTAATGACAACATATAATTTATACGTATAAGTCATGATCAGAGGCTCCATCAGGGTTAGTTAATATACATGAGTCATATTTGTTTTGATTAGCTTATGATACCAATTTTTTACTTCTATTTTTAGCAATCAGGTGGAAGATTATACGTAAAACTTGGATAAGTTACAAAATAAGGGATTTGACTCGTAAAAAGTTCATTTTCGGCGGGAGTACAAGTTAACCTCAAATTACAAAATATGTGTATAATACAAAATACATGACGTAGCTTTGATGTACAAAGAAATCAAAGTGTACACGTAACATGAAGGAATAATACTCACATTATACATATTAACCAGGTTTGGTCGTTGTGCCGGATCGTCAAATAGTGTGTAATATTGCTGGACGAACCCTTTTCCAATAGCATCATACTGTGGATTGAGCGCCATTATGACGAACTATATTTACCTAAATTCCACTAAAATCACCTATAATCACTGGTATTGGTAAAATGCAGGTATTTTACGGGCCTTTCGCATACCCTGGAGCCTTTCTTTTTGTCGCTCAGAAAAAATGGCAAACCGTTTCTGGTGTTGCCGTATAACATTTTTGTATTTAGCTATTCTATCAATCATTCAGTTTCTTACACGATTTGCACCCGTCAAAATGACTAAATAGTAAGTATTTGTGCTATGTCACACCTCTATTCATAGAACTTAGTATTATAGTTCATTCGCATTTCGCTCAATTATCATGGCGGCTAGATTGTTTACGTTCTTGGATTGACTTGAAAGATTTTATTTGACGTTTTTCACATTTTATGAGAAATTTGGTTATTTATGTGTGACTAATTACATTACATATTTACAAAAATGTCTTTAGCTGATGAATTACTAGCTGACTTAGAAGAAAATGACGATGGGGAATTGGAAACTCTTATCGAGAATAAAATGGAGGTGGACCATGAGTTTGCTGTGCCATATCCTGTAATACCAAAAGAAGAAGACATTAAAAACGTTTCTATCCGAGAATTGGCAAAATTGAGACATTCAGATCGCTTAAAACGGGTAAATATAATTCATATACATAGGAATATTATATTGTGATCCATAAATCATGCTTTTACTCAAGTATGAAGCAAGTTCTGCTAGTTATTATGATATGATTTGTTTTCAGGTAATGACAGAAATAGAACACAATATTGGTAATAACAGGCAAAAGGTCGAGGTTACAGGGTTAATGGAAACAGATCCTGAGTATCAGCTGATTGTAGAAGCAAACAATATAGCTGTAGAAATTGATGGAGAATTTGGTAGGTTCCTGCTCTTGTTTATTCAATATTAGACTAGACAATTTACCGATCTTCGTTTGATCAAAACATCTAAAGTAGTGCTGTGATATATTTTTTATGGAATTGCCTCTTATTGGTTAAGGTCTTGTCTTTCTATGTTAGCATGAAGCCCAAGATCTTCAAAAGTAGTCAAAAATTTATAAATATGCCAAAATAGATTGTTTTTTGACTATTTTAAAAATAACACTACAAAGACAAATTGTCTTTTGTTATATCTACTCCTATCTTGCTCTACAGCAGGTAATGCAATATACTTAATGATTTATATAAGTAATATATGTTTAATATTATGTTAATTCTTATGTAGAAAACCACATAAAGATTATATCTTTGTTAGGCTCACATAAGACATAAATTCCATTTTTCAGCTATTATCCACAGATATGTTCGGGATAAGTATCAGAAAAGGTTTCCAGAACTGGAATCCCTAATCATATCACCACAGGACTACATACGGTCTGTGAGAGAACTTGGCAATGATCTGGATCAGGCAAAGAACAATGAAATACTGCAAAGTTTCCTTACTCAAGCAACTATTATGATTGTGTCTGTCACTGCATCTACTACACAAGGGTAAGCTATACAATTCCACAACTACCATCTTAGTCTCCCCGTGAACATGGCTGCTGTAAAGCAACCGAAATGTCGGGGCAAAGTGTAAACTTAAATATAAATAGTTTTAATTAGAAAATATATAGCTTAAATAGTAGTAAAATTCAATAATAGTAGTGTTAGAGTTTTCAAAATTAGGTAATAACAGTGTTTAAAGTAAAATAAACAATGCAATAAAATCCGTATAAAGTGTTTAATTTCAATATACAATTCAACTTATATAATGCATTTTATGGTAATCAGTTATGACTAACCAGTAAATGGATTTAGATTTAAACATGGATACAGACCATAATATTTATTATGGAATAACTTATGATGCTTAAAAATGGTACCTATGGTTTCTTCTCAATATCAGGATTTGGAAGAAATTATCTTTTTTAGAACACAGCTACGTAAATTATCACTTGTTAAATAATATCATGGCCATCTAGAATCCAGTATTGTATTTATTGACTTTGTATTGTTAAAATTGATGTATTTTATTTTAGAAAGTTATTGACAGAAAAAGAACTTGCTGAAATCAATGAAGCATGTGACATGGCCTCAGAGCTGAATAATTTCAAATCAAAAATATATGAATATGTTGAAAGCAGAATGGCTTTTATAGCTCCAAATATTACTGCTATTGTTGGTAAGTTGTTTTATACATAGACTATATGTATACTTCCTCATTACATTTATCCATTACACTAAGCACCTATCCATTAACATATTTATAGTTATTAATCATGCTTGATCCACTGCATGTAATATTATAACTCGGAAAGCATTTAAAGCATGTAAAGCCGTTGGTTCTGCACCTGGTCTCTCTCCCATTGTGTGGGATTGCAGAGATAGGGAACAGCGAGTGTACTTGTGTTTGTGCACATACTTGTCCACTATAATATCTCCTGTGCAGATGGCCAGTGACCGTTAAGATTGGCCAATGTGATCAAAATTTGGTCTGGAGGACATTATTATTATAATACTAAAAGCTGAGAAATGAGATGACCAAACCTTTTGAGTTTGACTGCCTGGTGAAAATCAGTTACCTACTAAAAGATTTTTGTCTATTAGTACAATGTTAAAATAATAGTTGGTCAGCAACACTATATTTGAAAATGTGTATATATTTTGGCTTTGTATTCTCAAATTTACTTTTATGACAAATAAAATAATCTGTATTACACAATAACTCCCTAAAAATGGACGACCTTGTTGAATAATTAAATAAAATGCTAATATTGGTCATTCATTTTAAGAACTGCCATAAATGTAGGACTATTGTGTTTGTGTGGCTCCTTATTTGCTACTCCTAAAATGTATTATTGGCTTTCAATGGCATCTAGAATGTAGGTCAAGCTGTATTTACTATTGTACAAATTATATTATGTTTTGCTTTGGACGTAAAGTTATTTTTAGTGAATTATTATTAATAATTCATAAATGTTTTGAGAATATTGAATTTGATTCTGTGAAGACTACTTTTATCTTTACACATTTTAACTTTTAACACACAGAAAAAATTGCTTTGGTGTAAGGTGCTAAGGTGTAGCAAGACCATCCAACAATTCTCGTTACTAGTAATAATATGCTTTTGTTAGTAGCACCAAAAAGTGTGTAGCAAATTTATGGAGGCTGCTACGCTGCGCTATAAAATGGTTTTCCCAACATTATTAATTAAGATTGAGCCATGTAACCTAATATGAATGCATACATTTTAATCTGTTGTTTAATTTTCTAAGGTGCATCAACAGCGGCAAAGATCCTAGGAGTGGCTGGTGGCTTATCAAAACTGGCTAAAATGCCATCTTGCAACATCCTGCCTCTTGGTCAACAAAAGAAAACATTATCGGGATTCTCTCAGGCCGCGGCGTTACCTCACACCGGATTCATCTATTTCTCCACAATCGTACAAGATACTCCACCTGTAAGTACAAAATCTATATACTAGCAACAAGCGTTTAACTAAAGAGGTTAACAATGGTAAAAAGCTACTGTTTAATATACAAACATACAGACTGATGCCTCTTTATCTCCTGGCAGAGAGTTTTTTCCGAACCGTTAAACCAATACCATGCTACAGCTGAAAATATCCTAACAGAAAAACTCAATAACACACTGTCTGACCTAATAATCGAACTGTGTACATCACGATCGCACGCATATACACGAGCAAACTTATGCCACAGAATTAACAAGGCAAAAATAATTATAATATTACTGTTTTAGGAGCTACGATACAAAGCAGCCAAGCTAGTATCAACAAAGATAACGTTAGCAGCGCGTGTGGACGCCTGCCACGAGAGCACAGACGGTAGTATCGGTCGTGCTCTGCGAGAGTCGATTGAGAAGAAACTGGACAAAATGCAGGTAATAGCGAGTTCCTTCATACAATCTTCACATTTTCTTCTGTTTTATAGGTATACTCCTTACTTACCACAAATATTTGCTGCAAGTGCATTAAAAAAATTTAATCTAATGATGTAGGCCAGCGGCCTACACCACTCGTTATTCTTTTTTTCTAATTCGTTACTTCTACTTTAATTCACTACTAAAAAAAAGAACATAACCTTATAAAATTTACCTACATTTTATAGACGCAATGATAAATAAAAAGAAACCAGTTTTCAACAATTATTATTTATTATAATGCAACTTGTTTTTCTTAAGAACGTGTACTACTAATTGGAATGGAGTTTGAAGCTATGTAAAAGATTATTGTCCAGTTCACTTGAGTCCTAATATTTTAAAGGGTAAATTGCATATACATTAAAAATAGTACATTTAACACTAGAGGGCGTCCTATAGCAGAATTAAGAGGATGTTATATCTGTACTATATATACAGTTTATAACTCAGCTGCCTTTTTCATAAGTAAAGTGAGAATAATACTGTTATGATGGTCCGGCAACATAATTATATATTTTTACTTTCATAATTATGTATTTATGTTTTTGCAATAAATACGTTCCATTTATCCAGGAACCACCACCAGTAAAGTTCGTGAAGCCATTGCCGAAGCCAATAGAACAGAGTCGCAAGAAGCGCGGCGGGAAGCGCGTGCGCAAGATGAAGGAGAGATACGCCATGACAGAGTTCAGAAAGAACGCAAACCGGCTTAACTTCGCCGACGTGAGTGTAACGTTTGCCTTTTATACTATATTCGATTACTTTATTAATTAAGCATTACTTTTAAGAAACGCGACTCGTTTCTTGATTGTTCGTAGATTCCAATGAAACAATTTTATTTTCTATGTAATGTTCGGCATTAGGTATTGTGCAGGACTTGACTGAAAGCGAAGGTTAGATAAGCAATAAAACTTGCCGAAGGTCCTACTTAGACCGATACATTTACGATTGATGCATTCGAATGATACAGTCGTATTAGCCATAGCCCAAAACGAATGTTAATATCGCTAGGTTACATATGCAAATATTAGGCAAGACCTAAAAAATATATTAAATATTGTCTGCCATGTAGGAGATTTTATAGTATGACGGGCATGGAGACCTAATAAAAGTTGATCATTGCCTGAATCTCTACGAAACATCGTTGAGACTTGAAATCACGGTCTATTGGCAACAACCAATCTGTCAATCATGCCACCATCGCATCAACTTACGAATATTCGAATATGATTCGAATCAGTGAACGAATTGATCAATATTCGGATGCAGAATCATACATTTTTTATTTTTTAACCTTTACTGCTGCTTTTGTGGGGTTCTAAAATACAATCACAATCGACCGCAGTGACTAGTGACTTAAAAAAATTACATCAGAATAATATATCACGCACCCAACGAAGTGGATAAGTCGTTACAATTAACTGTTTATTGTAGAAATAAATAAAATCCGATGACGTTTTTTGATCCCACATCATAAATAATTAACTGAAAATTCAATACCACTTAATGCCGTGATGAAGACGATTATAAAGACATTTTAATTAGTGAGGTACCTATCACATTCGCAGTAATGCCGAACATATAACATGTTTTCTAAAGAAACAGCCATTACCGGGTGGATAAAGCGAGAGCCGCATCTATATTGCACACAGACATGTTAATCACGTCGAAATAATTGATGGTGTATTATTTGCGCTTGCGCCGGTGTTCGTGGAATCCTTGCAGTAAATGTGACGTCACGCTCGGCGGGCCGCGGCAGATGCGTTGAATTTCAAATCGTTCGGCCGAAGTGGCCCGCGCTGTTTTTTCGCGCGGCTCAAATAGACCGGAACACGACCTGTTGAAGCGCACGGACGTCCGTGCCGGCCCCGTTGCGCGTGCGCCTACTGCCATTTGCAATCATACACACTGACTAAAGTATTGTTGAGCTTAAAAATTATGTTTACAATTAAGAATTTGCACAAAACCAGGAAACACGAGAGAGATTATTAGGATTCAACGATTTTAAAATATTTTTTCTCATGCTTGACGTGTAATTTCATTTCTTTATTTACATATGTTGTAAAGGATAATATGCAAGTATCACATGAAGGAAAATAATAAACGGTCAACAAATATTTGCATTCTTATCATTGATTAAAGTTTCGGTATGTAAAACTTTAGGTTAGGTTTTTGTTATGAACCAAGTTTATTGACGAACTAAATGAAGCTATCTGGTTATCCTTGTAGCATAAGTATGAGCTTACAGCTGAACACGAAACCGGAATCGATCTGCCAGATCGTGTAAAACTTTATATTGATATTCCAGGGTACTACGGCTATTACGCGGCTGCTATCCCTTAGTCATTCACAACAACTGCTAGAAGAAAGTGTGACCAAAAGTACGGTTACACACAAAAAACTGTTATGAGTTATGACTGTCATAAGTTATATCATCCATATAAATTCATCCAATTTATATCTGGAGCACTCGCGTAATATCTATGCAACTCGTGAGCGTATACAGACAATAAGTCATTTTGTTTTACGACTTTGCCTATAGCCGTCGAATTAAGACCTCGTTTCGTAAATTAAGTGATAAATTGTGGATGTAAAATTTACTAAGATAATAATGAGTTTGAGAACTTTTGGATTCATGTAAACTCGTTGTGCAGAATTGCATATTAATCTATTGGCAACGCATTCCATTTTCTATTAATCGCCTCATTTAAAAAAAAGAAAGCGCCCGTTCTAGGAGTATGACCTGTGTGATTTACAAACAGTCAAACAACGGATACAAAAAACATCCAGACTCAAAACAACCATTCCTGGATCACACAATGTTTTGTCTCATGTGGAGATCGAACCCACAACACATGGCGCAGTGCAGTGGCGAGACGACCACCTAAACCAGTAAGTCATGTCAGTCAAATAAAGAGTGCGTCTTTAAATTAAACATGTAAAGTAGATATCGCTGTATCACGTTGTATTCGAATACCCTTCAAATGTATTCGAATCACTAATTACAACTTACTAGAATGGTAAAACATTCAAAAACGGCTTATTAAGTATCTTTGTTTTCATCAAAAGAATCCTTAAAACTCAAATGATTATTTGAAATTGTGTAAAAAATTCCACCTTTTACCGCTTATTAATCGATGTGTAATAGCTGACTTTATTTTTATTCTTAAATTTTAAATAACAATATTGACTGTCCTGACCTGTTAGACAAAATCTATTTTAATGTACCATCAAAATCAATCCGTTTCAATCCTCCCCTTCGCGTTCCTACCGTGAAAACAAACTGTAGACAGAATAGTTTTTTGGTGCGTGCAAATAGCAGTTTTAACTATTTATGTAAACAGCACGGTATAGATCTATTTACGTCTAATGTGTCCTCAGCAAGAAGGTGTCTACCATTCTTTAAGTAGTCTTAACATACTATTTTATTATATTCCTACATAGCATTAACTTAATGTTTTCTCTCTGTTGCTCACTTTAATTAATTTATTCTATATCTATAAGTGAGAACTTGTAATTGATTCTCAGATGACTATGCTGCCGTAATATCTAATGTGTTATAGCTGTAAGTTTTCCATGTTCAAATAAATAAATAAAAAGTAGGGTAGAATTGTCATACTTCAACTATATTTTCGTAGGGTAAGAATGAGTATGAGATTTAGATGGATAGGAGTTAGGATAGGAGATGGATAGGATAGGAGTTCACGGCTCGCCGCAAAAAGTGCTTTCACTGGGGTTTTTATGAAATTACTTCGTGACTTAGATAATTCCAATGAATTTAAATTACTAATTACTCGGGGTCTCCACATGTTTGTTGCACAGGGACCCCAAGGCTATAAATATAGCTCTGTATGTGTACATATACAAAAAAGGTGGTAAACAGGCATACGACCCGTCTGATGACATACGTTTATAAAATAAACTCATGCGTTGCTGACATAAGTTAAAGAATAAATGGGGCAATAAGAGAAGAATGGGAGAGGTAGGAATATGATGCCGGTTTTCTTTATGTGATATATAGCTTTGAACATTCGCCAATCTAGAAGACCGTGTGTCACACGACCAACATTATTATTATCGCACCGCGGTCGTCGGCCCGCTTAATTGCACATCGATCGAAAAAACCATTAATTTATCCCATCTGTGTTAATATTATACGTTTCATTTAGTATCAATTAATTAATTTTTATTAAGTATTTATGAAGACTTTAGAAAATTGTAGGAGATTTATTAACTCTCGTTTTATGGATTTAGATAGTTCCTCTTATTGAAAGCTGATGCGTCTTGCTGACGAGTTAATTTTATGGCCTGTGAAACTTGGTGATATATTTCGATAATGATCAGCTAATAGTTACCGGCGATCTGCATATGTCAAAAATAGTATAATAAATCTTTTAAATCGTCATGTTGTAGACAGCTTCCTGCATTCCGTTATACTTTCCATTTTTATTTTTGGATCATTTTATTGCTCCTTGTTATCATTATAAACAGTCGGCAGATTCTAGAAGATTATGTAATGCCTCATTATTTTGCTCAGGACACCCTGATCGAAATTTTGACCGATGTTTGTAATAAAATTTCGAATAGTTTTATTATTAGAATGAGATTTTCCAGGTCCACATCGCTTCTTATAACGGCGTTCTGTAGTTAGAATAAGTTAAACTCAATGTGCTAATCATCGCTTTATAATAATTGCACGACGTAAGTTTTCAACTGCCGTTTGTGAAGTTGATCTTCGCGTCCTGCACAATATTTATTGGAATTTTATTAGAAATAATTCTGTAAGGAGTTTAGAATTATCCTTGGAACACTTAGAATGAAAAAGAAGAGTATTAGGCTTGAATTACTTTTTTGGTTTAAATAATAATTTCCGCATCAATATAATGCCTGATGCGGCAGACTTGACAAATATTCAAGTAAAGGACACAAAGAACACTCAGTCTCGGAAACACCTTGAACCTTTTGTGGATTACACAGTTTTTTGTCCCGTGAAAACGCTATGCTTGAATTATAGATAATTATAGAGCTGAGAATAATACACCCCTGGCCAATTCTTTATTGGATACTATGGTCTACAGATGTTCTAAATCCTTATTTTGTCGACAGATTGAAGATGACGCTTACCAAGAAGACTTGGGCTACACGCGCGGTACCATTGGCAAGTCGAGTACGGGTCGCGTGCGTCTGCCTCAAATAGACGAGAAGACGAAGGTGCGCATCAGCAAGACGCTTCAGAAGAACATGCAGAAGCAGCAGCAGTATGGCGGCGCGACTAGTATTAGGAGACAAGTCTCCGGTACTGCGTCGTCAGTCGCCTTCACACCTTTGCAGGTATGTATCTGATTTTTATACTACATATTGCAGATGAAATCACCAAGATATATAACGGCAATACCAATATTTGATTAATTATATTATAAAAATAAGTTAATTTTTGCAGTCATGCCAAGGACAACAAAATAAGTAAAATCTATAGATACTTTAGTTATATAGTAACTATAGTTACAACCACATCCTAATTTTACTAATTTTATATTTATGCGACGGCGTAGCAAGTGTATAGCTTTTTTAGGTGCGTTAGAGTATGAAACCGTTGGTACACCTTTCGTCGTTTATAACTTATTTAGTTGATATTATCAATAAAAATATATAACAAAAGTTTAATAACTAAAAATTATAAATTGTAAGAATCCCGTCACAAAATACCTACCTCCATAATTAAGATTACCACGTTCTAGCAATATTATCATTGTAGTAACAATTTCAGATCAAAAAGTCCTGTGAAAGTTTTTCACATTCCTTTATCAGCTAGAAAATAACTGACGATCTACAAACGGCTGAACAGATTTTCTTGAATCGTAGCTAAGAACGCTTTTTGAGTTAAACTTATAATATCTTTATGCGTTCAGGTTAAAAATCTAGAGAAATCTTTTATTTTGCATGACTTTAGATTCTTAATTTACAATATACGCTGGGTCCAGTAACCCTCTAATATAATCACACTTTTTTGTCTTATACAATTGACAGTTTGTGTATGATAAAAAGTACAAACTTTCGCTGTTAGTGGAAAAGTGGCTTTAGATCGCATCATCATCATCATTTGGACAGCTTGAACTCACTTGCTGAGTCCGTGACTCTGTCATTGAACGGATAATGATAACTACTTTTCTAATGTCTTGTTGATTTAATGGCATTTGTTAACATTTTCTGCTACGGAGGTGCTGGGTTTGATGGCTTTTTCGGATATATAGATATCACTGGATAGTTTTGGTTTCTGTTTGGTGATCTGCACGAATGTTGAACTCGCATGACGTATCATCATATCAGCCGAAAGACGGCCAATGCTGGACATAGGCGGCCCAAGATTTTCCACACAGACCGGTCTTGAGCCACTCGCATCCAATCCGTAACCTAAACTAAAAAATAATTTACAGGCCACACTAAAAATGAGCTTTTCCGTTAATTATTTATCCCGCTTTAGGGTTTGCGACTCAAGGATTGATCCCTAAAGTAAGGATCGTTATTTTTAAAAAGAGAAATATAAATAAAGATAATTCTGATCTCTAGCAAGTAGGTAACAGCATTCTATATGTTTCAGTGCCTATTTCAGAGAAAAATAAGTTTAGGAACGCTAAGATATAAGACACCATTGATTTGACATTTAATTTTGACAACATTATATCTATGTAAGTATGTGCGCTGCGTAGCTATCGCGTTCTACGCGATTGTATTCGAATATTATTCGAATAAAATTATGCGCAATTCTAGTTCCTATTACTTCGTGTATGGCACGCAACGGCATAGATGTGTATCCTATTTGTCTTATATCGTGTAAACTTTCGGTTACCGTTTGCCGTCGAATGGACCGTTAGCTCGTGCCACCAAAGGCAGCAATAAACAACTAATAAAAATTACCATTCAATTAATGTTATTTCGCATTTGTAATTATTTTCAATAAGCAAAATGCTTTTTATGTTCCAAATGATTGTTTTTCCATAGGCAACCAATTGGCAATTAAGAACAAAAGATTGTAGAATGGATCAAAAACTTCTATAATAATAATATATACGGTGCTCATTACAAATAAACCAGCTCTATAGATTTTATAGAAGTTTATTTGGGTTAACAATATTTAACGTTATTTTGTTTAAATTGAGTTTCAGTGAGGAGCAGCATTTCTTATGAGTGATATCCGAATACAGTTATGAACCACGTTATATGTATACAGCGTGTAACAAAAACATGTGGTCATATTTTGGGACCGTAATGTATATCTGGAAAACAATCATGTGCACCAAGCTCGGTAAAATATTTTTAAAATTTTATGTCAACATTCAAACTTTTTATTAGGTAATTTATTAATTAAACATTGGCAAACATCCAACATTGATGTCTTTTGTATTAATTGTTTCAATGTTTGTAAAGTAGGAATAGGGATAATATGCAGGAATTATTTGACTAGATTACAACTAGATTTTGACCGCGGCTTGGCTCGCGTTAGTGTAGATTTATGCTAAGATAGTTTTCTTCGGATGTGTAAACAATAGTAGGTACCTACTGTAAAGTTCCATCAAAATCCGTTTAGTAGTGTTTGCTTCAAGGGTAACAAACATCCATCCATCAATCCTCACAAACTTTCACATTTATAATATTACTAGGATATTATGGCTTAAACATCTTGAAAGAATGGACGACTAATGATAATGTAAGTCATCTTATCTTATATTTTGTTGCCCATTCTTTCAACCATTCAAACCTCATTCCGCCTTCTATACTTTCTTGGATGACCACAAGAGTTGTAGGAGATGAATGTGGTTAGGATAAATTCTAGAAAATTGCCTGGTTAGGAATACTGTAGTATGACTCGCGTGCACAGAAATTGTCATAGTAGTGAATGAAGCAATAGAGATATGCCAGGATCTTAGCAGTAAGGTTCCAGTTCCAGCGACCCACCCATCATACAAAGCAGCGAGTTGGCACACCGTGGTGGGTTTAGTCGGTAGGCCCGACATCACGGGAGAGCCCCACATAAACCTCTCGCCTCCCTTTGTGAAAAAGTAAAAATTGCAAGAAGGCCCGCCATAAGCAAGGGGACCATGGTGGCCGATTTCCAGCGGCCCTTTTGACTGTTAGCGATAACTACATTAGCCAAGCCGCCAGCTTATCGAGATAGTAGTGCCCACTTTCGTTTTTATTATACTGTTGCGGAAGTTTTTTACCACAAAACCAAAGAATATTACCGTTCATTTAGGTTAATAACCTTTTAAAGTGTAATTCTAAATAAAGTACTTAAAATGCTAAAATTCGTTAAAAGTAGTTTAATTTCAATGTGTAAAATTATGAATTTAATGCAAGGTTTTATCAAAATATTGTCAAGACCAGCACTTGCTTGGTGCGAACGTGTCGGTTTTGATTGCTCTCGGACGAAGCGTTATGAGTTGTGTCTGTAAGTAATATTCAGAGAAATAAGCTCTGTAGATATACTTTAAACATAACACAACTTAAATACTGTACAATATACAGCTTGTAACAGTTGTGTAGTACCATGCATATGTTCTATGACAGCAACTAAAGTAAAATCCATTTTGAACTTATTTTTAATTACACTTGTATATCGTGGATGAACTTACTGAGGCATGTTGTTTACTTAAATATAATAAGCATCCAATAATGTAGATCGATCATTTTGATAAACCTTTTGAGCTTATATAAAGGCAAGATAAGTACGATAGCCGCATATAAGCTATCTTGCAGCAACATTGTATAATATCCTTAGTCGCTGTCACATTGTCTAACGACAAGACAGCATGCAAAACCATCAGTACAAGTACTGGAATTGCGATATTTCATCATTATGTAATTTGCATAGCAAATCATAGCGGGGCGTAATCATGCGTCATACGCGGTAACATGACTTCTGAGAAGTGCTTTTGATAAAAAGTAAGGTGCAATCACGACTCGGAGCCTTACAGTCACGGCTGGAACACAGATTCAAATCGTTTGTAGTGTAGATGTCGTGAGATCAGATTGTCTACATTCACTTACGGATTATATCATTTCGTACTGTCAAATGTGGGGTGCACGTGATGAACAAGCAGTCGCGCAAACCGATTTGCGAAGTTAAGCAATGTAGTTGAACCAGTGAACGGAAATAAAATATAGCAGTATTCTCACGGCTATAAAACAGGACCACGGTATCTACACAAAGTGGGCGGGGCTTAATAAAAGCCTTGACGTGGTAGTTACGTATATTTATGTCAATAGGTTTATGTTCTTGACATTAACAGCAAGTAAATAGATTATTTACCTAATAGCTATCTTACTCCATGAGCAGTAACGTCCATTTTTCAGTAGATAAGTAGCCGGTGTCAATAATAACCCGTGGTTAGTATGAAAGTACTGCTTCCATGTTTTATTTATGTTCACTGAGCTGAAAAAATAATTAATCTGATTGAAACTGTTGACACGAATAAAACAGCTTGGCCGAAACGTCAATCGTGACAAAAAGGGTATGTAAATATCATGATCGCGTTAAATCCTGTTTTCTGTTACATAAACGAGGCAACTAGAAAGTATAAATGTGTTTACGAAAAAATAAGCATCAAACATGCAGGTCACATTGTAGATAGGTGAAGATTTAAGACCCTTTCAACCACTCTGAGAGTATAAACATGACTTATTTTGTAAACACCACCTCACTAAAAATAACTCTTCTTTATACAAACATTGAAAACAAACCAGGACTCGGTAGAACACTAGAAATTATTCCCGGTTCACGGAGGAATTTACACGATAACACAAAGAATACTGAGACTTGGAACAGTTAATAGTGGATCACAAATGCTTGTCCCGTGCAGTGATTAAAATGCAATTCTCAAAACGGTATATTGGCGAATTTACCACTTAAACAACTACGCCACTGCGCCGCTGTGGGTTCGGGTTCGATCCCGACACGGGACAAAAGAATTATGATACCCTAAGGCCTCGTCCCACTACCTCCAAATGGCATTTATCTATAAGATAAAAGACTCGCCATCTCTCTTCTTTAACCTAACAAGAGTGAGACAGCATGCGATTTATCTTTCGGATAACTTATACTTGTTAGTTGTCATAATAGTTGCTTCGAGTCTGCGTGCTTGTTCGTTATATGAATTTTTGTCGAGTCCACTGCAAAAGGAATTATTCGGAGTACGGAAGATGTCTTTAAAAAGGCAATATTAATAAATAAAATCATAATGTAAATATAATTAATGTGAATGTTTGTGAAGATGTTGAAAGATTCGAGCATTCGTAAACAATGAATGGATTTTGATAAAACTTTGCGCTAAAATAGCACATGTTCTGGATTGACATTTACATATATAGTTTCACACCTGTATCTACTAACTACATATACACTACTATTCCAGCCATGCCAGCTATGGTTTGTGATCCCACGTAATAGCAGGCAAGCATATTGCCATCTACCGGACAAAATGCTAATACTGAAATTTTCAATACAACTCAGGAATCGAATTCGACATCTCTACCGTTGCAATACCTCTCGTTAGGACAGTGATAGATAATGCAACTGCTGTGGATGAAGTCTAGCATTAGATATTTATCTTTACACATTACCGAGCTTAAGCTATTCTAAGGGCCTGTTCAACAAACTCCAAATAGCATTTATCTATAAGATAAAAGTCTCGCCAACCCTCTTCTTTAACCTAACAAGAGCGAGACAGCATGCGAATTATATGTTGAAAAACGTTTACTTGATATTTCTAAAACTGGCCATAAGTGTCGATTTAGGATACGTTTACTGCGGCTATCCGTTCCCGTAAGATAATTCATTAACTACATGTAACAAAGGTTAAACTGCAAGATGCATTTACTGTTGTACATAAATATAATTTGTACGTTTCTTTAGAGGGAAAATAGTCGATCGCCATTTGCTTTCTCGTGTGTATTGGGACAAGTGCCTAAGCTGCAGTAACCGCTTTCCATCAGCTGGCTCGTATACTTGTTTGCCACTTTGCTAAGATATATAGATAGCCCTTTTACCGACCTTTTCAAAAATAATAGAAACCGCAATGTCAAAACGCCTCTATGCTTTCTGTGAGAAATTTAACATCTTTGATGAAAATCAAAATGGTTTTAGGAAGAATAGATCTACCACCTATGCAGTATACCGATACATCCAACAAGCTCTAAATTACATAAATGACAGGCAATACGCTATAGGCATTCTGCTCGATATGAGTAAAGCATATGACAGGGTCTCATATAGCATCTTGCTAAACAAACTAGAAGGTATTGGAGTTCGAGGTGTTGCACATGATTGGTTTTCCTCTTATCTCAACTCTCGCACACAGTATGTAGAAATTGAACATCTTAATTCACAAACCGGGGAAATATCACATGTCCGTTCTAAAAGAACTGATGTAAAAAACTCCATCCCACAGGGCAGCGTACTTGGTTGTTTACTGTTCCTGTTATACATTAACGACCTCCCAAAAATCATTGACTCAGTAAGCATCCTATTCGCTGACGATATCTCAGTAATTTTCCCGTGCGAAAATAACTTAGATTTAAGCAATAAAATTAACAAATCCCTATCTGAAATTGTAGCATGGCTGGACGACCATAACCTTGAAGTTAATTTTACCAAAACCAAAATTATGCAATTCAAACCATATCAAAAACGTCCACTAGTAATCAACTATTCCCACCATAACACAACATTAGAATGCGTTGAGTCTTTTAAATTATTAGGCCTACATATAGATACCAACTTAAACTGGAAATCCCACATCCATAACATAAGCGGAAAATTATCTAGGTTCACATATGCACTACTACAATTAAAAAAAACAACAGACCTAAAATCAGCAACTGCTGCCTACTATGCATATGCACACTCTTGGCTTATGTATGGAATTATACTATGGGGTAATAGTACAGACGCAGGTGTTTTGTTCAAATTACAAAAGAAATGTATAAGAATTCTGGCAAACATCGACGGAATAGATAGCTGCAGGCCACACTTCATTGAACTTAACATACTAACTTTAACATCTATGTACATCTTTGAAATCTGTATCTTTGTCAAAAAACAAATCCACCTATTTTCCCTGAAGAAGGATCATTATACACAACCTCGTAATCTAAGAAATAAAAACACACTTGCTCTACCGAAATCAAACCTATCCATATTTCATTCTGGACCATATGTAATGTGCGTCAAAATATATAACAAAATACCAAAACAATTAAAAGACACAGCAAGTTTCAATATATTTAAAAATAAATTAAAAAAATACTTGTCTCAAAAATGCTTTTATAGTCTAAAAGAGTTTTTCGAGGACAGAACTGTAACCTAATATAAAATATGAATACAATATTAACAATGATATTTATAACAATTAACTAAATAATATAAGTAATTTTTATTTTATAATTAATAAAATAATAATATTATGTTGCTGCGCCCTAACAGGGTATCATGTATGAGCCTATAATTAATGTAACATCCTATATACTCATGATTGCAATAAAGATTTGATTTGATTTGATTTGATAAGATAATAATAGTCTAATAGATATTATTATATACCATCATAGTGGATAAGTGAATGCTGGTAATATACTGGGACTGTTTTAAGGAGTATTAGTGACAGTAAGGCGGCAGGAAAGAAGGTTTTACTAATTTAATAGTGTTTATGCATGGATGACACAGGCAAGCAGTCACCTCGCCTTTGCCGTGCTGAATGTAATAGGTTATGTTTTTGATTGTGTTTATTTTTGGACCCTGATGGCCTAGACAACATTACGCGGACTAACCCCGCAGAAGGCTCCCAACCCTTTGTTATAGGTTTGACTCGCTATTACGTTAACCACAAATTACAGCTCTGCGACTGTATATCAGTAAATTGTATGTTTGTAAATACCTACGCGACATATTTTATTATAATATTACGTATCAAGACCTTTTTTAAACAAAGTAAATGTACTGCACTTCGCACATAACATACACATACTAGACAGTGTCCTCTAGACCGAATTTGAGTCACAGCGGTCAATCTTAACGGAGACTGGCGATCTATGCATGAGATATTATAGTGTACAAGTGTATTGGAAAAAGCAAGTGGTCTCTCTGTTCCCTAACTCTCATGATCCGATGAGATGCCGTCTCATCGGATCATGAGAGTTAGAGACATGGGTGACATAGGGACATCTGACATGGCTGGAAAGAGATCAGACGCAGTACCAACAACTTTACGTGATTGCCGAAGCATGGCGTTGTCAAATACCGTCAATTGCCAGACTGCCTTTTTTAAAAATGTATTTGATGGCAAATGAGCATTCGGATCGCCTGATGGTAAGCGATTACCGTCACCCATGGACACCGGCAACACCAGAGGAGTTACAAGTGCGTTGCCGGCCTTTTAAAAAGGAGTACGCTCCTTTCTTGAAGTGTTGAAGGGCGTATTGGTCCGGAAATACCGCAGGTGACAGCTCATTCCACAGTTTTGTTGTGCGAGGCAGAAAATTCCTGGAGTAACGCCCAGTTGTGTACTGCCAGCCATCTAAATGATGGGAATGAAAATGCTGTCGCGTAGGACGATGGCGAAAAGAGGCGGCAGGGATCATTCCGAACAATTCCTCGGAGCACTCCCTATAATAAAAGCGATAGAAAATGCATAAGATTTTGCAGAAAACCCAGAACTTACGATTGTCTGCAAACATAAGCGCGTACTAACAGCAAGACCGATAGCAGGGGTCCGCAATATGACATATAAAAGCGGTTATCCACCCTATCGCATTGCGGTCCACGCATCGCATTAATTGAATGTGACCGCAGCATTTGTACAAGCTATTGGCGGTTTCATACACATCCGGTAAGACGCTTTGTGGTTAAGCCCTGCTTACACTTAAAGTTATTAGTGTCTTGTACTAGTCGCCAGCGATAATACCACAAACTGCTGTATTTATCTCGTATATGCTGCGTGTATCAATAAGGTGTGGTCATGCTTTAAGATTGTATATTATGTGAGTAACGTAAGACATTCTAAATTTTATTAAAAATCATGATTTGATAATTACTGTCTCGGTAGCGTAGCGGCGATGTATGCGATTACTATGCTATGGGGCCTTGGGTTTAATTCCCGGTTTAAGAGCAAAATGCTATTGGATTTTGCTGTCGAGAAATTCTCAGTAGCACAGTTCCAGACTCCTGTCTGGCGCCCGGTTGACAGCCCTAACGCATATTTTTATTATTATTTATTAAAATTAAAGACTAGGAATAAATCCTGTATCGCGGAGGACTTTTTCAAACATTTAATCAACGAACACAAAGAACACAAAAATTTTTGTCCCGTGTGGGATTCGAGCGCCGAGTGTTGTACTCGACATAGTGGCTGTGACGAGACAGCCACTGACACCACGCCATCCCTACGTCATTATTACGTGGGATCTAAAACGTAGTTTGTGATTTGTGGGTGCAATACACCTCTGACTATCGGAGATAAAGGCGTGAAACTATAATATATTAATGTGAATGTGACTACTCCTTTCTATTGCATATATTATAGTAGTCATAAGCCCGTTATACAGTCAGAGTGAAAATTATAATTACATTTATGAAATTTTATATACAAATCGTGACCGCTCGTGTGAGTTATATGTCTAATGTAATAACTGAGCTATCATTTCTTTGATAAATGAAGTGTAGAAAGATTAATTTGGTTTGTCGCTTACAAGTTAATTCTTAGAATTTCAATTATGGCGCGCGTTGTGTATTTGTAATTTATCTTGTTCAGCGTACCGTTTTATGGGTACCATTAATGTCTTCACAAAGGCTATGAATGGTAATTAAACATAATATATGAGAAAGTTCGCATCGTTTGCGTTTTTTGCGATATTGACGTGTAACTGAATGGTTGGTCCCCTAGTATAGTTTGCGGTAATTTTGTAAGACCAGTGATATTTTGCGCTCGATACCCAGGCCAGGCAAGATAAATTGGTTTATCTAATGACAACAAAATAGGTAGAGACTTATTTTTGTTGCTAAAATTAGACAAAAAAGAAAAAGTTAGGAATGGATTCTTTTGTGTAACTTTTCCTGGAGAGCCGTATCTCTAACTTATCGTTAGTTTTTAGTTAATATGGATGCGATTTTTAATTGAGTAATTTATTTAGGTATACAAATAGTTATTAGGATTGGGTGTATTATTTTCATTATTTATACTATTTATATTTTATATAAAAAAACATACTATATCAGATTTGCCTCAGCGACCGTTATTCGATCATAGTAAATACGCATCACAAAAAGATAAAATATCATTAGTTAAGGTCTATGCATATACATACTACGACTAGAGGTTTTTGATTAAATATATCATCGGACATCCATTTAAATTCTGACCTACCTACATTGGGCATTATTATAGAATAGAATATACTTTATTTGTAAACATAGGTAAATCTTACAGTGTGAGAGATGTTACAGAGCTTTCTTAGTAGCACTATGTTTTGCCTGGCGTACAAATGTAATTTATGTAGATAATTATACAACAATTATGACACTTTTGCTGAATTGCTTGAAAGTGTGTACCTAAGCAAACAAGTAACAGAATTTAAATAGCAAATTAGTTAAAATATTAATTTAATATAAATTCGTTTCAATAATGTCAACATGATTTCATTGATTTCATATAATTCATGATTTCATAATCGTAATATTAATACAGTCGAGGATTAAGAGAATTATCTTCTAAATATTCATTTAAGAATAGTAAGATTTTTGTGAAAGGATGACATTCAGCTTTAATCGTAATATTAATAAAGTCAAGGAGTAAGAGAATTATCTTCTAAATATTTATTTAAAGAATAGTAAGATTTTTGTGAAAGGATGTCATTCAGCTTACTTTTGAAATTGTCTAGATTAAGAGATCTTATTTGTTCGGGTAATATGTTAAATATTTTTGGGCCATACAAAAGAAGCTTTTCTTCATTAAAGCTGTTTCCGCCCTTGGTATTTCAAGTTCTTTTTTATTTTTATCCCTTAATTGTCTATAATAACTTTTAAAAGCAGCTTTGTATAACTTTATATTAGTTTTAACTAAAATATTTATTTACGACGGTAAAGTTAATATTTTAAACTCTTAAATAGTGGCTGACAACTGTTTGTGCTAGATAAACCATAAATAGCTCTAACGCATTTTTTCTGTGCTTTGAAAGCATGTTCCCTCTCTACTGCATTTCCTCATGTGAAGTGCTGATACAACATATGCGTGGTAAGTCATCAAAACTGTTTCTATATTTACCACTCTTGCAAGTTTATATAGAAGATAGGCAAACTTATTAAATTTTTGACATATTTCTGTGGTTTGGGGTCGCCAGTTTAAGTTACTGCCTATTAACTCCTAGAAATTTTGTGGCTACTGTCGTTTGTATTTTAGTGGATAAAATAATTAATGTCAAAATCTCTATTAGGTATTCTTTGGTAAAAATGTATTATCTTTGTCTTGTCTAAAATAATTAAATTATTATTGTTGAGCCACGATATAATTGTATTTAATGTCATATTTATATCCGTCGTATGTAGAAGGATCATTACAATTTATAACAACTGTGGTATCGTCAGTGAGAAGCACTATGGGGTGGCTTATATGTTTTGGTAGGTCATTTATGTATAGTAGAAAGGGGAGAGGTTCTAAGTTTTCATTCACCCGTACATTCTTAATAATTCATTACGATCCATAAAATATAGGCATTAATTCAATGGAATTTCAAAACGTGCTTCGCTACATATGTATTCGATTTGAGTCGTTTTGAAAAGAAAATTGACAAGAATGCAAAAAAATTCGCAATGATTACACGCATTTTAGGGACGTGACATTTTATCGATTAACGCACATACTTTTTATCGATTATAACGTGAATTAAACATGCACGCTTTGTTTTACTTTTAGATCAGCTATGTTATGAAGATGCAGTTCTGATAATAAAAAAATGCGTGCCTATTTCAACTCATGATATACCGAATGTTGAAGCAATGGGTATATTGTGGATTATACGGATAACATCCATAGCTCGGTAGCTATTTTTTAGGACCCGGGTAATAGGGAGTGAGTTTGCTGCAGTCTTCTAGGCACATTTCCAAACTGCGTGCTGCTACTGTCAATTTCGAAATAGTAAATCACAAAATACTTTAATCGACATGGGACTCGAATCCGCAATCTCGCGTTCGACCATTTGTAGCACTGAAACAATATAATAGACAATGTAGTGGTTGGCAACCCGCGGCTCGCGAGTCACATGCGGCACTTTGACACCTCGGCTGCGGTTCTTCCACAAAATGTTTAGTGCAGGCACGAAATAATACTTATTAGCTTGCCTTATAAGAATGATACCAAATTTAATTTAATTAGCTGTTAGTTAAATTAAGACTTATTTGATAAAGGCAAGCTCGAGAGAATACTTGTAATCCAAATTTTTCCGTAATAATGTACCCTATTTAAGCAAAACTTAAGTTAAAAAAATTGCTCTTTAAATAGATTTCACTTATGGATTGTCTATATTTGGCTCTTTTGGACGACAAGGTTGCCGATCACTGTAATAGACGACCGGAAATGTCTAGTAGGTAGGTACTAATAGTAACATGAAACTATAAACCTGATTCGCAATATAAACATAGTTACTAGAGTATGCAAAAACAAATGAAAATATAATATTTTAGTTTTACCATCATGACGCAATATCATGACGCAATGAGAAAACTGCAAATTTCAAACTTCTTATAGCATTCTAGAAGAATAATCAAAGTTGCTGCAGTCAACTATTAAACCCACCCCTTTGTTAAATGTTTCGTGATGACGTCTAATAAGAACCTTCAAACTGTCATAACTGCCCTAACACGATGATATCGACTCTTTGATTTTCTGAAAGTAGTTTTGGCTCTATGTAACATTTTCATAGATAAACCGATAAACCTATTTTCATGACATTTAGAATAGAGATTGCTAGACCGATAAGGAAGAGTAAAAGCTATTTAAAAAAAGCTTACAATGTCGAGGGTAACACCCATTATCATATAAAGTATGAGGCCAATAATCTTCTATTGTTACTGCAATGGAAGTTGCTTGACCTTATGAATTATCGATTTTGTTTAGCAATGCAGCGTGAGAAGTTGTTGATCTGTGGCGGGTGGAAGTGAATTATAAAAATCAGTTACTCGCACGCTAGTTAATAAAATATTTACTCAATAATTGTAACTGTATAAAACATTTGTTACTGTAGGTCTGCTCAATACAATGAGTAAAATAAAGCCGAGCATTATACGTGTTCATAATAAGGGAGGCGGCTTTAAGTGTTTTGCAAAACCCCGAAAGATGTTACATTTTATCATCGGTAACTTACCCAAAGTCTTGCAAAGCGTGCAATCACGCAATTTCAACTTTTCGTTATGATAATTTATTTACAAAATATTACATTTACGAGGTATAAGATTGCGCACCTCCCTTTTTCGGAGGGACGAAAAAACACCATTACAGGTAAGAGATACAATTTTCAGTTGTAGCAAAACAAAGCTTTTTTTACTTACTCCTATGTTGCAGGATAATAACTGCTGACAGTCCTTATACTCGTTTGCCACCGTAAAGCAGGCATATAAAATAGTACCACCTAACGCTTCACGAACGAACCGAGTTACAAAACGAATACCTACGTTGTTGTACTATAGATATAGCAATTTACAGTGGTGACGATATAAGTTTTCACACATCCATTCAGAGAGCATTTTCCAGACGGCTTGCTGTCGGAATATTGATCGTCCGACGGGATGCACGTTCCAGAATATTCTATGTTTTGAAACGAAGCTGTATGAGACAAGCAGACTCTGGTCTCTGTATATTACATTATTAGTCTCCTGTAAGACTAACTCTTAACCTTTTGAACGCCACGTCATAACGCCAGCTCCATGTCCTGTACGCCAAGCCCGAAAATCGATATATTAATATATTGTTTTTATAATCAAATATTTAAATAACTAATATGCAAATTTTGTTTGCTGTGTACAATTAAGTAATAATTGGGGATTCAATTTTTAAGTTAGATCAATAAAATACAGAAAAGTAATGATTATTTTGTAATAATATGTTTATTTTGTATATTTCTGTGCCCTGTTTTTTGTCGAGTATAGACGACGTTGGCGCACAGGGCACGCTTGCGCATGTCGAGTATAGCCGACGTTGGCGTTCAAAAGGTTAAGGGTTAAAACTGCGCTTATATTTATGGCCCAGCATGTGGTAATATTGTATTTCTGTGTTGGATACTTCTCAGTAGCAGCATGAAGTCTGGAAATGTGAAATGTGTCTTTTACGTGAGACCTAAACACATCTGGAGAAATGTAACACATGTATATAGTAATACGTATACAAAATCCACAACAGAATGTGAGTGTAATGTGATGTTTTATACATTCAAGTCTGTGTGTGGTGGGCTTATTTGATACAACAATAGGATTGCTACCAATTACAAGACACAAACATCACACGACACACCATTTGATGTAAGACACCTACCTAGTCCGCTTCGGGTATATAAAGAAGTAATCATGATAATAAAACAATAACATAAACAACATACTCTTTCCGAAATCGCCTATATTAGAATGGCATTCGGATTATACAATCTAAACACAGTCACAACATATCAATCAAACATTTTAAACAACATTAGGTGCATTTACAGCCATGTAAGAAAACAAAAACGAAGTCTACCATAAACGTTTTAAAATTACACAACATGGCGAGTGAGTATTGTAAAAAATTTAAGTATGTCGTTGTACGAACGTTGCATTGTAGTCTTGCGCCCAGTTGTGCGGTAATTGAGTACATAGTCTCACGTATTCATTTACCAGGTTATACATAACAAGAATAGAGCCATCTTCTCATTATAACATAATAGTTTTCGAGATTCCCCGCGCGTCTTATCTATACGTAATTGCTATCTGACAATAGACTTATGTTTTTGACTACGACCTAAATGTAAACAATGGTGTGATAACATCCGGTTGTGAGCTGTGATTTGGTTCTAAAAGTAAAAACGTATGTATCAGGTGTGAATATACATATATTTGTCTATTTATTTGGCCGGCAACAGGAACTGAATTTCCTTAAAGAGCTTATGACACAGACTGTACATTTGACCATGTACGCTATGTTATTTTTTGGTTCCACGCTGTAGTTCCATTGACCATTATCGGCCAAAATACCAGACTAACTACTACTTGAATTTTCTTATAATAAAAGTTAGGTACAGTAGCGCAGTGGACAAAGTATTTTGCCGATATATGTCATCAATTTATTTACCAAGTAGGCATCGTACAGCCGACATAGTCACGTTTCGAGGCGTTATTCAATTGACAATTGAATTTTCCTTTTTAGGACCTGGCAATATTTGGTTTTGTCATTTCCGAGGTAGGTATTGATATTTCCGAGATGCAATATGAATAAAACTTATATTTAGAAGTAGAAGATCTGTGTTTGTACGGTTTTATGATGCGATATTACTTTTATGCAAACGTCAAAAAAGAAGTAAATTTTTTTTTAAGGTACAAAAAATATTAAGTGCATTTTTATAATTGTGTACGTAGATAACCTATGCACCAGGGTACATACCAAAGGGATTGTTACTCCAGAACATAAACTACACGCGAGTCCAACAAAAAAAAATCGTCGATCAGTTTAGGCGTAATTAAGAAACAACCATCCAAATACTCGTAGGATCAATGAACTATTACATATTAAGTAATCCATGCAATGCGTTCAGGACAACGGATATTTCATGAACAGTACGATTTGCATTAAAATAATTAAACTGCGCTTCGACTAAAATCATTAGCCCATATAATTTAAAAAAGAACAGTAGTGTGGTGTTTGAATTTATCTTTTAAACTGGTATAACATTATTCCAAAAAAGAAAACTTATATAGGTGTTGGCATGCGTCATTAAATCAATGTTGCAAGTCTTTTGAATACTCCATGGCTTTTGCTTTGTCATCTTTTCAATGAGGTGGTACTCGTCTAGTTCTAAGCATGACAGTTGTTAAACTACATTAAGGTAACACACGTGGGCGACGTTTATTGTTGCTAAATTATATGGCGTTTATTACAGACTGCCTCGTTAATCCAGTAGCACAAGTTTGTGTGTGTGCGTTGTGTGAGTGTGTGCGTTTGTTCGATCATGCTGCATACTTTTTCTGGGACATACAAGATCTTTGATTTGCGCTTATTATTATTCCTTAACATCATATCATGCGCTTTGAAGTCAAAAGTTGTGATACAGCACGCTCTTGGTTAAGCCGTACAGCAAATACATGGATTCACGGTGTTTCATAAAACAACACTAAAATTATTACTTTCAAGCATGAAATAAAGGATCATGATTCTCTTTTGCTTGGGAATAATACTACCATCATGTTAAGGACAAATGCTGAACGAAAGAAACCCAAAACTGTCACAAGTAGCTTAGAACATATGACGTAGCAGATACAACCCACAATTTACAGCATTTATTAGTAGTATTAGACCGTAATGACAAACACAAGTTATTAATTAGTACGTACTTTCATTGTATACATACTATCACGTTTCTCTCAATAATATGTAAAATATTTTCCATATATCATTTCTACTAACGAGACATTATGATTACAAGGTGTGAAAGCTGAAATTGACTATAAATTAATTCAATTTGCATAGAGAACTAAATCTGCAGAAGTGCAGAATACACGGGGTCATTGGACTCTTCACGATGCTTTGTAAGTTAAAACTAGAAACGTTAACGCCGGCTCTTCGTAACAAAGATACGAGTATCTCATTACTGACAACATTTTTTACATATTTAAGTATCTGTGTAGATAATTATGTGTTTATATTTTCCGCATCACCGCGGTTCCCATTATTAGCACTATTACATATGATAAACACGAGGGTCGTTAGTATTTTATCTCAAGTCTATCTCGACACGCCCTTGAGCTAGCGAGCTATATTGGAGAAGCTAATTTGCATATTATTACACAAGATTATATCCGCGATTTCGTCCGGCGTTTACGCAGATCACACTGCACGAACGCCTGTTCTTCAGAAAGGAATTAACCGATGATAATTTCATTAAAATCAGATTAGTAGATTTTTAGTAAAGCTTGAAAGTTAAAATAACCCAGTTTCGTATCCAGAAATCTTTAATTCATTGTTAAGGTCGCTGTTAATTTTATACTAGAGGAACGATAGCCATGTTTATTTTTAATGTATTTGTAACAACAGTATTGCTGTCGTAAGGAAAAAAGCAGTAAATATTTTTTTTTGATATTTTTATTTTTACCTATTTGGAATCGGTAAAAAAGACGCATCCGCCAGTATATTTATAAAAAATATTTTTTTGGTAGATACGTCTTTTTCCTTATGACGGCAGAGTACATATCCAGCAGAGGCAGAGGACATATAACTATTTTACCCTGTCTGTCTGTATGCGTGTTGTTACCATATCGTACCATAGATACATATTGTGTGGCATCTGAAGGTATGATTCAACTGTGCATATAAAATACCGCTGATGATAATCTTACTTATGTCGTAATGTGTATATCAACGCCCCTTACACCTTTTAAATGCTTGACAATATTTAATATTAACACACAATATTTAATAATTTTCGCTATTAATAATTTTATGAAATTAGTAAATAGTAATTAAATCATTACCAGTAAGGATCCATTACAAAATCATTAGTTATAGGTCGATTCCAAGAACGATATTTTAACGCTACTTTAGAAGACAACTGCCCTACTCACGTTAGTCAGTGTCTCAAAATAATGATACAAAATGTATCTTCGTTCAGAACATGTTTAAGTGCGAAGCCTGTCGTGATTATCACGTTATACTATAAAAGCGAACCGGTATACGTTGCATAATGAATGCTTACACGCCTTACGGTCGAGTTCTCAAATGTCACAAAGATTTGAAACATTGATAGCGCGGTGAAGCTTTACAACGTTTGGCCGGCCTAGTCGCAAATCTTCTGTGCCTACCCAAAACAAACTACATGCGCCCCTTACTCTTCACATTACGCGCATATTAAATAATCGTGTGTAGCCGTTTACACGCTGAATTTGAATTGTGAGCATAGCAAAATACTTAGGATAGCTACAAAATATCTGAGAGACATTTACATGGTATACCGTGCCCAGCTGTACCCAATAATGGGTTTACCATGACTCAGTTTCGAAGGCGTGTGAACTGGACATTTGAACATTGCACCCATGGTAAGTTAATTTAAAGTTATTACCTAAAGGAAAATTGTAGTTAAGGGTTTAAGTTGTATATGTAAGCATTTCACAAACTCGCCGCTTTTGATTGCGATACGCTGAGGCATGCCCTTACCGTAATGTGCATCGACCAGTTTATGTTACATCTTATGGTTATCGAACGATCCAAGTTTCTTACCACCCTTTTATGCCGGCGGAACAACCCAATTAGTGATTGCTTATCTACAAAACGTTTCAAACATCAATGGTTGTCATACACAGAAAATTTTACAGCCACATTTGCATACAAATTGTGAATCCTCCCATGGCGTCGTCAACATTAATAATTTTCTAGCTGGTTTTGTATAGACCTTGCTCATTAATGTTTTAGAGCCCAAGAGAAATATTGCAGCTATTATCTTGATATAAATCATTCATAGGAGCGTTTTATCTGGCCGTTCATACATACGGTTTATTCAACCGATTTGATTGTATCGCATGGCTTATTGTGTGCAGATAGTCAAAGACAAAAACTAACCAGCCGTAAATATTTTATCGCTTGTTGTTACCTCAGCTATTGTCAACAATATTTAGGATTGTCTATAGTTTTATTACTGCAGACTTCTATTATCTATAAAACGACTTTGATACAATAAATTTTGACGTGTAACCGTGACTCAGTTGCGGGTGTATTAACTTTTTGTATCACCATAGTAACTATAATTTGCTAGCTTTATATACATATAATAGGCGTTAGAATATTTCAGTACACGGCTGTTAAATAAGCAGTGTATAATGGTCACTCGATAATTGCTCACGACGAAACCGCCATTCATTAATAATGGAGGCGTTTAGCATGAACTGAAATATATATCGTGTTGCAGAGAAAGTAGAAAACGTATTATGGGGGATCAGGGCTCGACCCGAGACTATTTTAGTCGTTTATTGCAAGCATAATGCAGCGGTCAGTTATGTAGGTACGAGTTTTGCATGTAGGCGAGTCGAGAAAATACCTATTAGTGTTTCAGGCGATCGGGCTAGGATACGACTTTCACCGTTTACATTTCGCTTGTGGTATTTGTGCTGTGGCTACGCCCTTAGGTTAAACGATGTTAAACCTCGTTTAGATTATAGATATACATCAAATAGGAAAAGTCATTTGGTTCGAACATTTAAAGGGCATTTCTGTAGAGATATCCGAGAAAGTTTAGATTTACGTGAACAGATTTCTGACAAGTAAGTGAGCTAGGAATTTTAGAAGAATTGATGCGGTAATGTGATATTAAATTAATACTGCTTGAGCTTGTGTATTTCAGTTACAATGACACCATATACATTTGGTATAATTTCCTAAAATAAAAACTTAAATAGACTACCATGACGTTGGTCTATTGTTATTTGTGTAAGGCCAGAACGACTGATTGTTAGATCATTAATTTGATAGCTGGATTGTTTAGATAAGGTAAAATTTAGTCAAAAAAATTTGACGACACCCGGTAGATGACAAGAGGCATGCTTATAAAGTATTTATTAGGAGCTAAACTTAGGTATTTGATGGAACATGTGTGTGACTTACCTTTGCCTAATAGTTCAGAATTCATGATGTTGTACTACATTACGAGCTAATACTCATTAATTTCGGGTAAGGTTTTATTTTATATCTCAACTTATAATTTTGCTCGGTGCTTAATTAATTACCAAATACAAGTTTCAATCCTTTTTATATCCCTCCTTATACAGTGCGTAATAAAAATCGAATTAATCGTATTGAACATATAAAAAGCATTTGTTGATTGATTGAATTGTAAATCTTCTGATACGTGGAATAACTTTCCAGATACAGCAGATGTGTTTATTTGCTTAATAGAGAACCGTCTAGATCGGTATCATTTATTTATGGTTTTAACATTATACCTATTGAATGCAACAAAGGAAATATAGGTTAATTAACAGTTCGTTGGTTCGAAAGTAGAAGTCATACGTTGAAATTAAACTGCTTTATGCGGATTTTATCACCATAGTCATAAGTGATATTATTACAATAATATGATTATTATAATTCATTAGTCTTATTTGATGGACAAGTAATATAAATGCGTGCTTGCTATCTTTTCTACCAGAAATTTCTTAGTAGGGGCCCAGGGTCTGACTTTGTTAGGTACATGTAGCATTAGCCTTAGGTACCCATATTAATCTGTCGATTGGTTGGTATGGCTTAGTGGTCGCCTCGCCACTGTAACTACGCTGAGTCTTGTGGTATTCGATCACCACACGGGACAATAATTTGTGTGATCTACATAAACCTGTACCAAGAATGTGTGTTCTTTGTGCCCGTTGTTTGTTTGTTAAGACTGCGCCGAGCGTAAGACGCGGTTGGACTGAATGACAGAGCTTGATATTAAAATCGGCGCGCGGCCGCCACAGTAAAATTGTATGGAGGACTTGAAGTGATTTATTGATAAATATGTATCTTTATTGTCAACCAATAACATAAATATTTAGGACGGACAAATTGTAATATAACTATTTATGTTTCGTTTAAACTGTAAAATAGGATAGATTTCTACTGTTATAATCTAAAAATCACATAACACGAGCTTACGTTTTTGCATTTTTCGTGCATATTTACGTAATTTTGTTGGCGAAAATATTAATTATTTTAAGTTTTTTACACGGAGTAATTGTAAAAACATTCATTGTTATGGTAAATGTATATTTTATATTTGTATTAAACAAAAAGTGTTGATTTTATCAACTTAACCGTGACCGCCTGTTTTGACACATTTCGCTTGGCGCAGTCTCTCGCGATAAGCCTGCAATACATGTTGGCCAAGCGTAGGCCAACGCGAGCGAAGGCAAACTGATACAAGGCAAGTACTACCGTCTAGATGTTTGGCAAGCGTGAAGCAAGCCAATGCCAACGGACAATGTAGACGAGCTTTGTGGAGCTGTCCACGCGTTGGGCGCTGTCAGTCTAGAGACTTGAGCATTGAAGCAATATGGATGTTGTAAAAGTTATTGCAGCTGCTGGTATTTATTTAATTATGACATTCCAATCTAATTGTTATATCAGTGTATACCGTAGTAGACTTGTAAAAATAATACATTTTGTACGTAGATCAGCGATGTTAGCCAAGCGCGAAATGGCAGCTGGACCAACATGTGGACGCTATTGGCCGAGCGCCTTTGATTTGTGTCGAAAAACCGACACCACTCCGAAGTGAGACAAATGGTCGCGAGCGACTGCGAGTTGTTACAAGCTATGCAAATCAAGCTCTATACATGTTGGCGCTTGCCTTCACTCGGCCAACTAGGCGAGTGATACCAAGCACTGGCAAGCTAAAGCAAATACACCGTCTATACGTTGGCATCGGCTGTCACTCGGCAACGTTGGGCCAACGTATATTGCTGGCTATACAGGAAAGATAAATAGAGCAGCAATGTCTCTTTGAAAAAAAATGCTCGTGTGCTAGACTTTAAAACAATTATGTCTAGCCGCTGTTGAGCTGCTGATACTCAAAAAGTTGAATGGAAACTAGACATGCTGGCTTATAGGTTACATTTTCATTGATATAGTAGGCACAATATCTACTCTTTGTACGAACCTTCGATAAAAACTACCTTATACATTCTCATACACCGTTGTTATACAAAGCGTATGATTGAGTCAGCTAGGACGGTAAATATAGAGTCATTTATATGTTGGTGCCCTCCCGGCTGCCGCGTTAACCCGCCACATCCACGGACCGTTAGCTTGCCTGATAGCAATCAGCGAGATTATGCCCTCGTCGGCCGACACACCACATTGTATCGTGTACCTGGTACAATATAACAGCCGAGATAAATGCATCGGTCGTTGTTATAATATCTCGAATCAAATTTCTAAAACGAGCGCTCGGTTTCTTGACTTGTTTTGGTGCGTCTAATTTATCTTTAAACAGAACATATAATATTTAATAGAACATGTCGTATATGTTTAATAAGTTTATAAAACTCTGAATTAATCGGATGACTTTTTAAAAAGACGGTTCTCCAGTATTATGACATAACTGTGTGTATGTGCTTGTTTGTGAATATAGGTATCGAACCCATAATAGAATTACTAGCAGTTCAATATTTTTCCGTTAACATACATTCAAGCTGTCTGTACAACAAATCTTATTAAAAATTGCTTCATGGATGATATGTTACAACTAGCGAGGTATAAAGTACCTCGCTGTTTATTGTCTGACTGCACTAGACTCTACAAAAGGAAGATTTGTACTTATTTGTACTTTCAAATGAATAAATAATAAATCTTACGCTTTTGTCGAGGTTTTAGAAATTGAGTTCGGTAGAAAATTATTTATATTATGAGGATTTTGACAATAACTTTTGCTCTAATATGCCTAAGATTGCTAGGGATTGGCATTTTATCTTATCAGATCGATAAGCATAGAAATATAATGATAATTATTGTCAGTTCTTCGACTACTATATAAGCATGAGACAGACCAAGATAAATAAGTTAGCACCGACTGTGTTATTATCATAGAAGCTGACGGCTCGACCTAGCAACTTTTACGTATTTGAAATTAAACTCATTTATACGAATTTTACCGCGTTGTTTATTTAACACTGTATTACATAATTTTGAAACTGTTACACTACTACTACTATTGAATTTTACCAATGTTTAAGCTAATAAAATTATTAAATCTATTTATATTGTCTTATGTTTACGCGAATGTTATACATTGAAATTAAACACTTTATACGGAAAATAAACAACGCGATAAAATCCGTATAAAGTGTTTAATTTCAAATCTATTTATATTTAGATTTACACTTTCCCCCACGTTTCGGTTGCTTTTCAGCAGCCATGGTCACGGGGAGACTAAGATGGTAGTTGTCTCAAAGTTCCAGTGTAGTTATTTCAAAGTACCCGAACATAATTTAATCATTGCTGCTTCTATTTACGCAGAACGAGCTCAAAGTATCATGAAGTCTAGTTGTGGTTTCCTGCTTCTTGGGTTTGACTATTTGAATTACTGGATCCCAAGCTGGTGGTACATTCCAACCATCTTCTCTATTGAAATAAGCTTTTTTTTATTTCAATAGCCTTGCGAAGCACCCTTGGTAGGATCGGTTTGTCAAATCTTAGGTAGTGGTTGGTCCCCTGTTGTACATGTTCAAAATTATGTAATACAGTGTTAAATAAACAACGCGATAAAATCCGTATAAATGAGTTTAATTTCAATTAATAACATTCGCGTAAACAGAAGACAATATTATGTAAAAATTTTACGTACTTTCTTGATTAGAAGTCATGATTTGTTTCCTAAACATACTTATCTAAACCTGTGGATCCTTAACGTCCTCCTCGGTCAATCATGCAATTGCGTCATAGGATTCATAAAGTAAATAGTTTGTGCCTCTCAAATATTCTTTATAAATATTTGGACATTTATGCTCAATAGGCAGATGGGTATTCGAATCATTAAGAGCGCCGCTATGTTGGATTTTGGCGGCCAAGTAGTGACCAATATTTTTTTGCAGATAGTCTATTATATAATGAAGTGTCTAAGTTATCAAGTGGCAGCAGTTACATTAGTTTGTAGGTTCTTCCTCAAATATTCTTACACAGTAGGTACCTATACGTGACTATGCAATAGGTAAGATTGACAAAACCATCCGTTGGAATTGATAATAAATATAGAACGATTTGCATTTACGACGCATAATTTGTCAAATCTGACGACAAAATTCTTCGTAGTTGGAAAAATGGAAATGTTTGCTTTGGAACTCCATTTTTCCAACGATAAAAACAGTAATATTCATGCTCCGTTAACTCTGAACGATGTTAGAGGATACAGCACCCTTGCTATCTAGGGCAGGGGATAACATCACAACTATGTTGTTACGTAATAAAATCGTTTGTAAAGCTATGTAGTAATGCTGACACAGCTCTATCGACCAGCTTTAGCCTGGCTAAAGTTATACAATAATGAATTTCATTTTAAGTATACAAATGATAATGCGTGTCGAGTGTCTTTGAAATCAGTTCGGTGGTTCTAGGCTTTGCATTATACAATAGGTCCGGCAAGCACTCCTTGTGTGCCCTCCCTCCATAAATAATGTTCTATTAGCTCCTGGTTTATGAGACGTACAGTAGAATTTTCCTCGTAAAACTGTAATACAGACTGCATTGCCGTAGCCTTACAGGACATCGCAAACAAACAACCTTGTGTTGTCTAACTGTTGCGTAAAATAATATCAGGGCGCGTCTGAAAAAAAGAAATTGCAGAGCAGGGGCTCTCATTTTCTTGGGTTGGTAACGTGCGAGTGATACCCTAAAAGTGGCACAACTCTCTTAAACTACGGTAACAGCTTCCCATTATTTATCCCCATCATAGGCCTTATACTTGGTCGCTGCCTTGATAATATAAAAACATCCACGTGTAGCCAAGATTAAACACTGTCTAACCTATAAACAATAAGAGAAAGTAGGTTATTCTATTATAATTTTCATTAACGTTTTAGCTAAAATTTATAATTATGATTATTTTAAGCACACGTATACGAGATAGTTGAAAGAAACAAAGACGCCTATTAGTCAGTGGGTCAAGCTAGCACATCAGCAACACTCATCATAACACTTTTTTATGGTTTCCTCAAACATGAAATCCCATTAGTGAAACTAATTTGTCTGGCTGACCACGACGCGAATGAAATTACTGAATGAATCGAACTTCAATTTTTGTTTTATATCTGTTGTTAAAGTTTATATGATATCCGTCTTATGTAAACCAATACAACTCGTGCGCTTCGGTTAGTAACAACAAATGATCCATAACAATAGAAATAGCAACCGTGATAAGCGAGAATTAAATGAATGACTATTACTGAGCATCGCCTTACTTGTCTACTTGCCATGACTTGAATTTCTGCAACGCTGGCATCTGCATTATAATCTCGAGATAATGACAAGAATAACAAATAAGGTTTGATATAAAATGTAATGAGTTGAGTAACGGACAGATTTTAACTATGGGTTAAAGTAACCTGCTTAATGCGGTAGGGGGACCTTTATATCATACATTACGCTGCGTGTTGCTTGTACGTTACAAGCGCTTTATCCAAAGCAGTCTCATTATTTACAAGTAAATTAAATTGACGTACTGCAAGTATGCGGTTGTTGTCTAACTCTATAAATGGCATAAGTGATGCCTTTGATCGATAATGGTTATGGTGTGATTTCGCCTGCCTTTATTATCTATAACTTGATTGTAAAAATCTTGTTTTCTATTCTGACCTTATGTGGATATCGAAGATGCCTTCAATAAGTAATGGGTTGGTACTGTACGCGATAATTGACGTGGGATTTCTAGATGACTATTAAACTAACATTTCCGAGGTCCCAATACTTTCTTTTCATAATAATTTCCACATTAAAAATAATTATGACACGCTTTAAAGGTTAAGGAAATTAATATGAGGTAACAAATAGCCAGAGGGTTCTTTGCCATGGAGTTTTTTAACTAACACTGCATTTGCAAATGGTAGTCATGGATCCCAATGGGCACAGACACATTTTAGAAAAGAGGTCATTGTTAAAGGGGGCTTTTGCATAGCAACAATATTATTAAAATAAGGCTATATTTTAATTTATTCCTTATTCGAATGAGCCAGGTTCGTTGTTTTGTTTCGTTTCGAAATGCAAAGAAAAGTGTTGTCACTTGTCACCGTTGTGTTAAGCTTCTATTTGTTTGTTCCAGGGCCTTGAAATCGTAAACCCACAAGCGGCAGAGACGCGGTTAAACGAGGCGAACGCCAAATATTTTTCCAACACTTCAGGCTTTCTATCTGTTGGAAAAGATACGACATAGAGACACAAGTACTACTAGCAACATTTTCTCAATAAATTGTAATGCCTGACATCAAAGTTTGTTTTATTAGTATCTAGTTATAGCCAGTGTAGCGGTAAGTTGGCCAAGAAGAACGTGAGCGCAGCCATACGAGCGATTTCACTCCGTCTCGTGCTTCTCATTTACTTGTACATTGTCATAGAAATGATCTAATGCTTTGATGCCCCTATGCATACAACATTATGTGTTTATACTGTTTAATTGCCTTTTATTGGCCGGCGACGACAGAAAGTTGACGAAATATATTCGTGTAGGTATAGGTAGTATTGGCAACGTTTGCCTTTAAATGCAGCTTTTGTTTTAAACTGTGTTAGTAGAAAGCGACGGATAAGACAATTGATCAGTTGTTCTTAGATCTTAAAATATCTGTAATACTTATTATTCTACCTGGTAATATTAACCTATTGACTCGCAGGGGACACCGGTGGCCAGACATAATAGATTTTTAATTATGTATGGCATACTAAATTTTAACAGATTTAAAATAAAAGTGTTCATGAATTAGTTTTTTTTTAAAACCAGATCCCGTCCGTACATTACCGATCTCAACGATGGCTATAGTTAGCAGTAATGTAAGATGCAGTATGATACCTAACTTGAAATCTTTCGCATTGTAAATGTGTTCTACTGCTACTCAAAGTATCTTAGACAGTAGTTACTTGAAAGTGAATGAATGGAAACCAGACAGATGTAAAAGTGCCAAAAGTATTATACGATATTCACATAGACACGTAAAAAAAGAATGAATCTTTACTAATATTATAAACGCGAACGTTTGTATGGATGTATGGATGTATAGATGTTTGTTACTCTTTCACGACTACTGGATCGATTGCGATGAAACTTAGTATGTAGATAGCTAGAGACCTGGATTCACACATAGACTTTTTATCCCGATATTCCCACGGGAACGGGACTTACGCGGGTGAAACCACGGGAAAAAATCTAGTAAAATATATATATCTATCCATTCTATTATCTCAATTATATAAGTGCACAAAGCGTAGCATTTTTTTAACTGCCAATGAGTTTATAATTTTTGATTACTTAGGTACATGGAGACATCCTTCGTAATGTAGTTAAAATTACGACTGTTTTATATCGAAAGATATAATAATAGATCTCTTGATAGATATATATCCTTTTTTTCTATGTTCAAAGCCAACATTCCCCACTAAAATATTTCCTGTTTCACGGGAGACTTTACAAATATTGAAACGTGTACACAAAGAAGACTGAGACTCGGCCCATTTGTAAATCGCACAACATTTTTTTCGGTATACGGATCGAACCCACAATAGTCGGCATAGACGCGAAGTTACTGCTTACACAATTGCACGAGCCATGCATATTATTTAGAACAACCACGCCTTACCCACGGTGTTTATACCATACATTCCAATCTATATTTATAACCAAAATAGGTCCTTGGGTATGTACAATCGCCAACGCAGACACCTGCTAGCATATGGTAGCTATGTATACCGTGTACCATTATTGGCATTGATATGTCTGACCTACAATCAATCAGCTAAGCTCTACCTTTCACAAACGCTATGTTTATCAATCATAGTAAACACTACCTCTTATCGCGTTGATCTTATATCTAATACTTAATTCATACTTGGCACTATAAGTATAGCATTTTAGTTTATAGTATCTTAGGAGCACGGGTGGCGCAGTGGTAAGAGGCCTCTGTACAATTCCAGACTCTGTGTTGATACTTAGAATTTCTCAAGACAAACAGTAATACTGCCCGGCTCGGGCATCTAACACGACAACTCATAGCACTGCAGGCGCATGCATTACCGATGCGTATTTACATTCAACGCCTCTATCGATTTTAAGCATATAATTCCTTAATAAAATCTCTATTTTCTTGGCATACAGAAACATGTAGCTTAGTACTTACATGTTTATTATACCAAAGGAGATATATTCACTAAGTATGATCCACTTTATAACATTGAGGTAAGTACGATGGAATCGTTATATTATAAATGTTGAATGGATAAATACATATTCCAAAACAAAAATAGCAAAGAAACAAAACACTAAGATTTTTCAAACTCATATTTTGTATTATAAGTGTATTTTAAATAATAATGTAAAGGCATATTTTTATATCCAAGTGACTGTCAACAACTCTGACTACATCCATCTCAATACAGTCATGCTAGTCACAAAAGGATACACATTCCTTATGAACCACTTCATAGCACATAAGTAAGTAACATTCAAACCGATTTATATAGCTTTCCTGTGTAATTAGTCTTTTAAAACAAATTAAAATATTAAATCAACAAGTAAGTGACGAATAACAAATTTGATTATGTGTTAGGTCCACATAATCAAATTTGTTATTCATCACTATTATCTCAAAAGTACCTTGTTCTAATTTTAAAAGACACAATTCTACATTATCTTTATAATCAAGCAGAATTGCGCATTAAATAATCTGCTTTATATTTTTAAATTGGTAACCTTGACTTACCTACAAATACGTGCATTAATTTGCAATAAATTCTGAGGAATACTCAAAGAAAAGTATGTTCCAGTTCTGACACTTCCTTGTGTTTCAATTCAGAATTACGCAAGTTGAGATGCACTGACCGCCGCTAGTGTTACTGCCTGTTACTAAACAGATTGGCACATACACTTAAACACATTCCATACATTTTAATACTTTTATGTCTAGTCGAGTTATAGCGCTGTTCATTGTTATAAAAAACAGGGCATATTTTATAATAATTGAGACATGTGAGGTTTGCTTTATGATTAGGTAGTTGATATTATATGCAAGCATAAAGGATTGAATAAAATACAGAAGATACCAAAATCATTTGAATTAAAATGTACCACGAAAAAAGGAGATGTAACTCTATTAAATTTTTTGTGTTTATATGCATACGATTCCACGCTCTCGAACTTACTTAGTTCAGGCTAAAAACTCGAACATGCATATTTAGTTATTCGAGTGATAATGGGAAGAAGAGTCAATGAGTGAATGTATCTACTACTAGATGTGCCCGTGGTTTCACCCGCGTTTATGATTAATGCGCCGCCCCCGTGGGTCTTAGCGTGATATTATATATTCTACCTATAGCTTTTTTATTATATGTAGTTATAGTTTTTAAGAATAGGAAGGAAACGTTACTTTTATAACTGTTTGCTTGTTTACTTATTGTTGACTGTACACTTCAGTTGTAGGTATACGGATATAGATACAGAATTACATCATCGTGGTATTTTTCTGCCTAACCTATTAAGTAGCAGCGGCACACCGGCGGCGTTGAGACACAATAGGTCTTAATTGTTGGAATACCAGACGTATTCTAACAATTAACAAGTCAATATAGGTATTAAGTTCTTAAGGACTAGGTAGGTAGATGTCCGTGTGGGACAAAAGGAATGTATGTAATTGTAATACAATACGAGCCAGCCAATAGAAAATCATTTTATATTTCCTGCTAGCATTTATAGCTTGTACAGTAAATATTGTCGGCAACGTCAACCTTATTAAATTAGGCAGCGAAAATATCTATATCAACAATAATTGGTCTGGTGAAGGAAGATTAAGGTTTTCTTTTAAACCAAACCAAATCTTTATTTTTGCAGAATATGAGTAGGTAAAAGTTCTTACAACATATTTAATGTTGAGAAAGTGTAAGAGACGTGCTGATAAGTACACTAAAAGGCTTTTGGGTCGATAATCTCGATCGCTCTTAGGTACAATCAAGCCCTGGAAGGCCGGGCGTTGTTATAAGTGGTGCGGGAATACGTGAAGAGTCCGGTAAGATCGTTACTCGTGTGTCAACGAGTAAGCCGAGACAAAGAGTCTCCTTGACATACGACCGTCTGCTGTCTATACTATATCTACACTAGAAGGAAACACGTAGATAATCCTAAATATATTAAAATTACCATCAAAAATAATTCGCTGATGAATCCGTGATGACCGGCTAGTCAAGTTACTGAAAGAGTAGATGATTTTCTAGATAAATACATAATATGTAGTATGCATATAAAACAAGCAAACTATTTGCATTTTGAGCGTACTGATTTAAAACTATATTTCGACGGAACATAATATACTTTTTCTTTTGAAATCTTCGGCACTAGAAATAATTCCTGCGTCGCGGGGTCATTCAAAATTTCCAACAGCGAACACAAGGTTCACCCAGACTCGGAACAACTATTTGTGGATTATACACACAACACACAACTTGTTGTAAAATGTAAAGTAAAATTAAGTGCGATGTAGACGCATTTATTTAGTAGAAACTATATAGGTGTTAGTTTCTTAGCGAGTAATAATTACGATAAAGTACAGCATACACTTGAATGTAGCCATGACAGTTAAATAGGCACAACACTACACGCAGTCAACGAAATGTGCCTACTTAATTATTACTTGTACGTTTGAATGCGAAGTTAATCAATTTAACACGTATTCAAGCACTGTCTTGTTAAATACTGAAGGAGACAGTGTAGAAAGTGTGTTTCGAGTGAATACCTACATTTGATTTAATTGACGGTATCTATAAATGTTGGATTGTGTGATTTCGCCATAGGTTTATCATTATGTCTTGTGTCATCGGGCACTGTGTAAACATTCTAGATAATATATAAAACTAGCGACCAGCCCCGTCTTCGTACAGGTCATACAAAACTTTAACAAATTATACATCCTCGTCTTCCTCATGAATCACTCTATCTAGTGGTAAAAACCGCATGAAAATCAGTTTAGTAGTTTTTGAGTTTATCGCGTACAGACGCGGCGGGGTCTCTGTTTTATAATATGAAGTGATTCCTTTTAGCTCCTATTGATCGAAGCTTAATAGCTATAGTGACCAAATTCTTACTGAATATTAGTATTACTTTTCAAACCGAATATTAATTTTTCACCGAATGGCCAATATCGTTCTGTTGTCATTTAATTCTCCTAAGACCTACTCGTATGAAATAACAATAAAACACAGCTAGTAAGAAATGCTTATTATTATTATGATAGATTGCATAATATATGGGTTATATGTAAATGTTGCGAGAGATCAACCGGAGTAAAGGCTCTTGAGACCATATTGCGGTTTAAGTGTGAGAACATACTTATGTTAAAATTTTTAGTTACCATACAAAAGTATAGGTGCTTATACAGAATGTCCGGTAATTAATGGATAACCTGGAAATGTCTTATAGTGGAACTGATGGACGTTCAGAAAAAAATATGAAAAAAATCTATCCTAACTACTACCTGAGATATGTGTTTTTTTTAAATTACCATTTATTACTTTCTTGTATACTTCGACCATAAATGAATCCATGAAATCCATCGGCTTTTTGTTGTTTTATTATTAAACACTAATTATGCTAATAGATAGCCAGTCAAAAGTATGCTATGCTATAATAGCTTGCACTTTTTAATATATATATATTTTTTAATTTTATTATTATTTCTTTTTCATTTTTCTGAACGGCCTTCAGTTCTACTATAAGACATTTCAAGGTTATCCATTAATTACCGGACACCCTGTATACTAACTATATCTTTGCTAACACTTACAAAATATAGATGCAAATACCTCATAAACTTAAATAAGCTATAGTCACAGAGTACATACAACATATCAAACAACTTCTTGTTGGGCAGTAGGTACTTGTTGATAAAAGCGTGACTTCACACACTTAACGGAAATCAGAATAATATTGATTATGCATATTGATTTTTCACGCAATCCAAATCATAGCATATTAAGATAAACAAATAATAGGTATATGGCTGGTTTAGAGCATGTTAGCCGGTTCACGCATCTTTAAGAACAATACGAAATACTCTCAGAGCGTTCGTGTTTTAAAAATAGCCCACGTCCTTTGTCAAGCTTGAAGCTATCACCGTTCCTAGTTCCAACAAAATCTGTAAAGCGGCTTAGCCACGGAAATATTCAGAAACAGTTGCTTTCGCTCTTACACTTTTGTAATTTAAACATAGATTACTATCATATGCATATCTCTAATTCTACAGTTACTTACATATTAATGAAACTGGGACTAGTAAAGACAACCTCTTGCCCCTTACTGCCTTCTCTTTACTTGCCAGGGGCGAGTAAAGAAGGGACAGCGTATGTTTCTACCGTAAGTACCTAAGCGATTATATGTATATTAAAAACTCGTCGGCGTCTAGCTTCGGTTACGCGGTGTTACTGCAGTTCAAGGACGTCTTGTTGTTACGTTATGTTTACTTCGTTATACATACAAGGATTATTATGTATGTAGGTTAATTTTTTTTATATTGGCTCTCGTATTTTGTGTGTTGTGGTGCGTGGACTTTCGGTAGGTGGCATTGAATGCAGCTGGTCATAATGATACGTATTACGTTACGGTTCTATTTTTAAGGTGTTGATACACTAGACACCTACCCAAAGATTATGATACTTCCTAGCTTTGCACGTGTTGCAATGAGTCGTTTTATAGTAGGTATACCAATAAGTTTTATAATCATTAATGTAATGTCATCTCTATTAAGTAGATTTCTATTTGTTACTAAACTTAATTTTAAAGTTTATTTATATAGTAGATTCAATTCTATATTAATAATAAAATTTAGGATTATTCCACTTTAGTCAAATTCCACATTTTTGTGTCCTAAAATCAGCTACCAACAAATCACCTAGGTGAACATAATCCACATGATTAAAATTGTTTATTATGTATCCTTAAATCACCTGATTTATAGTATATACCTTAAACGTTCCCGGAAGTAAAGCGAATTGGCTACGAGGAAAATACTGTTTTATGCATGTAGGTAAGTATTATAGTTTTAATTTATATTTATTTATAGTTGATCATCTACTGAGTATTTTTAAGAAAGCAATTATTGTTGCGCATTTCAGTGAATTGAGGGTAATCGTAAAAAAACTGTGATGTACGAGTACACACAGTGACACATCAACCTAGACTGTTTGTCTGTTTTTTTTTGGTTTACACTTTCCCCGACGTTTCGGGTGCTTTTCAGCAGCCATGGTCACCCCGTGACCATGGCCAAAAATAAATAGATTTAATAGTTTAAATAATTTTATTAGCTTATAAATTAGTCAAATAAAATCAATAGTAGTAGTAGAGTAATATTTTCAAAATTTTGTAATACAGTGATAAATAAACAACGCGATAAAATCCGTATATAGTAGTTTAATTTCAATGAATAACATTCGCGTAAACAGAAGACAATATTAAGAGGTTTGTCGACTCTCTTTTATTAATCTTGGTTTAGAAGATATTGATGACCTTAAATTATAGGTACCTACCAATACAAAATGATACTTATTTTTTCTGTAGATACATAAAGACAACAAGTCAGTATCCTTTTTTTCTCTGTTCGTCAACCAGAATAAATAATGATTATGGTTCAATTTCGATCACTGCGCGAAAACTCCGTTCTCAGAAAAGGATTTATTGTCATTAGGTATAATACTTAAAACTATTTAGATTGGCAATTTAGAAAGCAAAAGTGGTCTTCACTTAACTTGTTTGTAATTATAATCGTATGCAAAGGTTTTCCTGCTAACGACTTCCTGTTCGACCCTACTTGTAACTATAAATACAATGTTTTACAATTTTAAGTACGCGAAGGAAATGTCACCGAATAAATTAAATTGCCTTTTCTCCAACTAAACGTGCCTAATAATATGTTTGGCTAATCATGAGACATCGGTTGCCCATATAAGTAAGGTTCTAGTAAATAAATTTATATTTTCATTCCCAAAAATAAAAATTCTCTTTTATTATATTTTGTTTGTACTTGAGTTGGCAAGTTTGATTGTTTTATTTATAATATTATCATTGAATTATTAACCTCTGAGTCTTCTTCGAAGAGGTGAAAACATTATGTGGGTCTATGTGTCTGTCTGTTAGCTATGCCTATAGCTCCGGAATCATTGGACCGATTGAATTGTAACTTCATGCATGAATATGGGCCCTGTGGGTTAAAAGATCCTCGAGATATAGGGGTCACAAGGTCATAAGGTCATAAAGTCACAGGATATCCACCAACAGAGTGATTTGGAAGTCCAACGGAGAGGCTTTTGCCCAGCAGTGGGACATTAGAAAAAGACGAAGAGGTTGAATCCTAGGTTTTTACACCCATCTCGTTATACATATAATATATTACTAACATACATACATAGACTCTTGCCTGTTTCCCGTAGAGGCAGACAGAAACTACCGATTGTCATTTGCCACAATGCAGTATAAAACTATTCTTTAATTTTTTTAAGTTATAGTTATATACCCTAACATATATAGCTTCATACATTCTTATCCCATTATTAAAAAAGCAAAATTATCTTAACTAGCTATATGTATGAGCAATTTCTAAAAAAAGTAAATTAGTAATTATTAGATCCCTACATACATATAAACCTAATTATCTTGTCTAGATGGACTAGAAACCTAAATTATTTCATAATTAATCCATCATCATCATTCAACATTATCTTTTATGTTTACTTGACCCTCTTAAGTCAACTACTTATTCTAATAATTAACTACGTATTTCAAAATTACTCCTTTATTTTGTGGCTGTAATGTTGATAACACATATTATGAGCACAAACCATGATATCGTTCGTGTTATATTTTATTATAGTATTGAAGTGGCAAACTAGTATTCGGCTATCTCATCCCATCTTTAATCTCGTTCGCCAACCTCAGACGAAAGGGTTTGGAGATGAAATGAAAGAATAGAAACAAAAGAGGCAGGCAATTGAGCTCTATGAACTAGGTACTCACAAGGTGAAACACAGTAACAAAAACGACGCATTGATAATCTGTAAGAGATTGGTACTTTCCTGACTGCTGGTGGTGTATTGTGGTACCAATAAGTCAAGTGCTACTTCTACCAAACATAAATAAAATGATCCTTACTTTTAATTTTTTGCAATTATTTCCTTTCATGAGATTGCTATATTAAAGCTGTAATGATTCTGTTTCGCGTGTCCCTTTGCTGTGCTCGACAGGGTCCATAACCATCTTAATGTAAATTTGTTGCTTACTACCGTAGTTTACACCATAGAACGTAAATAAATTAACTGCACCTGAGGACGTTGCCGTAATAACTGTACATAAACCACATCATATGTTAAAAGAGTTATTCCAGTCGTGATTAGTAAACTGACCTACGCCTTGAAATGTTTATAACAAAAGATCTCGTAAATATTTTTGTTGATGCGGTAAGATGCGGACTTTTGTTCTGAAATAACTAGGAACCAAGGTTAAATTATTTGTGCTATGTATTCTTCTAGACTAATGTTGGGCATTTTAACGGGTGGTTTAGCCATAGTACAAACGACTTAATTTTTATTTATGTTTGTATTCATATCCATTGGTTTTTCGTATTGTTAAATTTGGACGCTGCCAAACAATTTGATTGCACGGACAGCGGAGACAAGGCGACCACTAAAAGCAAAGTGCGTTTGCCTTGCTGCTGCCAGTATGTAGAATATTGAAAGTTCGATCCCTGCACGGGACTAGATATCGTGTAATCTACTAACATTTGCGTAGTATCTGGGCATTGTTTATAGTGCGGCAATTGCTTTTTAATAAAAACTGATAGTCTAGTCCTTTTTGCCGTCGATTATCTAAATGAAACTGTCATTATGTATCTGCTTTCACCAGCGTAGCATGAACTTTTACTTTGTCACTGTCTGCTTAGTTTTCTTGTCGATACTGAGTAGCTAACTAGAGGTATCTTGCTGGCAAAACTTATACAATTTCAACTTTGAAACTTTCGCGTTGTATGAGATTGTACATGATAGTTTGTGACGGTACATAGATAAACCAAAATATGCCAAAAGTGAGGGTGAATCAAGATTCTTCTGCCTCACAAACGGAGACATGACATCGCAACACCAGTCAGCTTGCGACCACGGCCGGTTTAACCTGGTCGAAACGTCAAGCATAAAAAAGGTAAACATTATGCATGATCGCGTTAATACCCGTTACGTATTATATATATATTATAGAATTTCATCGACCCGTACCCAAACCCAAAATCTCATGTTGGGCAAAAATGCAACACGATCGAGGCGAACGTATAAATTCACCTCCATAGACTTGTTACATGGATCCACAAGCTTGTGCCAAAACAGTTCTGCTCTAAAAAGGATCGTAATCACGCGGGCGCAAGCTGTATATCAACACGGCAGGTTTCAATCAGCGTTTAGTAGTGGTGTTCCTGACAATGGAATACCATTCTGCTTTTTAAATATGATGACAAATAGATATGCAGCCCGCTTGATGATAAGCGATAAGCCTGTAGGCGCTGGTACTACCAGGAACAAGAATCGTCGCCGTCGTCAAAAATTGAGTTGTTCTGCTGCTGGCATAAGGGATGAACAGGGCACCATTAGTCCTGCACAACGTCGATCTATGAAGCGTTAAACTCAATAGAGTTTTACAATATACTACACTATTTAGAAGATTGTTGTCCTCTAACCTAGTCTTTTCTTCTACGGTTAGTAAACCATAGAAAGAAAAACTGCGACTTTTATCTCCTAAATGGTGTATGTACCTACGTTAATTTAAGCGAAATTCCAGTTTTAGGTACGGTTACTATTCAAACATTATACACATTCCACAAAATATCTCTTCTAAAAAGCCTTCTAGTTATGTTATTCTCATCATCTCAAGCCTTGATGCTTAGAAATTGATTATATAAGCGACTAATTAGTTACTAATTCGACTTCCTGTGCAGATTGAGATTGGCTCACAATTCTCTCAAAATCTGCAGAGCCTGTGGTGAACAGGACGAGTCCATATCGCACCTACTATGTGAATGCGACGCGTTGGCTGGATTGAGGATGGGTCTGATGGGATTGGTATATCTAAACCCTGAGGACTCCAGGCTTCTCCCTCTGAAGTGTACGCTACGACTAATGCAGTACATTCATAGGGAGATAGCTAAGGGATAAATCTTGGGGCCGACACAAAAGATCCCAATGGGTCGAAGTGTCGCCGGTCTGTGCTGACTGGCCCCCATACATAAGATAAGATATTAATTCCAAATTGCATTAAAGTATTTTTTCTGCCTAACTAATAAATTAACATCAACTATTATAAATAACTATAATTGAAATAAGCTTTACCCATTCGTAGAATATTTGGAAAATTGGTACTTCTCTAATAAGTAGGTACCACAGTATATGGAGCGGGTGACAACACTTTTCTTTAGGGTTTTTTACCCCTTATATGCTCGCTCTCCCACTCCAACCAAGCCACATTTTATTTTTACATGAGGGAAGCCATTGACACATGCCCCACCACTGTGGCGGGCGGAGGGGTTATGTCGGACTCACCGGAATAAAAGAAATATGGTAATGATCATAATAATGGACATCCCGGTAATACTGACTAAACCTAGCACGGTGTTCCTGGACAAAACCGCAATCGGTGAAGCCGCGCAAATCACTTTTACATGTGGTCGCGTCACCGCCGAGGTATCGGCCAGCCGTAGGAAACGGCAGGCCACTACACAACAAGACCTACCCTTAGGCGCTTCTCACTTTTAAAATCCCTACTGTCCTCCCCCTTCCCCCCTAGAGGAGAGACGGACACGACACAGAGACGCACGCTTTCTCTCAGTCCTGGTGCTGATAGGATGGCAGGCAGGCTCATGAAGCTCACCACCTCCTAGTCAAACCTTAGGGTGGCTGGAGGTCATCTCGCGCCCTCCGGCGCCCGGCTCTGCGGTTGGGGAGAGGGTTTATGCGCTCCCTCTCCTGCTCCGCCGCCTCCTTGATGAAAAACCAAGCCTCCTTTTTTTTTATTTTTTATTTTTATCGTCAGTTGAATGCGTTTACGCACCTTCCGTGCCCGGGCAGGGCCCGGGTGTGTGGGGCTCGAGCCAGAGAAGCCGGCTCCATACCCACTAAACCCCTGACGACGTTCCTCCAGTACCTAGTGTCGGTGCCACGGGGTTCGCGCTAGCATTCGCCGCGACACCGACAGGTCTTAGCCCGCCAAGTAACTAGGCGGGCCCCAGCTCTTTGTGGGAGGACCAGATGGTACAGCCCTCCCCTCCACTGAGGGGGCCAAAACCAAGCCTCCTTTTTTTTTTTTTTTTTGATTCCCAAGAAAAAATGCTTGATGCACTACCCGCCGGCTAGGGGACGGCACCGGCGGGGCGTGTGGGACTCACCAGCCTAGTGCTGGGATACCCACTAAAAAAACCTGGGGTGTTCCCTCTCCCACCCAATGGGGGGGGCCAGTTGGGAGTCTAAAAAGATTCATCCATAGCAGGCCCCCCCGTGTGGGTGCCGGCCGGGTCAATCGGACCCGACCTCCTCTCGTCCCCGGGGGAGAGCATTTCACTGCTCTCCCCTTTCGACGTTAGAAGGCGCGCGGGAACACCGCGCGCGCCCTCTATGGGTTCTTACTCACGGGTGGCAGGGTCCCCTGAGGCCTTGCCACCCAGAACCCTTAGGTGGGGGGCAGGAGAGCGACATAAGCGCGTCTCCTGCGCCCCCTCCTCCGGCGGCGGATGTCCGGGGCGTAAGGATCTTCCTCACGCCCCCGCTCCACCGCCTCCTTCTGCGAGATGACAGCCTCGCAGAAGGACCTCATTGCACCCCAGCACCTGTCGTCGCCGACCATCATGGATACGACGGTCGGCAACGAGAGGTCGGGGTCAATCACGGCGACCAGGGCACAGCGCTCCTCGGCCCACGCCGGACACTCCTCCAGCGTGTGCTGCGCCGTGTCCCGGTCGCACTCCTCGCAGTGGTGACACCTGGTTGTCAGCTCCCTACCGGCTATCTTGCACAGGTACTCTCCGAAACAGCCGTGTCCGGAGAGCACCTGAGTAAGCCGGTAGGTGAGCGGTCCGCGCCGTCTGTCCGTCCATTGCCTTAGCACCGGACGGACAGCCTCGACTGTCCTCACCCCATAGCGGGGCTGGGCCAGTCGCTCCTGCCACTTGGCCTCGAGGACCAGTCGAGCCTGGGACCTTCGCGTCTCCACCGCCCCGTGAGTGGGTTCCTCACCATGGAGCCGGAGGTCCACGCGCCAGTGATACACCGACGCTTGGACCTCCGCCTCCAAATCCCAGGGCGGCGATGCCGCCAGGACGCACGCCGCCTCAAAGGAGACGGTGCGGTACGCCCGCGACACCCTGATCGCCATCGCCCTCTGAGGTTTCCTCAAGAGGGCGATGTTTCGGCGATCGAGGGCGCCGGCCCAAATGGGCGACCCGTAAAGGGCCATCGACCGCACCACCCCCAAATAGAGGCGGCGGCAGACGACACTCGGCCCCCCGATATTCGGCAGCAGAGAGCTAAGTGCTCCCGCCGCCGACATCAGCCGGGGGGCCAGGCGGCTAAAATGGACGCGAAAGTTCCAGCGGCCGTCGAGGTGGAGCCCCAAGTATTTCATACTCGGCTCCACCCCGATGCGGACCCCTCCAACTATGATGTGGGCATCTGGTGGCGGCGCCCGCCGAGGCCCATGAAATAACAGGGCCTCGGACTTTTCCAGCGCCACCTCCAGTCCCAACATCCTAATTCTACCGACAACCAGGGCCACCCCTGCCGTGGCAAGACGGGCAGCTGCCCCGTAATCCTCTCCCCGGGCCGTGACCAGCGTGTCGTCGGCGTAACAAGTTACGCCGACGCCCGGGGGCAGGGCGCCCCGCAGCACCCAGTCGTAGCCGATGTTCCACAGGGTCGGTCCAAGAACGGAACCCTGCGGAACACCGCACGACACCTCCCTCCGGAACGTCTCTCCGTTCCGCTCCACACAGAATACACTCCTCTGGTGCAGGTAGTCCCCGACTATTCGGCGCAGATAGGGAGGCACCCCATGAAATCGGAGCGCCTCCCTAATAGTCGCCCACGGCAGGGTGTTGAACGCGTTGGCGATGTCCAAGGACACCGCCAACACCACCCCGCGCGAGGCGACCGCCTCTTCCGAGAGGGCCTTGACGCGACTGATCGCGTCAATCGTCGATCGGCCCTCTCGGAATCCAAACTGATGTTCGGACAAGTCGGGGCCCACCCGCACCAGGTGCCTGGAGAGGCGGGCAACCACTACACGCTCAAAGAGCTTGCCCACCTCATCCAACAGCACTATGGGGTGGTACGCGGAGGGAGAGTCCGCGGGGCGGCCCTCCTTTCTAAGGAGGACCAGCTTACCCGTCTTCCACATGGAAGGGAACCGTCCCGACTCCATACAGGCGCTAAACAGCCTGAGGAGCCGGTCCCCTAGGGCGTCGTAGGCCAAAACCAGGGCGCGGCCAGGAATTCCGTCCGGCCCCGGGGCGGTGTTTTTGCCCCGGAGCCGCACCATTGCCGCGCCGAGCTCCGCCATTGTTACCGCTGGCGCCCCGGCATCGGCACCGCCCTCCTCATTATCGGGCGGCGCCATTTCGGGAGGCGTGTGCTCCGCTCTCGAAGGAAAGAGAGCGGAGACCACCTCCTCTAATTGCCGGGGCTGGAGACTCTCGGTGACCGGTGGGGCCCAGGGGCGCAACTTGCCCCTGACCGCCTTGTACGGGCGGCCCCACGGATCTGCCTCGAGAGTCCCCAGGAACTCTTCCCATCTTTGGGTTTTGGCCTCACTGATGGCGGACTGCAGGGCGTGCTTCCGCTGTTTATACGCGCTCCGCAGCCGTGCCTCCACGGTCAGGTCACGGTACCGCCTGCGTCGGCGGTACCTAGTGTACTGGCGACGCGCCGCAATGCAAGCGGCGCGTTTCTGACCAATGTCGTCAGACCACCAGTACACCTGACGCCTCGGAGGCTGAGCACTGGCCCGGGGCATCGACGCGTCGCAAATCCGCGTCATCGCGCCCCGGAACCACTCCGCCTCTAGCTCAGCCTCCACATGCCCGTCGCCCAACGGGGTCCAGGCCTGGACGATGGAGGCTTCCACCAGCACGTCTACGTTGAGACGTTTCAACGCCCATCGTGGGGACGACGGGGTGTGCACTCTCCTCGGGCGATCGTCCGGGATCGCCGGCGAGGCGGAGATGTCGAACCGCACGTAACGGTGGTCCGACAGTGACTCCGCCTCGATCAGTACTTGCCAGTCCCGGACGCGGCGCGCTACGGCAGGGCTTGCTAACGAAATGTCCACAATGGACTCGCCCTGTCAGCGCACGCACGTGGCGACCGATCCCCGGTTAAGAACCACGAGACCGGTCGCAATCGCCCACTCCTCCAGCGCGTCGCCGCGAGCGTCGGTGACAGGGGATCGCCAAGCCGTTGATTTAGCATTGAAGTCCCCCGCCACCACGATCGGACGCGATGGGTACCGGTTAATAACGGCCCCCACCGCGCCCAAAAATTGCTCAAACTCGGCGAGGCGCCGGTTCGGAGAAAAGTACACCCCGATCAGGACGGTTCCCTCCCAATCGACACATATATACCCCTCGCCCCTGTCTGTCATCACCAGGAGCGAGGGTCCGGATGAAACAATGGCCGCCGAGCCTTCGAGGTCCCCAAACCAGTTGTGTCGGCTGGGGACGCAGTAAGGCTCGGCGACTACGGCGATGTCTATTGACCACTCCGCCATGTGCTGCAGCAAAATATCCTGCGCCCTGGCGGAGTGGTTAACATTCACCTGTAGGAGGCGATGGGCCATAATTAATTATGTGTCCATCGCCTCGGTACTGCTCCCTGCTTGGGACGGGGCCGGGGCGGCCGGAGTCCCGGCGACCGCCCCTCTGGCCCTACGTCGTTTCGGTGGGGAGCAAGATTTGCTCCCCAACCGGTGCTCCGCCGGCTTTCCTGCAGCCAAACAGATGCTGCAGGAAAGTTTTGCGGCGGAGCAGGCGGCGGCCTTGTGGCCGGGCTGACCGCAGCGATAGCAGAGATCGCTGCGGTCAGTTTCGGCGGTGCATTGCTGCCTCACGTGCCCCGGTTCGAGGCAGCGGTAGCACCGCCTAGGCCTCGGCTCCAGGAGATTCACCTGAGCCGAGACCATCCCGACCAGCAAACGGCCGGCCGCCACCTTCTTCGCCGCGGCGATGGGGCAGCGCACCACCACCGTGCACAGACCACCATTGCCGCGGCGCATATCCCCCACCTTGACCTGCGCCTGAGGGCAGGCTCCGGCTTGTGCCACCGCAGCGGCGACATCCTCGGAGGAGGCCGAATCGTCCAGCCCGGTTACTCGCATTTCTGCGGACTTCACCGGGCGGGAGATCTTGACCTCCTCAGGCGAGAACAGGGACCGAAGTTTATCTGCTACCCTGTCCGCCTTGTCGCCGGAGGTGGCACCTGGGACCTCCAGAATCCTGGCCCCAGTGGCGGCAACCTTGGAGTGGACGCCTCCGGCGAGGCCCATCTCGGCGAGATTTTCTCTCATAGCCTGAGTGGCCTGCCGGAGGACGCCCGCATAGCTGCCGCCCTGCCGGAGCCCCTCCTCCGTTAGCTCCACCACGACGGCGTTGGAGCGCGGGGGGCGCAGGTCAGCCGGGCGGGGGCCCCTCTTCTTGCTTTGCACCGGGGGAGCCCGGGAGGCCTTCTTCTTTTTCTTCCTCTTGTTCCTCTTCCTCCCGACGACCTCTATCCACGGCTGCTCAGCAGAAGTAGAGGCCACCGGGGTGGGTTGGGGCTGGGAGACGGGGCGCCGCGGCGCCACTGTGGCAGTCGTCCTTCCCTTGCCGGCACGCCGGGCCAGCCGGCGTGCCTCCGACCATCCGGGGGCGGCCCCCGAGCGGAGGGCCCGGGGTGGGGACGGGCGTGAGGCCATAGTTGGCCAGGCACGCATCAACCACGTTGCGCGCCTGAGCCACCGTGGCCCGCATCAGCTCGTCCGCCCAGGCGGGACGCCGGTCCTCCGCGGGAGTGAGGGGCCGCGCTGTGCGCCGCGGGAGGGGTGGGAACTCCTCCCGTGGCCTCCCGGCAGGCGCCCCGGCTTTGGCCGAGGGCGTCTTGGCGGCGTTGGCCCGAGCGGCAGAGGCAGCGGCCGCCTTCATGGCCGTCACCTCCGCCCGGAGCTCCGCCAGCTGCCTATGCAGCCCCTCATTCTCCGACCTCCAGCGCCTCTGAAGGTCGGAGGAAGTCCGCCCCCACAAATGGAAGAAGGCTGCCCGCATTTCTTCGGTAGCCTGTTTAAGGTCCCGGATGAATCCCCCCTTTAGATTACCGGACCGGGCCGCCACCCTCAGGACGGTCTCGGCGCCAGCCTCAAACCGTTGCCTGAGGTCGGCAACCGAGTCCTCTCCCAAGGGGGACGCATCCGCGACCTCAGCCGTCTTGGGGGCATCCCGACGGGCAGGTAAGGGCTGCCCGGGGAGCTTCCTCGTGGAGGGAGGCGGCATCGGGGAACCAGCCGTTCCTGGACAGGGCATCCCCTCCACTACCTCCACCTCCGTGTCCGAGCACGAGCGTGACGGCACGGGATGCGCCGTCTTCCGGCGCTTCGCGGAAGCCTTCCTTTCTCTTTGAGCCGCCGACGAGCACCGGCTCTGAGGCAGACTGGCCTCCGAACCCGAGCCCGCCTCGGACCCAGACTCGACGCTGACGGAGCTCCTCCGGCTTCCGTCAGGCGTTGATGCGCCAGCTCCAACATCGCTGGTGCGTGGTCGTAAAAAAAAAACCAAGCCTCCTAACCTAACCTCTATAGAATTGACTAACTACACAGTTATTTATAAAATTATCACGCATTGAGTGTTGGCTGAACATATGGATGTGCAAAAGAAAATGTTTCTATTGGCTATGGATGGCCAGCGCTCAACCACTCAATATACAAATATAACCATAGAATATCACTATTCTCATGGATCAGGGCAATTAATTTAAAGTAAGATGGTCTAGCCAAAAACTAATGGTTGTACTCATGTCGAGGTCTTATCTAATCTTGATAAAGTATAAACTGACCTAAATAATTATGGTAAACAATTGATAACTTAATATTATAAACGCGAATGTTTATTGTTTGTTACGCTTCCACGCCTTAACTGTACGACCGATCATTATGAAATTTCGCATACATGTTGTCAGGGATATAGAAAAGGATATAGGGTTCCTTTTATCCGGAAAAAGGTAATGTTAATTGTTATTAACCTAACCTACATTTATGCGAGCGAAGCCGCGGGCAAAATCTAGTTAAATAATAAGACAAAGAACAAAATATTAAAAGGTAAAGCAATCTGTTATTTTTTTAATACTTTATTGACATGTCTAGCCAATTACAGCGGCTCATAATTTCATACATCTGTATATTTGCCTCATGAGTTTGTCAAATACTCTCACTTACCGCTTTCTGCTTTAATAACAATCTTAATACGACGACTAGTGACTGTGCTTCGCAATTAATGCCGATTTTATGCGAAAAAGAATTAAGTAAGCATAAAAATAGAGGTACTAGCATTATAATGAATTAAGTTTCTATTTGGTTGTGTCTTTTTTCTTAACGCTTGACGATTTCATGAACGTGGCACACTTATGATCTTGAAACATTGAAATTATAATGAACATCTTATTTCTTTATTCTTTGTATTACAAGTTATGCTGACGATAAAAATAGTTTACATTTTAATAAAGTAGTAGATTCTTTTTAGTTAATATATTTTTCGTTGCCCATTAATCAGTTAAAAATATATTTTGGATTTATCATATTGTAATTTCTCAATACTAGATTATTCGTAAAAATTGTTGTGGTTGAAATTAAGTATAAAAAAGTCCATTATATAAAAAATATACGTTAAATTCGGAAATTAATAACGGTGAAAAGCTGTTATGGCCCGAACATTTGAAACACCGGCAGTATCAAGTGTAACCGACTTATCATTTTTAATATAAATATAAGTCCCACTAGTCCAATAGCTGTGCACTGTATCTCCTGAAATTGTTTAGTGCTTATAGTAAAAATACAATACAAAGTTATTTAGCTGCATTAGGATGAAAGTCAAGACCAAGCTAGCATATTTAAGTAAAAAAAAACGCAAAGTCCAATACGGAGTTCCACAAGGAAGCGTAGTAGGTCCGTTATTATTTATCCTTTTTTTTTATCCTGACACGGCAAAGTGATTGTGACGGACCTGATGGAAAGCCCAATTACAGTCCAGAGACAGTGACGACGGGGAGAAGATAGATGTCTTCTAGTCGTCGTCAGTGTCAAGCCGGTCTGACCAGATGCTTCTTCACACTACGTTTGAAGGACCCAATGTCATAGAAGGGAGGGAACACATGAGCCGCAAGACTGTTCCAAAGTTGTATGGTATGGCATAAAAAGGAATTGCTGAACCTTTTGGTGCGAGACGGGATTGTGCTAACCGTCAATCGGTGATTACGAAGACCGGCACGTGTGGTTCTTAAAAGGAAGGGGGAAGGTGGGATGAGGTTAAATAACTCTTCGGAACATTCGCCATGATAGAGGCAATAGAATACGCTAAGGGACGCAATGTTTCTACGATGTTGTAGCGGTCGATGTCTTTTGTAACCTCCTGGCTGTCGATTATACGTACGCATAACGCTGCAGTTTATCTAAGGCATCGAGTTGGTACTTAGCGGAACCATTCCGAAGGTGCGAACAGTACTCCATGCTGCTACGGACTCGGGCCTTGTACAGCAAATACCGCTGTTCAGGAGTAAAGAAATGCCGCACCTTGTTTAGAATCCCGAGTTTGTGTGCAGTTGTGGTTATTACACTCTCGATGTAATCCTAGAGTTAAGGTCGTGGCGGATGTCTATGCCTAGGATGTTAAGACTATCATGCAGTGGCAGCGTGGTGCCCCGAAGAGTGGGAAGTGGAGAGAATAAGGTTTTTTTTGAACTGAACGCGCACACCTGAGTTTTCTTAGCACTGAACTCAACCAGGTTAGATGAACCCCAAGCGGATATGTCATCCAACACCCTGTTGAGGTCAGTGACAAGCTTTACCCGCCTCCTCTCAGTATCCTGCCGGTTGCTTGGTGGTTGTGGATGGTAACAACCATGAACCGTGCTATCGTCTGCATAGTAATAAAAAATGAATCCTATACATAAACGACTTACCAAAAGTAACAAAACATCCAATTACACTTTTTGCTGATGACGTTATCGAGTCTAGTAATAAGTCTACTTATGGCAAAGAAATAAACGACACCATCGAATCATTATTCAACTGGATGAATAACTATAATTTAAAAGTAAATTTAGCAGAACCTAAAGTAATGTGGTTCAGTCAATGTACACCTACTCCAAACATTGACATAAGCTATAAAGGGACAGTCTTAAACAAAGTAGACATGACAAAAAATTTAGGATTAATTATGGATAAAAATATTCATTAGAAAGCACATACTGAGGAACTTTGCAATAAAAATAATTCTTCTGCTTATGCTCTATTTCAACTTTCAACTGTAGTAAGCTGTGAAGCTCTTCTTGTGGCTTACCACGGTACCTACTGTAGGATCTCTGTTACGCTTTGGAATAATATTTTGGGGCAATTCCACTAATAAGGAAACATTATTTAAATCCAAAATTTTTTGTCCATCATCAATCCATTATTAAGTCGAATCCACATTTGTTCAGTCGACTTTTTGATATAGTAATTCGCAGTCGTAGAGATAACGACAAACTTGCATGGTTAGATCTAATACAATGCTAATGCATAAAAATGTTCTATGTTTGGCGCCTGTAATATACAATAAAATACCTAAATCTATAAAGAGTCTTAATTTAGAACAATTTAAATTAAAACTAAAGAAAATTTATTGAGGAATGTTATTATGACATAAATGATTTTATAGACAGCTAAAGCTAAAAGTAACACAATATTATGACATTAATTTATGCTTCTGGTAACTGTTCTATTTACCTTATTTTGTATTGAATTAGCTTTTCATTTTGTATAATATTGTAAATCTTCTTTAACTTTGTATAACTTCAATAAATGTTTATTAAGTAGGTACATAGTACCATCTTAGTCTCCCCGTGAACATGGCTGCTGTAAAGCAACCGAAAGGTCGGGTGCAAAGTGTAAACTTAAATATAAATAGTTTTAATTAAAAATATATAGCTTAAATAGTAGTAAAGTTTAATAATAATAGTGTTAGAGTTTTTAAAATTATGTAATAACAGATTTTAAAGTAAAATAAACAACGCGACAAAATCCGCATAAAGTGTTTAATTTCAATACATAGTACATCTATATAAAATATACGCCTTGTAAAATATTTGTACGCCAATTATATGGCAAAACTTGAACGTACCACATAAAATATCAACACACTACATTAAAATTTTTGTAACTGTATAGGTACTTATGTTTTTACAAATAAATTATTATTATTATTTAACTCTTCCGTTCCAAAAAAATATAACAAGCAGCAAAGTGACATTTCTTATTTCATTTTCATTCACACGCTTTTTTAATTCTGTCCAGTGCTGCGCTGTCTAATGACTACAGGTAGTGCATTCCACAATCTGATAGCTTGTACTTAGTAAGGAAATGAGACCCAGTTTACAATTGAAAACCCATATAGGTAGGTACTTGCTAACTTTCATTTAACGTCGACACACACGCTATTAAAGTTATTTCGTTAAAATTACACGAGCGATGTAACTTTTACTGAATTAAGGTTGATTTCGATTTCTTTTGGCACTTTGCCTTTATGCAAGACAAACTAGGTCAACTGAATATTTTTATAGTGACAAGGTAATTACGTACGGGAGCAGTATCTACTTATTATCTGCATGAAGATGTTCTTTTCTGTACCACTGACAACGTGTATGCTAATTTTCATGATGGTCGATCGAGTAGGTAAGGCGTGAAATCGTAAGAAACAAACAAACGCGCATTTATAATATTATTAAGGAAGTAATGATTACAAAGATGCCAAAGTGTACCGTCCGCTTGATGATACATGGCTACCGTAGTCTAAGCAGATGTATCACTCGCATGCTACTGACTCTAAAGAAAAGGTATTATAGATGGGATGAGAGGAAAGGAATAAGACTCCCATTCCTTTCCTCTCATCCCATAATAATCTTTACTCTCCCATTATGGAAGAGTTAGATATGTAAGCCCCAGGACTCTGACACACCTGGTGAATCGCAGTAAGAGTAACAACGACTGTAACTCCTGACGGTTTTTTGTAAGACGGTATTACGTCCTCCCACGAGCTGGCTAATTCGTACCATGGTCAAATAATTGGTAATGGCACGGCGGGCACTTTAAAGAATTTTTTAAAGTAGTACTGTACAGTACTTTGAAACCGCATATAACCTAAAGTTAGGGAAATATGGTCAAAATGGTTGTATATTATACATATGTATACATTACAATAACAGTCATAAATATACCTAAAACTTAAATTTTACCTTCCGTAGTATACACATAGATGATTTTTGTTAGTGTAGGTAGAACATCTAATTTATACGGCGTTTGTTATAAATCTCGCGATTATTACATAAAGCAGTAAAGCTAAGTCATGTTATCCATTTAAGGTTACGGTAATTTGTAGTATCACTAGGTATAAAAACTTCCACAAACTAACAAATTAAAGTGATATATTATCGTTTGATTTCGGTGTTTACATTATTAATGGATGGCCACTCCTTACATGTTGTAAAATAAATAGTTTCGATTGAAATATCCTCTCATGACTATTGCGGATGTCTTGGTAGAAAGCGTCAAAATACGCGAAGAATATGTATGACAAGAGAATACTCATAACATCAACAATACTCTCAAAATATTTATAATACTTGGGAGACTCGTGGCATGCACTTGTATCGCGCGTGGGCTTGCATAAGGACGACCAGCCAGCGCCACTAATGGCCATTCTACTCGCGCGTGCCTCGAATGTGTTTCTAAAGCAAATATTTAACATTTACATATGCAAATCACAAAGGTTCAGTTCCACAAGTATTGCGACACCTTTATCTATTATCTCCAGTCCTAAACTTCGTGTACAAGTTGTTCAACTCGTACCTTGTTCATGTATTGTGCGAGAAGCAGATCGCCGGTGCCGCATTACGTGATGTCGTGTAGATAAGACACACCTAACTAGAAAAGAACGTTAACGGTTCATTGAAATCGAAAGAGTACCCGCGTACCCGCTGAGTGAACGCCTGTGCCTCGGCCCAAGAACAGGTTCCGAGTGGCGCGCGACCAACGCAGCGACACATCCCAAGTGGTCCGCGAGGTTACCGCGCAGTGCTCCACCGGCCGCTTATCTAGGTGCGCGTGCACATCCGAATAACGAGCGAGTGACGCGGGAAACAGCCGCCGCGAACATTACACCCGAGCCTACAGATAACATTTAAAACAACAACAATATTATCCAGTGATTTTATAACATTTATAAATAAATAAATATTATTCGGATGGTGTCAAGTGTGTGTGCTAGCGGCGATTTGAACAGCCGTTTGATAGTATGTTACGGAGTGGACTGGCTTTTTGATTAAGTGGGTGTAACCATGGCGAGCTTCGAGGACCTCGCCTTCGACTGGGCGACGCTGTGTCAGGAGTGCCCGGAATGCTGGACTCCTTCAGGTAAACGACCTTTTTTACAATGACCTTAAATAAGGTCCCTAATCAATTATCCTTAGAATATACATATTTTATTTCGGACGTAGGTTTAACTAGGGAATATTATTTTAGCAAATTTTCCGTTACCCTCGAACATGAAGACGTAGCAAGCATAATTAACACCTTCATAAAATTTATTAAAACCTGTGTGCAACTGTTTTTCTGCACATTGTATATTATACGAGTACATCGTTAAAAGATAATCTCTCGCAAATATAATTAAAATGTTCAGCTTTACTTCAAGTAACTTATAATCAAACGGCTGATTAAGTATGCGTGGTCGAATGCGGGCACACAGGTGCAAGGGAAGCTTAAGAAAAGCAATTACTTTAATCCAAGAATTTAATAGATTCATAAAACGGACTTTAGGCCGCCTTAAGATGTAAAGTTGCCGTCACATTTTGATCACATTTCGACCTTCACCTACGTTTTTAAAGCTATATATTTTAATACCCGAATTTAGCATTAAAAACGTTAAATAAAATAGAATAGATTATCATTAGTCAGTTATTCAATATCGTGACTATATCATTGAATTTTATATCAATGCATATATTGTATAATGTGTCATCACGTATGTGGGTAGGACAATAAAAATGACATAACGAGTAGAACGAACAATATGTTTTGTTTGCACGAGACGAAGATTTCTGCAGACAATTCGTGGTAAAGGTGATTCTCGGAGGTAATATGTATTTTATATTTGTTAAGTCTTACAATAAAAAACGTAATTAAAAATCTATTGTATTAGGCCACCGGTGTGCCGCTGCGACTCAATAGATTAATTTTGTTTGATTCAAGCTATTTGATTGCAATTTGGCCTAAAAGCGAAAAAAATTAAAATAAACTACATCAAACATTTGCCCAATTCTCTAAATGTATGCAACCTTTTTTTCTTTTGATGGCCATGCATATAACTACCTACGAAAGACCATTATAAAGATGATATATAACTATAACACAATTAATATGCAATGATGACCTTTTTAACTCTATAAATGTGACTTGATGAACTTTAATTTGTTTATTTTTGTTTGTATATTATTTTAAAAAATCAAATACGTCATATTGTCTTTTAGCTGAGGCTAAAACTACATTATGTTATCAATACTTCCTTATACGGCATCTGTTTGTCTCTCGGAGAAAGACGGAAGAATATACGCAGGTGAGATTGCCAATCTTGAGGTTAGATTCCTTGATTAACATTGATAATTAGTATCTGTAGTGAAAAGCTAAATAGCTGAAATAAACTAACCTTAGCTATAATATGCCAGAATATGCTGATATTTATAAATCGATAAAAAGAAAATCAATATCTTCGTAAAAATAATGTATAATGTACTTATACAAATTTTATTCTCACGGATTTTCATTGTACAAGGTATATATTATGTGACACTTAAATATGACCACACCTTTCTGTAACAACCTGTATAAGTTAAACGACTCCAGGGGGGGTCTTATATACGAGTATAGTCTATATAATTTTGTTTTTAATTTTCAATCAGGCATCAGATTTAACTCCGTAAAATATTCTTCTAACGAATATTTTTCACCTGTGTTTAGCCTTCGCGCTGTTAAGTTGTTTGTATAGTTTGGTATTGACAGTAGTTGTTGAGTGGACAGTCTGAAATGCTGATCTTATTTGGTCGTTTGTACAAGAATGGGCTTGAGTACAGGCGCACTCTACAGTCCCTTGCACACATAGTTCAATGGGATGATAATTCGACACGCTCAGGTCAGGCGCAAGACCAACGGCTTTACGTACCGTCCGAGACACGAGGGTGTGAACACCGCCCACTTCTTAACTGTAGGCTGCTATTGTAAATGTTTTGATAGAAAAAGTCACGAACTATTTGCTTACCGATCGCGGGAATGGAATTGAATAAGATTTACTATCGCTACATCACCGCAACAATCAAATGAGATACAATAGTGTTACGTTAACCGAAATGAATATTAAAATCATATGCTCGACCAAGTAACACTGCATCTCATCGAATTTATTAATATATGCAAACATTATGTACTGTGTGTTGTGCTTCACGTAACATTTCGTTACAAATAGACAGTTGCCTACATAGTGTAGTCATATTTCATCAACACGCGATAAATCATCTGCAATATCGTCTTAGAGTGAACTATGTATTAAGAATTAATTCTAACTAATTTTATGAGTCTTTCTTCTTCCATAATAAGTAGTAAAATAAATCTTTCTAGCGGTGCGGTAGTTGAATGATAATGTAATCCTAATTAGAATCTCTTTTGTCTAAACATTTTGAGTTACCCTATGCACATTTAAGCCGAACGTTTAAGTACGAGAGAACGTCCTTAGAATTAAATATGTATTAGTATTTTCGTTAACTGTGTTTTTGATTAAATATTTGTAGCATTCCTGAGAGTTAATTTGTATAATTGAACTTTAAGGCATCAGATGTAGTGAGTGTATAGTGTATGATATTAGACTTGGGTGTCCGTTCACGAACATAAAAAGTCACCACGATTGCTCTGGTTGATTAAAATTCTAGCACTCTCACACCCAAGCTGTCGTCGTCTGCGTGACTAGCGCTTTTATAACAATACTGGTTTTAAAAATAAAGATTATCACAAAACTTTTGTATAAATAATATAAGTCAAGTAAATTAATTATCGAGTCTATTTAATATCACGTATTACTTAATTAATGTTAGAACTGTTTGTATTGTACACGTAGCGTATAACACATACAATGTTCCCAATAAGTTCAAAGTTATTCAAACAAATGTCAGGTCAGAGGTTCACAGTCCATTTGTTTTGAATAAAGAACCAGCACGTCGTACCTAACATAAACATGCCATTAAATAAAAAAAATAAAACTCTTAACCTTCGTGAATCACGTCGATGTTACGCAGCGATTCGGCATTTAAACTTTCGTTAAAGAAACGCGTGATAACAGTGCGTCAACCTTGGTTACCTTCGTGTTTGTGCAACTGGCTACTCTCATGTTTACTCTAACGTCTAACTGTTGCACCGGTCACGCTTTTCGACATCTGCTCACTGACGTTTCTGTGGGCAGATTGGTTAATACTTAACCACAAGTATTACTTAGCACATGCACAAGTGCTGGCTGTGAAATGTGGCATTTTGGTCGAACTTGAGAAATCAAATTGATGTAAGTTTGTATATGTCAGTCATATCTTAAGAGGTTGCAAACTAAAGCCCCAATTAGTAGGAGGAAGGAACAAAAATTAAAAGAGAACTAATTATATAAGGTGAAAAGTTATTATATTACGAGGAGAATAGGGAACCGTAAAAATAAAAAGGTAACCTTTGACATGTGAATCCTACAAAAAAGGAAGCGATTATATAATAAGTATCTATGTAATTGTATTAGGGCTAATAAATTTTACTTACCCCCTTACTATAAAAGACTTAGACAAGTGAATAAGTGTATAAGAAATGTAGGCGTATAGACTAACTAACTTTTCTACAATTTCTACTTCAGCGGGATATTATTTCGGCCGGCCTCGATGGCATAGTGGTTAGTGTAACCGACTGTCACGCCTGTGGTCGCGGGTTCGATTCCCGCACAAGTCAAACATTTGTGTGCATGAACATGGATGTTTGTCTTGGTCTGTTTCCATGTATAACATGTATGTATTTACAAAAAAATAATATACAGGTATGTATGTTTATCCATTGTCTAAAACCCATAGTACAAGCTCTGCTTAATTTGGGCTAGATGGTGTTGTGTGTATGTGATAGAATATTATTATTATTTTACATACGAATTTATACAAATCCACATGTTCAATAATTATTTAAAGCTATCCTATTAATAAAAAGTCTGCATGAGCTTCTATAGCATGTTTCATATCTATTAAATCATCATACATATACACACATTCCGTAAGGGTAATTGAGCCATTCAGTTAGTCTGACGTGATAATAGTTGAAATTATACCACGTTCTTGTAACATTTACGAGGTAAACAGAGTGAAATGTGACATGCGTTAAGTAAGTCTTCATTTTATATTTATTCAAAGTGTTGTAACATGATGTGAAGCTTGAAATTTCGTGTCAAGTGCCAAGGTCTTTATTTTAAAATTACAATAGAAGTTCTATTATGTGTCTGATTCGTATAAAGACGTCGCCTGCACTAGGAATAATAGAAAGGACACAAAGAACACGCCGACACGGGACAACTATCTATCGACCACATGTGAACCTTTGCCAAGATTGAAGGTCTACCTTGGTCAGACGACGATATATTTTAAAACGTGCTTTTATTTATTTATTTTAGGACCACCAGTGGTTGTTACAAGAATGCATTCACAATAATAAAAAAAGTGAGCAGTATAAATATTAGTGTTTAGTATTTATGATTTATGAACATGATAGTAAAAAGGGCAGGTCGCTAACTTTAAAAGATAATAATAATAATAATTTATTTATTGATTACAGTGGTAAAACATGAATACAGTCCATAAAGTACTTAATATAGGTAATATAATATGGGTGGAATTATATAGACGAACAAAGCGTACAGTGAAAAGTAACAAAATACTTAATGGTAATACTAATGCAGAAAGATCATAGTAATAATAATTATTTAGGATTTAAAAGACAGGCGAAATTCTTAATGTTTCCTAGTCCACATAAAAATAAAATAGGTAGCCAATAAATATGTCTAAATGAATAATGGTAGAATACGAATCATTAACAATATATAAATTCTAACAAATAATAGATAACAGAAACGAAAAAAAATACAAATATAGCAAATTAAATCAAAAGTACCTTACAATTAAGTCACAAGTAATAAAAACAAAAAACAACAAATCAGAACAAAGAAATAAATTAAATAAAATTAAATTAAAAATTGATTAAGATATTCGTAAATGGATTATTAGATTGCATTAGACTAAACATATTAGCCGGCTCCCTTACGGAACGTGGCTAGTGAGTCAAAATGAATATCTACTGACGCGCTGCATCCATACAATAGTCGGCACATACACGGTATCACGGAGTTCCTCCCAAACTCTGTACGTCTAAACGGAGCAATAAGCGGTACAATATGTTTACGGGGTTTATCTAGATGGCACATTTATTTGTATTTTACTCGATAATCTCGGACAATCTATGTGTCCTCTAAATACCTTAAATAAAAACATCAGGTCTAAGATGTCTCGGCGTTTAGCTAGGGATTGGATTTTAAAGTGCTGGAGTCTGCTCTCGTATGTTTTTAAAAAAATATTGCTTTCAATACAATATCGGGCTATATAGATTCCTTGTGATTAAATACATAACAAGAGATTTCTATTGTGTCTATAATAACACAGTGAAAAGGTTAAGTTAGTTTATTAAATATTACTTTTTGGTAGGATTCCTTAGTGAGAATGTTAAGACGTTTGATTTCAATCAGTTACTCAAACAATTGTCGGTAACTTAAATCTTGCTTGTGTTTGAATCCATATAAAGGCGGGGGTGAAATTTCAGCGTTAACTTTTCCGGTGATCGATCATATACAAAGTTTGAGTCAGTACTTTGTTATTTAATTTATTTTATTTAAGGATCATAGATTTACTTACATATGAGTGATAATCATAATATATATAACGGTTAGCGCCTAGACCGCAATTGAGTTTGAAGCTAGTGGAGCATAACAATGCTATCTGAGTCTAACCGTTTGAAAAAAGAATACTTGCTTGTTGCCGAGGCATAAATTTATGCTTTTTCGTTCGATAGATTTTATTAAGCCCGGGTTTCATTTTTGGGCCAAACAAAAATCATTTATAGGGATATTTTGTTACTAAAGAAATGTGAAGTTTGCCTGGTGCGCGACAATACCCGCAACTTGATTTGTATATGTAAGGCTCGGTTTCTACATCAAGGATCGTTTGTGGAGTTGTGTTAGTACAGTCAGTTAAATGTTGACATGGTTTTCATAGAATATGTGACAAAAATTAATTGTCCGTAGGGAAAACAACGTCTTTCTTGATATAGAGGCCTGGCCTTTGACTATGTATTCTGTTTGAATTTATTAGTGTTTAAAATCTTCCTAACATAAACTACTAAATTAAAACTCTTTGGTATCGTCATCAAACAAAACTGTTCATGTTATGAAAAACCCGTTGGTTATGCTTGTAATTATATCAAAAGATTTTACGGAACACTTTGTAATGACGGAGATAGTATAAAGAAATCTTAATTAGTGATCATTAGATAAAGATGGTGAAACTAAAAACTCAAACGCGGATAAACGGTCGCCGTTTTCCCTGAGAAAATTATGGCATGTCGTGTTAATTAGATGTGATTATAATGATGCGATAAATATACATTTTAACTACCTTTACGTCTAGTCTTACAATTTATGTTGAACTGTTATGTCGCCGTGTATTATTTTTTTGCGTAATTTGCGGTAGTACAGTAGGGAATACTATAAGCATCAGTTGAGAACCCGAGTTAATCTACCTACGCTTGCTAATATAGACTGCACACTGTTTCTGAAAGGTTAATCGACGTCGTATCATAATCAAACAATGTTCTTAAGTGATGATTTGGCTATTTTCTAATAGTAGTCAGTTATTTGACATGCCTCTGTCTGTTAAGAAGTTTTTGTGTTGATATCTCTGTATAGCGATAGCCTAGTGGGAAACCGTTGGACTGCCACGCAGAGGCCTCGATTTCGAACCCAAGGCGCGCATCTGTGACTTTTCGAAGTTATATGCGTATTAAATAGTTAATTATCGCTTGCTTTAACTATGAAGGAAAACATCGTGAGGAAACCTGCATATCTGAGAGTTCTCCATAACGTTCTCGAAGATATGTGAAGTCTGCTAACCCGCACTAGGCCAGCGTGGTGGACTATGGCCTAACCTTTCTCACAGTGAGAAGAGGCCCGTGCCCAGCAGTGGGACAGTTTAATACAGGGCTGATATTATTTTTATACTTGTTAACAAACATTTTTGGTGACGTTTATTTACGTCAAAAGTAGGTGGTACGTGGCCAGTGGAACCTAAACATAACTGGTGAATACTACACCGCTGCCTGATCTTTTAAAAGAGTGGCCGTGAGTTTCTTGCATGTTTCTTCTCATAGGCTCAATCCTTTGCCTGAACCTAGCAACTGACCTAAATATAGCTTCAGTAACATAGTAAACTCACTAACCCATATATTTTGACGTTCATAAGTGTTAGTTTATGACCTAAAATAAAAGGGATTTTTGAGTTTGACTTTTAGTTTATACAAGCATGTTTTCAAAGTGTTGTACTATACTCCACTTCAAAAACAAATCTTTACAATAATATAATAGCGGTGACTTTTAACTACTTCTCAATAAAGACGGGAACTAAATACGAGTGTAACGGTCAACCGTGACTTTGTTTATCTATATAGCACATGATCGAATCAGAATTATAAGTATTTCATGTCCCCGGTGACCGTCACACTCATTGAGGAACGCCTGCGTGCATACGATAAGTTTGCAGCCATTCATCATCACTATACAGAATTCAAAATATGGCTGAAGGCAATTGCACGGATTAGTAGTGGCTTAAGTGGTCGCCTCGCTCTTGCCACTGAGTGTTGTTGGTTCGATTCCCACACAGAACAAAAATTTTTGTGATTCACAAATAGTTCCGCCTTGTCTGGGTGTTCCTTGTGTCCATTGTTGGAATGTTTGTAAAGTCCCCCGCGATACAGGATTGATTGCTAGTGCGGGATATGTCTTTATAAAAATAAAAAAAAATGTTCAACAGCAATAGAAAGAATTGTACAACTTGAACAAGGATATTCTCGCTATAAATATTCTAGTGTTACAAGGTTGGTGAAGGTAGTAAGGTTACTGTTTAACGTCACAAAAGACTTGCTACTTTTAAAGAATACAGTGTCGTGTCATCACGTTTGTGTAGTAACTGAAAGTTTTGAAATATGAGATGAACGTTAATATCTTTTTGCTAGGGTGATGTATTCTTAGTCGGGCACTCTTGTCAGAGTGGTCGTGGCTATCATTGATGGACAGGGTTGCGGCGCACTGTCGTCATTTGCTGCACGTCGAGCGAGCGTCCCTCCATCCCTGGCGGTTACTGGCATTGCGAGCACACTGTAATGCGGTTGACTGTGTAGCTTTGGTGATAAGGTCGATCCAGCGCGTTGGAGACCGACCGCGGCCTCTCTTGCCTTCAATGCGGCCCTGCACCACGAGTCTCTCCATCGAGTCTTCGTTTCTGGAGATGTGTGAAAGAACTTCAGTATTCGTAACTGCACAATCGACGAAAGCCTGTCTTGTATGCGAAGCTCTTTGAGGATGGAATTATTGGTTCGAAACGCTGTCCACGGTATTTTTAACATGCGTCTCCAACACCACATCTCCAGAGCATCCATTTTACACCATAGAGAAAGATTGGAAATACCAGACACTTCATTGGAAGCCCTTTAAGGCACTCGATTTTTGTCATAATTTAGTGTCTCTTCCTTTTTTCTTTTTTACAAAAAGTAACGACAAGAAAAACTACTCATACTAAAATTTTAATTGAATACGTTGACCCTATATGTATTATGGTTTATGTCTGTAATAGTACGGATAATGTTTTATGGCAAGTAAAGTTAAAAAGAAGTTTCGGGGAAAACATCATGGAAATGCATTTTGCTATTTTCTTAAGCAGAAAAATATCTCTCGGGTTAGCTAATACCTACACAATAAATAGTATTTGACTAAATAATCCCAAATGTTAAGTATATTAAGTTATTAAGTATTTTAATTTAATAAGTTCAGTTTCATAGACCTTTAATAAATCGTTTACCATAGTGAGCTTAATCTCAACCGTTTTTATAAACTATCTAACTGACTCGCTTATAATTTTTATTATATCTCTATGATTACGAAGAAGCTCCATTGCTTTGTTTTCTTTCACGGTTAATCTTTTTAGAGGCATATTTTGACCGTGATTTTAAACACGTATTTTAACTTAATATGAATGTTCTTGTCTTCGAAAAGGCTTTCCTATGCTTCACTTAATTTATTTATCGCCATGCTTATATAAATATAATATAGATTTATCGCCTTATCCCGGAAGAGTAGGCAGACTGCAGTTTTAGATTTGCTCGTTCTCTCTTGTCATATAATAATTATTTATTTATTTCAGTATAAATTCTTAGTTTTACAATTGCATCTTAACAATAATATAAAGTGCACTTATAGATATTTGCCTGAACAAGGTTAAACAATACATGCGTACATGATTCGCGGTAAGATTAAAATAAACATAAAAGATGAAAATATAGAACACGCAAAAACAATACACTTTTGGAGTACCTTAAAATTGTTAACCGTGATTGTACTATATAGGAAGTCAAGAAAAATTGCATACTGGTTTCCAAACGGAGTAGATCTCGTATATTGGAATATTCTACATACACATGGTAATGGTGCTAATATAAGTTTTCTCTGAAACGTCTTTAATGTAATCAAAGAAATATAAATCAATGGAGTTCGTGTTATAACTTTACTGAGATGTTTAACCATGAGTAATTTATATGCAACAATCAAAATAACAAAGTGTGGTTATGAATAAAATATTTGTAATTGAAGATACTCTCACAGTAGTAAAATTAAATACTTAAATAAAATATACATTACAGATGCCAATCATGTTTTAAGTATAAGTCGTTTGTTTTATGTTATTTAAAGACGTAGAAATATTCGACACGCACACTATTTCACACGAACATATAACAAAGAACAACCCATCAATATTTTGCAGAGGCTTCATACCAATATTTATCAACTATGTATGTTTAATTCTCTTAGATGATATCTATGAGCCTGTTCTAAAGTAGGTATCGTAAGGAAAAATACTAGACTCCGTGCTACTAAATTTTTTCTGGTATGCGATCCCAAAATCACTTTCTCGATTAGATAGCCAGGAACGTTATGTACAGCATTTACTTAATTACAAACAACTACTGCGCTGAACCAAAGATGTTACCATCAGCATCCTACATATGTATGTGTAATGTTAGTTACATTATTCATAATTAAGCTACCATCATCTAATATATCTAAAAGGGGTGTTTACGTAACTAGACTACACAACTTCATGTCACTTTTCCTTTAGCGAGAAATATTTTTTCCTCAACGCCATATAAGATAAATCAAGTTTGATTTTTCCGCAAATAAGCTCGACTGTCTCCATGATACCATTTAACATTCATTGCTAATGAAGAACATAATCAATTAAGGCGTTGTGCAACATAGTGGGAACTGACTACTTTCTAAATAAATAACATTAAGAATGTTATTTTGTATGTAATTTACACATTAGGTGGGTACAAAAGTTACCTTTATTTAAATGATGGTAGGTACGTACTTAGACGCCCATACATATATGTATATATTTTATTGCGTTTGCTCGCGATCTCACCTGATCTTAAGTGAAGATGCAGTCGACGATGGAGTTAGCTTACCTAGAAGATAAGATAAGAAGATATAATAGAGGGCAAATGTATAGTCCCTGACCGGGCATGGGTTTAGTCCCTGGGCTATGACTCAAAGTGACCTAAGAAAATTTCCAAATAACATCTCATGATCGCCTAATAATCTTATGGACTGCTTGCAATAGAATACAAAAAACAGTCAATAATTATTTTAATTACTTAATTTTAAGTACTCTAGGAAAATTACCTAACTCATTTAATTAGGTTTAACTGCATAAGTATTTATAAACAATACAGAGACAAGACATGACAGTAATATTAGGGGTTAAAGTATGAAATTGCCGATTTGTACTGAAAATTGAAACTCGTTTTTTTCTATGATTTAGTACCATATTTATTGTATCGAAATATTTACCCTCATTATCTACACACATTGCTGACGTCTAAACGGAAGTTCATTTATGCCTTTCCGATAGAACTACGGGGTTCTAGATTCGACAAAATGTGTGAATCATTTTGTCAATGTACTGCCTCCTGGGAAGAAAATCTTTTATCATGTAGAAAATTGTCCAAATCACGAAAAAATGGTGTTCCGTTGGAGCAAGGTCTGGCGAGTACGGAGGATGACGTATGGTTTCTAACTGCAGCTTCTGTAGAGATACAATGGTCTTGCGTTATCATGGAGCAATAATGGTGAAGATCGATTCACGAGTCGAAGCTGTTTCACTGCCAGTTTCGCCATCATTGTTCGAAGTTTGGTACAGTAAACATCTGCTGTTATTGCTTGAGCAATACCATGAAGAGACCACCAAACAGTTACCATTACCCTTTTATTAGTAAGCTTTGCTTTAGGGCACTTTTGCGGCGTTTGACCTGGGGTCAGCCATTGCATTTTTCGCTTACGGTTATCGTAAAGAATCCTCTTTTTGTCACATGTCACAATTCGATCCAATATTCCTTTATTTCTGTACCGATTCAACAAGGCAATACAAGTTTCAACACGCATTTCTTTCTGCAGATCAGTCAAATCATGAGGCACCCATTTTTCATATGTTTTATTATCTTATTGATTTGATGCAAATGAACCAATCTTGTAGGTAGGGTAACGCGAAACCATGCCGCTAATTCCTGGGTAGTTTGCCTCAGAACAGCTTCCATCTCCTTCAATTCAGCGGTATTCACCTGTCTCTTCCACGTGGTCCGTTCTTCAAGTCGAAGTTTCCATTACGAAAGCGTTTAAACCAAAAACGCACAATGCGTTCATTAGCAATCTCCTCTCCAAACGCAGCGTTGATATTGCGAGTCGTTTCTGTCGCGTTAGTTCCGCGTCGGAACTCGTATTCTGACTAGGATTTTCGAAGTATCCATCTTTCCCGTTTAAGCTGAATAAAAAAAAACAAATTGAGAGTCGAAAATCAAATGTTTCACATTTATATAAGAAAATCTTATAGGTGTCATGTGAAAAAAGTTTCACTCGAAAATCTCACACCATGAAGGTTTTATGTCAATTCAAAGTATCTATTACTATACACGGCAACTTCATATTTTAACCCCTATTATTACATTTATGTAAACTAAATGAACTATAAAAAATTAACAACAGGTTTGTTCTCAGACTAAATACCATTGTGATCGAATGATTCTCACTCTCAGTTCAATTGTAATAGGTGGCAATCACAGCCAGTCAATATATAGTTCTAAGTAAATAATGACATACAAAAGTGTTGATGAGATACAAAAGTGTTGATGAGGTAATTGAAAGGTACGCATTGTATAATTGCTAGACACCATTTTCACTTTCAATTCACACCAAAAGGTAATAATTTATGCTGTAACTTGAACATTGTTCTTACTCCAATCGTTGTGGGCGCAAATGGTTCAATTCATTAATTCAGTCTGTGTTCCCACGGGTAGCATTCATTCAATTAAACCTTTAAGTAAATTAATTTGTATAGTTAAATAGTTGGTGTTACGTTGCTTGATATTATATCACTTTTTTACTTAAGTGAAGCACTTCGTTAACTGACTAACGATCGTAGTCTTTTTCATTGATCTACCTATTAGGAAATGTATTTTTAATAAAGTCAACAAAAAGATATACTTGGCCATAACATGCGTACCTCGTTGGGTGGACTTTAATATCAGCTAGCGAAAAATTTATGTAATACACTGCTGTCTTCTTCTACAAAGATACATACCTACTGTTAATCTATCACCCGATTTATTAAAGGCAAAGAGGTATCAAAAACAAACTCGTTTCAAGAGATTTTATTAGCTGTTGCTACTTCAATCCCGACATTTGGCATGCGTTTAACCACAAAATATATCGTCTACCTCAGACCGGGTGTAATGTACCTGCTGTAAAACTATATTAATGCTTCTTTATGCCTCTAACTGTCAATTGAATTAACCTTTTAACTTTTCATGACGTGAACAAGACGATATACCGCTCGATAAACCTTGAAGTAAAATAGCTTTTTCAAGTGTCATTACAATGTTATGGGTGATCTTTATTAGCTTAGTAGCGTAAAGCCTACATATGCTTTACGCTTCGCGGACTTACAAAACTACAGTGATGTTATGCATCACTTATATATATACGCTTTTCGCTCCCGCTAAGCGCCTTCTCGGCGCTCTTTTATAAGAGTCAAAATGAAAGATCAATTCAACAACTCATAATATCTTAAAGATATAATCGCATACCTATATCAAAAATATTGTTAATGCAAGGCCATTATATTTCGCGTCCATACGTTCAGTTTACTCGTTCTCACGATACTGGTGATCGGTAAGGCTGTCATTGACCCAAGAATTAGTGGACCTGTAACTTTGCATGCTGGTTTGCTTCGAGTCGACTTTACACCAAATATATTAACTATAAAGAATCATAAAATTTTAATATCTTGCTTGTGAATTGTGCACGTAATCACGTTTTGTTAGTCATGTTGTTTGTTTTTTATTTGCTGCACTGGAGATACCGAATTCATTTTATAAACTGTGTCTTAAATCTTTTGCGTTATTATTTCGTGATTGCTAAGCTAGTTTCTTGGCGGCAGACATTAAATAAATTTTATACTCAGTAATATTACATAAAATTAAATAGGGAACTAAGTATAAAATTACATAATAACTTAAAAACTAATTTATTTCGCGACAAATTCATTTTGTGTCGTAATTTAACAAACTATACTATGAAGTACCTATTACATTAATAACTAATTACATCGATACATTTTATAATAATCATGCTCTTAAATATAAAAGACCAAAGCACTATATATAAAGCAGCGAAATACCTATTTACGCTCTATGCCGTATCATCGAAAACGATAGTTTCCAACGACTACAACTATTGATTCTGTATTTTTAACCTAGCAGTTGTGGTTTTTCTGTTCAATATAATAATAAGATAAAAATATTAGTTTTTTGTTGGTGAGGACTATCATAAAGTGTTCTAAATTTAACATTTTTGTTATAAAAATTTATGAAGCATAGAATAACGCTACAATCCAATTGTTTAAGTCGATTAATATCTATTAGCTCGTATAATGTTTAAAGGTACACAATTTACTCAATAACTGAGAGATTCTCAATTTGTGAAGTTCTGATAAAAAGCCTACGAGTATTCTTACTGTACTTTTATTTCTTACTTTGTTTTTCTTTATAACGTCTAGTACTTATTGCAGTAAATTCTAATTATTTCGTAGATTTTTTATTGAGCTGGCTGTATTTAATTTGCTTTTTTTGCCTAAATAGCAACTTCCTTTCACAGTATTAACTGTATCGACGCAGTGACAGTAATATTGTACTATAGTTAGTACAAGCTAGCGGTACACACCTGTCTTATTATCCATGCCACTCAACTTTTTTACGCTAAAATTATTACCATTATTTGTAAATAACGCGACTTACTTGTTCAATAGATATGAATGCAGTTACGATGTGAAAATGTACACTGTATTGTTATTCCGTTGACTAGCCTATATGACTATTCATAAGCAGTCATTAAAGTATGTGAGAAAAGCTGCAATGGAGCGCAATAATCGGACACGAGTGGAAAGTTTGAAGTTATCGTTAGTCTACTTACAAAAAGGGACAAATGTCGCTAGAATAATGATTAGCAATTCGACATGTCCAAACAACCGTTATAATATAAACGTATCCGAATTCTTAGGTCGTCGCTTCGGTGTATTTCTTTGAATAAACATTAGCATTTGAATGACGTACCCGTATATCAATGGAGTCGCCTACTCTAAGGGCCTACCTACGGCCCAAATTAACAAAATGAGTTACCGTCTTGCCTCGCGTGACAACTTGTTGGTGAAGTGGAACAAATATTTTAAGCTCATAGTTTCTAACAGAGCAGGCTCAATACACGAACACACATGTTGAAGTTTGACAAGTGAAGGTGCCCTACCTTTTCGTTCGAATACCTCACATGAATGTGCATCATTATTACGTTTAATTTAAAAGTATGTATTGATATAATATATCACAGGTCAAATATTTACGACAAAAATTTGGAAAACGTCTTAGCGAATGTAAAATAAAATAATAATTTATTGATGTAACATAATCATGCATTAAAAGATGACTTTGTAATATTTTTGTAATAAAATATTAGATATCTGCGCGAAAAAAGATGGCTTAAACCATGTTTTTAGACAACGTCGATTAATAAAACTAGTGAAAACACTGTCAAACAAGCAGGATTTGAACTCTTGACCTCTGCAAGCCGTATAGTCGCAATTAATTATTCATTCTTGAAAAACTGGAAAATTTGTAATTAGATAAATGTGATAAAACACGTTAATTTAAACAGATTTTAAACTTTCAGTTAAAATTCTAAATGTAAATAAAATATTTTCTCTCTTAAAGTATTTTCCATTTAAGAATGCGTCTCTACGACTTGATGGTCATTTAGTAATCTTTTAAAATAAATAATAGTTTAAAAACTAAAAAACACGCTTCGTTAAACAACAAACCAAAAAAAGTAGAAAATAATTTAATAATTTTAATGTAATAAAGCGTGGGGGTTATCAAATTATCCAAAATGGGGTATTTTGTAGTTTTTTAAAACTATTATTTATTTTTATTGTTTTATATTTTCTAAATTATTGCATTGTCATCGGTCCTCGATAAGTGCGCATAGTTTCAAATCAATCCGTCGGTTTGAAAAGGGTATATCACATTCAAAGATTCCGATATATACCAAGCTAATAAAAGCGTGTTAATGAACCTAGCTGGTATGTGGGTATAGTGTCCTGCCCATTTTCATGCAAGCAAAAATGATTTCATTAAAATCCTTGAAAATAATCGAGCAATCAAACAATTTACACGACATTTTTAAACAGCTTTCTTAGCAAGCCATATATATATTTAAGTAGGTAGTTCAATAAACCACGAACGATTCTTGGAATTTGTAAGGGTCACCGTTAAAATAAAAAAGGCAGAACACTGAGATTGCGACCTACCTATATTTTAATAAAATTAAGGGGCTGGTCTCAGTACATTTTCCAAAACATCTAAAACTAATACCGCGAATTTTTTGTAAAACATTTCGGACGTCGGTTGCACAACCAGAATAACTAAGCTTTAATCGGTTTCTTTAATCAAAAAGTAATATTAGCTACAACCCTAAAACAGACTGACAAAGAAAATAAGTAATGAGAAAAGCAAAGAAACGATAATATTGTACAAAATATAATAATAATGATTATCATTCTATCAGTCTGTATTGGTATTGGCCCACTGCCTGGCAAAGCTCTCACATTTCCACATCTCTCTGTATTCGGGCAGATTATGTCAGTCTCTTCTATACCTGTCTAGATCGTCTCGCCATCGTCTTCTCGGTCTAGCACACTTCACTGGAGTCCAATATGTGGTAATATGTAAAAAAATAATTAATTAGAACTCCATTACAGCCTCCATATTAACCTCGAAGAATTACACGGCAGAGATGTTAGATACTATACTGAGTTGAAGACGGGCTTATATCTCCTAAAACTTTATAAGTGTACTGCGATACGAATAGAAGTAGAAATTATAATACAACTTTCTTAGATACGTAAGACATATATTAGAATACTCTAATCTCAATTTAAATGATGGATATATGAGAAAATCGCAATTAGCAGGTATATCAGTAACACTCATATTTTCTTATACTGACCATTGCAGTGTCATTTACATACATATAACATTTCTCCACGCCGTACACAAATGTATACGTTGATGATTGTTTTTACGATTGTCTTCTAATAGCTTCGAGAATAATACAAAGTCAATGAACTTATTTTACATTACTTTTTATATTAACTTCATGCGGAGATTACTTTCTTTTGAAAGAAATAAAACATTTGTATGCAATGTTGAATTTGTAAATGTGCTGCTGTTTCGCTTGTGACAGAAAGGTACGCTTATATCTTCGTAAGATAAGTCTCATATTGTAGACTTAATTAAAATAATAAAAGCGAATAATTTCAGTGAAGTTAACATTAATTACCTTATGTAATAAATTGTCGAATCCTTAGTGTGTCAATATAATAATTCTATAAAACAGGCCACAAAGCAATAATACATTATTTGTAAGTGCTAAAACCAAGACCAGTTTAGTAGCACTTGCATTATAGTGATTCTAAAAATAATTATGGATCTGTTAGAATTTCTTCTATTACTATCTGATACTGTAAGTCTAAGGTTCTACGACACATTGTTTGAACAGCTTTATTTGTATTAAACAACTGGACTTAAATTCCGAACGGTGTATCGTTGTATTCAGGTGTTTCATATAATATATTGTACTCGCTTTATATAAACAGTTGCAGAGTAAATTATATTCGAAGTGCCTACCTCAAGTTCATAATGGGTTGTGACCTAAATTATTGTTTTACTAAGTAGTTTCCTATTGTATATTTATTGCAATTAAGTATAATTATAGATTTCACTTAAACCAATATTATAAAAATAAAAGACTTGTATTTTTGTTTGTAATGAATAAATATAAAAACTTATAAGCTGATTTTAAAAGTTATTTCACCATTAGAGAGCTACTTTATGCGGAAGTATAGGCTTTATAACATTACGCTACGGGAGCGGAGCAGTAATTTTAAAAGTAAGTAAAATCACTCTGAATTTTAGTCAATTAAAATACCAGCTATGCTTATCATTACTGCTATAGGTATCTTATCTATTATAAGATGCTAATTATTTCGTGTATATTTTATGCCTAACATTGTATTGCTGGACTTTTAAAAGCACGTGTTCAAATGCTATTTATTTCATTATATAACTATAAATTAAAAATTTAAAAACCCCCGACACATATTGAAAGAATTGTGAAAAAAAATGTAATTGGCGGCCATCTTGGATTTGAAATTTATCATACTGTATAGTATACTACTAGTCAAGCCCTTTCATTTGATACCCATATTGAGGGAGTTGTGAAAAAATATGTAATCCGCCATTTTGTGGCGGCGGCCATCTTGGACCAATTTTCATCAAACATAACTAAGAACATTCCCGACTAATTCACCTTTCAAATAAAAAAAACAAAATTAAAATCGGTTCATCCGTTCGGAAGCTACGATGCCACAGACAGACACACACACACAGACACGTCAAACTTATAACACCCCGTCGTTTTTGCGTCGGGGGTTAAAAACGGTGACGGTCAATTGCGATAATATTTAAACAAATATTTAAAATTTGTGTCTTCTATATGTTGGTTCTTCTATGGTTCAAAGTCTAATAATTCCATATTAACAAGTAAAGCGTCAGACTTTTAATACAAATCCGTGAATTACAGTTATATATTATGCGTCAAGGTAAAGAGAAACAATGCGGCCACAATAAGGTGGCCTGTAATGGCGATTACTCAGCTCGATCAATCTAACGTCATGCTCATAGAGGAGCGATAATTTACATAAAATCTGTCTGTGCTGAGAGCCGTAAAGCCGGTTGTCAGGTGGTATACACAGACATGACAGCTGCAATTACTCGATATGAGAAGTCAGTGGTCACTCAGTACACTTAGATGATGGCAGACGTTTTATAGACAACAACTTACATTCAGCTGAATCTGGTAAGGTTAGAAAACTGACCCCAATACAGATTAGTATCATAAGTTGAGTCAATGAGTCAATACAAGTCAACCATTGATACCTAATACATTTTTTTACTTAGTACTATTTATGCGAAACATCACTCCTTTAGTTCTTCTTCATAGGTATATGTTAGTTATCATCTACAATTAATACTTTTTTCTTGCAACGTAGCTCAAATCTTCCGTTGTCTCTAGAGCCTGTTAATCTATATTAATATTATAAAACTGAAGAGTTTGTTTGTTTGGTTGAACGCGCTAATCTCAGGTTCTAATTGAAAAATTATTTCAGTGTTGGATAGCTTATTTATCGAGGAAGACGTTACGACCCACGGGGGCGCCGCAGTAACTATAAACGCGGGTGAAACCGCGGGCACAGCTAGTAAGATAGAAAAGCCCAGAATAGCTTGGATCATTGACACCCAGATTGAATAGCCGATATCGTCATATAAAGTTCAAATACGCTAACTATATTAGACCCTTTAATCGTGATTCTGTTGTCAGTCCGCTCGGCATTATCAGGTTATCCAGAAATCGAATGTTAATATTTTACTCCAAGCATACGAAATAGCTTTTATAAGTTTACGTCACTCAACAATCGCGAATGACAACCAGAGCGATAAATGAATTAACAGACCACTTATATTAATTACACAATAAAAGTGAATCCTCAATTATTTTTATAGTTTAGTACTCTAATAAAAGCATCTTTAGCCATAAAGACAGTGTTGCGTTCATTCGTTTTTATTGTAAACTGTGTGATGATGTAGGAAGTAAAAATTTCGCTTAAGCAAACACAAGTTACTCTTTCTTAATTATTAATGGAACCAGCTAATTTCCTTTTCAAATAAACTTTTATATCCTGTGTCGTGTGGGTAGTATTGTCAGTTTGTTACAAAGGACGCCACCTACATGTTCAAGGAATTATGCGGTTACTAAGGTTTCACTTGATCTCACTTACTTAGTATTTTTTTATACTACTATAGTGACAAACACGTTAAGCTTTGCCAACTTTAATAAAAGCTTCGCTGGCCTGTGATTATAATGGACGTGATCATAACTACAAGCAAGCCCAACTAGCTCTAATGGAGACTATTCTAACTAATGTTATAAATGCGAATGCTTGTTTATTAATCTTACGCGCTTTAACTATTCGACCGATTATCACAAAATTTTGCGGTATAAAGTACCCTATGTCCTTTTTGCCACCCATATAAATCTCTCACACAGAAAAAAGTAACGGTACTTTTTTTCCGGGTTAGATGATGATATGGATAATTAGATTTTGTCAGTAAGTGTCTATACATTTATTGACAAAATCGAGTTAAACGCGAGCGAAGCCGTGGACTACATTTAGTTTCTTTATTTTCTGAGCAGGAGTTAGCTAGACACGTACCGGGATCTTATAGCATTATAACTGCTTGTGCGAGAACGGTACAAAACTATACTCCGTATGACAGTGCCTCGTTCTCTCTTACACAGTAATAATTCTTAAAGATAGTGGTGCAGGCTTAAGTAATACCATGCCAGGTTATTTGATCACCGTCTACTGTATAATTAAGGTAGTTCCAGTGTTAAACTCCTCTAGTGAGATCCCAACTGTGCCCTCTTGAATAATTTAAGTCAATGACATTAGTGTACAAAGAGTAAATATTAAACAAACGACATTGTAATAAGGTTCATGTTTATACTTTTAGCATTATGTTTAGTTTGTTAGCTGCTATAAACAGTATCGTGTCATCATCTGACGCTGATTTCGTAACAAATATTTGAATCACTCTTAACCACGGTTTTCTGTTAGCACTTTATAGCCATAAGATAGGGGAAACATTTTTTGGTAATGTCGCGAAGATGAAATCTTTGCCAATTGATGCTCGTGAACCTATCCTACGTTTACTTACTCCTGATTTTGTTCATTATGGATTCAAGACGACCTTACTAGGAATAGTCCCTGGCTGTTGTGAACCTTTATAAAGTTACATTGGGACTATGGACAAAAAGGACACCCAGACTCGGAATAATTATCTGGATGTCACTGTCTTGTATGAGAATCTAACCTGCAAAATTGTTGTGTCGAGGCGCGTCGTATAAAAACAAGTACCATAAGACTACTAGATAGATTTAAGTGTGTGTACAACTTTACCTATATAGCTACAGGTTAGCTAGCTTCAAATTACATTTTCTATGCGTGTTCTATGCGTTTCAATTTACCTTCATATTTTTTTGTATACTATTATATTATTTTCTGGATTCATATTACTGGTAGTATTATACTAACAATTAGGCTAGCAAAACAAGATATTACAATTTTCTATGACATAGACAAATATACAGACAAATTACGGGCTATAAAAATCTTGCCTGCTAAGCTAAAATTACTTGTATTAGTGCTGGTTTACTTCAATAATGCAATAGATAGAAGTTCGAAGTGTTAATTAACCAACAGCTGTCTATGGGTCGACATGTGCATTTCGTTGTTGTGGCATCTGCGCTAAGCATACGTTTATCGAATGCGTACATTTGAGAAACGCTAATGTAAAGGGACTCTAATGAAATATTACGATCCGACTTTATTTTGAAATAGAGTAATATTATTCGTCAAGTCAATCATGAGTTTTCATAGCCGTCGAGGCAACACGACACGGAACATCGTCACCATGCCTGTCCATACATTTTCACTAGTTTATCGATATTTTAAGCGCCTCTACGCTTTTAGAAAATGTAAGGTAATTCACGATGACGATTAAACATATCCAGTTGCATCGTGACGCATGAAAACTTCTGATAGGTACCCTCAGGCATATTTAGTTACTTCTCAACAAGTTCAACAAACCGTGATCACTGTTTTCGTCACCTTGTAATTGTCTCGCAGTCTGAACAGAATGAATAACGAGCTCTTTTCAGACTATTCTGGAACAGTTCACACATAAATCTCATCAAGGCTCGGTCAACGAATACTAAATAGACATGATAGCGAGTATCACATTCGCGGTATAAATACATCCCATTGTGTTCCAACTTCCACCTAAAAAATGTAATAGAGCACCTGGCAAAAAGCCTCTCGGTCATTCTTTTGTCTGCGTCTCTATTGTTTTAATTTTCAAATGTCCCTCTCCCATGAAGCTTTGCGTAACTTGAAACTATTTAGCCCTATACTCGTGAGATTCCCTGGGTTCGTTCCACCGGCCGCGCCCGCATAGACGCGAAACCGGCGTGAAGTCAATGGCCATGGACCATCTAGACATGCCCTGAGCAGTGAACCTCATACCTTGTGTGACTTCTTACTTATTTAAAATAAATGTTTATTTTTAGTATATAGCAACTGCAAAATATGAGAGATCTTACTTATAACCTACAATAGCAAGTTACAGTTGTGTTTTCATTTGTACCAGCTTTACCCACTTATAAGTCGGAAGACTGTACTTATAATTTTAGATAGTTAAAACACAAAGATCATCCGATATTCGCGGCAATTCTTCTACTAGTTATACATAGATACTAGTGATCTGGTATTTTCAGTTCTTAATTAGCGCTTAGGTAATTCAATTGAATTGTGAATTCACAATGTTTAATGCATAAAAATAAGTTATGAATATGAATGTCAATAGATAGAAAGGTAAAGAAAAATGGATGGAGTGTGTGAGAAATGATATGCAAAAAAAGAGGACTTGGATTGCATTGACTCTTATAAATTTGCAGTCAGCTTTCAATCTCTCAGACATAAGCTTTTCAATATACTTCATGGTCCAATTGGATATTAGGTTAAATCTACAGACAATAATAATAATTAACTCTATGAACTATAGATTACGTACAAGCTTATCAATTTGAATGAATGTAATATTAAAGCCGATCGAAATTAGTTGGTTCGCCTGGGAGAGATTGCGTCATTTGAATCTGTTGACCATTGATATACAATAAGTATTGTACTACAATTTTCAATACGGTTGACAAATAAAAGAAGATATGCCAATTTAAACGTGCTACGAAGAAGGTGCTTTCGCGCGTATGAAATCGCGGGCTAGCGATAACTAAAACTGATACAGTTACCTTGTAGCTAGTATATATAGTATACCACTATACCTAGGTATACGTATACATAGTTAAGTGTCAGTTGCCAGAGGGGCAGGATGCGGCGCGGTGTGCGCAATGAAACAGGTCGCGCACGCCTGTGACACCCTGCTAATCGAGGACTGCATTCCACTCAGCTATTTTACTCGCAGGACTGTGATAGCCTAGTATTAGGCGATACTTAGTTTAGACGGTACTCAGAACTCGGAATAATGAAGTGGAAATGTCGTTGCAATGTCGTTATGGTTTCTTATTATCGTTATACCAGCGTGTTTTTACATTCCAACTCAAAATAATTGTATCAGAACGAGATACTTAAAGGAACTTATGGTGATGTACTTGGTTGTAGGACAATGTGATCATTTTTATATATGAGCTAGCGGACCCGACAGACGTTGTCCTGCCTAAACCTAGAACTTGGGTTTATTGCAGCGCCACCTACCGGGTTCAATTGTGAATCTAAGTCATTCAGGGACTCACCCCAAAACACAAAAATAATTCAAAATCGGTTCAGCCGTTTAGGAGAGGATTAGCTGCCGCTTGCTGCTTTGCCCATGCCCAAAAATCTAAACTCAGCAACAAACCTTCACATTTATAATAATAGCAGATTAACTACGAAAAAACTTAGGATGCTTGCCAACTACGTTATTGTGACATAATCAACTATGGCTAGTGTTCATTTTATCTAGCTGTTACTGACACATAAATGGCATATCTAAATTATTACTTTAAAGCCTAAATTACCTATAAATGTACGAATCATCAGCCTCATTGCCCAATAATGTTTACAGCTAAATGTTACATCGGCCAGGATCAGAGTTCACTTGTTATTAGGTAAAATGTAGCTAATCGTGAAAGATGTCTATCATAACGTGCCGTGGGAAACTAAATTAAGCTATCACGATGTTGTAGAGATATCTAAGATTAATAGTTTGTAATTTTAATACTATGTAGTATAACTTTATGCTATGTATATGTATATACCGCGAGCGAATGTACTTCTGTGACCTATGTTGCGTATACGCGCACCCCTTGCCTGCGCGAGCTATATGCGCAAGTAGCGTGGGCGGATTTCATGCGCATGGTTCTCACCCTCAGTACATGCACAAGCAACTTGCATTTGCTTCAGGCGCATGTTATTCAAGCGAGCTATATGCAAAAGTTAACTATACGGACTTCTTACAAGAATGGCTCGGATCGGTCGTTTACCCGATGCACAAACTGCGCAAGTATATCATCTTGTGCATGATATCCGCGTTGCGTATAAAAGCCATTAGTAATAGTCACTGTAAGTACTTGTAGGTTATATGGATATAGATATTTGAACATGTTTTCGGTACTTTATTCACTGTGACAAATTACTTAAACGTAGATAAACTCACGCCTGAGCACAGGCTAAGCTTATAGCAAAAAAGAGAAAATATATTGACGAATTAAACACAGCTTTTGCTATGAGCTAGTTGCAAACTATATATACCAACAAGTCAACAATACTAGTCCTATAGTTTAATAGAAATAGTCTTGGGTGACTGACGACCGCGGCAAGCAGGGAACGCCTTTCTCGATGGTCAGACTACTTAGCCAAAGTAGATAGTGGGCTCCATTATATGCAAATTTCGGAGCCTATGATAATCATAAGTTATTGAGAAAGCTTAATACAAAATATGGCTGGCGATTATGAAGGGTATAAAGAAAAGGAGTTATTTGTTATAACTTACTTAGACGAAATTGCAGGTAACCGTTCCGAAAAACTAAACTTGTAGAAAAGTGCTCGCGCCTGTTTTCCGGAGGGTAGCCAGATTTTATATTTTCCATATGCTACGCTTCTTTATTAATTTCTTTATAAATCTTTATACACCCTTGCCGGTTATGTGCACTCTTTCGCGTTCGTTGTTCCCTTTAACTAGTTTTAACTATTACAAAACTAGCTTATGCTCTCGGCTTCGTGGCTCAAGAACAGTATTATTTATCTGTATAGAAGGACAACGTGTATGAAGCTAAATTGTAAAGCCGCAACAAAAATCTCCCATTCGCAATTATTATATTAAATAGAAATATACTTTTCGACGAATATAGAAGTAACAAAGACCGAGAAAATAATAGTCCATCTAAAAATAAAACATTATATATAACATTAAATGTTAAAGAGCACCATCAAGGACTTTGCTGATTTACATATACAAAAATAGCTTGTATATTGAGAAATTACTACAAGAAGACGTTGACTAATCTAAATATAGTTGTATTTAATTACAAATGTTAGAGTTCATTTACGTGTTAAAAAACTTATTCTTTATTTCCGTAGAGTTCCATCGATCTTCATGCTAAATTAGATTAAATTTACGACGTTTATGCTAAACACAACGGTTTTATTGTTGAACCATAGTCAGAGCGGAGTAATAGATACTAAATTGAAAAATAATTACATATTACATACTTAGTTTCACGCTTATAACCCCGAATGGGTAGGAAGATTTGTAGTACCATATACTATATAAAAATTAACTATTTATTTATACAACTAAGGCGAAAATTTTTCGCAATTCACCTTTCTGTTACAAATAAAGAATGTCTAATTATGCTTAAACATGAATAACTTTAATTAATTTTGCGTGATCAATCAGCTATTCTAACCTTACTTTGTGGTTATTAGTTGTACTTAAATCAGTAATTTAATGAATGATATCCTTTTCTCAGGTTTTCTCTAGTCAATGTTCGGTATTTTCACATTCATGTCCATGATTGTGATATAATTATATTTATAAATGTTACCTACTGTAGAAACTTTATAGTGTGTTTTTGATCTGTCGTTGCAATTATTTTTAGTTTTGAAACTGGCGGTTATGTCGGTAAAAGCGTCTTCCTTAAAATCGGGTGCCATGATACATATGTATATTTAGTGCTAGCCGTATCCACAAGTTCATTTGTGCATTTGATACATGCAAGTTACGCTATTTTATTTTTTAAACGTCATCTCTGGCACTAATAATATACTAATGCCTGTGTCGCGAAAGACTTAAAAAGTATTCAAACAAAGAACTCAAAGAACACCCAGGCTCGGAAACAATATTTGTGGGTTGAATCCACAATATTCGGCGCAGCGGCAATAAACCACTACGCCATCGGAGCTCGATCGTTTATTGGGCACCCTATGTGGGTGACCAATAAACGCTTACTCCATAGCAGGTATTTTTAAACTGTATAGGTAACTAGCGGTTGCTTAGTGGTCAAAATTCGACCATAATTGATTTAAATTTTAAGTTTGGTCGTTATTATGGTTTTATTGTTAATAACTTTACCCATATTACATATAAATCAGGTATATGTAACCATAGTTTCGAAGAATTGTACGACGATAGGCGAACAATGTCGAAATACTACGAACGCGATTCGACTGCGTGTGTCAAATGCATGGTTGTATGCGTGTCGTATTTTTTTATTAATTTAATGTATTTTAAATGCATATTTTATAAAAATATTAGGATTCGTCACTCCTTCTTCATATAAAATTTAACTGTGCTAAATTTCACACCGTCCGCACAATTTTCGTAAAAAGGGGTACAAAATTTTTGCTTCATGTATTAATATATAGATAACAAATATAAGAACTATGGAATTTTATACCATTACAATTTCAAGAGAATCTATGCTGTAGTCTTTACTTGAAACTTGAACTTTCATATTGATAAGCAGACAAAAACAAAACTGAACAAAATATAAACTATACGGCAACGTTTTGTTTTCCAAAATATCTGGCTACGTTGTTGACTTCCTTACGATATTACTAAATAATTGTTTAGCATAACCTTTACGAAATCATCACATCGTCGCGACCATGCAAATGTTGCATCATCTACAATGTAGTTTATTTTTAACCCCCGACCCAAAAACGACGGGTGTTATAAGTTTGACGTGTCTGTGTGTGTGTGTGTGTGTGTGTGTGTGTGTGTGTGTGTGTCTGTCTGTGGCATCGCAGCTCCCGAACGGATGAACCGATTTTAATTTTGTTTTTTTTGTTTGAAAGGTGAATTAGTCGGGAGTGTTCTTAGCTACGTTTGATAAAAATCGGTCTAAGATGGCCGGCACCACAAAATGGCGGATTACATATTTTTTCACAACTCCCTCAATATGGGTATCAAATGAAAGGGCTTGACTAGTAGAATACTATACACTATGATAAATTTTAAATCCAAGATGGCCGCCACCAGAATATTACATATTTCCACAAATTAAAATTGTTCAATATGGGTATCAAATGAATATTGAGTCGGGGGTTTTTTAAATTTTAAATTTAGTTATTAAATAAGTAAACACGTGACTCAAAATGTACTTGTATGTTGAAGTAATTTAAATTAAACATTACTTTTGTAATATTATATTTAGCTACAAAAATAATGTTTATTAATAATAAATGTCAGCCATATTATAAAATAGTATAATAGACAACTCAGTTTTGGTTTATTAAGTACTAGTAAATACATGCTGTTCATGCAACAGCATGTATCCCACGGTCATGCCGTCTATTGTCAGAAATGTAGTAAATTATAAACATCCAAACATCTTTTTAAAACTCTCACCTTGATACGACGATTATTATATTGATACGATATTGAGACGATACGAGTACGATTTGACGATCCGTTGGAGAATTCGGCTGTGTCACTAAGGACTTAAAGTTTACAATAATTTTAATTAAAGATCCTTATAATCTGCTATTATAGGTTATAAGTCTAACACTAGGTAGACAGGACGACTTAATCGATCAACTGAAGGCGGCAGTAGCCTTTGTGTAAGCCTTCGGTACCCCGAAATCGGCAGGCAACCAAATATAAATGAGTCATACTTGCCAATAGGACGCGTCTAGAATAAGTAACGGTGAGATCACTGCAATAAACTTACTGTTAGATACCTAGCATAAAATACATATTAGTACTACGAATAATATGAACTAGGTATAATATATTGACTGAACGGATAGCGTAGTCGTTTAGATGGCCGCTTCGCCATTGTTACTGGACTGAACAAAAATTTGTGTGAATCATAATTACTTGCTTTGAGTCAGTGTGTTGCTAGTGTCTGTTGTTTCTATGTTTGTAAAAGCCCTCGTGATAGGGAACCCTTTGTACCGATTAATTTTTTTGTCCTAATTTAATTTGGCATAACGATTTAGACATATATTTTTTTGTCAAAATAATACTTTCACATACTTGTTTCTTGGTATACTATTTCAGTAGGCATAAATATCATATAGGCTAATGCTTTTTGTCCTAATTTTGATTGGCATAAAGTTATAAGGCATATATAACTTGGGTGTCATAGTGTAATAAGTTAGGGAGCGGCGGGGGTGGCAGTTGGGCCAACCCTAAGCCGCTAACATGTTTATCTTATATACGAAAACTATTTTATTAAATGCAAACACAAAATTTACAAACCTCAAATTTATGATTTAGAATAGTATGCTTAACAATTATTATGCTTATAGTAATCATGCTTAAAAATTGTGCCTAAACAGTTGTGCTAAATGAATATTGTGCGTAACTATTATAAGGATAAGTAAAAGTATGCCATGTTAAATTATGACATATAATTTTATGCGAATATATAGGGAACCCTCATGATACAGGTTTCATTCCTAGAGAGGAGAACATTACTTACCGACTTAAAAAAAATATAAACTTTGCTTTTATTAATGATAATATTATTATGAATTTTAAATGGCTGGCAGTCTTATGGTATAATGTTGTCTTAGTATGATGCCTTCTTCTTGACAAATGCCGAAGTGAGACATTTCTAATTCCACCTTATTATTCTCTCGTTCTTCCCACAGCTCGCACAAATTTTTATATTCTTCTCCGTCGGTACCACATACCGGTCCGTGAGGAAAAGCGCACGTGTCAGCATAATTATAATCGCAAAATGCAGCTAATAAAATAATAACAGATGCCACTGAAAATAAAAACAACAACAGATAAAAGCAGGTGATTAAAATGGTGATAAAGTGCCATTAGTAAATAAATATATATAACGTGTCTCCTTAAGTTTTGTTCTTTTTACGTGTTGTATTTGTGGCCGTATAGGAGTTTATCAATACTGTTGTTTTTTTAGTTCTTAATAAAGTTGCTTTTGACCGCGATCTCACCTGGTTGTAAACTGACGATGCAGTCGACGATGGAGCACGCTTGCCTAGGAGATACCTATCCACTTGCGTCTTGAATACACCCAGATTGTACTCATCGGGAAACACAAACATAGGTAGCGAGCTCCACTCCTTTGCGGTACGCAATAAGAAAGTGGGAGCAAAGCGCTTCGTGCTAAAATGTGGTATATCCACCATGTAACTTTTAAAAACGTATTACCTTTTTTTTTGTGTGAAGGTAACAAAACCATAATATGATTACGGTACCATTTATGATGTTTATTTCTATTAGTTTACAGTATTTACTTAGTAAAATAATGTTTCAGAAGAACTTTAGAATGGTCAGTGCAGTCAGTTAGATACAGAGAAAAATTCTTGAAAATAGGATTGTATATAAAAGTCTGCTTTATACTATAAAAGTAGTAATAAGTAAAGACAACATGACACAGCGTATATTTAAAAAACGTTACATATTTGAAAATACTTACTTAAGAAAAGCATATTGTCCTTTGCCGTCTAATAAAACAACTGCAACATTTACAAACTTAATCAATTAATTGATTATAATTGAACACACGTACGTTCATGTTTATTGTGTAGCTATCAATCGCTCGAGATAAATTTCGATGTAGATATAATAGGTACACAAAACTGTTTTTGCATCGATGTTATAGCTTATAGTCAAAGGAAGTAATTTTGCCATTACAACTTTCCAGTAAATATTATTTATATTTACTCTTACCCGACGTTTTGAATGCTTTTCAAGTCATTGCTGAAATATTATATGTTGTCGAAAAATACGGGCGTAAAATGTATGAATAAGTCTGTTTTGTAACAAAGACTTATTAAGATATATTTTCAAAATGGTAGTGCGACTGCTCTGCATGGGGTTCAGCTTATTAGGCTTTTCTCTTATGAAATCCTCAGAAGCAGCATGGAACCTAAAAAAGTGCCTAGTACGGGGTTATAAAATTGCGAAATTTGGACGTGTAAGTCTATACATGTATGTATTTTATATTATATTAATTATACCTCCTCTATATGTAGTTTTCTCTAACATGTCTCTTAGGTTCTGTAGCTTTTATATTTATTTGATGACATTCACTGATACTGGTAAAGCAAAATTATAGTCATTTCATGAAACCGATAACAATATAGTGACATTAATGTTGTTTTACGAGTATGGAACAACTATCTCCATCATACAAAGCGACACTAATGAAAACAGCGAGGAAGAGAAAATCTCATCTATAATAACTCTAAACACCTTTATGATACATCTATTTACTTCGCAGTAGCAATAATTTACAACTTAAGTGTTTTTAATTAAAACGTTTATTATTAATTACAATAGCAAAGATTTTATGTGACGGCCGATGAAAGTATTTATTATATTCATTTACAGCGTTTTCCTTTCTCCACTTGATCGTCTGATAATCGATCACAGAATTGATATTCGGAACGTTATATAAATTTTATGTAACAGTTTTATAGGTGAAGTGATATTGTTTAATTGTATTAATTATTTACGTCGACACATTATTAATATTCATGTAATGCTCATATTTAACAACAGTTTAATATTCATTACGTTCAATTTACCTACGGAACAGAACTGCCTGTGGTACGTACATATTGCCTGTTCTAAATGCATCTAAAAATAATATCAGTCGCAAGCGAATTTTGATACGTAAGACATTGTCACTGAAAAATTAAATTGAATAATAATTATAAACTTGAGTAGATGACTTTATTAGAAATTAAGGTAGTTTTACTTGTTTGCAGTATATTGAAAATTAATAGCAAATAAATATTTATAATGCTAATCGGTACTTTACTTCGTGACCCCGCATTCATTTCTACTTACCTACTTGTCCTAAACATACATCAGAGTCAAGCCTGCTCGTTGAAGGGCTAGTCTGGGACCTGCTACATTCACTGACATTATATTCTTCATGCACGTAACTGTATACGATACTCTTAAGCTGGTGTTTCTTCAGAATGTCTCCGATCTAGACAAAAAATATTCCCTACTTTCGGAGCACATTTATGCTTTCTTAGTCACTCTTTTGGCAACTATTCTTACCACACGCCTAAATCATGGTACAACCTGTTCATGTAGGTTTTTACATATTTAAACATATAAACATTTCAAAAATTAAGAATTGCATAGAAAGACATAATTATACATAAATATTTATTTATTTCGGCCAATTATTACTTCATCATTATAAAAATCAATGATTTAATTAATTCAGTTGAAATGATGGTGCCTTAAAACAATGATGCCTTCCGCTTGACAGATACCAAAATGTGACATTTGTAACTGTTTGTTAACCGATCGTTGTTCCCACAGAGCGCATAAGTCGTTATATTCTACGCCATCAGTGCCGCATATCGGTCCTTGAGGAAAAGCGCATTTACTGTTCCCGTAACTGTAACAGGCTGCCACTAGGAACAAAAATGACGAAACTGAAAAAAAAGATAACTGCTGATCATCTATATTATACAATTGGCATGAAGCTGGCAGTGACTGTAATTTTTGGATATTTTTTGGTAGTAATTAAACATACTGTAGCTGGTGGCAAGCGATTGCCGTAGGCCTTCGATGCTTGATACATTAAAGGAGATCCTTGCGTGACGTTTTTGGAAATGTACATGCCACCCAATACCTATAAGACCTCGTAGTATAGGCTAGTGCCTATCCAAATAGTAGTCTGTTTGGATACCAACTGACATAATTGTTTACGACAACAATGGAAATTACCGTATATTTGCGCTTACGTAAATATTTAACAAGAATATGTTACGTCCATTATGTACCGTGTAACAGGAAGGTGTGGTGCTATTTAGGACTCTACAAAACGCTTAAACTGAGCCGACAATACAAACATCTTTTTAAGATTCCTGAATTGAATCACGTCTATCAAGCTAGAAAAAGGAAATGAATTATGTAGATTTAGTCGAAAATATCGATGACAAAATTATACATATAATAAATTCCTAAACGGATATTTTCTCGTCAGCTTTGTGATTCTGCACGCCTATTTCCACAATGGCTGGGGTAATATCCAAGTGGTTTTAAGTTAGGTATGTATTGGGATAAGCTTGGGTTAAGATTAAGTGTTTCTATTAAATCGATCAACTAACAAAATTTTCACTTCTCACATTGAGAAAAAGCCCGTCCCTAATAGTAAGACAATTTATACACAAGGCAGTTATAATTATAAACACAACATTAATTAAGATTTTCGCGCAGCTAGTGCTAAATATATTAGTATTAAAATTTACAGTTGAATGTCAGATTTTTGTATGGAACTTTATAAAAAAATACACGTTTTCTGTTAGCATCATTTTCACCACACCTTTCTGTTTCACGTAACCGATCACCACGCCATTCTACAGCACCTTTTATATTTAAATAGATTTAATTAATACGAACTTAAGAAAAGCATAGTTTCCTTTCCCCGCTAAGAAAATAACTGCTGCGGTTATAAATTAATTACTTAGTTAATTGATTATTACTGAACATACGTACATTCATGAGCGATTCAATATGCTTAAAGATATTTTTTATATTAATACGACATATTTTTTTTAGCTAATGAAAAAATTTAAATAGTTTTGATAATAAGTAAATTTGTGGTGAAGCTGGTTGTTCTCTTGCTGTTGCTTTTTATTCAGGTTTGTGTATAAAATTGTTTTATTTGAAGATTCAATATTTGAAAAATAAATTACTTAAGACTCTATATTAGCAGAAAATTATTATGGAATAATTAAACAAAGTCTCTAGCAAGTTTCTATATTTATTTACAATATTAGGTATGTAAGTTATATAATAATAATAATTTAATAATAATAATAATAATTCATTGACATCAGAAAATTGTAACAAGCATTCACATAAATATCCGGTAACCAACTTCGTTTACAATTTTGTACATAAACATCTGTGTCTGAGCTAGATGAAATATATCTGTATTTCAGACATCAGCGCTCTGCCCTAGAATTTTTACATCGTAAAATATAAGCTGATTTACTTAAAATGAAACTAGAATTTTGTATAATTTAATGATAAACCTAAATGAAATAATTAACTGTTATAACAATTATATCTTACATTCTAAAGCTAAAGACAGGTGGTTAACAATTTTTGAAGAAAATTGTTTGAAACAATTATTGTTTTTTTTTTTAAATAAGATTTATGTAGAGTATAGTGTAAGCCTCCCTTTGTGTATAGTGTTGGTGTGAGTGTATGTATGTGGGAGGGTGAGTTATGAACTACTTTATTATAGTAAGAAGCATCTCAGTCTCATTATAGTTCAGCCTTATTATATATTCATTTACCTTAGTTTTATTTAGTTTATTATATAGATATGGGCCAAGGAAACAAGAGATTCTGTTCACATAGGAGTGTTTGAAAACCTGTAGATCGCGAAGAGAAATGGCCATTCGTCTGCGCTTAGAAGTGTTTCTAGGACCTATATCGTAATTTATGCTGCTATGTTGTTTCATAATTAAACATGAGATGTACAGCTGACGTACAGAAAGGACTTCGCATGATTGATACAAGGAAAAAGTTGGGAACCTAAAGTGCCGAAAAGTGTTGACTTTCAGTATAGCCCTTTGTGTAATTTCTAGAGGTTTCAGTAAGGTTCTAGGTGCACCCCCCCAAACCGTAATGCAGTACTGCAGTATTGACTGACCAAAGACTAGATAAACTCGTTTCATTAATGTGGGTTCTGCGACATGTCTCAAATTCCTGAAAACATAAATAAGTTTTCTCATTCTGGAAGTAAGCAGTGCTATATGCTATTGAAAAGAGAGACTACTATCGATCACGATACCCAAATATTTTATCTTAGATGTTCGATATAAAGCAGGGCATGAGCAAATATTGCTGCCGCAGCAGTTATGCGCTGTTATGGTCAGTGATGTGCGGGAGTTATTATAATTGCGCATGGAGAAGGCAATGTACTGAGTTTTATCAATATTCAGAGTCAAAGTATTTCTCTGAAGCCAGTGACAGACAATATCAAATCCTTGCTGTGCCTGCACATAAGCATCCTCCCACGTGTTAGCAGAGAAAAGCAATACTGTGTCATCTGCATAGGAAATTAATTTTCCACCATTAAGGTTTAAATCACAAAGGCTGTTTACGTATACTAAAAAGAGCGTTGGACCCAAAATACTGCCTTGAGGCACACCAAAGAAGATAGACAAATCGGTGCTAATGTAGTCATTTATCCTGACACACTGGTAGCGGTCCGTTAGATAGTTTTTAAAAATATTGAGTTGGTCTCCTCGGACACCCAACCTTTCCAATTTTTCCAATAATAACGGGGCCGCAACCGTATCGAAGGCCTTGGCCAAAATACCAACAGTTTTCTTGCCTACATCTAAGTTTTTCACAACGTAATCAACGAGCTCATGGGCCGCATCAGCATTGAGGATAATCCAGTTCTAAAACCAAATTAGTTTTTGGAAATGAATATAATATGTTAAAAGAGAATAAAGACGTGCTGCAAGCACGGTGTATTTAGTTTGCGATGCATGTGTGCAGAAAGTATTTACTCTGCGCAATAGATTAAAGTGCTTGTTTTTACGAGTGACTGTACAGGCAACCAACTCTGTCTCATGAAAATCCTAATTAAAAATCTTAATAGCTCAAAATGCAAATACAATACTTAAAACAATAGGTATCTAGAGATATAATAAAACGATTTTAGTATTTACTAGACTTTAAATTACTTTTAAAATATTAAAAACAGTAAAGCATTTTAAATTTAATTTGGCAGTTTCAAAATACATTTTCAGATATCATAAAGTAGTTGAAATATTCTTATCAATTACAACATAAAGTTTTTATTTGGTAAAATCACAAAGTAAAAAGATATGTACCTAATGTAATCAGAATTCAAGCATTGTTTAGCATTCAGATATAAGTAACTGTACCATTAATAATAATCATTTATTTGTACACAAAACGGGCTTACAAAAATCATCACATTATAATAAAAATCATAGAAAATATATAAAAACAATAAAATGTGAAACGTTAGCATCTGTACTAATGTATGTATACATTGTATCACAGGTGCCAGCGCCTTCCACTATGCATAGACAAATTCTGTATGGGTGTGATAATAGTAATAGTTAATAGGTAATATTGGATACGATTACATTACAATATTTATTATATTAATTTAGTATATTAATTTAATTATATATTGCTTGAATAAATCAGACAATAGAAAATACACTAATTAAATTAACGTTAAAATTCATTTACGCGATATATGGTGTACAAAATCGCCACAAGATTCTTTTGTAGTAGACATGTGCTTCGATGCTTATTTGACCGACGGCGGCGGCTTCATCGGCGTAATCGGCGTGGATGGTGAAAATAAATAAAATATGCCTTAATTGAAAATAAAATTTTATTTTTATATATATTATGGTAAGTCTGATATCAAAAAATCTCATTTTTAAATTATGAAAATATTATTTGTCTATATTTGTAACAAACGGTAAGTATTAAAATTTCAGTAACAAAAATACCTCTACCATGGTATGGCAACAATTAAACTACAGGAAACAAAATGACAAACTAATTTGTCTATACTTGTAAAAAAATTTAAATAATAAAATTTCAATACCAAAAATTTCCTTTGGCAACGGTCAAATTACAGGACAAAAATAAAATTATATTAGGAAAATGCTAATAATTTTAACTTTTGTACTTGCTTCTTACACATGTCATAATTATCGTGTATAAGTATAATTTTATCTATTGATGTAGTACTTAACCGTGATCTTTATGTCGTAATGGTTAGTCCCGCGACTGAGAAAACTCGCTCGCTTGGTGTGCTCGTGGCGGGAACGTTCATTATAAACCCTCACACAGTTGAATAGCCAAGGATAACTATTCTTCTTTTCCTTCCAATAACGAAGTATATCGCCATCGAGAACATCCTTGGGGTTGCATCCACCAAAGTATTTTCAGCATTCGACCACAGGATCATCAGCCACTTTACTGCCAGGAGTTGTGTTCTTCTGGGATAAAGCCAAAAGAAGGCTTGATGATGATGTGGACGGTTGAGTAATCATAGCGGAAGTGACGGGCTCGCTGTGCTCATTCGCCGTTTCTTGCAAAATATCAGATTCCCTGACGTGTTCTCTTACAAATGCAGACATAAAGGAAACTCTCGTTTTCCCCCTTTCCTCAAGGTATTTGTCATTCCCTGAAACCAACATGCTTTTCTTTATGCGGCTAATTAAAAGAACTTCGTCGTCCCCAACAGGCTTTTAATGCTTGTTCTATTTCACACCTAAAAACAAGTGCAACATTGATTGTGACTGAATTTGATGCACTCATTATATTAACGGCGACCCGCAAATGAAACAAAAATTTTATTAAGTCGCCCATAAGTTTCCACACACTGTCATCAATTTTTAAATTAGACTTGTTTAGTTTAACAAGAGCCCTGTGGATAGGATTTCTGTTATATTTGTTATATATACTTTCTAATATTACAAGAACACTGTGCCATCGAGTTGGAGTAGCCGTTTTAATTAAAAAAATGTTAGCATTTTTATCATATTCCTCAGTTTCTTCATTAAAAGGGCTGGTCTTGTCTAAATCAACTAAATCTCCAGTTTCGTCAATTCCGTTCAATAAGAGTTTTTGTTCTTCATCTGCGCCTTTTTTAAGTTCTGGTAGTTTGTATCTAAGACATTTTACAATTTTCTTGCATTTTGTAACGATGCTGTTTATTTCTGTTGTACTTTTGACGTCACCTGTAGTACTAGGTTATGTAGACCGTGATCAAGGCAAAAATGTGAGTCCATGTCCCATAAAGACGCTGCTCTTTTAACGTTCGAACCACAATCAGTGACTATAACAGTTTTCTTCACTTCAAGTCCGTATTCAATTAGTACCTCCTGTATGTGTTGTTTAATTTTTCTCCTTTCTTTTTCCATCTATGATTTAAGTGACCAGTGTCACACTTTCAAAATCAAGGAAAGAACTGAGAAAATGTAATGTCACTGTTATATAATTATTTCTTTGGAAAACATCACTCCACAAGTCCGTCGTTAAAACGACACTGCGAGGGCTTGTCTTTTTTAACAAATCTTTGATTTGCGCCTTCATACTATCGTATATATCTTTTAAAGCCTTCCTAGAAATAGTAGTTCGGCTAGGTAAATTTTCTTTTTTGAGAATTACATTATACCTATGAAGAAGTCAATCATCGCCTGGTCAGATACCATATCAAAAGGTAATAATTAGATAATCAGTTCTCGTGAAAAAGCCAGTTTTTATTTGAATAAATTGATTGGCTGGTGTGGAGGACACCAGCCAATCAATTTTGAGGAAGAGTTTTGTCGAAAAATGTTGTTATTCTTTGACAAAGAACGCCAGCTTTTTCGTCTTCTTTTAAATTATGTTTATCTCGTAGATAGCGAGAGAGATCTCCCGTGCTCACTTTTGCACTATAAGATTTTATTTTACAGCTAAAATAAAATGATTAAAGCGGTAAGCAAAAACATTTACCTATTGGTTTTAACCAATATATATTTTAATAAATAGATAAAATTAGGTTATAAATGACAAAACATATATAAGGGAAGAACATTAGTAGTTAATGACTGCGGTAAAAATAACACAATAAGTAAGAATTTTCCCTCGACCAAACCCCAAGATATAATGGGAAACATAAGCAATAAAGAGTCAACACCCAATCCTAACTCACAACTCACAGCATGGCAGCTTATTCAATAGTCGAATTTTAAAATAGCAGATTGTAGGCAAAACACACAAACTAACCCTCAAAATTAATTTTCTTTGAAAGCTACACAATAAATACAAGAATTCTTACCATCCCATAAGATCGTCTTAATTTTTCTTTGGCCTCTAAAATGCACTGCGACTAGAATACATTATCTGACAAGATTCTTCTTGCCATCTTTCTCATTAACCAATGTGCCAAAATATGTTCAGCTGTAACTGTTTTTCGATGACGAGTAGAGGGTTTTCACAGAAAATGTTTTATTTCGATCTTTTGTATTGAACTCCGATCTACATAGTCTGACATAGTAAACAGTTTGTCATTTTAAAAAAAAACGAAAACATGTAATTCACTTTACGTTCGTGCCAGACCAAAGATGCCATACTGACAATTGACAAAGAATTGCAAATGGCAGTGATGAAAATGGCGCTAAAAATTAAAAAAAAAATATTTTGAAGAAAGGACTATATGCCTATGTAAATAAAAAAATAATTTATTAAATTAAGTGCGTTATATATTCTAGATAAATCTAAAATATTATTTAAATTTTGACGCCGAATTTTTCATCGGCGTCATGCCGATGCAAAATTCGGCGGCGTCAGCGTGACTAAATTGACTGAGCGGCAGCGTGCGCCGCGCCGATCGGTGCACATGTCTATTCTGTAGATAATAAGGTAACTCGGTAGCTTATGAGATTACTAAAGTAGCGGCTGTAAATACTGCTTTATGATGGTCTTTTTATTGTGTGTAGTTTATATAAAATATATTTGGAGAATATATGTAATGGCCGTAACTTTAAAACCTACTGAATAAACCATATGTTTCGTGACGTAATTTAAAATATAGTTTGCTAAATCATTTTAAATGAAAGAACATAATGCTTTCAATTATTACAATTATAAAATTTTCTCCCTTTGGGTCATCCTTATGTGACCGTCATGTTATAAACTTCATAGTAACAAGGTAGGTAAAGTAATTAATTAGTACCTCGTTTTTAATAAATGAAAGAACAAACAGAGTCAAGTTTCATCAATTTTGCGAACATTTTGATCTTCGCATGGGACAAAGACATAAAGAAAGAACTACATATATTTCTCAAACGAAAAATGATTTATAAGTATATGCTTGAGTATAAATATTAGAACTTTATATTCCACCCAGGTTACACCTACTTATAAAACTCCTGGCTCGGTTACAAAGTTCGTTATTTAAACAAACATTGTTATACTAGGTAATATGTACCTACAACCCGCAACTCCATTACTCAATTGCGCTCAAGCAGACTGCAGATTGAGAGATCGCACCACGGAAGCCACGAACACTGCTTGCAATAATTCATCATGACTAAATGAATTGTCGTATCGTGCATCATAATATATTACTTACTTACTATGAGCTTAGACTTGCATAAGTTTGAATATACAACTTGTTTAGTGCCTGCACGGATGACTTGTGGTTTCGGTCATATTCTACTGTCATTGCACCAAGAGCTGTAGGTTTGACGGTATAGAAATATGTAGGATGCATAAATACTTGCTTCCAGTGTAGGTATTTTTTATGTCGTTTGAGTTTTGTTAAGTAAGTTTTTATAGAAAACTAGATATTACCAGTGTCTTCGCTTGCATTAATGTAGATTTCGTCAATAAATTTATATCCACCGGAAAAAGTACATTTTCTGGATGAAAGGTACTCTATATCTTTTTCTGTACTCCTGACAACGTGCATGCAAAATTTAATGGTGATCGGTCGAGTAGATAAGCCGTGAAAGCGTAACAAACAAACTATCATTTGCATTTATATTAGTTAGGATGACTTTTTTGCCTCTACGTTTGTGTGTGACAACACATATCTACGAGTACATATGTCCTTAAGTGTTGATTACAGAGTACGGAGCTTGCGCGCTACGCATCTTTATATGCCGCCGAACGTTATTTGATACCGGATTATATGGTTTTGATAGTTTACCTAAGTATACATATACCTTTATATATCTGCTCTGACACGCTTGGCTTCTGCATAGATTGGCAATGCAAAATTGCTGAACCGATTTTAATAAAATATTTATACCACGGATATAGAAATAGACCACATTTTATTTAAAGAAATACAATTGAAATTGTGGTTTGCAGCTAGCAATATTATATAAATTAAAATCAATTATTTATACGATTGCTTAAGATGTCATAACAGCTTTCCGCGTCGTTGTCTTCTGGTATTGTACATTGAATGGCAATTATAATATTGTTTTAGCATACGTGAACGTCTTTGTGTTCTGAATGATTAATCTTTGTTGTCTAACGCTTTACCGTTTTACGTTATATAACACAAGATCAAAGTTCATATTAACTAAAATAAGGCTTATCGTGAAAGACGTTTATCAAGTAATGTAAGGTAAGTAGCTAAGTGATCACGATCTTGAATGAAGCCTAAAGTGTAAATTTTAGACAACCTTCGTACTTAAGTCTGTTTAATAAAATGTAGTGTGACCTTTAAATTATCACAAGTATCGTAAATCATCAAATCCTGTGTTATGGACGTTATAAAGATAGATTGGTACGAGATTCGACAGCTAATTTTGAATTGATGAGATATTCTAAATTTTATTTAAGTGGATTCCTATAATGCGTTTAAGATGTAGATATGACGTCATGGTAGTAGCCCTGAAACTTCAGATACGATACATAAAAGGTACCAATAGGTATTTTTAAATATTGTAAGCTTTTGGTGCCAAATTTCTAGTATTTAAGTTCATTCCTCCAGCTGAGCTAATATGCATGTTATGTTTTAATTCGAGAGTGCAATGGGTGGACAACTCTGAAGCCACGTCAATTGGGCTATTCTTCCAATGTTATAAAGAACTAGCTTTTGACCGCGGCTTTGCTCGCGTTAAAGTAGGCTATGTCAGTATCAGTATTCTTTTTAAAATAAAATATAGCCTATGTTACACAGTGATAGTATAGCTTTCTTATAGTAAAAGAATATTTAAAATGTGTCAAGTTGGTTTTGAGTTAAATCCTTACAAACAACCAAAAAAATTAAATCTTTCCTTTTTATAATATAAGTATAGATAAAATCATACGAGACTACTGAATCTTTAGAAATATGTTTATCGAATTGATATATATACGTCGAACATATTTCTAAAGATTTCATAGTCGCGATGTTTGCGTGTACACCACGTTGCCCGCAGCAGGCCGCGTAACATGCACCTAGGTTAACAACTCGTGAGTCTGCAGGCTAAAGCAGATTCTAACACTGTTTGGGCTTTATTCTTTAATATTAATAATACCACTACATTTCCCAAGTATTAGGACTAGTTGGGAAATTACAAGATAAATATATAGTAGATAAATTATTAATTAATTATTTTAAAATATACTAGCTATACCTGCGATTTCGTATGTTCGAATGTGTCCTAACGCACTTTAAAATTGACATCTCTTTTTCCATAAAGTAATTTTCAGGCAGAAATTAGTAAGCTGGCGATGTTTCATCCCTGGGCTTCTGAATCCTTGCACAGACTTTGTCAGACTATTCAGATTATGGGTGTGAAGGAATGGATAGTGCACTGTGTTGTTGCACATTGTGTCGGACAATATATCACCTTCTGCGCAGGCTTAAGTTAAATGGCTAATCTCCGTTGGAATTGGCCGACGTGACCGATTATCGGTCAAAAGTTATTTTAATCACTTTAAATATAACAAAAAAAAAGCAATTAATTGTAACCTAGACATATTTCAATATACACTAAAAACCACATCACACTACTGGTTCAGCCGTTGCAGTGATTATCGTGAGCAGGCAAATAGATAAAAAGCTTGTGTACAATTTTATTATAAATAAAAGATTCTTGAAACAGGCTGATAGCCAGCCAAACGCTGTTTAAAGGCCAGTTAAAACAGAACTATTGGTTAAGACGTATATGTCACCTGCCTCCAAACGCTGTGTGTGAAATATGATGTTTATAGTCGAGCTATTAACAGTGCGTTTAATAGAAACCATGTACCTATTAATAATTACATTATTACGAATCATTGACTGTCGTTTCGCTTGATTAACTTTATTAGTACTCGGTATTTTATTCATAATTACCTGTTGCGTGCCACGATGCATGTAGCATTAGTAATTGATAAGATAAGATCTTTAGCTTAGAATAGTGTATCGCCATAGATTACTATAGATACTTACTAATAGTATAAAGAATTTGTATGTTTTGACTTTGGACGTGTGACTGCTGTGCATGAAGTCTAGGGTTTAGCACCCGGGTCGAACAAAATGTTATTGGGCTGCCTTAGGAAAATTTTACGTAGCAGCAAGGAGTCTTGAACTGAGCCCGGTAAATGCTCACTATTGATTAATTGACTACATGGGCCTAAAACCTTATCTGGCGAAATGTGGATGTAATACACCCCCACTTAGCCCTTAAGGCAAATATGTATGTATTCCTATAATATACATAATCTATAAAACGGTTTCGAATAATTTTAAGTCTAAGTCTTGTTCTTGCCATAAAAATACGAATAAAAACAGTATATACGAACAAAAATATTTATTCAGCACACGTTAAAACATAAATAAGATCACAGTTTACTTTTACACAATGTATAAATAGTACTTTTCAAACTATGTTATAACGGTTTCACAAAATATTTCTTATTTATTATTATTTTCGCAGGGTCCCACATGTTCCACTTTTAGGTTCGGATCAATCATTCGTTGGTTCCACAATGCGCACAAATCCTTATAGTTCTTTCCGTTAGAGCCACACACCGCCCCTTTAGGGAAAACACCGCAGTTTTCATTAGTTGCACAATCGCAGCATGCAGCTAAGAAAAGCATTACGACTGAAAACAAAAACATAATTGTGATTAAATAAAATATTTATTATCTAAAAGAGAAATAGGAACAAGTACGAACATCTTATTTGCGTAATATAATAGACAAGACATAGACATGTCACAGACATAAACAGTATAATGGAGCGAATGCCCGATACGCATTTCAGTATTTTATATGCGCCTTGGGCATTCGCTCTCTAAAAACAGGATACTAAGTATATTTTGTGCCTGGGTTTGTCTGTCACGTGTGTTGTCCGAAGAGTGGACACTAATCCAATGATCCGTATTGGATCGTACCCTCCAGCCTGCTAAGTTTATCATCTAAATCAAATTATCATTATCTTAACAAACAATTTAAGCGTATTTACGAGAGCGTCAATGCCGCTCGTAACTAAAAAATCTATTTTAATAATCCTGGAACAAAACGTAGACTCACTTTGGCTGATATTGGGATGAACCGAAAAAAAATAACTAATTTAAATAACTGGCATTATTACTATACTAAATAAAATATTGAATACTGCTTGAAACACACATATAAATCTATTCTAAATTTTATATATTAAAATAATACAAACTTAAAAACAGCATGGTGGCTTTGTCCTTTAACAAACGACTGCTTCATCTGCTAATAGATTTCTGCTATTAGAAATTTGGTATAATTGAATTCTTGCTTATGTTGAGCCATGAACATGGACGTGTAAAATATAATGAAAAACCATATTTCAACAATAAAAACATTTTAATATACGTTTAGTACATTCCATAACAAATTAACTTGCACTTAACTTAAATATAAAACTATTCTATCAAAAGTTAACAACATAACAGTTAAAATGTCTTAAGAATTGAATCTTCTTGCAAGACTTAAATACGAAGTGAGCAGAATTGTACTGCAAAGTAACGCACGTCAACGTGACAATAACACCTATTTTTTTAAAACGCTATTCTACAACGTGTCAATATCAAACTAATGTCAAGTGATTTATAAATTGATGGATTGTTGCTAATTTTGACAGCCTATCTTAATACATACGTGTTTGAGTGTTTGTTAATTCAATAGGTTATGCGTTGATCTGCTTTGAACTGAGTTATAAACTGGCTAGATTTCTGGATAATGAAGTATTCAATACTATTTGTATTTATCTGCTATTAAGAAACTGGGCTATAAAGTGGCTGGATTTCTGGTTACCGCAATATTGCCGTGCATAGGGCAATCATGTTTTGCATGCAGTTGATCTTATAATGTTTAGATGATCTTAATTAATCTTTCTCTCTATTTTTTGTGTCATCCTCGAGTTTTCACCACAATCAGTCTAACTTTGAAGCTTGTACATATATATGTATAACCGCCAGATTTTACTTCAGAACAAACACAACACGATTTGATAACTAGGGTTAATATCCGAAAATTTAACATCCACTAGAAGATAGATAGAGTTGAAGCATATACATTTCATATGGGACTATAAAGATAGATAAAATTAAAGAATGTTTACTTCAAAAATCTAAATTTGCGCCTCATGGTGGTGATTAGTGGGATTTTAATAGGGGTGGTGGATTAAGGGTTAAACCCACCATAGGGTTTGCAGACTCCGTGTTGCTATTGACAATTTCCTAACAGAAAAACCCAGTAACACTTAACTTGACCCAAGAATCTAAACTCACGATCGATCGGCCGCAAAAATAAGCGTAATCTTATGCCACGGGACCAACGTGGAAAGCCCTTAAAAGTTTGCTATTACGTTTAAAAACATAGAGTCATTAACCTAACAAAGTCCTATTGGTAACCTTTGGCATGTAAATCTGAGCGATTTTACAATAACACACAAAATCTTAATAGTTGTGAATTTGTCGGATCCGTTATAAAAGGTTTCAGTTACCATTGATAAATATCGATCCAAAACGTCACAAGAAACCACACATTTACGACAGTTGGCGGTTTAGTTGTACTGAATTGTAACCCGATACTTCCAATATGACTAACCAATATTATTTGGCACCATGTGACCTCCTATTCCTCCGTAATATAGCAAAAGGCGCGGCGACAACGTCATGTGGCGAAGGATATTATTGCTCGAAGCGGAAAGAAGCCTTACTTAGACTTGTAATAGTTTCAACCTGTTGTTTAATAATTTGGCACAGAAGTCAACAAACAAAACAAATGAAAATAAAGTTGAAGATAGAATATAAATAATACAGTATTTCCCTATGATTGATTCTGTACGTTACTTTGTCCGCTGCATCAAATAACATTCGAAAGAAATCGTTTTATGAAAATAGTATTAAAATCGGATGCAAAATGCAGACACAATAAATATTTTGAAAATTTATATAAAACAGTGGTGGTGTATCTCGCTATTTCCTTTGCACGCCTGCACTTAAATAGAGGTTGCGTCACATAAAAGTCCTGTACATCCTTTTTCTTGTTCTTATCAATAACCCACATTTCTTAATTTTACTAGATTTAATTCGCGTCTTCACGAAATCTTATTTATTTATGAAGGCTTTTAAAATATTCATTGTATTTTCGATTTCGAACAAATATATAATATTATTTTTTTAATAATAAACATGGCACTTTCCTTTTTGTCATTAATGCAACATTTCTTTTTTATGTGATACTGACTTAATTGATGCGAAGTAAGATTAAATGAATTGATGATTTCCAATTTAGACTGACGTTATGTACTGGGTCCAACGATTTTAACCTTCTTTTCAATCTGTTGACTGAGATATAATATAATATTACTTAAAATTAGGCGACGAAAATTATGCAAGTGATCAATATCACTAACAATAAGTTTCTTAGCCTTACTTAGTCTAATTCTGATGGGTTGGACTATTTTCCCTTGGAATAAGTCTAAAATTTAGCTTCGAGCTACAGGGTCTTTCAATAGCTATGAATGTACATGAATTTGTACGTATAAAGCATGTTCGATTGTTAAATGTTATAGCGTTGCTGTACACCATAAAAGATGCGATGAAATGACAAACTGCCTATGAATCAAGACGTATAAAATTAATTTAACCGTTATAAGATTATTTTACAGTCCAATATGGAATAAGAATACATTAACATACAATTCAGAATCTCATGACAGGCACGTTAAGTAGCATAGGACCGTTTCAATAGAAGATATTAAATGTAGAATATTTTGAGAAAAGCATACAGTAAAAATATTTAATAGTATAGAAGCGACGTGGATGGTTGTTTCATAACCTACAGTTTTGGGGCAGATTATCCTCTCGCCATTCAGGGCCACCCCGCCGCTCGCGCCGTACACAGCTACGCTTCAGATCGAATACGCTCGCTACAGCGAATACGGCGTAACTGTCTAAAAATAAAACTATTAATTAAAAACGACATTTATCATTTTTGTTCCTAATATATTTCAATTCTACAATCATATTTACATTGTTGTAAAAAGCAGCGATAACTCAGTGGGGAGACCAACAGACTGCAATGCAGAGGGTCTCGGGATCGAACCCACGTCGCGCACCTCTGACTTTCGGAAGTTATATGACTTTTCGAAATTATGTGCGTATTGATTGACAATTATCGCCTGCTCCGTGCCTCGGAGAGCACGTTAAGCCGTCGGTCCCGGCTGCCATGAACATCTATGGCAGTCGTTATTGGGAAGTCAGTGCCCTATAATATCCTGACACTGGTCTAGACCAGGCTAGCCTTAGGGTATCGTTAGCCTTCGGGTTGCGGAGGCCAGGTGGCAGCCGCTCCGTGAAAAAACTGATATCCAGTCAAATCCGGTTAGACCAGAAAAGCCGACCCCAAGTGACTTGGGAATAATAAAGGCTAGGGAGAAGAAGAATCATATTTACATTGTTACTATTTTCATATTAATTTAATTGTTGTTAAAAGTTTAAATGTTAAATTATTGTAAGCAATAAATCACGTAAAACGTTATATAAAGTTACTGTGCTCGTATAGATTATTATGTTATTTTATAAAACGCCGTAAATTTCAAATGATTATCAAGGTTTTTCCATTAATACCACGATACATTTAAGAATAAGAGCGGTTGAAGAGCGAGCCTTTGAGATTATATGGCTGATAAAATAAAAATAAAACTTTTTGTAACTAATCCTACAAAACGCAAAAAAGAACCTGGATAGAATTAAAAAATATAACATATTCCAAAAACAGTGACACCCTTGTAGAATTTTTTTCTTCATTTTCAAAGTACACTGTCTAGTCTATCTGTTTCTAAATCTAACATAGTATTTCGGGCATAACCAGCATATTTCATATGACTGTTTTGAAGCATGCAATCACTTGTCTGGTTACTTGTCTAGGTATAATCTATATGTGTAATAAAATTGGCAGCGATGTTTCAGCGCTGCGGGTCAGATACAAACACAACTACACCAACGTCGCATCTATACTACTGAAATATACCTTTATAACTGGTCGACAAACAAAATCACTTAAAACTACTTATATGCTACTTGTAGAAACTTAAAAAGTAAATTAAACTGTCAGTAATCCTCATAAATATGAGGCAAGAAACCGAATTGGCGTTGAAATTGGCTTGTAGTTTTTTTAAAAGTAATATATATATCGATTACCCCGGTGTCTACAGTATACGGTGTCATGCACTGGCCCACGTGGAACAATTTAAGATTCGGTATCTTATGTACAGCTTTGGTGAATAAGCAGAGATTCGCGTACGTGACCAGGTCTGTGCCGCATATAGGGTCCCAGTGTGATCCACAGTATTGACTGCACGGTTTCAATTGAGCTAATTCCAAACCCTTTACCGATAATCTTGCGGCCTCTAATTCGCATATCGTTGAGTATGTCACCGAGTCTGTTCCACAAACGGGTCCAATGATTTGATAGCTTATCGGGCATATTATATTATAGTTTGCTGTCACCACGTATCGGTTAATTATTGTACCTGCCAATATACCTGGAAAATAAAACACAACGTATAATACTAAAAACTAATCGATCATCTCTTATAACTAATATTATTTGATCGCGAATTTGCTCGCATGTCATGTCATTTAAACATAGCGTTTTTTTCCAGGAATAGTGTATATTTAGTTAATAGCTAAATCTAGTTAAAGAATTTTAGAATCGGTTCTGTTGTTTCAGACTTTGCTCCATACAAAGATTACACAAATTTTATCTCTTTATAATATTAGTGTAGCCAAGCAAAATGTTGAATAATAGAAACATCGCACGTGATTTCCGCACTTTACATACGATACGAGCACTAACATAACACTGAATATAGCGGCACCGATAAACTTGTGACTCTGATTCTTACGACCTTAGGTCAGATACAAAACCGTAACACATCGAACTGCACTACACAGGTGTCAGCCATGATCGTGATATAAATTTAAGATGGTCACGGCGAATCAGTCCTCACGGTTGCAACACCAAGCACTCAAAGGCCACCGATAGCGTGACCGCGTTAATTCCCGTATCGTTTCAAAGTGTAGGTATCATGTCACGCGGAAATTAAAAGGTAATGTCATTACTTAATCACTCATGAACAAACACATGGTATAATACACGTACGTACATATATGGCACAGTATTTTTAACGGCGCGGAGGTACACATGATCAGGCTGACATTCAATTGGCCTTTACGACACACTATCACCTGCCAAGAGATTTATAAGAAAAAATTCAATGGCCTTTGTTTTTTTCATAATGGATAGTTTACCATAATTTCAAATTTTATAAAAATATTTGCCAAGTAATCGTAAATACACGCCTAAATTTGATTATCTTTTAGATCCTATTCTGTTGACCTCAAAGCAAAATACGCATACGCAATAAAAAAACATAGGTACCTATATTTAGGAGATGGTAGCTGTTATTATAAAAGTAGACATCATGCATGTCAACTAGTGAGTGTTTTTAACCGTAGAGTAAGCGCCAGTTTTAACTATTATTTCCAACTACAATAATCTCTTAGTGTAATAATTGCGCACAAGTGTTTCCCTACCTTCTATTTTAGTTTGTGTAGAGTTAGTTTTCTATTATGAGACCTATTATTCTACATATTTATTATCTTTTCTATTTCACATCCACTTTTACTTACTACTTACACTCTTGCCGGTTTATTCTAGTCATTTGTCATGTTAATATTTTATTTCGCCGGTCAAAAATATCGTCAGGTCGTATCGTCTTCTACAAAATATGTTTACCATTAAATTACTCTTGGTACATAATAATATTTATCAGCTGACATACACAAGCCGCGTTTAATCATGTATAGCAAGCCAAAAAAAATATTATTGGCTAACTATTGCCGATAAAAACTTGATATACATATTTCACTAAAACCAAAGATCAAAGATAACTACCGTTTTCCGTAACATTATATTTTTAAGGATATTGTGAATGAAACCGTTGGCAGCTATTCATATTATAATACTTCCTTAAATAAAATATTCCTAATACATAATATACTGCGCATAATATTAATTTCGTTTTCAGTATTTACATTCTATAATGTGCACATGCGTTCACTTCGTTACTAAATATGTTTTCAGTTTCAATGGTTTTATGAATATTAAATTTCTTACAAGACTCTTTTGTTTTGCGAATAGTTACAACGTATGTATATGCTAATTAATTATTCTATTAGATTTTTTATATATTATAAACGTTATATTACTAATAGGTACCTATAAAACACTCAGTTAAATCCTTCTATTTGTCGCTATAAATATCTTTGTTTACTCAATGATTACTCGCACGTACATGAAGTATATGTTAAAACTTTCTCCGTAAGGTTTATATTACAGCGATACTACTACGACGTTATTAGATAAAATGAATCCGTATTTTAAAAAATCTATTAATTTTAAATATATAAAGTGAACTTGTAAATTATAATGCATTTCATTCATAAAAATATATTTTACGTTTTATTTATAATATAAAAGCTATTCTTGTCCCACGGTTCACTAATATAGCTTGGGGTAGAAATATGATTTAGGTAATATAATGTTACTTTCAAAGCCCAACATAAAGTTATACGTTTGTACAATTAATTTAATATAAATTGCTGTTTCGACACTAGTTATATATACAATTATCTCTATCAACTAAGTCCATATTATTGATATTATTGTGTGTGCGATCTTTAGACTCGGGTAAATTTTTACTGCGATACCACGTAAAGCAAATAAACTAGAACCATACATCGTGCGATAGTGTAACTAACAATGACGTTAACAACAGACTATTAAAATCGCTATTGAAATTTACAGGGCTAATAAATTCATGTAATGTAGTTCAGTTTTAATGTATAACATTCGCGAAAGCATAAGACAATATTATATACGACATGACCATTGAGACGTGGTTTACTGCACTACCGTGCTGGCAAAACATGTCGTTATCACTCTGGACGAAATATTCATTCAATTAGGACTCTCTTCTATTAAAGGAATGAATTAACTTTAATATTCTACAGTTAGTATTATTATAGTACCTCTATACGGTGTGAAGCATTGGCAGCACACAATTTAAATCGATCATGCCACTATGATAGGTGATATTGCAGCGGTAGAGATCATAGGTGGTTGGATATTTGTAAAATGTAATTTTTATCGTGGGACGAGTGCCTCAAATACTGAGTAAAAATAGTCAGCCCTAATTGCCGTAATCATTCATGTATGTTAATCTAAACATGGAGTCATTACACTTAAATATTCTAAGAACTCGTTTAATTCTAAAATACTATTATCCATTTGTGTTTCGAAAGTCCGATATTAGTCGCTCCGTGGGAAAACTCATACACAGACATATCTAATTCTGCTAGATAATTGTCCTAATACATATAAGCATCGCACAGAGCGAGCACTCCATAAGCATAGAGATAATAGCAGTAAGATAGAGGAAAATGACTATAGATTGCCACACATTCACTTTTGTTAAGATTGGAAATTAAAACGCCGCATGTTTTTAATAAGCCGTATCCCAATTTTAAAGTACAACGTACCTACTACCTTTTAATACCTTTCATTAAATTGATGCAATTGTGCGCAGTTCAACTCGGCTTATATATTATACAACCTGTGACCACGACCTTTAAATGCCATGATTATGGCGATTTACAAGAGCGATTTATTGCAAAATAACTAAGTTCAGATCACGACCTATCTGTTCGGTATATTTCCTTCTATTGGTTGTAGAATTGCAGATGTCAGTGGTTTGACAACACAAACGATTGACCCCAAGAGATCATATACCGCCTAGCTTGTAGATAGATACAACCTACACGATGTACGTATAAACATACATACATAGACTCACGTCACTCACGCCCATTTTTTAAGGGCATAGCCCGTGCCCCATAGACGTGAGTGACTAGAGACTTATTGACTGGGTTTACTATTTATTATCATCCTGGTAAATCTCTCATTTACATTTATGACTTTCTTTATGCCTGGCCTTTCGCTGCTGCAATATCTCTGCTGTAGTCATATGCTGCATGCTTAACTTGTTTGTTAGCTTAGGATGACTGACTTAACGGGGATCTCCTGTCCGCCAGCCATTGAGTCGGAGTGACGCCTTCTGTCGTGCCGGGGTGTCACCCAGGAGTCGCCGTCCGCAGGCATTTCTTGCGTGTGTTGGACACTGCTGGGTGGGTCACTGATGTAGTTTCAGTTCCAGCGACCCACCTATCATTCAAGGCAACGAGTTAGCACATCGTGGTTTGTTTAGTCGGTATTACCCGGCACGTTCCTTTTTTCCCTGGTAAGCCCAACATAACCTGTCCGCTCCCCTTTTCAACGGAAAGGTATGCGTCAATGCATACCCTAGCGTTAAAAAATAAAAGGTTTGCCTGACTATTATATATATATGATATTAACGACCGCGCATTTTCTGCATTTTTGTCTAAATTAAATTGTTTAAGAAGCCATGCAGCAAATAAGTTAGTTTTGCGCGATTTAATCTTATGTTAGAACGCTTACGTTCATATACAGATGCGTTTTCTGCGATATTGAGATATCTATTCTTCTTCGTGCAATTTACATATCATACACGCATCCTAATAAAATTTTATGTGTAAATGTAACTTTGTGCTTTACTACGTGTGAGACATATCGAATGATCGAAAAAATCGCGTTAACGCATTGACACATTGAGAATATAACATGACAATTATATAACACACCTGTATGCAACAAAAATGTTTTAATTGAATTATATTGCTAATTACAAATAATATAGGTGTTACAACAGCTTTATTCAGGTTATGATAGTAATCATATCGCAAGAAATCAGTAATTTTATCGACATTACGACAATGGCACGTATAGAATGGCTAAGATATTAACTTTATGTACCTACCTACATATTTTTGTATAGTTCAAGATGAAAAACAAGCTGCGGCCTGATGGTAAGTGGTTACCGTAACCTGGACTAGTACTATTGCTGGTGCAACAGTTACAACCTTGGGGTGCTACTTATGCGTTGCAAAAAGGAATTGCTATGTTGCCAACATAATGAGCAAAATTTACACTGAGGTACAGAGTCACTAATAGTGTCCCCACAGGGAGCCGAGAAATCCAACTCATCGCAGGATTATAACATCCAGTTACGTTGCCCTAGTAGGAACGAAGAACTAGGTTTGAGATGATTCCACTGTAGGGTACAGTGAAATCTACTCAAACTCTTATAAAATTCCTATTTTTCGGGACTTGTCAATTAAACAAAATATTAATTATGCATAAGTTAAGGATCTTTTAGTAGGTCAACTCATTTCTGTACCACGTTGAATATTTTGACGTGAAATAAAACCACGTTTTAGGAAGTAAAAGTATCTAGTGTCTAGCGGTCATTTGATCCGAACTTCATATTATGTAGATAGACATATTTATTACCTATAGTCAATAGACTGAAACATATTTTGATTTATAGTTGCAATAACTTTTTTAATATCATATTGCGCCTGATGAATGGTATATGCATTTCATTTATTGAATAATTCAACACTTTCAAAAGAGATAAATATCGATTACAAAACGAAAACATGTTAATAAAATTGAGTGTTAGGATATCGTGAGAACTCATTATTCGAACAAGTTGAAACACGCTGGGTAGGGCCTGTACTGATTTAATTTTCAAAGCTCAAAGGTTGTATCATTGTTTCTCGTGACGGACGAAAGGGAGCGAGATCTCGTTCGGTCACGATTCACGTTCGATTTTACGAAAATGTTAACGAGCTGCGCAGACGCAAAGGAAAGTGAACGAACGCTTTTGTTCATGAACAGGTGCGATCGATACTATCTGTTGCTCCGTAATCCGACACCTACGCTCCTCCGTCCATTATGTAACTTGTTATATACGATTGTTTCTAAACGCTTCAAATATTATTAACTAGAAATCTTCGAAAGTGTCTTCAGAGAAATGCATTTGGTCTGTAATAGTGATGCGTAGTTATCAGCGAACCGTGAAAATTGTTAATTGTTGCAGTAACCTTTACTGTATTAAGTATTTATTTTAGCGACTGCGGTTTCTGTTATTTATACAATGTGTCCACTGGGTGCTCAATTAAAAGGCAGCAATTACTAAAAATACGTCTCTAAGTACCTACTTATGCGTCTTTCGTTATTTTTAATCACAGCAACGTATTGCGAATGTGATAGTCCTCTTAGTAAGTAAAGCCCTTTAAGTTATGTTGTAACCTATCTAGGAACAGTTGAAAATTGACTGCACTTTTGTTGCCGTGGCATAAGCTACTTTTTGTACGATTGCGAAGTACGGGGCTCGAATCCAAGATGAAAAGACGCGTTATTTTATTTTTCCATTACAAAATTCACAGTAGCAGCACAGAGAAATTTGTATTTGCGCCCCATGACTCGGGACGTAATACTAGATGCCTAGATAAGTATGGGTGTAAACCAGATCAGACTCACCACTTTAAAGATACTAGTACTTTGTAAATTCGTGCGAAGGTGTGTGTGTAAAAGCAATTAAGTGAAGACTTTTAGCAAATATGCATAGAGCATTTTTATATTATTACCTTTATGTTGCAGCACAAGTTGTATTTCAGTTTAACTAAAGATCACCGAGCAGCCTTACAATATAATAAAATGTAAAAAGTTAAATTGAATTGTTCATGGCTTAATAGTATAGGTATATTAGCACACCCTATGTTAATATCGATAATTTATATTAACAATATTTTTCTTAGCCACTCCGACCCACAGCGGTGACAGCTAATAGGGCCAAGTGCCAGTTATAACTAAATTTAATGTATAAACAGTTTGCAACAAACAACAAATATCTACAAGATTCAACTTTGTAATCTTGTAGATATTTGTTATGTTCGTTGCTAACTTTTCATGATGAGTTAAGAGAGCGAGCTCCGACAACGATTAACCGAATTCTGACTGACATTCTCCGAAACTGAAATTATAAGTCTTTAAAGTACCCTATGGTCACGTTCTAATTTAGAAAACGGCATCGTAATCTTATTTTGAGCCCCACGAAACGAGCCTGTTCCGCGCTACTATTAAGAATTTATTATCAGGAAAATGCAATACAATTTTATTCAATCCGGCAATAGTAATTGTACTGTCCCGGTGGTCATAAATTTATACCACAAGATATATGTATTAATGTGACTTACGAACATAACTGGAGAACCGAGATTTCTTATGAAACCTCTGTTAACCGTTTAAAATATACAGGGAAGAGACTGAGTACACTCAGTACTTAGTCTCTCGTCTGTATATTTAAATATTACCAAGAGCTTGGCCGGTTTGCCGTTAGGCGAATATTCCAATTTGTCTGCGACTTATACACACCGATAAACAACAAGGTCGAGGTAACGTCATACAATTGTTACTAACAGCAAGTCATATAATATTTACTTAGATACAATTTCACCAATTTGCATGAGCATTTCACTTTCTTTCTGCGCTGTATTAACACATTTATTACTATTATGCTATTACAGCGAGGTAAACGTTACTGTGTGGAAGCGCTATTAACCCATCATTATTTAATTGCAATTGTTCGTTATGCTTTGAATGATGGCATGTTGTTTGTTATTACGCCTTGTTGGTTCTTGTATTGTATTTCAATTAATTGTTGACTTATGACAGTTGAACCATGTTTATTCACATTTAAAGATCCATCAACTGTATTGATCACACTATTTTCCCGTAATATCTTTCGAGATATGGTTTACTTGCGAGTTTACTTATGTAGGGCACACTATGGACCATATCTCCAATTTTACTTAACATAATCGTATGAAACGTGCATCAGACTTTAAGTTGAACACCCCGCTACTATACGGTGAATACATCATCAAAATCCGTTCTGAAGTTCTAGCGTGATATTGAAACAAACGCACAGAGAGACACAGATTTTAAAAACAGTATTTTGTATTCAGACAGAAAGTATTTATACTACGGAGAGAATTATTTTTACCATTGCTGGCTACAGGTTACTGATTACTCTTGTTAATCCCAAAGGGGAAAAAATGAAGTTCAGAGTGCCCTGAACCGACAAGCATGAATTAATAAAGTTTTGGATGTAGCAAAAACTTATGCGGTAGGATCGTGGCAAGTAGTGGCCATTTGTAGGCTTTATTTATCCCTCAAATCTGGTTGCACAAATAGTGTAGCGGTAAAGCAGTCGCATAGCCAATAGGTACTACTGCTCTGAGTGTTGTGAGTTCAAATCCCACACGGGACAATCATTTGTGTGATTCACAAGTTCTTGTACTGAGTCTGGATATACTTCGTAATACATAATTTTGTCGATTGTATGCTTGTAAACAAATGCTGGAGGTAGGTTTAAAAAAATATACACCATCAAATATCGTGAATCTGTGTGTAATTCTTTCACCTAAAATTTGTGTTAAGACTGGAGCTAAGTCGATAACGTAGTAGGTCATCGAAACCACGCATTATAGAACAAAAAATGTTCATCATCATTGTACTACCGATGTTAAATAAAAAATTATGCTGTGTGATCTCTATTCATTTTATAAACCTATAAGTGTGCATGGTGAATGTGATGAGATTGGACGCAGCAAGAGATATATGCTAGACTAGAAGTGGAGAAATCCGAAGTCTTTGCGTATAGGGAGGCAGGTATGAAATCTTAAGGTTTTTATAAGGAGTATCTTACTAATAACTATAAGAACATTTTATGTCATCACATATCCTGAATTATATATGACACACATTTTTATCCCGATATGTATTCTTGTTGGATTCTAGAGAGCAAAGACGCTTGCAGAAACTGAACTAAATGAACCCTTTTCGCTGTTCCGTGTTAGACACAATAGAATATTTATTGTTATGTAATATATGTATATGACTATTGGACAGAAAACCTGTAAATAATAAAAATAATCATTCTGGTTATAAACATAGACTTTAATGCCTTCCATTAAAGTAGACAAAGTCAGGTCATTCTTTGCGGGTCCATTTAAAATTGTCTTATTTCGGCCCGGAACTTAAGCTATAGGTACAAGCCTATTGTTTTACAGCAAGCCTAATGCAAAATCCTAATTATCCTTAAAACGTTGCAGTTATAGAGGAAACACTAAAACGGCCCTTTATGTTAATGGTCCTTTAGTGCTGTGTTGGTAACTAATCCTGCTTTTGACACACACCTTTTATTTATACTTGAACTAATAATATGTCTACTATCAAGTCTTGGGGGCCTGGTGACCCGTAACACAGGTATTCCTCTCACCACCAGCACCAGTCTGTAACAGATGTTTTGTTCTATTTATATAAGATTAAACCATAATATTCTGTACAAACATTTGTGATGGGAAATACATTATTAATTACTTCTGTAGATTATATATTTTTTAAGTTAAGTACCTATATTAGTGATATATAGGTACTTAACTCAAAAAAGATCGCATCAGATCAGTCCTAAGCCGTGGTAGAGTTGACAAACATGATGATATAACAGTTTCGAGGAAAGGACTCCGTAAAGGAAGCGATGTTATCTCTTGGACACAATGCGATAATATCACAATTGCATAACGCACAACTATGACAGAGCCTACAAACATATATTTTCATTGAAATAAACGCCTTATTATTACAATATATCTATCATGAATCGTATTTTATGACATCTCCCTCACTAGAAATAATTTCTGTGTCGCGAGGTATTTTACAAACATTCAACCAATGAAAACAAAGGACACCCAGACTAGGCACAACTACATATTTGTGGAACACATAAATTTTTGTTCCATGTGACATTCACACCTACAACACCTGGCGCAGTAGCAGGAACAGGCGTCCACTTAAGCCGTAACATCATCCGTGCAGTCAAATATGCAGTGGATGCGATTGCTTCGCATAAATTAGCACTGGCGATGTATTCATATAATATATAGTCTCACGCCTGTATCCCGTTTTAGAAAGCAGGTCCTACGGTTTTCCACTTTCAACGATTCTGGCATATTTACTAGTGATGTGCACATATTCGAATGTTTTCCAATACTATACATAAGTATTAGGTATACGTGCATTGCGTCCTTGACCATGCAAAGTATATATCGCTGTATGTACTAGTATATTTGAATACTATTCGTATGTCTATGTGTATGTCTGAAGAGAAACGGGCAAAAATCACCACAGACTGGGCGCCAAATAACTAACGGCCCCGCAGCAGGCCCAGAATGCGATGGTGGGATGAATTGGATGCGTTCAACCGGGATTGGAGACAATTGGCGCTGGACAGAAAGGAGTGTAAAGATCGTAGAGAGGCCTTTGCCCTGCAGTGGGACGGTACAGGCTAAAATATATAAATAATAATAATTTATATTCCATTTAGCGCATCAGTAGTCAACATAGAATCTCGAACTGTTTTCAAAATCAGAACTGTATCCGGTAGATGGCAACAGATTCGCACTCTATTACGTAGGACTTAAGCATCTATGCTTAGTCCTTATAGGATATAGGGATAAGACTATGCATATATGCAAACAGTATCCTGCCTCCTTCTACCTACTTTTTATCTTCAGTGAGTTTTCTCCTTGCAGCTAATGTCTTTGTATGTTTTACACGGTCTTTGTACGCAACGCGTTTGTCCTTTGTTTGACTTTAACGACAATCTTTTGAGTCTCGCTAAAAGCTTACGACTAAGTAAATAGCCGTTTAAATCTTTTTATGTTAGTATTTCGTTTTATTGTTTAAAAGTAAACGCCGTCATGGTTAGTGTTTCAACTAATATTACCTACTATAATGTTTAATGTGTAAAATTTTACTTAGCTTAGCTTACGCAGCTTTGTGGAGCAATTCTAATTTGTATAGGTTGCACCACGAAGCGTAAAACAGATGTATTTTATACTCAAATTTCACCAACAGTGTCATTTGTTTTCACATAATAGTAACCTTTTGGCTTATACATTTTAAGTCGCAGTGATGCGAATAAGTATGTTCTATAAAATAAACAATAAAGAATAAACCTTTACTCGATCCGAACCCGGGCCCTTAACATCGCCTACTAACTACTAATAAGCACTGCACGGATAACATTGTGATTCGCCATGGTTCAAATCCATACAAGACAAAAATTGGTGTGAACCACAAATGGTTGTTCCGAGTCTGGATGTTCCCCGCGACATGCGAAATTAGTGCGGGAAATGTCGTTTTAAAAAAAAGAACTATTTTGTCACGGGGCCAACAAGGCATATACGTTTTTCTTTTAACCATTGTTAGTCTCTATCTAGCACACAGTCGTCTCAAGAATCTCATCTCAATTATCAACACGACAATCACCTTTTCTCGATCCCGTAATCCAATTATGAATATGTATAATCTTGATGACGCACCTATGGAACGTGTATGCTCAATTAAGGATTTGGGTGTTATAATGGACAGCAAATTAGATTTTCATGGCCACATAATCCAAACTTGCAAAGACGCTAATAAATGCCTTGGTTTCATTATTAGAATATCGTCACAATTTAAGAACTTTCAAGCTGTACAACAGTTATACAATGCATATGTCCGTAGTAAATTAGAATATAATGCAATACTTTGGAGCCCTAAAGAGTCATTGTATAATATTATGCTAGAAAAAATTCAACGTAAATTCTGTAGATATCTTTACAAACGTCAATACGGTTACTACCCTTTTCTATATCCCTCCATGTTTGTGTCTGGAATGGTAGGTTATGATACACTTCAACTTAGGCGGGAATCCACACATATACTAGATTATTGTCTGATATTAGCCGATAAAGTAGATAGCCCTGTTGTACGAGAATCGATACATTTCTACGTTCCCGACCAATATATGCGTGGTGTGGGAAGACGACAGCATAGACTCCTGAGTTATCCACCTATGTGGCGCTCTCCACAAGCTGAGAACAGCCCCACGGCTAGAGCAATTCGACTTATTAACGAGTTCCTGCAATATAGTCCAGATGCAGACATATTTTTTGACACCCGGAATGTAATATTAAAACATATTTATATTTACCTATGTAAAATGTAATATCATAGTTCCTACATAGAGGTTATTTTTGTTTTTATTTTTATCTTATTTCCTTTTTGTTAGTCTAAGATCCTGTTAACATTGTAACATTGTAGTACTATATAATTTATTTTAGTATAGTTAGCATAGATATAAGTGATTTGGTGTACCTATACTGTAAGCTTATATTTTATGAATAAATGAATGAATAATATATTAAACAGGATATATCTTTGTGTTTGTACATACCAGTATGAGCCTTTGTGAGAGACAAAGGCTCATAATACCTCCAAGCTATTAAACGACAGCTTCCGTAGTATAGATAATCTCTTAGTAGCAAGAGGAATTACAATATAAAACAACTGCGAGTCACACATTTTTGTCTCGTGCGGAACTGAACCTACAGTACTTGGTACCATATAAAAGTCGAGACTGCCTCGCTGTTCGTTTTTGAATATTATTAAGCCATATTCATGGAAGTAAAGTGACATCACAATTTACTTAGATTTTATTTAGATACCGAAGGAAAGCTTAATAAATACACAGATACATGACTGTGTACCCCGATGAGATAGCGCAGAGATATTTCGCCTACGCCCATAGTTCGCCAATTATATCAGATTTTATGTAATAACGGGTACGGTCTACAGGGTACTTCTCCAGACTTTGAGCTGTTACCAACATTTTTTGTACAGAAAATGCAATGACGCTTTGCTCGACCCGGGTACTTATCGAACTAAACATAGAAGCAAACTTATGACACGGGATCAAAGAAGCAATCAACAAGATGCCGCTATGAACTACTTTTATATTTATAACAATTATTATATACATAAACATAGTTAATATTAGCACTGATATTGTTTTATTTGTTTATTACATACATCCATTTGATTTATGGCAGAGCAGTATTGCTTAGTCAACGAAGAATAATCTTCGACAGACTCAGCTCACTCAAAGCAGAAACACCAGATTAGGCAACTGCAGGACGCATCATTGGCATCTTAATGCATACAAACCGCACGCTAAATGTCACCACCCAAATTCAGATGGTTTAGTATTTTTGTAACGCACTTGAAATAACCTCGACTTTTTCTTTCACTTTGGATACAGCGAGCATCATACAAACGCAACGGTAGTTGTTCGCAAACGGTATGTACTTAAAAATTATATTTTGCAACTATAGGTAATTTGTAATACCTACTATTTTTGAATGGTAGAGCCCGTCATTGCAATAGCCTATGTAGAATTTTAGGAATAAACCAATCCCAATATATGACCCTTCATCAGTTAATTAAATAAAATTCATCTCATGACTTATTTTTTTTACAAAGTCACTTTTATGTCTCGTGTGTGAAGTATTTAACCTCTCAAGTCTTCAAATGCGAGACTTAACTAAAAACCGATTGTGTCTGACCACCGATGTGCCGCTGTGACTAAATAGGTTAAAACACAATAAAGGTATGTTAAAGCTAGATTCAATGCAACAAACTACTTATATTATAAAGGTACGCCAGGCTTTTGGGATTACATAAATGTAGCTTTACTGCGCCATTGGCAATCTTCTTGTGCCGGCTTGTCCCAGTGAATATAATCTTCTTACCTTTAACAAACCGGTGTTAGAGGAGAAACACTGTGAGAACAGTAAGCAAGTGTACTAACGCATCACATATCGACCTATCCCCTCTCCTTTCATCCCATCTTTAATGAATCTCCCTCGGGGTCGACGATGCGTGTATGATATCCTTCCCCCTCCCCTACTAATTGGCTTGAACTCGACATTATTTCACTAATGCTTTAGAACTAAAACAAAACCATGTCAATAAGCGTTAGTGACCGATTATCATCAAATGGACCGCTGGTTCATATACCACCAAATCGCAATATAAATTGCTTATTCGAATTACTATTGACTTAACCTCACTGTTTACGATGCTATTCATAATGAACCTGTGTTTAATTCTTAAAGTTAGCGTATGGGTAATACGCTAGCTTTTAATCCGAAGTACACAAAGCTGACCACGTGATTAACTATATGGCACAAACAATGAAGGTGTATGTTACTTCTTTAATCCAAACTATCGACTTAAACTCACTGTTTACAGTGTTATTCATAATGATCTCGTGATTTTTCTTTAAGAAATTCTATACCTACTAGCTTTTAATCAAAGTGCCACAAAGCTCATATTATGATCAACTTTGTGGCACAAGCATGGCAGGTGAATGTCGCTTCTTTAATCCTAAATGTCCGTGGATTAATATATCATCGACTAGAGTCACGATTTTGTAGTAACACGATCTTAGCACAAAGACACTGTTTCTGCCATTGCTCCGAATGCTATTGAACTGCAGAAAAAGTTTCGCGGCTCTATTCCTAATAACCTAGAAATACTGTGCGTGCTGCTGTAACGGTATTGTGATTGTTATGTATAAAATGTACAACTGTTTGATGGCGGCTAAAATCTTAACAAAACCATTACCACCATTTGGCGAAAGATATAATAATAAATCCGAGTGTATTTTATTTTACAATACTATAACGGTCTGCTAGCCTATGGCTCGTATGATAGTAGCTGATATTCTAGCTCATCGACGCCTCAAACACCAAAGGTAGCTAACGTTGAAAAATATAGTCGCTAAAAGAGACAAAGACATCTACTTTCCTCTAAGTACAGCACGTCCATAAATAGCTCTAAAACCATTAAGAGAGGAATGCAGCGCAAGTTGATTGAATTGCGATTTTCTGCAGAGGGAAGGTTCATTTTCACTCAGCCTGCTCTAGCCTTTATTGTATTTAATACTTACAGTCCTTTATCTATCATACATTGATGATCTGAGTCTGTATAAAGATTTGTTAGAATACTCCTTTACACCGGTTTTAAGCCAAAAAGTAACTAAGTGTTGTAAGTGGTCCATATATTTAATCTGAGATAGTCATAAAAAATATTTTCCATCTTCATTTAGATAAAGCTGGTAAAGAATGAAGTCATGAAAAAGTAGATTTGTACATAGTTAATTTTTCAATCTAGGAATTTCAAACAAGTTATTAATTGTGTTAGAACGATGACGTATAATTGCTTTCGTTTCAGAGAAATAGTTTTCCTCCGATACTATCTTCATGTCAAATGCAACTGCAGCTATTAAAACGGTCCATTAAAACAGCAGTTATTTGTAGCCGTATAACTTATTAACTCAACAAAAGGAAGTGGCTATATAAATGTCTGTTTAATTCTAAGTAACGGATAATAGGCGATTGTGGGCAGCCGGGCTTGTATCTAAACCTAAAATGGAGATGAAAGTTGCTGAGAACAAACTGCACTGAGATACGGCTATAACTCATACAGATCTAGAATCGACAAGTAAAAGATTTACTGCGGGTCCGTAACACGAGCGCGCGTTCAAGTAAAAGGTCTAATCGGAACTTTATACATTATTATACGAGTATATAACTTATTCCACTTCCTACTTTTGTTCTATTAATAAAGGTGGTTTCAGATATGATTTGTTACACTTAAATTTGCTTGCACTATATGTAATGATTACTTTGATATGTGGTCCAGTGACATAAATGTAAGAAGAGTAAAACTGATGATTCACTGGATCTATGTTTTAGTGGCATGTACGTGATAGTATGAGTTACTTGGTCACCCTTGGTTGTGTGGTTGTGAAGTAAGTATAAGTTCGATTCCAAGGTCGACAAAGATGCTATTATTTTATATCACACACATTTCGGAAGCAACACGGCACCTTAATCAACATTTAATTTGCGTTAACAATCTAGCCTCATGCTACGTGAAACTTAATCAAATTTGGACAAATAGGTAACAATTCGTGCATAGGACCAATTATGAATAATGTACCTAAAATATTTTGGCGCATACATCTTAACGGAAAATATGTAAACATAATCAAAACGGAATATAACATGTTACAGATTTTCTAGATAAGCTTAAAGTGTGGCTATTCAATTTATTAGTCGAACGAAAGCTGCTTCGACTAATAAATTGAATAGTCGCACGTTCATAGCCGCGCGAATGTTACACCAAACTGTTTATTATTTAGATTGTGTGTAACTGGACTCTTATAATATATTGTGTCTCATTTGTTCACAGGTATGTTTACAACATTGCATTTGCGATAATATCTACAAGATGAAACGGAGCTATAGCTTATCATGTGGCTATCGCAAGCGGTATGTATATTACAATTTATTCGTTTACATAAAATACAGGGTATTAATAACAGAATTGAACAGCACAAATTAATTATACACCCACTAAGATAAATATAAATAATCGTTATGTAGCGTAGGATATTTAACATTATATTTAATTTTGCATATTACGTGTTCTAACTGTTTGCATATTCTAACAAAGGTATTTTGACGTTAATAAATATTTATAATATACGTAAATAAACATGGAAAATGGATTTTCTAAAAAATGTATAAGATATATACTTAACTAAATGCATGTTAACGGCAACTTAATTTTCAAATTAAATTGTCCTATATACAGAAAATATATAAAACCTAATATTTCTATATATGTATATAAATTTCTTGTGTAACTGTTTAATCTATTAGGGATATTTACAAATGAAAATCTATCTCTATCATTATCATTAATTAATTTAGTTAAGGAAGAGCAAGACATAGTATAAGAATTTCTAACAGCTTTTTCTACCTCGTAATAACAAACGTACCTACTCTTCAAATAATTATATTTAAAACCTACTTACATCTTAATTATGCCACATTGATAGAACGAATAAAATTGACTTTTAAATGAACTTACCGATTGATTCCGCGGACAATTCACCATTTAATAAACCAGCCTTGAATTAAAAATGAAATAATTTATCATTGTCAGTACTATTACGATTGTAACTATAATAATTCAGCCAGTACTAAAGTTTACCTGTATTTATTGGTAATGAATGGAAACGTATCTTCGCCTTCGTTTTAACTCCGCGGCTGCGCTATTGTTCTAAATGAAGTATTACCTATTGTGTAGCACGAAATAAGTAATTACATAATTAAGTTTAAAGTACATACTATATTTGGGTATATAGTTGCTATAAAAAAGGAAACAATGACAATGTTACATCATTACGCGCTAATGGCATAAAGCGTAAGAAATTTATGACATTGCGGCCTAATAAGCGAACTTTTGTTTTTGAATGTTTTCCGTCTCTGTCCCAAAATAAATAGGCCTCAACTTCACTCGTAGCAAAAGGCCAACTGGGGATTTAATAATTTTGAAAGCTACTTAGGCCTATAAATTTGTTTAAAACAAATATTAAACTACAATAATATTAATAGAAATACAGCAGATATAAAAAATAATGATATCCTTTTATCTTTACATGTGCAGTACATCTTTAGCTCTCCAGTGTTTAAATACACGCGAAGCTTTTCAATACGAAACACTTTCAAAGAACTAGCTAGCTACGTGGAACTTTAAAAAATGCTTGAGAACCTGTCGTAATATCTCAAGTAATGAAGAGATAGTAAAGGATTAGAAAGAAGTATACTTTGCATAACTAGGTACATAAATAAAACCTTAAACGTAATGTAATTATATCCTAATTACGACACGTCATACACAAATGAAACAAAAAGGTTCTTCTAAAAATCGCACAGCAGAATGGATCGGTAGTCAAATCTCTACAAGAGCTGCATTACTATTATAGGCAGTTATGTATGAAGAGTACATGTTAATAGATATGTTCAACAAATCACGATTTATGACGTCATATCACAGGTCACTACACGCTCTACACTCGCAAAACACGATTTGACAACCCATCAAAACTGATCATAATACAATTCAATTCATGTGAGTTATGGTTTACTTTAAACCACAGAAAGGAGACTTTCACTGACATATTTTGTTGAACCTATAATTGTAATTGGAAATTATATATCTGACATTAGAGTGATCGGTACGTGCCATTCATGTCAGCGACTATATGCCCACAAGATGTGATTGTTTTGACTTGAAGATGACGGCTTTATAACGCACGCTATACATCTAATGACAGCTAATTCTTGAATGATACATGTTTCCAAGCGTTGACAGGCATATCATAATACTGTTGTAGCTCAATCTAAGACAATCTATTATATCAAAAGTGCTTTCAATGTTATAAATCATGACCAGTCTCTCAACTCTTGCCGTTAAAAGTTATGTGATTTTATAAGGACTTAAGTCTTTTATTGTTGTAATTCTAACCCTTAACTTTTCAAAAAAGTATTAGTCTGTTAATATAAATCATATTTTAATAATATTTAAGTATATAACAAGTACCATTATCTTCTAAGTTTCGGCTTGTACATTTATTACTCACCAATCTTGATGCGTGTCTGTCACCGTTCCTGTAGGCTAGTTTGCCCCGCTTTACGGTGGCGGCTATGATAAGATGTTCAATGCAACATCCATCGACTTGCCTCTTATTATTTCGTGGAAAGGCCACAGAACATAACTAAATAGCTATCATTGAATTATTATAACATGTGATTATGTAGAATGAAAGTAATAGGTACACATTTAGAATGTATTGTTTTATTATACATACACATAATAATTAGTGTCATTTTGTATATTAAAGTTTTGAAGTCATCGGGAAGTATATTGCGTAACAGTATAAACGTTAACGCAAACGTCAAAGTTGACTTTAATTAACTAGTGACCTGTAAGTTTACAATCGCTGAACAGTTAATTTGTTGTGTTATGTAGGGACGGTGATTCAACGATAAAACTTATTACATAAGATGACAATTAGGATATGCACAATCGCATTCGAATTATAGCCGAATGTTTGGACATCACTATACATAAGTGCGTGCGCTACGTCATTGACTATACAAAATGCACAACACGCTCCCCCGTGCAAAACGTATTCGAATATCGGTCGAATACAATTTTGCGTATTACTAGACAACATGGCAACACCAAACGACTGAATTATACATAACCGATTTAAAGATTTTAGATTATTTAATCACATAACGATAATACATAAAATGTAATGTGCTATGTAACTAAGTAATCTATTAAATACATGTATATCGTCATTGAGATTGACATTGTTGCACATCGCACAGGATGAGCCTATTATTGCTTAGTAGGGAGAGGTCCAGAGTCCACATTGCAAGTGAGTTTTGAAACAGAAACACACAAGCTAAATAAAAACAAGTAAAGATAAATAAAAACAGAAATGTTGACTTTAATCATTTAGTTCCGTAATAAGCCAGACCGATTATTTTTTCTTTTAATACAACTAGGATGGCAAGCAAGCATACGGCCACCATAGCCTACGGACGCCTGCAACACCAGAGACATTTGCGCGTGGCCGACCCTTTAGGAAAGGAAGTGGGCAGGAGAAAGCTCATTATGAATAAAACAAATAAAGATTAGGTCCGTCGGTAGAATTAAGACCATGACCCGTCCATCGCAAGTCCAATGCATCATCTATTGTGCTATCGCCGCTACAAATCTTCATCATTGTAGAAGAACATCAAAAATATAATTATGCTCTTATATTCCCAAAAACTTTAAAACCATAAATTTGAGTTTTTGAACACAGCGAAAAGCTACGAAAAACACCGTGACAGAAAAACAAGTTTCCCAACCCGTTGCCTCGGTCAAGCCAGCAGCTGCGCTTGCACTTAAATCCATATACAACTAGGCCAACGAGACAGTCAAAAAAAGTAAATACAATAAAATTACACAACACCTAATAACCCAAATCTTAATTCCGGATTTCACTATCAAAATAACATCACGAATATTTGTCTCAAGCCAAAGTAGCACGAAGCGATACAAGTTAACATTCCATTCAAGTACTAGGTCTTAGCCTCTTCGCATTCCGATCGGTTAGGGAAAGTCTAAATGTACGAATACGACCTCTTTACTTCCAGCGATAACTTAGCACTGACATTTACTGCGATTCGTTATTGAGATCAGTGGGAATTATTATTACGTCAGGTAATACTGAAGTGGTTGACGATTGATAAAGAGTGCTCAATACGATAATGCCTATGGTTTACGCCTAAATCCGCAAAGGGATAAGCATAAGTTTACTATCCATACATTTCGCCAGCTATGCTTATATATCCCATGGAATAAGCAGCCTATTGCAACCCACCGGGCACAATTGCCAGATTGTGTTGCCACTGAGAGACTCTTGACAAAAAACCTAATAACACATTGCCCGAACGGTGAATCATACCCGAGACTCGAGACAATGCTACCGCATATCGCTTCAGCTGAGCCAGCGAGGCAGTCATAGTTATATTACAGAGCATTTATTACAACTGTTGTTATTTGCAGCTTATCTTTAAGTTTATTTTCCCTCTTAATGCGCGCTTCAAATAAAAGATATCTAAGCATTACCTATGGAGAACATTCATGAAAGGCAAAATAGCCTATTGAGTCGCAGCAGTACACCGGCGCCTAGACACAATAGTTTTGTAATGATGCCTGGCATTCCAACAATTAACTGGTTAAAACAATAGTTGTAGAAAATTTTGAAATTATCTAGAATATTTTTCAAATGGGTCTCTACTTTTCTTCAGCAATAACCTATACTAATACTAAAAAGCTGAAGAGTTTGTTTGTTTGGTTGAACGCGCTAATATCAGGAACTACGGGTTCGAATTGAACAATTCTTTTAATGATGGATAGCCTATTTATCGAGGAAGGCTTTAGGCTATAAAACATCATGCTACGACCAACGAGCGCGGGTCGACTACAAACGCGGGTGAAACCGCGGGCACATCTAGTCTATACTAATATTATAAAGCTGAAGAGTTTGTTTGTTTGGTTGAACGCGCTAATCTCAGGAACTACTGGTTCGAATTGAAAAATGATTTTAGTGTTGGATAGCCCGATTATCGAGAAAGGCTATAGGCTATATAACTTCACGCTACGACCCACGGGAGCGGCGCAGTAACTATAAACGCGGGTGAAACCGCGGGCACATCTAGTAATAAATATATACGCAACTGTCATAAACATAAAAATTTACGATTGAAGTAATGTTTTATGTATTTCAATCAGTATGACTAATTGAACATAATATAGGATATAATAAAACTGATGTATGTAGAGAAATGATGTTAATGACTAGAAATTGTATAAGCAATTATTAAAATGTCACAATAGTTTACAGTAATGTACAATCGTTTCAATAGATTCAGTTTTCTTTTATGATACACTAGGTTCAGTTTACACCCGCAACTTGGATTACATATAAAAATAGTTTATCTATACCCAGAGCTTCAAATAGTTTAGCTACACTACAAATAAACGGAGTTATTTTTACATTTACAATATTAGTATGCATAGGCATGCCATCAAATGTTCCTCTGCGGCCGGACCACAGTTTAGTACTTAGATGCTATAGTTCGAAATAATACCTACCTAAAGTCTACTTTCATCGGAATATATATATATATTTTTAGTACCTCAAGAGATATCTTTTTAATTAACAATTTATGTGGTCCGGCCGCCAGGCAGTGCTCTCTGGCCGCGCCACCTCAAATTAAATAGAGTATAATGAACTATTAATAAATCAATATCCCGAAAAAAATTACCTAAAGAGTACCTTGCATACGACAAATATGGTCCAATAAACCCCTTTAGTTAAGGAGTTATTGGTCGTAGGGTGTGGTCCGGCTGGAAGGTATACTCTGCAGCAAGTCAATTTTGCAATATTTAATATTAACTATCCATAAATCAATTTATATAATAGTACCTTCTCTCTACTCTTCGTTGATACTTTTTTCTCTCAAGAAACTATTGATTTTGATTAATTAATCTTTAAAGTATGTGGCGCGGCTAGGGAGGATTACTTTCAGCAAATATAACGAAATATGCTTTATTTCTTTATGCCAATGAAAACTGCATAATAAGTACTTTATAAAAAGACCTGGACTTCATCTATAAAGTTTTATTTTTATTACCAACAATGATTTTGAAAAAGGTGCACTTTTTGGTTTTTGTTTACCTATCTACCTAAGAATAGGTAGTTAATTTGACGAAGTAAGTGGAACAGAGGAACACACCAACAAATCCTTTGAAACATCACCTGCCACAAAAGCTTCGCTGATAAACTTCATGTCATAGTTTTGTCAAGAGATTACAGTATTGGATTCTTTTAGAAGATCAAACGAAGGTTTTAGCAAGTCAGCAACGCGCGAGTGTTTTCGCTAATGTTGCAAACGTCCAAAAGCATCTTGCCATTTGGTAGGCTGTATGGTCTCTTGTCGCTTTTGTTGTATATAAAAACCTAGGCAAGCGGTATTGCAGTCTATATATTTTCGTTTCTAAGTTTCGAAGTTATAAACTTTGGTGTGAAAGTACTACTCTAAGCTTACGTCGGCTGTATATGACTCTCAGATTTAATTCCCTGGTATTTAGTTATGTAGGAGTGGTTTTGTTATTATAATATAAATTCTCAGTATTTACAAGGTGTCTGGAACTGTGCTCTTTAAGCTCAATTCTAGGATGTAAGCTCCAAAATCATATTTTGTGAAATATGGATGTTCCTCTTCAGGGATGGAGAGAGGTTTGAGACTATGTTTGTATGTAAAATAATATTCCTCTCAATTCTAAAGATTCGCTTCAGTAATCAATATACAACTCAAGCTTTCTCATTAGTTTTAATAAGAACGTTTAATTCTCAAGATGTCGAGCGCATTTTATATATTAAATGGATACGTGCCGTAATAATGAACAAATTGAAATGCTAAGCTATTCATCTCAATCGAAATTGTGAAATATTCGTCTTCATTAACAGTAATCGACGCGTCATAACTAACATTTTAATAGTTGTGTAATATTTGTCAAAAATCTTTACATTAATGCACCTTCACTGGAAGCACTTGAAATGGCTTTTTGCTTAGCAACTGCTGATAGGAGAGTTTAATCTTTCATTGCTTACTAGATTCTGCCCACTAGCTTCTTCTTTCTTCTTTCTGGTTTCTCTCCCTAGAGAGCAGTATTTTTCTGGATGAAAAGTACCCTATGTCCTTTTCTCTGTTCCCCTGACAACGAATATGTGAAATTTCATGATGATTGTTCGAGTAATTAAGGAGTGCAAGCGCCACAAACAAACAAACTCACATTCGCATTTATAATATTGATTAGGATGGCTAAGATGTAAGTGGTCCACCTGATGGAAAGTGGTAATCCGCTTATGGGTGTTGACAATACCAGCAGCACTACTTAGCCAAGACGCTGCCTACCGTGATAACTCTCTTTTAACCTCATTCTAAGTAGAACAAGTCATCATTCTTGAACTTATACGCACCTTAGCGAAATGATAGCTTAAAGTGTATCGTTTTAGACGAAAAAGTATACAATTTCAATTAATAAGCCCTTTTTACATGGAGAAATGCAGTAATGCATACCTCTCCGCGGACGGAGGGGTTTATCTCGGGCTCTCCCAGGCAAAGATGGAAAGGCCTAGGTCCTACTAACTAAACCTACCACGGTGTTCCTTCGAACGGTCTATGGCCGAAAGGCAGGGATCGCTCGCTCATTCATCCTGCAGCCCCGGCAGACCACAATTAATAAACACTGCTGCGGCAAAAAAAAGAAACAGCTTTGTCTAACTCACAAATACATATTTACGCCAAATGGTAAAGATGTAGTTATAAGTTACATAATAAGTATAATAACACATAAATATGAGTTAAATAATGTTTTTTTTTTAACCTGTCTGGTCAGCAATAACCGGACATAATGATAAAAGTTCTGAGTATGGACGTCGGCGTCTTTACGCCTATGGGCGAATTGGTATCGAAACTCCAAGTAACAAAATAGATCATACCTCACTTCCCTTACCACGGAGAGCAAGTAAAGCCGTTGGGCTCGGCTGTCACTAACACCAACGCCTGTCAATACAAATTAAATATTTTTAAAAACATCCTGATTACTAGAATAGCCATTCAAGTTATGTGGGATGGGATTATTTCAGAAATTGAGAACACTGACTAGGTTAGTCGTTAGTAATCAATCAACCAACCAGTCATTAGATATACACAACGTAGATTATTCAAATGTTAAGATTGCTCGGTCAATCGTTCTAATGTCGGAAGGAAGACAAACTATCTAATTGCACCACGTAACGGGCTGTGTAAGCACGTATCGAACTAATTAATCGGACTTATTTATACGAGTAAAGTCTTAAGGCTTTCAATAGCCAGCAGAAAGTTTCCCACGATCGAGCCAAGAACAAATATTCACTTATCTAACAAAATCTCCAAGTGTAGTACACTATATCAATTAGGAGGGGCTAATAACAATAAAATCTAATTAGGTAGATAACAAAGAAAAATGTTACTTTAACAAAGAAAATTGTTATTTAACAAGTCGAGATGGATAGTGTGTTCTCACATTTTCCATCGTGTACAACACTACGGCCGCACTGGTTCTAGTGTTGTACACTAACCGATCAGGTTAGGAGCGTTGCCCTGATTATCTCGCAACGAAAGCTGTAATAAGTCTCAAGGCCCGCCGTCGCATACCACGCACGCTCACTATAATGGCACATTTCTGCTTCAAATACCTGTATAGATACCTGATGCCGTCTTAATGGCACCGTAGACATTTACGTTCCAAGATCAAAGCTAGTGCCGACGACTAAAATTATCCCGGGTGTATCGAATCGATTATCACTCGATTCCCGTCACTGAGGCATCTCTATGGGCACTCGTTCGTGACCAATCCCTGGTGCCGACTAGCGCCGAGCTCTCGATTGTTAACAAGCACCACGACGCTAGAAAGGAAAGTTGTGGGAACATCATGAAATTAAATCACGTCAGACACGATTCGAGTATTTAAATTTAATCATTAAATTCTATTAAACTATAAATTTAAGATAAATCTGTCTTAAACTAACTACAGTCCGATGCTCTTTGCAGTGTATGATTTATTATTAATTTCTGCCATCGATTGGCATCTTTAATACGTAATATTAGTTATCCAGGATAATATCAAATATCACCAAGAGGCTGTAATAACACCTTATGTAAATACTAATGCCTTAAACTACAACCTGGTATTTGATATGCTTAGCTGATTAAATTTCTAAAGCTGAATCATTTGCCGCTCATTCTACCTATGTACCCGTAAAAGTGTACCTCTACGCTAAGGCTCGGGCTACATGAATGTTTTTTGCTACATCAGACATGATTGAAAGCAATACGTTTTTTTAAAGTGAGGTGAAATTACTGGTTTCCTGCTTCGACATAAAATAAAAAGAAAACATCTAGTGCGGTGAGGAGGATGGACTATGCCCGTGTTATTAGATCCGACTACTCAAAATTATATGCATTTACAAAATATTTTTGTGAAATAAAACTTCATAAGTTCGTAAGTTTTTATCCACTAATACTTGTTTTAAGTTGTTTTGTGTAGTAAATTATCTCTGTGTCCTCCCTAAATAAAATATATAAATAGATAGGTGGTCAAGAAATAAACAAACTACATATTTATTATACCAAAAGGATCTGCTATTTTTATAACTTTTATATCCTATCATGTCACTCGTTTTTAGAAAATATATTTTTCGTGTGTTCACTACGCATTGTAAAAAGGGGATGTCTTGTGCCATGATTCAATCATTTTAAGAATAGAGCAATGTGTGCCATACCAAACTGCCACAGCGGCCAACGTTAACAGAGGCGCCTTCTACGCAGGCGATGGCTAGTCCATTTACTAATTCCGGGCTTCTATTGAGAACTTCTTACCTGAAAAGCTAATAATTTTTGTTGGCACTATAATCGTGTTTACTACCTCTGGGCTTTTGTATCGGAAACTGTCACACTTTAAATTATAAGAGCTTTCGTTGTTGGTATTTTATAAAAGTCTGTATTTACAGCGCTCATAATACTTCGAACTTTACCATAGTCTTATTTATTATACAGCCCAAAACATCGTCAAATAAATACGTGTAGTCCGAGCTTTAAGATCTGTAATCTATACATATGTAATAATATTATTATAGCGGATATAATCCGTGCAAGTAACTGAGCACCTTGAGCGCCTACATCATAGATTTTATGAACTCGATCCGCTGGATTCCGCCTCCTACGCACGCGCCCATGGTCCAGCCGGTAGGAGACATTTACTACATTTCAGTCCTACCCACATTATACAAGAACGTTCAACAACTGATTTCGCTTTCACACAAACTAGAGACAAGTATACAAATTGCTTACCTTTCAAATGTAAGTCTATTTATCTTGTTATGTCTGTGGAGACAGATATCCGAGGCGCGGGAAAGCTGCGCGCGCAGATCGGACCCTTCATCGCTGTTTCTATTGAATACGCTGAAACATTACAAACACCGCGATGGGTGAGAGCTTTGCTTTGAAATACAATTAACAGATATAGCTGATTGTTAACAAAATATAATAAAAGTCGTTATAGTCAATACTGGTTTAAATATACTGTTTATGCATACTGGCTATAAAAGCTGGATGCGTGCAACTACCTACTTAATAAGTGCTTTTGTAAATATAGCAAATATAGTACAAAACTAAAGTGTAAGATGTACCTACGTTTTGCCTTTGCATATCATTATCTTGTCAGGTACAAACATTACTTACTACATGTGAACCTTAACCTTAAATTAGGGTAGTAATCTCATTTATTTCACTCTGAGGAGATGATTGTCAGAGGTCACGCAAGTTAGAGTAAGCTAAGACGTTATTGAGCTTCCTCCCAAAATAAATAAATAATATTTTCATAAAATCATAGAAATAACGCCTTACACATTGTGCCCGCTATCTTCCGTAATTCCGACTTTGTTATGAGCGTACGCATTATTTCTACCGAGCCTAGTTTCTGTTTCTAAATGCTGCTACTAATAACTATAATACTGCAAATTTCCTTACATAAATCTCAATTTTAACACTATCAACTGATTCAACTGAAATCAGTTTTTACTGATAGTTCGTCACACAAACAAGTGTTAAATTTATCAAATACTAGCGACCCGCCCCGGCTTTGCACGGGTAGTACAAAACCTTCACAAATTATACACCTAAACCTTGCTCATGAATCACTCTGTCTATTGGTGAAAACAGCATGAAAATCCGTTCAGTCGTTTTAGAGTTTATCGCGAACAGACAGACGTTTTATAATATGAAGTAAAAAAGTACAAATAGTCATCATTTTACACCCAATTAAAAATATTCTGATTATGTTTTAAAATAAATTGTAAAGGTAACTAACAAATTAATGGTAGGCATTTGCTTTTCCCAAGACTTACAGAGGTAAATATTAGGTACCTTTAACGTATTTGTATTACTGCATATAACGTATTTATATACAACAAACATTAGTTAAATTATCTAAGACAACTGTTTATTAAATACAAACGACGTTCTCTTACTTTTATATAAAGTAGCAATACTGTGTTGATATAAAGTAAGAAAACGTTATTGTGTGAAGTAACTTATGCAGTCATAAGAGTCACTGAAGAGTGCTATTTATCCTTGTATTATCCCAGTCTGTCATAAGACAAAGGATTTTAGTTGCAACATAATTTGGACTTGCGCAGGACTGTCTTGTGTGAGGCTGTCTGTAATTTATAAAGACTTAATATTGTTTAATAGCAACTTATGCCTCGTTGGCCTTATAAGTTTTCGCTTGTGTTTCTGTGCGATCTTGAGGTCTCGGATGAGATGGCTGAAGTTCTAAGTAGCAGCACATATGCTAGCAATTAGGTCGACGGTAATATACTCGCTTCGTATTACCCAAGACCAAGACCGTATTTGGCTAATTTTAGCTGTAAATATGTACCTCAGACGAAGTTCTGTGTAAGTATGAAAAGTGAAAAGAGTCCGTGCCCAACAAAGTCCATTATGGTCTAAAGTAATTATATTATTTTAACATGCAGTAAAGGCAGTGAAATGAATTGAATTGAAAGAAAGTGTTAGATGAACAAAAGGCATATGCAAATTAAGTATTATACTATCGTACGCGTCATTATGCTCAATTTAATACAGCAATTAACGATACATAGTAAGGTGCAATAAATAAGTAATGCGCATTCATAAACAAAACAGACGATGGACGTGTAATTATACAACTATTAGATTATGCCCGCGACTTCGCATGTGAAAATTTTATGTTAAGGTAAGGTTGTATTAATTTTCAATGACTCGCAAAATAGTACCTTTTTCGGGATGAAAGGTACCCAATGTCCTTTTCTCTATCTCTGACAACCTGTATACGAAATTTCTCGATGATTTGTTGAGTAATTAAGGCGTAAAAGCGTAACAAATAAACTCACATTCGCATTTATAATATTATATGTGGTTAGGATTGCTTAACTCTAAATGAAATTACTCTCGGTTGATTTATTAGTTCTTGGTATATAAGTTTGCCATTATAAGGTGCTGACTGCTTTCCTTCCTAGGCTGTGGGTGATCACGTATTCGACTTTATCAGTAGGTTCCGACTACGCGACTTCAGCCCTCTCTTCCGTCTTGTTCGGCTCAACGAAAGGGAATTATGCTGGCGATATCACAATTTGCACATCGTATTATGCCAACGAGATTATATCCGCAGTTCCGCCTGCGCCTATAATAATAAAATTACTTTCTTTATGTAACCGTGGTCGCATGTTCTTTGAATCAATACATATATTCATTTAAATTGGTGGTACAATTAGGCTGTATATATGTATCAACTAGTTTTTATCCACGACTTCGCTGCCTTGACCTTCGAGATCTATCCACAAGAATTGGTATTCTGCTCGTCTTATAGGTGCTTGTCGGTGTTTGCTCACTGTATTCAATCTACTGAACCATGCTGTTCACCTAGTATCAAGAATTTAGGCCGCTTGGCTGATTTTGCCGCCGATTTAAGTTACAATATTAATCTCCAGGGAACCATATTTTGTTGCGATAAAGTACATCCTATGTCCATTCTGATGGCATATTTCAAATATTAGAATAGTAGTTCCAAGGATTACCATCCAAACATAAAAATATTAAGATTTTATGAAAGATAAGTCAAATGTGTAGTAATTACCAAGTAAAGCAAGAGGGCGTTGCCCGGTTTCATATGCCAGACTTAACGTGGAACATAGACATAGAGAATTTTCGGTAAGAATATTTAAAAACACTTCACAACACTCAAGACTCGAGAGACTTTGCGTCGGACACTTGCACAAGAGGTCACACTTGAATCACACACACACACACATACACACATGCATGCAAACACACATAAACCCACACACACACAAACACACACACACACATACACACACACACAGAGAGATAGACACACACCTACACCCACACAGAGACACACACACACACAAACACACACACACACACATCATACCAATATCACTATCACTGTATGCCTTAACGAGATAACTTAAATCATTGCACCATCCATGTAGTCATAAGATTAATATAATGTGTTGATAGTAACACACAAAGTCACGATCATGACTTAATTTGCATAATAAATTACATTAGACTATCCTTATGTTTTTACTTTCTATTTAATTTCTAGAACTCGTTTACTTTCAGTTTCTTTAGTAAAAAACATGTTCGATACACATGTGGATTTATGGTAGCAGCGTAAACGGTAGCGCGTTAAAATTGTCATAGACAATTTAAAATTAATGTAACCCACGAAAATGATATAACGAAGTTTTATTCAAATAGATTGCAAGAGGTGGTGAGATTGCAAATTATAGCTAAAGAGTCTCTAGTCTCTTGACTCTCTTGACTTCTCGAGTATCGAGACCAATTACTAATCGGGCAATAAAATTACTTAGCTTAATGACGAGATTGAAACTAAGTGACGCTATACTTGAGTGTATAGCGTCACTTAGTTTCAATGATATGTATATGTAGTGTATAGTGTATTCAAGATGATATGTATATGTAGTGTACATGTAAGTTTAAAGCGAAAATTCATCAATTCATTTTGTTTATAAAATAAAAGCTTTGCTATATTTTTGCATCTTTCTAAAGAGTCAATTATTTATACTGAATTTATGTTTTTTTTATAATATCTTCTTTACTAATAAAATAACAGAGATTTTTTTACAGTAAATTATCAAAGAACTTCAAATTAAATGAACGTATTTTTGGGTTTAAGTGCCTCTAAATTTGATTATCAACATTTAATAATTAACTTACTATGTGCTCACAAAGCATCGAACCTGCTTGATACGTCTCTGTATTCGCATGGCGAGGTGTACACCTATCTAAGAACATCTTTTGATAAGTAAAGGTAGAAAATTAAATAGATTTTGATATTTAAAAATAATAAGGAATTTATTATAATTTCTGTTTTCTTCTTGCTTTAGCACGAAACCATATTCTATTCTCTATCAAATTTAGTAAAGGAGGCACAAGGAGGCACTGATTTGTTGCTATAAAATCACATGACTCTTAATCAATAAAGTGTTATATCGCAATACAGCGAACTGTGTCATTCAACCAATAAAAAATCTTAAAGGACAATCATTAAAAGTGGCATTTCATAAATACTAGTCGAACAAAATAATTCTCCCTTCGAGACTGGTCGATTACGCAAAAAGTTCCACGCCCATACATGGACCGGCCGGACTGCTATGAGAAAACTTTTTTACTTGATACACACCTGATTGTACATAATACCCTCTATCCTTACAGATTCTGTGAGAAACAATATTATGAAACAATGTTCATCCGTTTAATTTTAGATAACTGGTTATATAATTCATAACACCTTCACCAAAACTGCACTTAATTTATTGGCGTGCTCTCTTTAGTAAAATGGTGATTATAGCTGGCAATAGATAGTTCTAGACTATCGTTATGAATTATGTCTTTGTCTTTTATTTAGTTCTGGTCGACTTAGCTTCAAAAGTCAATTAAGACTTTCAATTCGCTGCGTATTATTGTGTGGTCTCAGTTTCTCGATTACGTGGGCATTGGCCGTCCTATTACTGTGAGCTGTAAAAGGTAATGTTCCTAATCCAAAGATTTATTAAACACAAGCTGCCGATTACAGCATTGAGAACCTTATTTTCGAGGCCTGAAAATAGGTGTCTCAATCTCAATGGCCGGTGCCTAGATGAAAATAACGAAACTGATAATTGTTTTAAAAATATTACCTATACGTATTTGGCTTTTACTGAAATTGAAGAATACTAAGTGGAGCAACGGTACTGAAAGCGACTGCTATGCATTACGTCTGGAGTTCAATTCCCGGGTGGTGCAAAGTGTTGCGTATTTCATAAAAACATATAAGTGTTTTCACTTCTGCCTACCCATCCACCGATATAAAAACGTGAATCTATAAATACGTGTATGTTGGAGGCAGTTTTGTTTTTAATTTATCAAGCGCCTTTATTTTATCATATTTAATTTTAAAAATATTATTTAAGAGGTTTAACTCGTCTACTGACTGGGACTGCTGTAATCCAAATCTAAATCAAAATCTTTAAATATTCTTTAAAAGACTATAACCTCACTAGCTATCAATACCTGCTTCGCAAGATCTACACAATCGTACAATTAACGAACACAAACCACATCTAATTCCAAAAAAAAATATTAATTGTTGATTATTTAAATTATTTTACCATGTATTATTTGAACCCACAACACTCCTTGCGTTGGCAGCAGCGAGGCATCCGCTTGCCGGCTACGCGATCCGTGCATTCAAACTCATAAATTTTAATACACGCATAATGACTATAGTTTATACATACGAGTAGGATATTATGTCGCGTGCAAAAAGTGACAGTAGGTAATATACGTTACAAACAACCGCTTGCAATATCCGTTTGATAAAAATATAAGTCTAATCACACCATGTAACTATAACAACTTGGTCTTACCAATTTTTGTTTTTTTTTTTTTATTCTACCACATGCACACAACGCCATCTAGCCCAAACTAAGCAGAGCTTGTACTATGGGTACTAGACAATGGATAAACATACATATACTTTTTTTTTTTTTGTATGTACGTACATATTATACATAGAAACACCCAGACCAAGACAAACATCCATGTTCATGCACACAAATGTTTGACTTGTGCGGGAATCGAACCCGTGACCCCAGGCGTGGCAGTCCGTTACACTTACCAGTACGCCATCGAGATATCGCCATAATAATATGAAATTATATAATTTAATAAACGATATTCACAGAGATAGCTCAAATTCTGTGCGTAGCGCTCTAGTTATTGTTAATTAATTGTCCAATTACTACTATTTATTATAGGTACCGTAGTATGTTTCGGTTAGGTTCTTATGGGCATCGTGAGATCGCCGTTTGATTTTGATTCACGGGTTATTCGGCCTCGGGTTTCATTACCGTATCAAGTCGGTATGGGTTTTCTACCAAAAAATCTTCAGATGTAGAGCGGTGTCTGGCACTGTGCGCTGTAGATGGCATTAAGCTAGCTCCTTATTACGTAATCCCTAAAATTATATCTGGGGTAATGTCGGTGCAATACATCTCTGCATACACCTTCGGGTATATCGACGTAATACAATGTTTGCAAGTTTTCTTATAAGAAGATTTAAAGAAAGTAAGTTGTCCTGATGTAGGTTAAAAACCTGTTGTTTATATACATTTCCGCGCATCAGAAGCCATCACATATGCACTTACGTAAAAAGAAAAATGTTTATCGCCCTTTTAAGGGACGATTGCGAATTCTGTATACGTTTCCGGCCTCAAAACATATTGTGGTTATTATTTTTGAATTGATGATGGTCTTAAGGTGAACTGGTGAACAACACATCCCTTCGCTAAATGGCGATTGTGAAGTCATAGTCCTACCACGATGTATCTTTTGCCTCAAAATAATACATATATCAGCTAGATAGATATCTCCTTCTATTCACAATGAGATCTAAGCATACCTTGTTTTTTATGGATAGAATATGCATGTCTGTCTATATATACTGTAATCTATATAGATTAGATGTAGATTTAGGTAGATTTAGATGAGATATAGAGATATAGTAAAGAAGATGACATATTTCTGATATTAATACTAGGAAGTTGCCGAAATATTACTAGTTTTATGCAAGCAAACTATGCTGTCTTCTTGTTGTCAATAAACTAAAGTTAGCCACGCTTTGCTGTGGCTCAGATATTAATTATAAGGGTAGTAAACAAAAGTTACTTTCTAATAAAAAAGTATCTAACACTCTTCAAGTCAATCCATTGATGATTAATATAATTGTAAACACATACATACGTACATATACACTCACCGAAGTATCTCTTCGGTCGATAAACTAAATGTTTATAATAAATATGGCAAAAGGAACAAAAACAAATAATCTGGACAATGTATATATGTATACCGCAACACCTTTATGTTACTCGAACAAGCCTAATGGCAAAAAGTTGTTTAATGAAAGTCACATTAGAGCATGGTATGTCGTAGAGCGAGGGTTTACCTCTAGAAAAATGTTTCCTGCTTTGTCACATAAATTGTCACCGTATATGTACATTTAGAATACACGGGCTTCATTTCCCGCATAGAGTACCCATGTTTATTTCTGTTGTAATTGTAACTATTTTTAAATCTGCGTAAGAAAACGCATGTTTTTGACTATAGCCCTTTTAGAAACAAATATTTGTGAAGATCAAAACTACGCACCATTTACCATAAAAACTATAGATTTTCGTTAAGACATACTACAAACAAGGTTTTAATATATCATGTGTATAACGCTAACAATGTAAACAAAAGGCTTCAACCGCTTCGAAGTCTTCAAAATTATTTATGTAATATACCGTATTTTAATGTAAGAAATCCTATCTAATCTCTTCATCTTTTTATACCATAAAGCTGGCAAAGAAATACAATACCTTGCTGTCCTATCATATGCTTGCTAGCCAGTATTCCTAATCTTGACGTGTTGATGTCTCTGTAAAAAAGTAGTTAGTGCTAGCGCAATGGACTACAGGTATACAGGGTGATTTTGAAATCGTGTAATTCCTTTTAACCACGCATTCTACTGGTGATATAGAATAACCCTGACCATATTTTTATTTAATTAGATTTATTTTTTTTGAAAAATTATTATTCCGTTTTTTTCGTGAAATCGTGTCAGATAGTCATATGTTAACCAACCGAGGCAATTTTAATTTTTTACTAATTAAAATAAAAAAACATATTAATAATTAATGTCGTAAATAATAACGGGCGGTCCTTTTTATTGCCCCTTATTATTTACGACATCAGTTATTGTTATGTTATTATTTTTAAATTAGTAAAATATTAAGATTGTGACAGGTGGTTAAAATATGACTATTTGAAATCATTTCATGAAAAAAATCTGTACTCTAATTTTGCCGAAACCATTATTCTAATTAAGAAAAAATATGGTCAGGGTTATTCTATATCACCAGTAGAATGCGTGGTTAAAGGGAATTACACGATTTCAAAATCACCCTGTATAGTGTCTTATCTATGGACTACAGCCTACTGGTTTCCATGCTGACAGCACAACATTTCATATAAGCCACTCTTTAATTTCTACTTAATTATCAGATAAAATCAATCTGCAACATAAAATTAGCTGATTTGGTCGAAGTTAATGTAATTGATTAACGTCACCCTGACCACAATTTATTCAGTACAACAAAGCCTTAATATGGCAATACAAACCGGGTTAATATATTATACGTTTCGGTTGGATACAAAAATCGCCTGTTCCCTCCAATGAGGAAGGGTTTCACGACTCTTAACTTATAAATCTTATATTACGTTATCGTTTCTTCATTTCAATTTTACCGCTTTTACTCAAAAAGACGTGTGCCAATCACGGTTAAATGACTTTCGTTCCACAATTATAAATAAATTACTTGGCCTGAATGACGAGCGAGTTATCCAGAATTCAATTAACAAGTGGGATTTTGGGTTAGTTGGCAAACCTGTATGTCTTCTGCTCATATTAATTCCCGTACTTACTGCCATACGTGGCTACGACCTCGTGATGTATTGAAAATACGCGTTTAATTGAACACACTGTACTGTATTAATCTACTGCCTGCTCTATAAATTTCTATTAAATTAGCAATATTACTTAATAATTACCCGCGCCTGTTGGTAGTTGTCGGCAATAAAAGGCTCGGCCGATTTTACTTAAATTCGACAACTTTTATCAAAATTCAGTAATGATATTAAAGACTTGTAAACGCATCCAGGAATGCAATTTCTGAGAGTCTTTCTTTCATAGTCATAGCGTCGTTTCGTTTAGATGTGAGAAAAGATAAGAATTAACTAACAGATGCTATTTCAATTATAACATAGTCAGAATAAAATGTCCATTGCAAAAATACATCGTGATTTTAATAAAACTTTTGAATAATTAATACACAACCGATATTCGTTAATCACTGCAACACAATTAGCAAAATTTGTTCAGCTGTTAAACATGACCTAAACTTTCTCTTTTTATTGATATAGATATTCCGTGATTATTTTCAATTCAGACCGATTCGCAATCAAAGACGGCTCGATTACCCACATTTTTATGATTATTGCACTCGGGTCAGCAAGGAATCTTCTCTTCCATTTTTTTACCAAGTAAAAGGCTTTGAACTGCCAATTTTAGTTTAAGATGTTCAATGCTCGATATTTAAATACAAATAAATATGCGTGGGTTATCAAAATATCTTTTTTACATTAAAATGATATATTTTATTAATCACTCTATCCTTATATTGAAAGCGTGTTTTTTTAGTTCTTTTTAATTATTTTTTATTTATTATTTTCTAAATTATTGTATTGTCATCGGTCCTCGATAAGTCTACAACGTTTAATGAAATCTGACCGTTTGAAGTGGGTCAAAATCAAGTCCAAAGGTACAAACATACAGGTGAAGCTAATAATAGCGTGTTAAAAACATAAAATATGTCGCGTATTACGTAGTTCCAAAACTTTAATTTCTTACGACTCGCATTTGTTTCTCACAGCCTAGATATACAGTTCCTTACACATTGGTAAAGGTAATTCAATTGAAATGAGGCATGCATTTAAAATTGGCTAAGCTAAAATTAAATGTGAAGATTATTGCCACGCACTCTATGAGCTACCATATGTAGTGCTAAACGATATAGGCGCAGAAAAAGTTTCGGTTAACATTGTAAACAGTTACCAATCCCGACGGTATTTCTTCAATTTGTTGCCGTATAAATATGTACTTAAAAGAAAACGTTCTTAAATTAATAGTCGCGCTCAAACTATATTGTATGGTAAATATCATATCATTATATAAATGCTTTACATACAAAAAATATAATCTCATTCACGACTCAAATGGTTAGAGCTTTTTTAAATAACTCACCTTATAAAATCTATACTAATATTATAATGCTGAAGAATTTTTTGTTTGTTTGGTTGAACGCACTAATCTCAGAAACTACTGATCCGATTTGAAATATATTTTTTTAATATTAGTGTTGGGTAGTCCATTTATCGATGAAGGCTATAAGCTATAAAATATCACGCTACGACCAATAGGAGCGGAGCATCAATGAAAAATGTTACAAAAACGGGGATAATTCTCTTATGTGATGCAGACCAAGTTGACGGGTCAGCTAGTATAATATAAAGTACAAGGAAAACTAAATTTTATAAAAACAACGTAATGAATATCCAGTAGCAATTTATTATTCAATCTTACATATTTTAATTGAATCAAACTTACATAAAGGATAAGTCGTAAATCTAAAATGTTTTGCCAATATCTGTGGTCGAACCGACGTTCTTTAGCAATAACTACTCTTTGGCAATAATAAAGATATAAAAGAGTTAAATAATAAATGGTATTTGGATTAAATTCAATATACGCATTAAACCAAATACTATAATCAATCAGTTGCCAATACCGGAAAACTTGCGATTGTTATTTTGGTAATAAATTAAAAATCTCGGTTGTTTAGAGACCACCAGTAGAGCAAGGTTTTCTAAGATATCGGTGGTGTCATATATTGATAAATATATGACAGGATATAGCACTCATAATATAGCGTTAAATTATGAAAACGTTACCTATACCTACAAACGAAACGACACGGTTTCCTAAAGAGCGTTGTTCTATATCTATATTTTCTAAATCTATATTATATTTTAGATGTCATGACGGTATGGTTAGAAAAGCCTAGGAATTTTCATTGATTGCACATCTAAAAGCGAAAAAAAAACATTCTGTCTGTGTGTGTGTGTGTGTATGTGTGTGTGTGTATGTGTCTACTATCAGTGCCATTTAAATTCGAGATTCAACTTTTTACAGAATAGCACCATTAAATTGATATGGGTGGTCTTTTCATTAAAAAGGTCGACCAAATCGAAATGGAGACTTCCTTTAACACCACGTGACGTCACTCGCAAGTGGCACACATATGCCTTTTACGTCACTTGGTAAGGCAGATGTATTTTAACTGCATCATTTATTTCGCATACTTCACATCCAATTACGTTTCCTATTAAATTAAGTGCTAGTTTCTTTTCATGGATTGTGTCCGTTATGTCACAGTTGAATCGCACTTCGCAAGGCGACAGGTGACACACTTAACGTAATCGATTATTTATTGCACGTGAGTGCAATCGATATTCATATATCTAGAGCTTAATGGATGCAACCAGATTAATCGATTATATTCAAATTATTGATGTAGCTCGTGCGAGGTCATTGTGTGTTACGAGTTACGACTATAAATGCTATACCAGCTGTCAACACTAACAGTATTTATAAACGGGTTTTATTTAACAATGGTTTGTAAGCTGTATTCATCAGAGGTTCCTTGTAAGTATGTAACTAAGCATGTTTTGGTTATCTAATGTTTACCGTAACTAGAGAAAACTCGCGCATTGCCAACTCTTAAAATTTAGGGGACCTTCTTGAAAATCTTCTAACTCCTCGGAAAATTGCGACAGGAAGGATTTTCACAACGTATAATACCAAAAAGATGGTTTATCGAATAAAAATTCGATTGTTTTGTAGGTACCATAGATAGATATGTATTTTACAATTCGACATTTATCAAATTTATTTCTTTAGTTGGTTGATAAATAAACCTATTTTTCAACCAACTAAAAAATTGATTGACAACCGTCAATCTTGTCTTTAGAATAACAATCAATTGGTTGATTTTAGCTGATCAAAGCACCAACAATATAAACTTTGTTTTATATTCCGGACATCCCGAGACTATCAAAACTTTATTGCTGAGCTTATAAAGTCTTCCGAGAAAGTTATATTGTAGCTATTTCATGCTTTAAGTTAAATTCTAGTAATGTTAGTTAATAAACATTAATCTTAGAACTAATTAGTGTAATGAGGACGTGGGTCATGACACGCACGAAAACCTCGTAAACTATTTATGGGTGGTATACCTATAAATATAACAAGATATTCTATTGGTCAGCATATACTAGCTATGATAGGCAGGTTACTCACGTAATATTTAGTAATAAATATTATGACACTGTATTTAAAACTTTAAGCGAAATTAAAAGTTTCATTAATTGATATTGGTAATACGCACATACCCACATAACGCCACCGCTGCAATTGCATCAAATGATATGGATAAGGAACACGGGATAAAAATTGGCGTGATCCACAAATTGATGTTTTGTGTTTTTCGTGTCCGTTGTTTCAAATTTCTGGTTTGGTCGCAATATATCATATCTATACTATCTATACCAATATTATAACGCTAAAGAATTCGTTTGTTTGTTTGGTTGAACGCGCTAATCTCAGGAACTACTGGACCGAATTGAAAAATTATTTTAGTGTTGGATAGCCTATTTATCGAGGAAGGCTATAGCACATAACATCACGCTACGACCCACGGGGGCGGCGCGGTAACGATAAACGCGGGTGAAACCACGGGCACATCTAGTTAACAATATACATATTATGTGGAAATTTATTTAGATGTTTTCATATTTGTTACTTTATCATTCATCATTTCAAGTCCACGTTGAACGGATTTGGATGAAACTTGACACAAAATATGATATTACTTGACAGATAAGCTTGGACTAACAGGATGTGAGATACTTTTTATCCCGATATGCGATGTCGTAAGACTCATTTGGGTGAAGCCGTGACCAGAAATTAGTTATTTTTTTTAATACTAACAGAGTCGCCGGCTCCGCAATATTATTTACAAAAGTTACAATTAATATTATAATTGCTTTTTTTTAGGGCTAAAATGATTCTCAAAGCTACAAGAAACTAATATGGATAAAATTATACATACATACCATTCGTTGTGGAACCTTTAAAAGAGGTTTACAGGAACCTTTCAAAATTTATGACAGCTGCTTTTTGTATTTAATAATGTTCTCAAATCTCATAAATTTCCGTTTAATCACGACAATTACAATTAAACTACTTGATTAGAAACTTACAATGTTATAATATTGAAACATGTGCAGCTGCTGCAGCCTCCAGATACGTCTTAGATAAAATAATAAACGATCGTCCTTATAATAACAATAAAGCATTCACCAGAACTATTATACAATCCACCTGAACAAAGTCCCATTGATTAAAATAACATCTTAAACAAACAATGTAAGCTAGTCACGAAGAATCGATTTAGTTACGTATGAAACACATAATCGATAAACGTTAGTCGATTGACTATCGATCTAATTGCCGAGCCTTGTGGTGGCCATTCATTCTGCCGAGATGTGGGTGGTGATAGTATTTTGACAAACGTCCACTGTTCAATCACTGCCTTTAGCTATAGTAGATAGCAATAATATTCGGGTTTAATGGCCTTAGACTTTCTTAACGATAGCCGTTCATATCAATTTATAACACCTACTATCTTTGTTCCTTTGATAGTTATGGTCATGCTGCCGGCTAAGAATGGATCCTGCTATTTGCGATAGTTATGTCGTAGTTAATTTTGTATGAAATTTTGATAAGCGATCTTTTAAAATTGCCTCAAGGTTGTTTGTTGTAATTTACAAGTTTAGGCATTTACGAGACATTGGCATCTTATTTCTAAATTGATGGCCAGCCAAGAAACCATTTGAGCAGTTTGTACGGTTTTCAGAAGTTCTTAACGAAGGTTCAGCCGCAGTCACTACCAGCTATTAGATTGACGAGAGTCAAGAATGAATTAAGTAAGAGAGATGAGTCAGGAATGCAGATAGTAGAAATCCGTAGCCTGGTTTAGTGTATGTATCTACATAAATGTAGTTAAATAATTACAGAAATTATGTGCGCGGAGTATAGTTTAGTTATTGCTCTAATGTCTGTGTATTGCGACAATCCAAACGAGATCGTTTACAAATTTAATTACTTTTGATATTGCCGTTATGTACAAATAAACATGTTTAGTAGCCTTCCAAGCAAGAACTTTAATTACAAGAAATGTAATAACGGATTGCATTTACGCAATGTTTCATCCTTTTTCTTAATTCTATATTAAGATCATTTTACTAATCGCCTAAACACGATCGAGGAAATTAGTAAACTTTTAATATGATCAGATCCCTCACTCGTTCTGAAACTCTCATCCGTGTTCCTGCGATTTGCCTCCAAGGTCTCCATGGTAGGCCTAATTATGCACCATTCTACCATTATGTATATTCAATACGTGACCGATTTATTACTAAAGTATGCGCCAACGCACGCATGTGGTATCTACTATATCTTATAAATTATAATTATATTTGCACTTATCTAAAGTACGTTAAGAACATGCTTCATTGATCCCTAGCTTTCCATCACTATTTAGAATAATCAAGCACACCGTTACATTTAGTTAAACAATTTCAAGTTAATTATGAAAGCATTTTAATTCGTATCATATTAGTTTATACATAGACATATATAATTAAAGCAAAGAGAGATATATTCAGATTTAAAATCATATTAAGATTCAAAATATATTATCTAGTTACAAGTCTTCAGTTGAAATCTATATAGATATCCGTTACCATGAACGGCTTCATGTCTCAAAAAATACTTTTATACGACTAAATGGCAAGAGACAAATATCCACTATTGATACAAGTACAGTTCTGGTTTAAGACAATCGACAACTATACATACCTCTGAATATAGCACAAGGTTTTCTGGCAGAAATCTTTTGTAATGTTAAGTTACTTCTGCTGTCGGGCTGCTCCAATCTGGATGGGTATGAGCGAGGATATGACTATATCCTACCTTTTTCATTAAATTAATTCGTAGAATTATATTATACTGTACTCAATCTATTATAATAAGCGGAACGCATATTATGATACTTACGTGAAATTAATTATGTAGTTCCTTCTGGTTGCGCCTATAAAAATTAAGAACCAGTAACCGTGCAATAATCAATTTACCTAACCTACAGTCGTATGGTGCGAAAGTTCACGGCTTAGGTAATAAATACGGTGGTTTATGGCCAAATTATTGACGCCTTTATATGTTCAGGACAGGCAAGTTCGTAAGCCTATAGTTTGTGTATTGTAAGCTGTATGGATTACGGTAAATATTTTAATCGGGACTTGAATCTGTGCTGGCTTTATTTATATACAATAGCTTCTGCATATCAGCGTCACGATGAAACTTAAAGTAAATATACGTGAGGTGTATGCAGTGTTATCTTCTAGAAAAAAGCGTGTTAAATGTTTGTAGATAATTTGTAGGAGAACTTAATTAACAAAACATTTCGACATTAGCAGATTAATTAATAATCTGTAGAAACGACAAACGCTTTGAACTACTCTTGCACTGATATACATATGGGATACAAATGGCTCATTGATGCGATAGCTAACATCTTTAGATGAGCATTAATTTGGTAACTAGCGATGCTATATTAGCGATGTAACACGAGGCAAGATTTTTGAAGAAAACGTACTACATAGTTACCTCTCTCTTACCTGGTATAGACATAGATGACATACTGGGTGTTTCTTAGTATAGTGAAAATCTCTCAGTGGGTATTATACTTGTTATTATGAACAACTTTTGTTCTGGGTCATTGCCGAAATCGCGGGAAATAAAACAGCTGTTCCATACAAAATTGGACTTTGACCTCGACAAAATGTATGGAACAACTGATTCTTCTCGCGATTTCGGCAATGTCCCAGAGCAAAAGATTTCACTATACTTACTAAGAAACACTCACTCCCGATGTGTTCAATAAAAAGCATGACACTGGCTTAAAAAAATGTGTCTGTGCCTTAATACCTTTCATTCTAGCTAGCCTCTGTATCTTTCTATCTTATACAGAATTATATATATTTCACCTTTAGTCCTTACAGTGACTCTATTGAATGGGATATACGTAATAAACTATCTATTTACAAACGTCAGAGCTTCCTAAAGTTGTTGCATAGTTTTATATTTTCTACAAAAATTTGCAAACTATCTTTAAGTTGCTATGGAGTAATTAGTTATAACGGAATTAGTAAAAGCAAGTGGTCCTTCCGAGTGCTCTGTGTAATATGTCAGTAATTGCCTATAATAATACAGTATAGAAAGGCATCTAGTTATTACACAAACATCTCTTGAACTATGTATGCTTTAGTAGCAACAGCTGGTTTAGAACCTTGAATCCATATCGTTGTAATATCTTTGCAGATTAAATATTTCCACGAGATTGGTTACGTGGCTAGCGTGGGGTGTATTGGATATGTAGATGTATGTTAGTTTATTGCTGACTATTTAATTATGTCAATGTATTTATTATTGAAAACTAGATTCTGTCGGCAAATGAAGTCATCAACCTTGATAAAAAGTCGACGGCCTCTATGGCGTAGTGGTTAGTGTAACTGACTGCCACGCCTGAGGTCGCAGGTTTGATTCCCGCAAAAGTCAAACACTTGTGTGCATGAACATGGATGTTTGTCTTTGTCTGGGTGTTGCGTGTGGTGTCTCTATGTATAATATGTATGTAATTACAAAAAGAAAAATATTTGTATGTTTATCCTTTGTCTAGTACCCATAATACAAGCTCTGCTTAGTTTGGTCTAGATGGTGTTGTGTGTATGAGATAGAATATTATTATTATTAAATCCTATGTGCGATTGCAGGATACGGTTTATTTGACCCAATCTGTTCGATGGTTTATTAAGCAAGACAAACTTCCATACATTTTGGCGAACTTTGTCATGTATAATATTAGTAGGCGTAGGATAGTTTCACTATTTAATTTTAGCATAACTGTAAATAAATTATATAGTATAAATAAATATTTAATTGTAATTGTTTTCTGTTTCAGGTAATGCCCTATATTTTTTCCGTTAGCAAGATAAGCGGGTCCTTTGGTGCTAACAGAACTGCATTATTAACGAATAGTTATGGATTAACCACGGTAGGTGTGAGATTATTATTTATTATAGAATCTTAATAAATTGGTTATTGGTTGTAGCTGCTATTTTCGTAATGCACGCACACTCAATACGAGCCAATTAGGGTATATGCCTTCAGTTCTATTCTCAAGTAAGTCTCACAAGTTATACTAATTGTTGTAGTTAGCTTATACCCATAACAACGACTGGCACTCCTACTCTAGTCATCAGCAAAAATGTACTACATGAATTCTCAAAGAATCAATTAGAAGAAACTACATCCAAGGTCCAACTATTCTTAGCGAAACGTTTTAATTGTTACGGTTTTAAAGTAACTTCCTCCCGTGAAGTCAGTTTGTGGAATGAGGCAACCCGATGTAATTAGAATAATCAAGCCAATTACTATCGAATGAAATTCAATATGGTAAAATGAAATACAAATTGTCTGCCTTCCAGGCTATGTTCAAACATGTAAAAACCTAAACATATAAATGTAGTAAATACAGTAAATAACATCGCAGTTACATATTCCAGCTTAGCTAAAATCTATAGGCATTCCGAACTTCCAAGTTACAATCTCTGCCTATGTATTTATAGTTAAAGTACCTATGTTATCTAATCGACCTCATATAGGTCCTGATCTCAGCAGCCAAGTAGTAATAATGCATGTATGTATATGCTAATAATTTCCTGTCATTGACAACATTGCAGTACTGAAAGTATTATTATATAACGTTTTGTAACAGATTGCGACTGACCTTATTCACCGCGAGTGATTAATGAACTTGTGTATAAAAATGTTGTTCATCATTTAGATTTATGTATTCAAAAGATAGTTAGCAGTGTCATAATGACTAGTATTTTGTAACAACGTAGATGTAATTATATCATTGTATCTGTAGACATTTTTATGTCAAGAAATTGTTTACAATAATCAAAATTATGTAAATACTACCTGACACCCGCTACTTTTTTAGTATTTCCAAACACATTGAGTAAAATCTGTCAACAACTTTTAAATTTAAATTATCAAGCAGTCAATTCTTTTTTCACTGCCTCCGTTTCGCAGCGATAGTGAATGTGACTGCTGTGCATGAGGTCTCGGGTCAGATCAACAAAAATAGGGATTCTCTGATAAGCAATCTTGATAGCAGCATGGAGACTTATCTCCAGGCTGCTATCGAGATTGTTTTAATAATTTATTTTCGGTTGTGTTGAAATGTCTAAAAATCATCGGATTATGACAGTTATGGAATTGAAGGAGCACAACTTGTGTTTGTCCACACACTTGTGGTCTTTAATATCTTCTATGCAGATGGCCAGTCTCCATTGACATTGGCGGCCATAGCCCAAATTCAGCCTCCAGGATTATATTTGAACTGCCTAATTGTTTGAAAATCACTTGCTTGCATTGTTGGTTTGTTGGCAGAGTCATAGAATGGCCATATTAATGCTTTTGAGTTTGATTTGTACCTGGAAATTATCTGTTACACCACAGGAATTCTTTCTCCGGTGACTAGGTTCCTACTTAGTAATACCAGTATGGGTCCACATTACAAGATAAGTGTACAAACAAAATCACCATCCACGTGATATTATTTGACGCGTGTTGTTAATATCCGTAAAATTAATACCAAAAACATTCTGTAACAAAAAATATGTTTAGTAATAATTCTCAATAGATTTAACTTCTTGAGAGTGTATAAAAAGACGAGTAAGTAAAAAGAAAACTTGAATTATAATGTGTAATTTAAAATATTTTAATCTAGCTTAGTTTATAAATGACCTCTGCGCGCTCACAACTTAGGTAAACACGGCTACACATCAAGTTAAACACGCTATATACGCATAACTACGCTACACACAACATAGAGAATTTTTGGAAAGGGACAGTGTATAATGGTGTCGATGTAATGGTAAGGATAGAGCGTAACAAAAATATAACGCACTCTCTAGCACGATTCGCAACGTTCAACTTCTAATAGTTCAAAGTCCAAACAGTCTAGGTCGATGTGTCGCTGTGTGTACGTTTATACGTAAGAAATAACTCTGCCATTGCTTAGCTATTCATTTTAAGATTGCAACTGGGCACCTTCTTTACATTTACAAATATAGCTACTACACCACGAATAATACAGTAAATATTTTTGGTGCCAGAATTTTGGCGTTTAGCTTTTCGCGATACGGATGTCGCATAAAAGTTTACAGGCCTTGTAGTAACGAACACAAGAAGCACCTTGTCTCGGAACAACTATTTATTGACCAAGCAAATTATTTGTTTAAGGTTTGAGCCCACTGGACGATCTTGCAGTTGCGAGGTGACTATTTATTCTATTGTTACGATGTGTAGGGATTCCCAGTTCCACAAAAATATTCTATAAACACTAACGAACACAAGAATTATTATAAAATCTTAATTAAACACCTTCCCAGTTTCAACATCAATCTTAAAAACGTGGAAGTTTATAAGTATCTAAAAAGCCTATTAGGAACGGAAAGTGCAAAAACATATACAATCGATTCACAACACGTAATAAACACGACGTAATCGCGTTACTTAAACAAAATTCGCTTAGGCCTGAGAACATTAAGTATGACAATAACAATTTTCTAGTTGCCCGCGCAGCACGCGACGAGTAGCGAGAAAAAACTATCACCAACCGCATCTTATCTTAGATCTAATCAGATAGTATTATGCGCCGAGAGCTAGGTTTTCATGTCACGATATTATGTGATTACTTATTACTGTTGATAACTTAAGAAAGAGATACATAGAATCATACAAATAAGTAGTAAAGTGGACCATATTTAATGAGATCTTTCTGATCTTTTACGGCTGCTCACGCTTAAATTTTTTGGCTCTATATCGCGGGGTACTTTACAAACGTACACATAACGAACACAATTATTTGAGAATTACATCTACAAAAATAATAGTCGCGTCTGATATTTTAACACACAACACTCGCTACGCCAGTAAATTTTCTTTACCGTTCGTCAATTCTGCATTACTAGCCTTAGGCATAATCTCTGTTTTGCAGGGAACTATACAAAGATTCATACATCGGATACGAAATCCCCCAGACTCGATATAATTATATGTGGGTCACACTATTTCCAATTTAAGATAGCGCTTCTGTCTGTATCTTAGGATACTTTTCAAAATGACTGAAGTGGCGTACCGAAACTTATAACATAGATAACGAACCATACGAGAACTGTATTAAGCAACTAACTTGACCCATCAAACTATTCCAATGGTCCAACAAAGTCGTGGACAACAGTTTATGACGAGGTGTTGAAGAAGCACCACAGTATGAATGTCAATCAACAATTATTCCCGATGGTGTACTTGCGTAATGTATCACTGAGATCTCGTTCCTCATAACCTGTTTTTATTGTTGTTGTTAAGATCACTCCTATGGTTTCTAAGACCCGTATACATACAAATACATTACGTAATACCTACATCGTATTGTATGGATAAATCGGCCACAACTCTAAACCGTTGTTAGCTATAGATACCGTAACTGAATTGAGTTCTACAGGTATTTTGAAATTAGAATGAGTTGTAGAACGGGTTTCGATATGAATATTGAATTATAATGAAAAACAATGTTATAAACTTCGTAACTATTGGCATTTTAAAATAAGAACACTTTTAACCAGAGCAATTTTATTTTAGAATCTGTTATTAACTATAGGTTATTTTAAAATCCGTTACAGAAATAAAATAAATATCTTTATATATATATATGACGGCGCGAGGATTAATTTTAAGATTCAATATTGTTATTTGATTGAAGTAATTAGTTGTAAGAATAATCTAATTTAATTTAACTGCTTTGTTGTAAATTGTTACGAGTATCGTTGATGTTAAATTTCATTATTTAAAAATAATTTGTCTAAAATTAAATCAAGAGCGGGTAACCCCGAATAGAGTAGTTCGACGACGTCATCGAGATGGCGGTTCGCTGACACTTGTTTGACAGCGGTCGCCCGAGACGCACGTGTTCTAACCTATTGGCTCTTAATCCGTTTTAATCTTAAATTCAGTATTGTATTTTGATTTATATGGTGGTTAAATCGATTAAGTAAACCTTGAACATTACAAACGTGATTTGATTTCTGAGTTTCCGCCTTGTTCACACCCACAATGGAGGACGATAGCCTTAACCGCTCTAAAAGGACTTCTGATGATTCAATATCAGAAGTGGGATTACCGAAGGCCCAACCGGAACAGAATACAGGTCAGACCGTTAATTTTTCACTAAATAATGAGGGTGAACGTTGGAAATGCCTTTTTGAAATGCAACAAAAAAATATGTTGGAATTGATAAGAGCCATACAAGAACCACGTGTTTCGGAAATGAAAATTACCCTACCCGAGTTTAATCCTGATGGCCAGGACTCCGACGCTCGCGCGTGGTGTGAAACAGTGGATTTGTGTTTGGAAGAAAACCCGCTGTCAGGCAGCAGATTGATTATTACAATGAGCAAAGCGCTGAAGGGGTCTGCAGCCTCATGGCTAGCTCAGTCCAGCTTTCCTGGGATAACATGGCCACAATTGAAGGACCTATTTCTAGCTAGGTTTGATTTTGTGGAAACCCCGGCTGCAAACTTATGGCGGCTGCTTAATGGGAGTCCTATAGAAGGCGAGTGTTTATCATCATATGCCAGTCGTTTTATGAGCGCCATAACTGCACGATGGAAATCTCTTTCGACGGAACAGGTCGCGATCGCAGTTACCTTGGCACACGCAGCAAAGATTGAACCACGGCTGCAAAGGCTAGCATTTACTACCGAGATCGACACCCGCATTAAGTTGCAACAGGAACTGATGGCCTTCACCTTTAGAAAGAGAGGCCCCTCCAATGAGAAAACTACTTCAACCGTGGAAACGAAGCGACCACGTATGGAAAACACCCGAAGATGTTACCACTGTGGCAAGATAGGTCATGTATCGAGCGAATGCCGCGGAATCAGTAGCCGCGATAGCACCACTAATGCCCGTACTGAGTTACCAGGTACCTCGACGAATCAACAACAGCGGGATGTCACCACTCAAAAGAAGACTGTTACACCTACCTGCTTCAGTTGCGGTAAACAGGGCCACATCGCGACAAGTTGCCCCAGCAAGGACGCCAGCAGTGGACGGACTGAACGTCGGGTAGATATCTGCGCCATCAGACCAGCTACAGACCAGCTCGTGGATGAAACCGGTGAGAAGCTTTCATTTTGCTTTGATTCTGGTGCCGAATGTTCACTAATAAAACAAAGCTTGTGCGATAGGTTTCCAGGCAAACGAGAATACAATGCAGTTACATTGTTAGGGTTAGGCAACGCAAGCATTAATTGTAACACCCAAATTCTCTCAACGGTTTCAATCCAGGATTATCCGGTCCAGTTATTGTTTCACGTAGTGCCTGATTTTAGTATATCTGACGATGTAGTGATAGGACGGGATCTACTCGCGTTAGGTTTTTCGATTGAAATATTCGACTAAAGGCTTGTTCTCAAAAAAATTAAGGTGGTCTCTGTTTGTGACGTAGGACTGAAAGTTAATAATTTTGAAAATATAGTCAGCGACGTATCGGGAAGTGAAAGACAACTGTTAATTTTATTGCTTGAAAAAAATTCTGCCCATTTTGTAGAGGGTACGCCCACTGGGAGAGTAAATACTGGCCAGCTAGAAATCAAACTGATTGATCCTAATCGCACAGTTCAGCGTAGAACCTATAGACTTAGTTCAGGAGAAAGGCATGAGGTGCGAAGTCAAATAAAAGAGCTTTTATCTGCTGGTATAATTCGCGAAAGCTGTTCCCCATTCGCAAGTCCGATTCTTCTGGTGAAGAAGAAGGATGGAACAGATAGGCTCTGTGTAGATTACAGGGAGTTGAACAGTAACACAGTACCTGATAGATATCCCCTTCCACTTATTTCAGACCAAATTCAACGCTTAGTAGGAGCAAACTACTTTACATCTTTAGATATGGCTAGTGGATATCATCAGATACCTGTTCAAGAAGAGTCCGTTGAACGTACTGCCTTTGTCACCCCGGATGGGCAATTTGAATACTTGTCCATGCCTTTCGGGCTTCGAAATGCACCTTCAATCTACCAGCGAGCCATTAATAAGGCCCTGGGGACATTAACCGAGTCCTTTGCTGTGGTCTATATAGATGACGTCATAATTCCTTCTCGTACGAGAGGAAGGTTTGGAACGATTACAATCGGTTCTTAAAGCGTTGACAGATGCAGGGTTTTCACTAAACATAAAGAAATGTGCTTTTCTCAAAACTAGAGTCGAATTTTTGGGCTTCGAAGTATCAGCCGGTGAAATACGACCAAACCCGCGTAAGATACGAGCCCTTACCGAACTTTCACCACCCCAAACCGTCACTCAGCTTCGCCAATTTATCGGATTAGCGTCTTACTTTCGTCAGTTTGTCCCTGGATTTGATGACATTGGAGACGGATGAGGTATCCATTGACTTAAATTCCATTAGAGAACAATCGGCACGAGAAATAGAAGCTAGTGCGTCTTATGAGAAAATTAGGTTTGATAAAAAGAAAGCAAACGTCAAAAAGTTTAAAGTAGGTGATTACGTACTTCTAGAAAACCATGAACGGAATCAGACTAAGCTAGATTCAAAATTTAAAGGGCCGTATCGGGTAGCCGAGTTGTTAGATGGCGACAGGTACCTACTTAAGGCCCTTAACTCTAATAGAACGTACAAGTATGCACATGATCGTGTGCGGGCAATGCCTGAGTGTAGCGTTCCATTGGAGTTAAGCGCTACTAGAAATCCCCACTAACCAAATAGAGACAGAATGCACCGATGACGGCGGAGGTAAGTAATTTTATACCCACTGCATATTTTTATTTCCGTTCAGTTTTCAGCAACTTACTCTAGACTCTGACTAGCCTGTGTGGCTGTAACTAGCCTGTGTGGCTCTGACTAGCCTGTGTGGCTCTGACTAGCCTGTGTGGCTCTGACTAGCCTGTGTGGCTCTGACTAGCCTGTGTGGCTCTGACTAGCTTGTGTGGCTCTGACTAGCCTGTGTGGCTCTGACTAGCCTGTGTGGCTCTGACTAGCCTGTGTGGCTCTGACTAGCCTGTGTGGCTCTGACTAGCCTGTGTGGCTCTGACTAGCCTGTGTGGCTCTGAGTAGCCTGTGTGGCTCTGACAGGCCCTTGTGATCTTGACTGGCCTGTGTGGCATTTACCGGTCTGTGTGACAAAGATAAGCCTATTGATTCGAAGTTTTAAATCTACTGCGTGGTATTACTTTAATTCTACTTACAGTTGTTGGTCAGGGTGACCGAATGTAGTATGGTGTGTATTATACGCCGTTTGTTTACAGATGTGAGCGATGAGGAGAGTGCACACGAGGACGTGTGATATGCAGGACGGCCGTGACGGCGCGAGGATTAATTTTAAGATTCAATATTGTTATTTGATTGAAGTAATTAGTTGTAAGAATAATCTAATTTAATTTAACTGCTTTGTTGTAAATTGTTACGAGTATCGTTGATGTTAAATTTCATTATTTAAAAATAATTTGTCTAAAATTAAATCAAGAGCGGGTAACCCCGAATAGAGTAGTTCGACGACGTCATCGAGATGGCGGTTCGCTGACACTTGTTTGACAGCGGTCGCCCGAGACGCACGTGTTCTAACCTATTGGCTCTTAATCCGTTTTAATCTTAAATTCAGTATTGTATTTTGATTTATATGGTGGTTAAATCGATTAAGTAAACCTTGAACATTACAAACGTGATTTGATTTCTGAGTTTCCGCCTTGTTCACACCCACAATGGAGGACGATAGCCTTAACCGCTCTAAAAGGACTTCTGATGATTCAATATATAAATCTACTATGCGTGTTTGTAATTAAACTCCTTCTAAACGGCTGGACCGATTTTGATGAAATTTTGTGTGTGTGTTCAAGTGAATACGAGAATGGTTTTTTTTTCGTGACTGCAGGACGTCTGTCGGATCCACTATTTGTAATATGATTTTCCAAAAATGGAGTTTCTTCTTCAAATGATGAAGGCTGGAAAGAAACGTTAAACATAACTAATGTTAAAAAAAATATATATTAGAATTTATTCAATAAATGATCAGAATATTCTCAACGTCAAACCTAAACATAATCTCTATTTATAAGAGCGGCAGCAGATCTGACTGATGAAGAAATGCTAAGCATAAAATAAAATAAAGTCACCTATGAAAGACACACTAATCCCAAGAATTGCAAATACAATGTCTTAAGAAAAGCAGATTGATAAAAACAGTGCTTCGAAAAAAATTACGAAACCTTAATTGTGGCGTGTATTTTTGGAAGCAAACCGGTAGCGATTACGTATCCATAGATTAAATCAAAGGTGTTAATTCGCAACACACAAAATGAATAGAGGTGATACCAGACGCCGAGCTGTGTATTGTTATCTAATATACCGTGTGCTTACTTATTATTCTGATTTATAGATAAGTCTGGATGTTGCTGGTAAGGTACAGTTGCTCGCAGAAGTGATTGATTGCTATAAGCTATGAATAATTACGGAGTAATTGTATTGATAACCGTATGATATCCGAGCAAACGGTATTAAGTAACCCGTTGTACCTGTTGGCTAGATAGGACTTATGCATATTGGTATAATGACAGTTATAAATGGTTATCAAATAAAAATAAATATATTGAACTTTGCACTTATTAATAACTTTAAACGGATTAGTACTTATTTAAAATGAGAGCCTATTTTTAGGCAGGTAATCTGTACTAAATTGTACTGATGAATTAAAGTTGTACCCTAATCGCCAAAACGATTTTGAGGAAATAAGTATGCAGATAGCTTAAACACTGGAGAAGAAAACAGGTTCCTTTTTTCATTATTTATATTTGTGCGTTTACGCGAATCTATTGAAAGCGATGAATTTCAAAACTTTGAAATAAATACCACCGCACTATTCAACAAAAACTTTTCACTTTAAAATGGAGCAACGATAAGCTACGCTTTTTAAAACCTAACTTCACTCCAAATAAACATAGTTTGCAAACGGCACCATTTCTTTAAGTAAGAGAGTGAATCACTGTAAGAAAATCTCTGACCTGGGCGGCCTTTTAAATTACTACTCCAGAACAAAACAAAAACATCATTAGAATCTTACTATATTATGTTATTTTCTTCACATACCCCTACCACATAATCCAGTTTCAACGCCAAGATGCCAGAGCGCTGCACTAATAACATACAATCCTCTTACTTATTTCACTTACTTACGATTGCCATCATCCGTCTGAAGCACGCGAGCACAATTTAGTTTCCAGCTCATTTTACACTTTTGAAACCAACTACACTATGTACCGTGCGAATATAAGCTCCCAACATACAACACCATCATCACTATTAACTACAGAGATTACATCGCAGCAAAAACTAGCTATGCAATACTTGCATACTCGTTATTTGAACTCGTTTGTAATCTCAAGTCCTAGACGAGTACGTACTTAGGCTCGACAGCGATATTCAATGATTACTGAACTTACTGCAAAATTAACTGCAGTAAACTTACTAGCTATTGAACTTGAACGTTTATATTATAATTTATAACATTTACATTCTGTTCTTAATGGATAAATGATTTAGACGTTTGCCTGTTGTGTAAAAGCCACACTTTATGGTACAAGATTTGATCTTCGTTTAGCCAAATAAAGGATTGATTAACAGCACTCACTTGTGTTAGCAACTTTCTGCAATCATTAAACTTTCAGGCGCCGGTAATAATGAAACAATTTCGGCAAACAATTTTCTGACGCACTTTGACATGTGTGATCGTCAGCTTCATTTTCTGTAAATTTTCTAAAAGCTTATTGAGCAAAAATGTCTTTGAACTAATAAATGAGTATAAAAAGACATGCAGTCCTACTGCTTGTAAGACAAGGAGTGCGGTATATAAGGTTTGAGTTGCCGTATTCTGATACCTGAATTACTTTAGACGGGTTAAAGTCAGAATAACTCTTTACCTATTACCATTTTCTTTATCGATGACAGCACTGGTTACCTAGCCAACGTGTTACCCTTTCCGAATTACGTACAAACTCAAATTAATTATCAATAATATCAATTAAATTTTGCTGATTAAGATCGGCTTTGTTACCACGGCTGATCAAAGGGGGTTTGTGATGTAAGTCATTAGGTTTAACCATTAATTATTTTAATCGTCGTTTACATGGTGTTGCGCAATGTGCTTTCGCTGCTCCGATGTAAAATAATGGAACCATTGTTGTGTATGAATGGACCTTTGTCGTGGGACGTACAGAATGGTTCCGAACACTTTCGTACTATTAATTTTATTGTCGTATGCTATCAAATCGGTTACACAACTATTATCCGGCCGAATATAAAAAACTTCTTATTTATTAACGAGCTGCGAATTGTCACCGGATGTTTAATTAATTTGCTTAATAATAATGTTCCTGTTAGCAAATAGGCTGATGGATAAATGTATCGTTAAATGATTTCGTAAGCTTGTTAACATTTTTTTCTGTTAGTTTGAGAGTAAATTGATTTGTAATTACTCGTCGTAAGTGATATAAGGTACGTTTTAGAATGTAGTTACGTTATTTTATGTCCAATTAAAGCACAAATGGTTAAACTAGAATGTAGATGAAACAGATAAGTAACCGATTATATACTTTAAATAATTCGAAATGCCTCTACAAATCACGTCGATTCGCAAGAGCAATAAATACAACATAGCCAGAAGATATGACAACTAAAATATCTTCGACTTGTTTGACCTAATAAAACGACAGAAGAAATGCCGTAATAAATGTATAATTGTCCTATTTATTTTAATATTTATTTTAGGGTACGCGATATTGAGTTGTTATTGAACTGTTATTCAATAAATGCTAATTGTAAATTGGCTTAGACTAATAATACCGCATGTATTATTGTCCTATGCTTATGCAGTTAATTTTGAAAGCCTATGTTGCATGATAAGCTTTCGTTATTCATGCAAAGCTTTTGCTTTTGTAAATAATTCAAAAATGAAAGTAGATATGTAGATATGACGGTTAGATAGGTTACTAGCAAGATAAACAGGCTGTATACTCTCGCAGCAATAAAATCGGGGGAAGACTGTTATTCTGCGCCAAGCGCTAATATAATGGGATTCCCCTTGTATCATGACAAGACAAAGCAAAACATTCAAATGACTATGACGTAACCCGCTACATCGAATAAGCTTGAATTTTTATGATTGGTACCTACGTGAAGTATTTGTAGCAATATTTTTAATATTAAGCGACAGCAGACATCGAGTTGACGTATCCCAAAAATAAATTGTTCCTAAATTTGTTAAATAATTTATCAATAATTATATTTAAATGATACCCGACCAAGCATAAAATATAAATTTATAAGCTTAGGTATATAAATTTATCGATAATGAGTCAGAATTGTAAACCAAGTATATTTGTTAAGTTTCCACTGAAGCAAACAGGAAAACTTCCTCGGTGCTTCACAACCCATATATAATAATTAAATATTGCCAGTGATAAATAATACCAATTGCATCTAAATAAAATATCGCTAAGAATTATGTTAGCCTAATTAGTAAAACGCAATTAATATGAAAAATGAAACAATACAATATTACCGATCTTCATCATTTACATACATGGTTGTCAAGGATGCAGAAAAAGAAGTACTTACTGTTTTCAAGGGATAGAAATTCATTATGAAAAATATACGAGCACGATTACAAAAAAATTTTAGGCGTTTGAATTCCAATTTATTTCAATTAAAGCGACTAATCAAAATAATAAACGAAATAGACAGAAATTAAATCGAATATTTCTTGCGTCCATGCGTCCTCTGTTTAAATATCGTTCTGTCGCATAGAATACATATTTATATTATTAAAGCTAAAGAGACCGTAGATGAACGTAAACTATTACAAAATTAAAAGAAAATATGTTATTACAACCCGATAATTTGTTCGTTAACCTGATATAATATTTCTAGTGTTACGACTAATAATCATATACTACATCAGAGTACATAATTAGATACATTTGCAGAGTTGGAGACATAGATGACATAGCGGATACAACCCGCTTACCAGTACTGCTAATAAACACAACTTGGTCAATTAATCTCAACCTTGCACATGTACAAATTAAATTCAAGTATCATGGATAATTGTACGGACAATTATGGTTTATATTAATTAATTGTACTCGTAAACTACCTCATCAACTCCTAAAACTAGCTAAAATATGTTTTATGTACAGATTCTACAACTGCCTATTAGACACGTCATAAATCTGAGTTTCTATTTTGTATTACCGTCAATAGGATTTTCTATTGCCTACATACTTTAGCTCCTATAAAACCTATTTGGTAACCACAATCTAGGCCCAGTCAGTTCTCGTCTTTCTAATACAAAGTGCTACTGACATAATTTGTTTCATCGAAGTATCACGTAGGTATCTACCACAATCGATCCAATCACAGAAGAAGTTGTAACAAACATGCTTAGAATAATAATGTCTAATTATTTAGGGGTCTTGCATCACTGATAGTTTTCGCGATGACTATTTAAATCAACCGGATGGAACATTGAACTTCTGTCGATCCCAAAATGATGTCACTTTAAATGATTCCATTGATTTCTTATTTAACCGTGAATTTAGAATATTCAACCAGTTTCGGCAATGTCATCACCTCTAATTCATTAAGTTGTTTAACGAATGCTAATAACGTTTTTATAACAAAATTTTTATACCTAGTTTCTTTTTTACTAGGTAGGTATGGGTATTTATTATGACAATAAAACATAATTTCAGAATTATGAGGCAAATACAAATTCAACACAAACAGCTCTTAAATACCATTACTGCTATAAAAATTACAGAAACAAATTCTTATAAAATTTTATCGACGTGAAATGTTTAATACTTGAGCGCCTGCCAAATTTTTCTGAGCAAGACACTTTATCTGCACTTTGTAGTGTGATAATGATAAGGCGCTTGAAAGTTGCAGTTTTATGAAAAGTAGGTACCTACCCACTTTTATAGATAACTAGCTTTTGCCCCGACTTCGTCCGCGTGGAATAGTAACATTGCAGCATTTAAAATATTTTAGGATACTTATTTTGCAGAAAATACACATACAAATTGCTGTGGTTTACAGCAAATAGCTTATTTTAATACATTTATATAAATTACTTTTTTTGTTTTCCCATCTTTTGCACTTTTCCTTAGCACGCCACATGGAGTTGCACATGGAAAACAGTTTTGTTTATTGTTATCGTAAATACTGCTTTTAGGGAAAATTGCACTCTTTTAAACTAAAATGGCTAATCAGTCGTAATGATCGGTATACGGGAAATTAAAATATTTTCCCTTTTTTTATTACATTCATGATTATAGCTTTTTTAATATTGCGTCCTAGATGAGTAATTTATAGCCGTGTATCATTACATAGCCCTGGTGCGTGATTTTTCAATAACAGGAATGGAACACCAACTTGTAGCCTCAAGCTATGGGAAAGCACTCCTGATAATTCTAGAACAAGAACAAGAACAAGAACATTTATTTGCAAGAAACATGGTTACATGAAAGTTGTTAATAGCAGTTTCATTTATTGATAGCACAGCATGTATCACCGTATAACGGCATGCAAATTTATTTTTGTGGTTTTTTACGGCCACAGATATTTTAAATTTATATAATAACATGAGTCTATACACAAATATATTTTTTAACATAACACACTAATGAAATTAATTAAATAATAATAGACAACTAATCTTTTAGGCATACATGCTAGTCCCTATCATATTACACAAATATTATTTTTTAAATCTAACACATTATAACCAAATAAATAAATAATTATTGAAATACATTGTTTTAAGGTCATCCATGCTAGTATTTACGATATCAATCAAATTAATTGTTTGAACATAATAAATAAAATAAAATAAATCAACAAATTAATTAAAATTCACATTTTTTTATGTCATACATCATAAATTCAGATACACTATAAAAACATTTATCAATAAGCCATTTCTTTAACGTATATTCAAAACGTGTTAAATTGAGTTCTCGTATGGATTTCGGCAATTTGTTGTAGACTTTAATGCTCATATAGCCACAATTTCTTTTATATAAAGTCGTTGATATCGATGGAATATCCAATTTAGTTGGATCTCTGGACAAAAACCTTTTATGCTCAATTTGCTTTTTAAATAGATTCGGGTGCTTTTTTACAAATACTGCAATTTCAAAAATATAAATGGATGTTAAAGATAATAATTTAAGTTTTTTAAAGAGAGGTCTACATGAATCCAATGGCCCTGCACCACATATTGCTCGGACACATTTTTTCTGCGATACGAATACTTTATTTACCTCCGTTGAATTGCCCCATAATAAAATACCATACCTTAACACCGAACATACATAGCCATGATACGCCATTAAGGCTGTTTTTTCACATGATAATTGTCGAATTTTTTTTAAAGCGAACACAAATCTATTGACACGAGTACAAATACTTTTTACATGTGCCTTCCAGTTACAGTTTTTGTCTAAAACTATACCCAGAAATTGTGTGTCGTTTACTTCTTGTATTTCATGACCTTGAAAGGATATTTTTAAGTCTCTAGTAACGCTATTGTAATTTCGAAACTGCATAATTTTTGTTTTTGTTAAATTGGCAGTAAGATTGTTTTGCGCCAGCCATTTTGTTACATGTTCTATAGTTATTAGTGTTTGGTTATAAATATTATCATTATTTAGGTTATCATTTGAGACAACTACCGATATGTCATCAGCAAACAGTGTGCATTTATAATCGGTGACTCTTGGAATGTCATTGATATATATTAAGAATAGAAGAGGTCCTAATACACTTCCCTGTGGGACTCCAAAGTTATTTGTCAAAAAAGAAGATTTATGAGTGTTTTGATGTAAGTTTGATGATTTAATATCAGTACGGGTAATTTCAACACACTGTTTACGGTTTTTTAAGTAGCTTTCTATCCACTGAAGTGCATTTCCTCGTATGCCGTAAAGATCACATTTCCGTAGCAAGATTTGATGATCCACAAAATCGAACGCACTTGACATATCAAAAAAGATAGCTGTTGGACGCTTTCTCCTGTCAAGAAGCTCTGTTATGGTTTTAATTAATGAAAAGGCTGCAAGTGTCGTGGATTTGTTTTTTTGGAACCCGTTTTGTTCCACTGCAAGAATATTATGTTTATTTAAGAAGCTAATTAAACGGCTGTACATTACTTTTTCAAAAATTTTTGATATAACTGGGATCAATGTGATGGGTCGATAATTACTTACTATCTCTTTGTTATCTTTTTTATGTAAAGGTTTTACAATCGAAATCTTTAATTTATCAGGGTATATGCCTTGACAAAATGATAAATTAATTATATGGCACAGTATCAATGCTATTTCGTTACAACACCTTTTAATAATTTTTGTACATATTTTATCCCAACCAACAGCGTTAGTGTCATTTAAAGACTTTATTACTTTTATGATCTCACTTTCAGTGCAAGGTAACAAAAACATTGTAGCATCTACAGAATCAATTAATTTATAGTTGGGTATATTTTTATTTTGGGTGTTGGTTTTGGATATGTAAGATTTATTGAATATATTTGCTATGTCTGTTGGGTCTTGTACAATACTTCCGTTATAGGTTAGTCGGCTTATTTCTTGGTGACCTGTCACATTATCCACTCTTTTGTCAATTACATCCCAAGTAGCCTTACACTTGTTTTTGGACATAGAAATATAACTTAGATTTACATTTTTTCTTGAATTTATAATACATTTTCTTAATAGTTTTTTGTACTTTAAATAATTTGATGTATTTACATCATTCGAATCTATAGAGTTAAGCTTCATAAAACATCAGCTGACATAATTGGTTAGTTTATGTGGCCTACTATCTCATTTGTCGGCGCCTAAATTGACCTGTCACACAACCATTCTGAATTGCTCATACTTATTTGTAGATCAGGATAGACATTATTATTTAAATCTGTGTTATCGAAAATTTTACACAGACGTGACGTCTTAGTGTAATCATGCCGTCACTGTATGTTAGCATACAATCTTATCCGATTTTTAGAAAAGCAGCCGTGTATTGCCCTGCTTGAGAATCATTGTGTAGTTGTACTCGCATATTTGTAGTCAGACAAAACTTTTTATGTGTACCCGTGATAATACAAAAGCTTTCAAACAGGCATATATTTAAATCGCCCGTGTACCCCTAGTAATAACCGGCAGGGTCTTTCTTAAGTCATCAGCTAAAAGTACCAGCATCCCTCACATGAAACCCTGGTTGCTCTTGATATCATTGTGCAATCTAGAGCTTCGATTGTTCTTTTGTGGGACATCCTACATTCATCCCAAACCAACAGCTTACACTGCTGCAACATTCTTCCACGCTCACCGCTTTTGCTAACGTTACAAACACCACTATGCCGCGTTGTTTGCGCTTTCATACGAACTTTCGTCTCCTATTGCATGCCCATGCACGACGAAATTTAAAAATGCTGGAACATAGGATTATTTACTTCTTATCAAGTGCCATGGTGTATGGTTTTATCTTCGATAATGACGTATTCCTATACAAACATTTATTCCTTATTTAAACCCCTTCATGCCCTTTTTTACAACAAAAGGTAGCCTATGTCCTTTCCCAATGTCTACTCTATCTCTGTACCAAATCTCATCAAGATCGGTTCAGTGGTTTAGGCGTGAAAGCGTAACAGACAGACAGACAGACAGAGTTACTTTCGCATTTATAATATTAGTAGGGAATTGTATTATTTCAATTAATATATAACATGTATTTTGTTGCAATAAAGTACCTTTCACTAATATGTTCAATACCAAAGTGTTTACTTTCTCGGATATACTAACTACATTTATTATCAGATATTGTTTTAACGTACGTGAATAATAATATTGGATATAATAAATAAAATAATACAAAATTACACAATTATATAGTGCTTTATTTATATAACTAGGCGTGTAGGTATAGACTAAATAGAAAGAATGGAACGATATATAGATACTAGTGTGTCGGTATCTAAGTAGGTAGATAGTATTACAATTATTTTATGTTAACAAGTAAACACCAAATAATAAATCATACGGTGCAGTTTTTTATTAAAGTTTACAACGCGTAGGTAAGTAGGTACTTGTTTGTATTTGCAATATTTTTATTTGTTATAGAAACGCACTTCTACAAACAATGTTGCAGGCCTTGAGTGCGTTCACGTCGATGCTGCAAGCAAATTGCTTAATTATTAGCCATTTGAGAGGGACTGTAGCGCGCCGGCCAGTCGCAGCTATGGCGTCCCGCCGTCGCCATAGGCATGGCTTGTCGATACGAACATATCTCCCTGCTCCCTGTCCACGCATGCGCCCTTTGCTATCAGCCTGCGCCACGCATGTGCGGCCTTATTACTAGACAACGAGGCAGCCGAGTTGCGACACACGACTCCTCTTTACGCGACAGTGTCGCATAATTGATTGTCCATTCGATACTGACATTGAACGGCCGATGTACGGCGTCCGACCGGCGGTCGATTACAACCAGTTATTTGCTTACGGCTATCGAGATAAGGCGCTTCCGCGCGACACAGCAGACATCCTCGCGATCAGCTGGTGAAACGCGCATTCGCGAATTCGGTATGGCTTCGTACTGTGATAGGTACTGTGCACCTGTAGTTCACGCGATGTAAACAGTGATTTGTGTGATAAGTGGGTGGCCAAACATGGATGTGCTAAAGGACAAGTCAGGGGTCGAAGAGTTCGACGACGATGATGTGGCGTCCCGCCGCTGCATGTTAGACGGTGAGTCAATCAATACTTGCCAATATTCTGCGTCATAATTTTGCAAACGCATTGCAAAAATGCATCTAGCATTTGAATTTAAATGAAAGGAGACGCGAGTCGAGACAAAGATCAGGTCTGACGTGACACCGCGTCGATTGAAGGGAGGGTTATTGATTTTCCCCACGGACATTAGAAACGACGCTTGTTTACTTATTTCGCTCTAACATCTGTAGTTTTTTAATTGTCTATAAAGCAATATCATTTAGCCATTCAGCAAACTTGAAATACTAATTATATATTGAAAACATTTAATTTATAAAATATACTGAATATAAAATATTCTATTATTTCGCCTGCTTCTATGTAATTATTTGTTGATAATTTTAATCCCCTTGCTTTATTTGGAATTAGGAGGATAGCGGCTTATCTAATAATTATAATACGATATGTAATCCAAACATAACGCAATTATTTAAACTAGTTACAAGTTGATAACGCGGATAACATGTATGTTTGAATGTCATTTATATTTCAACAGCTTCTGGCTTATGAAACGAAACTTCGAGGTCAAGGCGTTACAATGTACAGCCAATCGGTTTAAAAATTAGGGCAACTTTGCCACCGTGTCACGTGATTTAGACTCATAACGAGACGAGGTTTTGAAACAGTCCGGTGTGATTCAACTGCTAAGAACCTGCAGATTACTGCACTTAAAACACCGGTTACTACAACCCAGAGATCATGCTGGTCAAAGATGAATGTTCGAATTGTGTAAGCCACATGACTTTCTCACTCTATTGTCACATAAATTCCAGTATGACGGCCTTGTTTTAAAACCGAAAATGGTAAGTTTGGTGACTCACTCTCGTGGAAGCTAACAAATGACATTGAAAACTGGAGTTGACAGTGGCAGGACGAGCCGGGCACCCGTTTTGGCAAAAGTTTTGCATTGTAGCGTGAGCACAGGGCATTGACCGACTCCCCTCGCTTGTTATTTTTATAGGGTTTTAAAATCGATAGCTATAAAGGGTTTTAAACCCTTCAATGAAGACTGATTACCTAGGTGACCGGCAATTTTAAACACGGTTTTGTTAGTTGAAACCTAAAGCAAACTCAATGTGAAAACGTTAACAAAATCCAATTAAAATTAAATGAATATAAAAACATGGTTATTTATATACAATAAATTAATAACTGGCTATATTGACTTATAATTTTACAGCTGTTTTAAAAGACTCATCATTGAATTTGATTTTAGTTTCAATTAAAAGTATTTTCGTACAATATTATTTAACTGTATAGTTAATGGACGCAATATTTTTATAAATTACTTATTAAGTAATTAAGTATATTATTTTACTTGAACTAAAATCATGTGGTTAATATACTTAATAAAATATTAATAACATAACACACTGGATACATCCAGAAATGAGGTTTTATCATAGCATACATCTATGATCATAGTATCAGAGAATTATTACTCACGCACATATTATCTACAAATTCATAAAAAAGTTATCCTTCTTAAATAATAGACATTGTTGTCGCATGAATCATGGACTAACTAAACCGAATACAAATAATGGATACTAACATTCACATTCCCAAAGTTTCACGTTACTTCTGCGGTTTATATTGCTTGTATCTACTTGTGCAGCTAATGCAATACTTGATACATAATATTACCATAATGTTAATAATAATATTATAATAAATAAAAGAATGTTGTTTGCTAATGCCAATAACATGTAAGGTCACAAATATAAGCCGGTTAAATATTTATTGCCTTGTTGTTCATGTCGCATAAGATTGCGCCTATGTGTGTGTGAGGATCCCGACTCGATTATCAGGTAGGGCAAGGTGCTATTGTGTTTTCCTATAAAGATATTGACAATAACAGCAAGAAATCTGAGAATATTACGTGGGATCTAAAAGATTGCTGGTGAAACGCTATATTTACAGCACAAAATATTGTTATGGTATACTTAAATATTTTATTGATAAGTTAAAATTTAATAAGTAAAATTCTTCTTCTGAATAAAGAACTACTTATAACAAAGCAAAGATTGAAGATTTTAAATTCAATTAATAAAATAAAATAAACATATAGTCATCGTGAGAATCTGACTAACCTTCATAACTAGTTTTTCCTTAGATTTCCATTAAACCTTGCATAGCATAAACCACAAAGAGATTAAGACTGGTAGAACACCTGTTTGGAATCATAAGTAATTAAATAAATTCTTAATTAGATGCTACCAAACAGCAAAATATTAATATCATACATATTGTAATGCATTATTATTCAGAACCGAATGTTGAATGATGAACTTTCTACCAAGTCAACTTTCTACGTCTTTCTTGTCTTTCATATCATCAAGTTTAGGCTCGCAAAAACATCTGACCTTATTAGATTGAAATCAACTAGTTCTATTTATGGAGTAACGACCAATTTAAAAATCAACTTGCCAAGACTCTTGTCTATGGTTTTATCTTTAAGAGTGCTACCGGAACGATTGCTCTGGTATGAAAAATTTATACATACAAATTGATTGTGCGTTTCATATTTATTTCTAAGGCACGGGCTATTTGGTTTCATTGATAATTGTAAGGTTTATTTTAAAGGACTATGTTATACATTTTATATATACTTGCATGATAATACTATAAATGAGAAATTAACTTATTTTGATATATTTCACGAAAGACGAATTAACCTATTTAAATAAAACTTTGCCATAGATATAGCTCTAAGTTCCCGGAAGAGTGTAAACTACTTTATAACAAAACACTAACGACAACTGATTAAAGTAATTGGTCATTAATAAATTCTCATCTTATAGGATCATATAGCTGCAGCAATGAATTTAAAACCCCAAGAGTTTTCTAGAAAACATCTCTTGCACATTTCATTATAAACGATAATAGAATAAAACCAAAACTTAACTTGTTAACCTTTAAGCTTTAGCAATGAATAAATACATATAGACGTTCACGTAAACATCAAGCAATAAAAGGTAAACCATGAAATGAAGATGCAAGATGCACGATGCAAGATTCCCGTATTGTATTCATAAAAGAATACCAACCGATACAAAAAATGTCAATGAACCCGATGATAAATAGGTTTCCTGCTTGACTTTTGCTTGTTAAAAACAAAATAATCCCACAGTCTGCAAGTATCGCAGAGCTAATTATACATTTAATGTATAAAATTTCCGTTTTCTGTATATGGATGTACGCAGTCGTACCCTTGAACCGATCACCTGGCGGTTCAATGAAGACTCAACCGGTTTTAAAAATAATGTTGCTTCACTGTAAGCTAAAATTGAGTAAGGCTGAGGAAGACCGCTGTACTAAAGCCATTAAGATGTTTTTGTTTGCGGTGCAAATGATACATCACGATCATACACAAGAACTTGTAATAGTGTTCTTACAAATTTGTTGTTAATTGCCGGTAGGTTTTTAATAGCTTAAGGCTTGGCAAGCTTAAGCTTTCATTGGTACAGCAAGGAATTCTGTATTGGATAATCATAGGTCAACTCATACATATATTATCACCTCACAATATAAAAATATTTAGTGATAACTGTTTTTGATTTTAACACAATGATGTGTTAAAATCAAAAACAGACACGACAGAGTGACAAATGAATGATCATTTGCCATTTAAAAAACGGATGTAATCAATTAATTATACATCTATTATTTCCAACAAAAGACTCGGAAGTGACGAAAAAATCAGACATCTTAAATGAATGCATTGCTTATTTTATTAAAATTGTTATAAAAGAAGTTGAATTGAGATAGCAAATATTTGCAACTTTATTGACATACATTCAGCCTAATTAGATGGTAAAATATAATTTATCTCTTCTCTGTAGTCGTTATTAGAAAGTGCTGCAACATTAAAACATTAGAACAGACACTGCTTGTGTTACAACACGATCAGTGTCTGTTAAAACATTTATATCGAACGAATTAGCATCGAAAGGCTATACATAAATCTTGATTACACACGGCGACATTAAAGCTAACAGCGTGAAATAAACGTGGGAGCTACGAAATTAGAATACAACCCAGAGCAACGTAACTGTTATTGTCTAACGTCTTTTGTTTTCGTTTGCACGACCATCATTCGTGCATTAATTTTACATATACATATACATACAATATTCACGACTGTATCGTATCCATCCTAAAGGGGTATGCAAAGGGATGTTTCTCCTTTTATCTCGCCAGATAGCTGGCTAGCTAGAGCTAGGCTAGCTGCTTGAAGTCCTACTCGTAAACTAGCTGCCTTCTCGTCGCCTATTTTAAGTCCTATAGATTATCTACTCTGTAGGACGAAGACGTTAATAAACTAGCAAGCCTATTACCGTCTTCTGAGCATATTTCCATATTCAATCCTACATTCTCACGATCGGTCACAGACATAATTATGTACAAACTTATACTAATAGATCAACGATGTAATCATTCGAACGCTTGCCTACCTGGCTGTATACTTAGTAGACAATAATACTAACGCGACAAAGCCGATGCCAGTAGTGGTACTATACTAGACAATACAATGACTGGTCTTCAGTACAACACTTAAAAGCGCACTGTTATTAAATAACGTTAAATCATACATCAAACAACTATAGAATACCGTACATTATTTAAGTACAGCTCTTGCAATTAATTGTTGTTCATTCAAATAGCTCCACTTATCGAGAAGTGGTTTATTATACAGGAGCTCACAATTTACTCAAGTACGTAGTCCACTACTGACTGATTATCTTAAATGGTTTCTACCTACACATATTTTAGCTATAGAAACAGTACACTGTGCTATAGATAACATTCATCTTATTCTTGACATTGTAAGTATGACATAATAATGATAAAAATTGACCCTTTAAAAAAACATTCAATATTGAACTAACTAAAATATGAATACTTTTAAGTTATCTATAGAATATTGCAACTACTATATTACTTATGTATTCAAATTCGCTTTGATCATCAATCTTCATTAATATTCTGAGAACGACGCGGCTGTGTATGACGCACTTATAAATAAATATGTGACATACTCTATCAAGAATAAATGTGTAGGATTGAAGAAAAGCAACAATGTAAAAGTTTAGTTATAAACGTACTTAAATGATTTCGCCATTCTCTAATTATATTTAGTGGTCGGTAGTCATTGTTAACGTTATGGGGCCTTATCACCATCTCTTGAAGCATTATTAAAGCATGCGTCAAAACGACACAAACCTATACCTACATTCTATAATGTTCTGTCTTCAACTTGCATAATGCAATAAAATACTTTAAGAAAGGATGGTAAGGCCCCTAATATTTACTGTCCTAATTAATTTAATTTTTGGACCTATAAGACTACCTTGAGATATTCCACATTTATATTTCCTTCTAGTAGAAACCGTTTTGGATCTATTTTTAATTAAAAGCATGACACAATTATCTGTTAATTGTTTTATACTGAATATATTTCCATATAAAAAGTAATAATAGCTTTACCTGCTTTATTAATTAAAATTATCATTATTATTATTTTAAAATAGGCTATTCTTAAAGAACCAGTTTCTAATTTTATTTTATTCATAAGCAAGAAGTGATTCATCATTATGTCTGCATGAATAGGAATAGCGGATGTTATGAGTGATAGTATCATGACCTCATCTGATACTATGACATTTTCTAACTAGACGATTTTCGCGACTGCATTTGAGTGAAGTAAGTGTAACTCACTAAGGTAGGTAATTAACGTTCGCGTAACCTCGCATTGCATACATACATATATGATAATTCAGAAATTATTTCATCTTATCTTTTTGCGAGTATGTCACCATTTTGAGCTATGTTTCAATATTATCGTGTCACAAAATTTTAACGCTTGTTAACGAGTCAGCTCTTTCGTAGATATTTTTTTCTTTCCTTTTTTATGGCCTAGGTTGGCAAACGAGCAGCCGGATCGCCTGATGGTAAGCGATTACCGCCACACATGGACACCCGCAACCCCAAAGGAGTTACAAGTGCGTTGCCAGCCCTTTAAAAAGGAATGAAGGAGGGAAAGGACAAAGGAAAGGATAGGAAAAGGATCCGGGTAACTGGGCCTCCGGCTCTCTCACTCACCGATACGAAACGCAACAGTACGGGTACCGTTACTTCACGCCGGTATTCTGTGAGAGGTTGTACTACCCCGGTCGATCCGGCCCATTCATGCTGAAACCAGCGAGGATCTACTACCTTAGGTTCAAGCTGAACTTTTATATTAACAGATAAAGATACGGCATTTCGAGACTTGAGATTTTCGTATTGATAACTAGGCTGCATCACTTTATACAATGATGATCACAAAGAACTAATTTCAAGCTCAATATACACGCGTTTTATATATTCGAATGGGTCAGTCTAAAGGTTTACCACTAAGTTTTCCTGGTTTTTATCATCAATTTCCTTTAAACTCCCACATCTTGGCTGCAAGTTGCAACACTACCCGTGTTGGCAGTATTCGTGACATTGTTGATTGTCTTTAATGAACGTTAATTCCATACGCCACGTGGCCTATTTCGTTAATAAGGATGTTAGGGATAGTAGGGATATCTATACTGTTAGAGTTGTCCCGTGTGTTTGGATATACACTCTACAGCTTATTTGTCGATTTGATCCCTTCTTAATTCGTGACGCGATCATGCATGTTGTTCATCTATAGGTGTTTGATGTTTCGACCTGGTTGCACCTGCCGTGGTCACAAATTAAAGGCCTAAAGGTTAATAGTCGTTATGCATTATAGACAAATATATCATGTAACGCCAAAGGTTAAAAGTTGCATTGATTTAATATTTGTAATATCCGTTTTAGTGTGTAGATCAAATGGCTGATTTTTGGAACTAATATACAATATAGATACTTAGAAATATTCATGTTAAGTTAATAACACTCAATATACTGTAAATAAGTATGGTAAATGTATGTCTCTCAAGGTCCTTACAGGTCCTTACTTAGTCTTCTCAAAGATATTACGTCCTATGCGATTTGTTCGTATATTTAAAGTGAAGTGACTATTTCTCGTTTGTAAATTTGAAAGGACAAAGTATTCTTTCATCAGTTGAAGAATCAATAAAGCAAAATAAATGTTCATTCGATTACCAACTATGGAAATTAATTTTGATTAATATTGTTTAATAGCCGTAACAGCAGCTATAACCATATAACCTTGTGGGTTATAAATATTTATAATTAAATATGATCTCATATTACGTCGCGTAGTAAATGTGGGCGCCATGTGTGTAAAATTATTAAATTATCTATAAAAAAAGTAAACAACTTTTAACAACTGTTATCGTAACACGGTAATATTTCACGCCTGAAATATGACATTATTGCGCATTATTGAACATTTATATACCGATTACTGCGCCGGTGAAATAGTTATTATTATCTTAAGAAAAACTATCGTCAGGACAGTCAGTACGGTCCTCTTTTCATAAGTTCTTCACACGTCTTCAAATCTTTATAGATTAGAAGGATTCAAGAAACTCCTTATACAATAATACGTCTAAAATTAAAATAAACTAGTAAACTCTTACTAGTCGTCCAAAACACTAGATTTGCGACTACTGTTAGACTAGCGACTCGTTTTTCAGTTTGCAGATAACGAGCCTAAGAATTGACAGATTTTCTATAGGAAACATCATTAAGACACTTGTGCGGGTTATATGATTATCCGTCTGTAGCCAGTAACTCAGGCGTATAGTAATGTAAGTAGTGTTAGGGGCTATCTTCGAGAAAGCTATGGAGAATGCTCAGATAGGTTTCCTTCACCGTTATCGATAATTAACTATATAGGTATATAATACGCACATAATGTCGAAAATTCAGATCATGCCTGCATGCCTTGGTATTAAACTCGAGACCTGTTCGTGGCAGGTTTATGGTCTTCCACTACGCTATCCTAGCTCTATCAGTAGCTACAAATGATTTAATCTGTGCCCTTTTACTGTGGTCTTTCGTTCAACATATTTGGCAACAGTGCCTCTACAATGCGCTTCTGCGTTACATAATCCATGCACATCAAAGAATCCAAACTTTACAGTAACTGTTATAAAAAGGCGTTATATGATCGTTTGCATTCTTCATACACCGTCTTCAAAGAATCAATAGCAATACAACGGTAGACCTGTAAACATCAAAGCTATTGTGTTCGCTTCAAAATGACCAACAACTCGTATAATATTCCACTTACACACACTTTATGTGTATATGTGCGCGTACCTATGTGATGCAAGACAGTTTTGTTTACACTGTTACTTCACACGATGTAATCTTGAGACGAAATAAATCCAGTTTCGATTTGTTCATGCAACAGTAATGTATGTAATAATGTCAACGATAAGCCGACATATGCGAAAATACAACAGATAAATCTAGAACACGCTCGAATGCACTCTTTGTTCAGTTACATTAATAGATATTCAAATTGGGTCCCGACCCGTCCACCTAGACTTACGTACCACTAGACTTTACCACTGGTGGGTGGCGGAGGTAATTCACGATTACCCCTCCACCCACTATGCTAGTGTGAACTGAAGTTATCCATTAATTTATATTGATAAATTGAAAAAAAATATTTTGCTTTCTTATTAATTAAAATAACCGCTCCGGACATGTTCAACTGGTTGTACCACGGGGAAGTAAAGTTACCCATGGTTCAACTGTAGACACATTTTATTTCTGCTGTTTATGGTATGACCCGTATTACGACGGTGGAATTATGTCCAACTAGTTGTACCACAGGGATAGGTACCTAAAAAAAGTTAGGAAAAATTGTGTAAAACAAATGAACGTGTCTACAAAACAAATGAACGTAAGATTATATATGTAATATAATCTTACGATTAATATGTTACTCGGACGAGTTGACAGAGGTTTATTTCGCTAGTAATATGTAATAGAGGGACGAGCCTATTGCCATTTAATATAACGTATAGTCATTGTATTACTACATACATATGGCATATGGCAATAGACAAAAATAAAAGTGCTATAAAATGATCATTTTTACAAAATGAATTAATTAAATTTGTTCTTAGATTTGCTCTTCACAGCAAAAGTACAAGATCAAGATTAATGATTTTAACAAAAAGAAACTGACATCCTCGTTGGACATTACTCCGATCTAATAAAAAGAGATTGACTTTCTTGTAGCAAGATCGTTAAAATAGGAATAACGTCTATACAACTTTAATAAACGTATTTATAACTCGTTACTATTTCATAACTAAACCAATGAATTGATTTTGATAAAATTTGATAATCAGATTGCGTGAACTATAAAGAAATCTAAGTATGGCGTATGTTCCTTTAAAATCGCGTTTGAGGTAGATATTTATAGTTAGTTAGGACCGAATGTCCTATCTGTAATTAATCAAAGGTGCCTCACGTAGAATTAGCACTCAGTAATTATCCAAGTTGTCACTTGTCTTGATGGAATATTCTCGAACATTATCACCTACCTATAATTAAGTGTGACGCAGTTGCTTGCATGGTTTTGTTTACTTTTTCTGCAACTAAAATATAAACCCAATGTCAACCTGCTTTTTATCGTTATAATTACAATCTTTTCCTCTATGAATATAATTAATTTGCTTATGTTCAAGTTGTACATATATATTACCTTAAAAACCAAAATACGTAAGCGTCAAAATTTAAGAAATAAAACACCAAGTACCTTACAAAGAATTGCGCAGCAGAAAATAATATGACTTTATCAGATATGTATCTGCGTAATTAGAATGCATTTCTTACATAGTTAATTTGGATATTGATTTCGCCCGGTAGGTACGTAAGATTTTTATTTTATTTATGGTTGTATTTAAAAAAATACAACTTCAGCGAGGTACTATACAGATTCAAATGACGGACGCGAAGAGCACCCAGCTTCAGAACAACTATATTGCTAATTACAGTTTTTTTTATCCTGAACCCACTTGAACCATTTTAGCTATACCTAACTGTCCAATACATTTCGAATTTCCCATCTTTAATTTGCTAGACTAATCTTAAAATGAACAGTAAAATACTATGAATATAATAATAATTTATTATCAAAAAGCCAAATACAGTTTGTCCATCTCAATCACATACAAAAGCAACATTATGTACAACGCTATGTATATTAAGAGATAGAGTGAACGTCATGAATGCAACGCCATTATTACTACGTTGCTGGCCCTTCAACCAAAAAGGTATCTAAGATTCTTAGGCTTTTACCGCATACCTAACCATTATGGCATCGTATCATTTAAACAGTTATAATTTATTCATATAGTTATTGAATAGTCACGCATGACCTGTGGGGCCTTATAACAAAAAAGACTGCATGAGTCATTGCATGGTTGCTATGCTAATACCTGACTCTTGTCGCGTAGCTCTTGTGGTGGTCTCTCGTCTCTCCGGCATTTCGTCATCGTTACGTAGACCTTCAATTGCGCATGCGTGCATACCGTAAACTTCCCGCCATCTATCACTTTTCGTTTGTCTGTGGCTTTACTTTTTTATAACCTACAAACTGCCTTTGATTTCTACTGTCAAAAATTTGCGTTAACAGATAGATTTTAATAAGCCTCATGTATCCTAAGAATTTAATTAACATTGAATTTAACCTAAAATATACTTTAGTATATTTATTAATATTTCTTAGTAAAATTGATCGAAAATAAAAGTAATAAAAGCAGGTCATTCCATTTAGCAGCAAGCTATTGCAAGCAGCGCTAGCCTAGTGGGAAACCATTGAACACAACAAGGCGCGCATCTCTGAATTTTTGAAGTTATATGCGTATTAAATAATGAATTATCGCTTGCTTTAACGGTGAAGGAAACCTGCATGTCTGAGAGTTCTCCATAATGTTCTCGAAGTGAAGTCTGCCAACCCGCACTAGGCCTAATGGCCTAACCCTTCTCACATTGAGAGGAGGCCCGTGCCCAGCGGTGAGACAGTTTAATACGGGGCTGATATTATTATTCCATTTCGAATAACTTTTGAAATTGTGAATCGTTGGTAATAATACTTATGTCAGGCAAATTAACGCAGTTATGTTATATACGTATTTACCCGTACCTACCAAGGCTTGCAAAGGTAAATAGTAGGTAACTTGAACATATTATTTACCTATAACATACAACAAGTTATTAGAGTCAGCTGTATATTTACCAAGACTCGGTATTTAAATGTAATAAAAATAGTTATATATACTATATGACACACTTAAGGCACTATTTGCCTCATAGATTTAGAATACTTTCGCACTTTGATTTTTTGTTTAACCGATTAAGTGACAGCGGCACACCGGCGGCCAGACAAAATTTGTTTTCAATTAAGTCTGGTATTCCAACAATAGACAAGTTAATAGCAAAGATTTTGACAATCTTGTTATTACAATTTGCAAGTGGAACGACATTTTGCTTCTTCCCGTTTCATCAACAGTCTTACAACCTTTAGTGTAAAATAAAATAAGCAAGCTCACTTCTGGAATAATAATTTACTTGCTAACGATATTTAACTGATGAGGAAACAAATTCAGGGTCGTAAACATACATAATATATTAGATGCATTAGTCATTCAGAAATATAAAACAGTTATCGTTCTACAGTAAACACTAGTTAAAATCTTAAGTGAAGTGAAATTGCTAGTAGTTACAGCAATATTATGTATTCTCATAGGTATAGTATGATAATATCTTATACGTAAACACTTTTCAGCAACTATAGGTATTTATGTAGATACAAACAGAATGAATGTTATTGTTATTTTATAATTTGACTAGGTTTCTTTTATTACTAACATCCACTCGCAGCTTTGGTAAATGTATATTAAAGTTATAAAACTTGTTTTTATTTGGTTAAAATAATCTTCCATTATTATATATTTTAATTGTCTTTAATTCATTTAGTCATATATATATTGTTATTATTATAAAACAGGCTAAAAGTACCCACAGAAACTGTAAATTACTTAAAATAAAATACCAAAGCATAAAAATATTTTTCTCTAACCATTCGCAAAAGGCGCAGCTAGAACAGTCTACTTTCTAAAACAAATTGATTCTACTTTCAACAAATTGCGGCGGGGCCAGCTATGGGAACGATGCGCATGCGCTGACATTTGCAGCCGCAGCCGTGCCCTTCCTGCATCTTATCCAGTCGGGAGCACTTTCTCTTAACCGCAAACTGCCACAAATCATTTTACGTAACGTTAAATAGGTCAAACAAACTGTTCGTGATCAATATTTATGGCCCTGTTTCAGAACGTCCAAACAATCGTTGCCCAACAAATAATCGAGGTAAAAGTGCCTCTCCCTACCTCTCTAGGTATATACGATTTTAAAATACATATGTAAAGACAGAAGATACAGAGACATTGTAACATTGATCTGTGATCTCATAGATGAATGTATTGACTAATAGACAAGTATTTAGTTCATAAATAAGAAAAAAATATGCAGTTACTTGTATTTGTTTTCTAGTGTTTTAACTAAATAATGCAGTACGAACATATCGATACAGGCTATCTTATCGCATATGTATGAAAAAAATGAACCACCAACAGCCGAAAATAAACAATTATATCTAATTGGAATAAACTTATTGCCTTTAAACGTACACACAATTCAAACTCTACACATAAAACAAATATACTCTTTTATTAATACTAGTGTGTTTGTGAACTCATACACCTACAGTTTATCATTATATTTACAGCACTAAATTGTAATTTTTCCCTAGTTACATAATAGACATTTCCAGGATAGTCACCGCAAAACTTTTTATGTATTTCGATCTTTTTATTAGATCACTAACTGGTTATAGTATTATAATTCAGTTTTAGTTTCGCTATGAAAGAATGGGCTTACAGGCAAGGCCTTTTGTGTCTGCTCTATGATGTAATCGAAGTCTTTAACCTATGAATAGTCTTTGTAAGATTGCCTACTTTTCATTTTATAAGAAACGTGATTTTATTTTTAAACTCGGTAACAATGCAATTGATTTTTAAATGTTCTAAGTTTATTTTACTAACTTGATCTTATAATATAACTTTTTTAAGCGCCGATAGCCCAATAGATAAGGTATTGGACTTCGATCGTTAAGGTCGTTGGTTCGAATCCCACACATTGCACTAATGATGTAACAACACGCAACCATTCCAGATTAAGTGGCTAAATTGCTAGTGATCTATTTAAAAAAGGTTTTATCGCCATATTAAAAAAATATGACAATTGAATAAACTCTATTTTGTGAGAATATTTAAGTAAACACAACGCATTAATATACTGACTCATATAACTGACAAATAGTTGGCAACACTAATCTTAAGAATGTCTGACTATTAAGTAAACTTCAAAGAAGCACTTTAACTATTTAAAACCGAGCTGATGAAATATTATATGTAAATTAAAAATATTTCTTAAACACGTTTACTATTTAATGCACATTCTTTACGCTATTGCTTATAAAGTTGGGTAATAGAAAGCCATTGATAACTTGGTATAATTATTGCTTCCAAGTATGTGTGAGGCAATTTAATTAGTTATAATTTATAATATTGGAGTCGTTCAATGATCTTCTGTTGGAATGTAAACTTTTGTTGACCAAAGAAATCAACGAAAATAAGATTTGATCACACGATAGTATATTATTTCAAATTGTGTCACTATTGACTGAGTACAATTACTAAAATAGTACTAAAATATCGACTATCGATCAGCCATTGTCCACCGCAGATAATAATCAACAGTCTTCGCACGCCTCAATAACACAAGCACATTCCCTTGTGAAATTTTCTTGACAATATAATATGTTTATATTTTAAAGACTTATAATCCCTGTCTCGTAATGCAATTTACAAACAATAAATCAATGGACATTGAAACCGAGATTCAGGTTGTATGTGTTAATTGTGTTTTATTTAACAGAGATTTGGATTATTACTTTTGTAATTAACTTTTTACATTATCATTAGCGTAGCAACTGATATCATAACGTGTGTAGGTATAATATCGATACAATGTTGAAACAATATAAGAATTTAGGTTAGCCTTATCACTATTGTGTTATTTGAGCTCTTTAGACTGTTACTATACATATAATATTAACCGTGTATATATAAACTATCCTTCTGATGGGCATAGGTTTCTTCTCGGTGTAATGGTTAGACCATATTCCACCACGCTGGAGCAGTGCGAGTTAAAAGACTTCACATATCTTCGAGAAGATATGGAGAACTCTCAGACTTGCAGAATTTCTTACAAATTTTTCCTTCATCGTTAAAAGAAGCGATAATTATAGCTATTTAATATGAATACGCACATAACTTCGAAATGTCAGAGTTGCGCCCTTTGCGGTAGAACTGGAGACCTCTGCGTGCGTAGCAGTCTAATGGTCTCCCATTCAGCTATTATATATGTCATGGTATAACAATAATTACCTATGGTTTTTCTTTGGCTGGGAACGTGGAAATTGTGCCCTACCAACATGGCTTTTAAAGAGCCAAGACATGATTGAAAACGAGTCAAAGCTATACACTCTGTAACGCGCTGTCTCAATCTTGCGCATGCAATGACAACGCTTTAAAAGATTTCGGTAAGACTGCTGGGCTAAAATACCATAACCTCTCACCCACTTTTAGCCTACTTTTGTACTCACTGTCTCATAATAATGGACCGGGCAACGCTAATTACTGTACACAAACGAAGTGATACGTTTTAAACAATGTTTTTTTAAATTGATACTCAATTAACGTTTATCTTTACATTACAATAGTCCAAATTATAGAACCGCAGTAGACTCTTGTCGCTTGAATAGTATGTCAATGAACTCGAATTTAATTTAATACGTCCATGGCATGCGGTATCGCATGCTTTAGTCACAGTAGACTAGAAAAATAAACATTTCTTTCTTCTTTGAATAATAACATTCAACACAGTTATTAATTTCTATAAAGCTGACGTTCTAACTCTTTACTTACACCTTGCACCTCTCGTTAAAGGTGACATGTCAACAAGTAATTAATATGCAGCAGCAATTTCTCGAAATTGCTGTAGACCAATTATTATTAAGTAAACAACGTCAAAGTCTCGACAAGTGACAACATCTATGATTAAAATAGCTATAATTGATTATCTAACGACGTTAATGCGTGAAGTCGTGATCGTTATCTTAAACATTGTTTTAATAAATTCACATGTTTATGCAAAAATAACTTTTGACAACACTACGAAATGTAGCAATTGTACTAATTTCACAACGTTTCTTTGATTATAGCCCCGTACACTGATACGTGTATTGAGTAAAATATTTTGCAACTCATTTATGTAACAGTGGTAACATTTGGTATCTGGCTACAGATGAGTCTCAGCCTCTTGTACCGACCAATCTACTGAACAAATAGGGTTGCAATATCACTTACAAGTTATTCGTTCTGACCACAAACCGTTTAAACTGTGACTATGATGAACGCGTTCATTAAGAAATTCCTTCACTTTAATTTGTGGCCTCAGCGTGTTTAATGTTCGCTCAAAGTTTTGCAACACTTTCAAGAAACAGTCATATTTATGAACATTTCAAGACCTCTGCATAATAATGAAGGACAAACTAAGTGCCCATTTAACAAACGGTTATAAATATTATTGCAGTAGACTGTAAAAAGGAATCTTTTGGCTGTATTTTATGCATATTAAACATGAAAACAATCGAGCTGTGGCTGTTCAAAATCGACTATCAACCCTATCAGTAAAGAGATGTGGCTGACAATTATCTAACAATTTTATGCTACAAGTTCGACTAACCCAAAAATTTGCGATTTTTTACGTTCCTGTGAATTAGCATCGCGAATCGATTGCGATGTTGCCAATCTGAGCGTTGAATAAAAAATGGATGCACATCACAAAAATGATGATACTTCTTTATCATTTTGTGATGTGCATCCATTTTTATACAAGATTTTATTTATGCTGCGTCATTCTCTAAACATTAATAATATTCAATATACATATAATAGATACGTAAAGATAAGATTTTAAAACTATTTTTGATAATTTAATTATTTAATATGTATCGCGTCTATAAAAAGGCATTATAATGTCTATTTATAGACGTGACGTTGTACTTAATCTTTCATATATCTATAATTACTTATACCTAGAGATTAAGTTTTTATTCGTCATAATTTAAAATTATTGGATCATTCAGCAATCCAATAGACTAAGTTCGTTTTCTGCAATCGCTAAACTTCAATATTCAGCAAAATTCAAAATTCGTATCTAAATATCCTAATAGTTATAGTACCTATTCTGTATGTATTAATTAGTTTATGATGTTAAAATAAAAATGCTCGGTTGAACGGCGTCTAACAAGCGCGTAATGACTATCTACCTAGAAACTGTAAGGCCCAATCAATTTTATACGCACGAACTGACCACGAAGTGCTTGCTACTCTACCTGAAAATTGAACATTAGGTATCTACCTATAAAAGCATTTATACAAAGTAATTTTTACCAACAGGTAAGGCGGTTTCTCTTCTCATCGTTTGAATTCTAAAAGTTGTTCACTGTTGTTGTATATAGCGATAAGCTCAATTTTATTAGTCTTACTTGAATCCTATTCTATTATGAAGTACTTATGGATGTTATGATCTTTATACACACAAGCTTGGGTTTCCTTTGAATCTTTTATCTTATCCATAAATGAGTGATTTCTGTTCTTTGCTTAATTTTGCTTAATTGTGAGCTTTGTCATTAGAAAGTTGAACTACTTAGTATTCTGCATTATTATTCATGCTTATCTTGTTTGTCAGTTATCCTTAAACTCCCGTTAATTGGAGAACTAACAGTTATTAACAATATGCTAATGATGAAGACGTAATTTATTTATGTTAGTAAATACTAGTAACAGTGTCATTAGGAAGTCCATACCCAGATAACTTAATTGTTTAAGTTATCTGGGACATGTCGTTTGATGAGCTAAAGCACCCTGATCGTCAAATATACATATACATTTAAGCTAAGTTGCTTTTGCCTGCCGCTTCGCTCGTAAACAGTACCTCTTTTTGGATGAAAAGTACCCTATGTCCTTTTTTATACGCCTGACAACTTGTACGTGAAAAAATAAAATCCCATTCGACTTTATGAATGCCTTAGGCATTAGATTCACCTTGTGCTAGCTATAAGCAAAAATATTAAACAAAGAAAAAATAAAATATGTAATGCTAATTTTGTAGGTTCTAGCTTTCTATTAAAGATAAATAAAGAAGAATTAATTTAATATTATAATAGTAATAGCCACAATTATAAACTGTTCCATTCCTGGGCACGAGCTCAATGTGAGAAGGGTTAGACATAAATCCACCACATATCTTCGAAGACATTATAAAGAACTCCCAAAGTTCTCAGACGTTCGGGTTTCAGGTTCACGATATTTTTCTTCGCTCGATAATTTACTGTTTAATACGCACATATTCGAAATGATTATAGGTGCGTGCCTTGGGATCAAACTCCGTGGCAGTCCAACGGTCTCCAACTAGGACAAGGACTTAATAATATTTCGACGTCAAGAACAGAAAAGCAGCCCTATCTGCTTAAATTTTTTTCTGTTAATCATACTTATTATCTTATGGCGTTGAAACAGATATAAAAGTATTTAACACTTAGATAAGCAACGGTACAATTATGTCACAGAGACAAGTGAATGTCTTTGCACGTTGTCAACACTCACGACAGACGTCTCACATGAGCTGCATTCATGAAGTAACCTTTTCTAGTACTCACAGCGGTGATATTTGATACACTCTCATTTTGCTTTCGTTCCCATAGAAGTAATGCTTTCGAAAATTTCCCAATAGCAAGATAAGCTGACGAACTAATGTGACCATATGAAAACAAACGCTAGTAGTTGATAATTGAGATAAATTGCTCGTTGTGTCAACGCACCCAACTTCTCGTGTTGGTGACGTGAGCCGACACGGACGTTGGGTAACTGTTGTTTTAAGAATAATTCATGAGACAGACGATTCGTTTATCACACATTTGTTGTTACATCTGCATTTATAATGCAGAATTCTGACGGTTTATTTAAGGGACAAATTTGGTAACAAAATCCATTTCTAGAGAATAAGAACTAATCTAACGGCAACAAGATGTGGTTAGCCGTTAGAATATCCATTATCATAAAAGTGTCTTTTTTCCCTGTTCAATGTACGATGTAGCATTTCCTGATTACGACAATAAAAGCAAATATAATATAATTATTGCCTGTATTTGTAGGCCATATAAGTTTTTAACCTGCTATAATCCGAGTAGGTACTTGACATACCTACATACTTAACTTTTTCTAAAACTTTTTACCAATCTTCAATTGGCAATTCCAGTTTTATTCTTTATCGCCTTTTAACAAATTCAAAGGCGCAAGTCTAACTAAAATAGTAACCAATTATTAACAATAACTAGTTGCAATACACAATTTGATTAAGATTATACAAAGTATAAATTAAAGTCTGTATAAAAATTTATGATAGAATAATAATATAATAATATTCTATCACATACACACAACACCATCAACTAGACTAGTACTAGACAATGGATAAATATACATATATACGTTTTTTTTTATAAATACATTCATATTTTACATAGAACCATCCAGACCAAGACAAACATCTATGTTCATACACACAAATGTTTGACTTGTGCGGGAATCGAACCCGCGACCCCTGGCGTGGCAGTGTTAACCACTACGATTAGAAGAGATCTATTCCTACGTTAAAACTTAACAGACTTTGGAACCTAAAACCCACATTCGCTGTTCGAAGCCGCGACGCTTATTACTAATGAACGCGAGGTTAAAGATCAAAACTGCGCACGCGGATACTACATGCAAGACAACTAGTTGATTAACAAACAATTTACCAAGATGATAAGCAACTCAATATTTACCATACAAGTAGTATATCTATTCTACATACCAGTATCAATACATTCAACGTCTACATTTTGAATCACCATCTTGTTTTAGAACTATTAATTACAGTGTTTTGGTATGCACTTTCTATTTTCAACTCTTTATCGTTTGACAATGCAATCTCTACCTGACTTATAGTAACTAATGGCCCAGCAACGATGGCAATTGCAGACGTAAGAAGCGCGACTATTATTTTTCTATTCCCAAATTAGTTCATGTTATTATCAACACTTCAATATTGTTGAATGATCTGATCATAAAGATAACGCGATAGGAATAATACACCCGGATCTACGGTCAACTAACTAGAAAAATTAACGTTACCGTTTCAGTTTTTTTGATAGTTCGATTCGAATGTCTTTTTGAAAATCAATTTTCAATTACATCTGAATCGGTGTCTTGTGTCTCTACATTATTTATGTATATAATGTACTTGTAAATCGATAAGTTACTTGTAAGTAACAAGATATTAGTGTGTCGTGGGATTATGACCGATTGCGCAACGAAATGTTCTATTTATTCGATATGACAAGCGGTCGCGAAGTTTCGGTCTAGTTGTCGCATTGACTTGGCGACGACGACAGCAATGCGTCTAACAACGACGCGTGATGCACCCGCTACATCATCTGCTGTCATTTCTCTTTCATATAAAAAGCATTACATATTATATATCCACTTGAATATTAACAACGGGATTATTGTATTAGATGTCGTATTGATATCATTCAACATCACCCAGTTTCCCCCATAATTGCATCGTAAAGATTGAACGTAACTATTGTGATCGATGGCGATTATAATGACGTTAACATATATAAAGCAAGCGCAAGCATTGTGTACAGAAATCAAATACTTTCTAGCTCATCTTTAGGCATCAAGTATATTTCCATACCGATCCTAGTTGATTGGTTGCCGGTACACACCACACATCGCCTACTCGCGTACTTTCTCCACAAATTAGTTTGCCTTTTTGTTCAATTATGAATTACGTCGGTAGTACGACAACATTTGTTAATTTCTTCTTCTGAGCGAGTAATCGAAAGAAATGAGATTGAATTTAGATTGGGGCGGACGGGCGATGGTGCGCGGTAATTGCACTGTGGTGCGGCAGCCGCGGCGGCCTCGGCTCAGTACGTTCTGCGCCGTCGCCCCGGCCGCGTCTCTTAACACTTCGACCATCAAACAATACAATGTATTAACAAAACTATGGCCGCAAGCGCCGACACGTAACGAGCGCCTTCGTGAGTGACCTTACGTCAACAGTGGATGGAAAATGAGCGAGGAACAGGAACAGTGCGACTCGTTCAACTCGTGGGAGCTGAACGGCTTGAACTCCTTGGATCTGTGGGACTACACCGTCGAGCTGGAGTGCCTGCAAGGAACCGAAGGTTAGTTTTCGTTTCGCAAGGCTGTGTGAGTGGCACAGCGGCGGCAATGCCGTTGCCCTAGACGTTGCGCTCACGGAACAATTCGCAACGCACAAAATAAAGCTAAATAGAATTTGAAGCATGGAATTGTTTAAATAACGACTGTTACGATAGCGTTTACGGTACCGCTTTCTATAGATATTCTCCTTTCTAGTTAAGTTTTAGATTATCTTCTGCGATTAAAGTCATGGTTTATTTTCAAAAGGATATTTATTGTCACGAACAGAAAATGGAGAAAGTATATTGTTATTGCTGTAAGTATAAATACTGGATCGCTCATATAATTCACGGTGTAATGGTTTTTCCCATTAGGTCTGCAGTCTTGATTCGAAATTATACGTGTAACATACTTGTGATGTGCACTGATTGTAGAACTGGTTCAATCGCTTTGTTACATGCTTAAAACATCTACATCACTGATGATTTAACAGCTAAGAGCACGTACAAATTACAATAGTAACGGTTACAGAGAATCGTGCTGTCCGCGCCGCATGTAGGTACTTTAACTAATTACCTGTACAATGTTTTTAAATACTTCGTTAGAATACAACTTATACAGATTTTAAGACTCAACAGTTTAAAAACAATAAAAGTAAAGAGGTACATTTGGAAATAATATTATTTTATCAGATCTTCGTCAGCTAAATTACATGAAATCATTTACAATTTATCACTTTGTTTAAGTTGATAACTAAGTATGTTGATAAGTAGTTGATAATGTTTATGTCATCTACATTTAACTTTCACATCTGATTATAAATATAACTCAGCAATTTGTTATCATATCAATATCCAGCGGTAATTACACACTTGCGAATTTCATTACAGTGTTAACCAATTTTACTAAAATTATCTTATACGTTGTACCTAAATGCATGCTTAATGATAGCATGACTACATTTACATATTTATATACAAACTAAATAAAGTTTAATAAAATACTAATTAAATATTGTAATTTACATTTATGTTGCATTTTAGTATCTATTGTTATTCTTACGCTAGGTATTCTTCTTGACAAACTTGTCATCTAATTTTGAATAATTATTCACGATTAGGTATAATGACGCTTCACTTGGACAAGCAAAAACAAAATTACGACTTTATTCAATTCAATGTGAATATTTTTATTTAACGTTACGTTAACTTCGCAAATTGTGCGCAAAAAATAGATAATAGTTTATCAACAAGAACAGCACTCGACAAACGCTATTCAAATAAAAGTTATTCAAAATACAATAAAGATTCTAAATTATCATTTTAATAAGCAAAATAAAAAATGCAAAGGTATTTTATTTTAGAAATAAAAAAGTTAAACTACTGAGAATATAATAAACGCAACTAAAATACGACCAATCTGAAATGTGTTTAAAATTAATGAGCCAAAGCCAACCAGTTTTTATAGTAGTTTTAATCTTTAAGATGGATGTAGACTCAGAAATCTGAAACTAAAAATAACAGCAGTTCTCATTAGCATCAAGTAATTAGGCTAATTACATATGTTTTTATTTATCTTAAAGTAAGTAAATATTTACACATACGCTGAGATAGGTAGTTCACTTTGTTATTCGCTTTTATATTATTATTATATGTACCTACAATTTTAAGAAAAATAATACACTTTTATTTTTATTTGTTTTTATAATAATAATCTCGTACTTACCTACATATGTCCAATTTATATTATCTTTATCAACTTGGTTTTCAATTAACATATGTAAGGTAAAACATCATATTCGTCTTAAATCTTTATTTAATTAAAATAAAGATAATAAAACATCGGTCTAATTAGTAGAATCAAAAAAGCTAGCACTTTAGTACTGGCACACGGTCCAATGAAATTTCAAAGTAGAAAAATAAATTTAAAAGAAGATTATCCGAATATAACACCAATAATATTATAATCTGATGACACAGTGTTGTAGATTTTGTCTACCACTCTGTATGGAAGACCTTGCCGTAGCAATGGCAAGTCGTAATCTTTCATGCTTCATTATTACATAGGTACTTCATGCACACTCGCACGTCTGTTTTAAGTTAATAATTCATAGTTAGTAATAAAAAGAATCTTGAAATACTTGACTATCTAAGTTTGTCAACACTGCGCACTTGTGCGGTGAAACGTCATTTTATTCTGCAGATTTTTGTCCGCATAGCATGTTATATTGTCAACTAAGCCGTTATATAATCTTCGGCAATATTCTAGCATTCCCTTAAGCCTAAACACGGCATTCTTCAGGGACACACGCAACGCGGTATTTAGATCGATTGCAGAAGCACAGATAGTTGATAGACCTTAAGTATTGTTCGTGACAGCAAGGTATTCCGAAGAACTTATAAACAATGTTCAAGTTTATATTCCTTTTTCATACGAAAAAATATAAGATTTATAGCTTTAGAATAGGCCTTTCCGATTAGGACAAAGTGGCATTGAATAATTGTCATGAATTTCTTGGTAGCACTGGTAATCGTGCTCGGTAAAAAACTATTAATTTTACTACTATTATAATATATAAACATAACACAGAATGTAGGGGTGATACATATCTATCAAATACTGATATCGCATTATCTATCTAACACTAGAGAGTTTAGGAAGAGTTTTTCTCAAATTCATACTATATTTATATAAAAGATAATTAAAACTGAATGCTTGTTACATTTTGACAGTTAAACTGCTGAACCGATTTTGATGTACAGCGATGTTGACGAAATTTCTATAGAATTGCTAAAATCTATAACCTGAGGAAGCTATCAAAAAGATATTGCTTTAAGCTACAGTGAAGTTGTGTATAACAGTAAAAGTATTAGAATAAATTGTACATAAAGAAATGTCACTAGAAATGCAAATGTATTTTACTTAAAAAATAATGTAGTAAGTAATTTCGTGTATAAATAAATTGCAGCGTCTGTTCTGCAATATGTTTAGTAACGTAAATAAAACAATGCTCACACATATGTATGTATGATTGCATACACAACTGCGCAAAACTATACGCTTGACATCAACTCATTGTTATTCCTCGTACAATCCAATGTTTTCGTAATCTGACAATAAACAGTAAACTAATAACTTTTGCAACGGTTTAGCTCTAACAAATTTATTAGGTATGTTTCGATAGGTATGTCACGTCATTGTTTAGGTAGTATGAATAAATTAATGTCTTACAACCTTTAAACATCTCATGAGAGTGCTGTTGTCAAGACGGAAAAAGCCGTCAATCAACTTCTTTGATACAATACAAAAAAAGGCTTTTCAAACAAGCACACTATGGCATCATACTCGAAATCTCACAGGACCTTTGAAGGTCCTTGGCTATGGCATAAGGGAATGCATGCTAAAAGAAAAATTGAGTAGGAACTAAGCTGACTCGAAAATCCCCAGAACTTCAAAGTTCTTTGCTTTTTACTGTTTAAATAGTTAATTTTATAAATAAATACTATGCTTATGAACGAAATCGTTTAAACTTGGCGGAGCGGCGGACGTAAATTTATGATTATAAAATTTACAACATGGTGGCGTAACCGAAAAGCCCACGCATCCAGGGATATAGTTTGGAGATTTTTTTAATTGAGATGTTTGTTTTAATCATTCATATATGTTTTAATCTATCGAGGGTAACAATTTGCGCATGTTAAGTGGTTTCACTGTTTCTTTTTTTAACGTGATACGTCTTGCTGTCAAATGAAACAAAGCCGTAAGTACGACAATACTGCACATCAACTGATTAAACCAGCGAAGTACCTGCTGATAAAGCACAATGTATCCATTAAGCTTAAGGCTTGGACTTGCAATCAAGGGGTGGTGGTTTCGACCATTTTACTACCAACATTAATCCATTGTTAACAAAAGCATTTAGCTTAGCTAGAATAGATATCAAGAGTTAATAATTTCCAACGCAAATTGCTAATCATTTATAAAAAAAGAATGAAAAGGATTATCGATAATAGTGGATAATGCGTCGGAAATCTTTTATTGATAGCACGATAAAGTCGTATATTACTGCATCTATTTAAATAATAATGTCATAATTTGGTATTAATAGCTACGTGTTGAATTTATTGTAGTCCATACAAATACAGTAAGTAAATAAACTCAAGATAGGTAAATTGGCAGACGATAATTGTTAAGATCAAAAATCTGCTGCGCATTTACATTTCATTACAAACAAAATATCTTAGCATTTATAAGTAGGTAGGTACTTACTGCAAATACTAATTCCGTTCAAAAAAGCACATACATGAACAGACACTAAAGCATTTTGACAACTACTACTGTGATAATAAGTTAAGTATAAATAAGTTGTTAACTTTGGCATAAAAGGAGATGATAGTTGACTATTTTACATGTTGCATAATAAACCTAACGTACAATGTATTATACACATCTTAAAATTCAACGACATTTAGGTATTGACAGTTTGCGTAATAAAATTAATCTATATTGACATCTATTATTTTTTATGCTCACGTCGTAAAACAAAGTATCAAATACCAACCAAATATCAACTCGTATGTGAATTATATTTCTCAATTCACACAGTTTCTTAACTTCCAAATTTCAAAGAGCTCTTAACATCCGTAATACGGAGTTGCTTAAAAGTCGTAAGTCAGAGGAGTCAGAGGTCGTTCATTGTATGCGTGAGTCATTGCCATGCATCTGTCACATTGCCTCGATAATAATACTGGCACTTTAGTTTATTGGTAGTGTCACACAATGGAAACAATTGAAGACTTCTTGTATCATTTTGCTCATAAATTACTAAGATACCATGTTTTATAAGGCCGATTACAATGTTTACGTGATCTCAAGAAAAAAACATTGTGTCAGAATTCTATATTTAAATTTAAATTACTCGCATAATAGCACCGTAGCTATTGTTATAGTGTTGCGAATACGTCCAGTTATAATTTTCTCTTTCGACGATCAAATCATCATCAAATCAGTGCGCTGATCTGAATATCATCGTGCGAGAAAGTTTCGCATTATATTATAGCAGATTACATTCTTCGCAAAAAGTCGATGACCAAGAGAGAGCCATGTATTGTTTCCATAATTCAGATAGTGCAGTGAAATTACAGTCTAATCGAGGAGTCGATTATTTAATTATAAGGAAAGCGCAGTATACGTCTGGTATGTTATTGCGTTGCCGATGCCATTTTTGGTTTTGCGTTTGGCGATTGTAGTTCTGTTTGTGATAATTTTTATATTTTATGATTACTGTTTGTATGTTTTCCCACTCGAAATATAGTTAAACAATTAACTTCTTGATTAAAATATCATGTTTAATAAGACAGTGCATATAAATGTAATTATGTGTAGAGGCCATATTTACCTACTGTTAACAAACGCATGGTGGTAACGTATGTAAAGTGGATCGACTCCAGCCAGGTGAAACAACGATCCTCGTTGTAGGTGGTCGGAGCAGACTGTATGGTGTACAAAATGATGGAACCGGTTTTGTCCTGCCATTTTGGAGAAGCCCAGCAGTGGATCTCAACATGGTAATTCATTGATTAAAGCCGGTGGTACCGAGTTATTTCGTCTCACTCCGGTAAAACTGGCTTTATTTTACTGATCATAACTTGTAAAGTTCTTAAAGTACATTTAGTCTGCTAATCTGCACATATCTGCATTTGATCAGCGTGTTACCAATGTAATACCAAAACGCTGATCATATGCGCATAGGTACTTATAACACAAAGGTGATTCTTAAGACAAATATACATTAATTCCCTGTATATCTACGAAGGTATATAATGCACATATTTTCATATGTTTTCAAAGCCCACCTAAAAGAAGCGATTATTACTTTCTACTCAAAAACTAATAAAACATTGCGTGACGTAAGAATAGTAACCAGTCCCGCAGGATCACAAATTGATGCCACGTGACTAATGATACAATTAACAAGACAATGTGACAAGTATATTATAAAAACTAGACAAATTAATAGCAGAGCTTAAAGTTAAAATATCGCCGCTAATAGTCAGGTAAACTGACTTGCAACTTGACCGGTTTGAATAAAATACTGGTTCCGATGGCGTTGTTAAAAGAATAAAAACTGCTTTTGAACAAAACCCTATCCCCTGTGTTACGTTACACATCGATACACTGTTACTCTAATCTCGGTTAGTTTTGACGTTCATTGGAGCATATCTAATGGCTTCCATGTTTTTTTATTTTTTAATAGACTGTGCGTGCTTTATGAGATTTAAGCTGGTTTGTAACGCAATTAAGGTATCATAATACACACGTCACAGCGCAAGTAAAGTCGAGTTACTTGGAGTTTGAACGGTCGAAGAACGGGTTTGCGTACTGAGAGATCCGCTTTTTGTTAAAAGAAAAAACCGTCCGTGAATAATATATGTATTACATCTTTTTAATTTCGTCTACGTCATATCCGAGTGCTTCCAATTAAAAATGAATATTAGTTAGCCGTTTGTAGTATGTCTTTTCTACCATGAAACATGAAATAATTATTTCAAATAAAATAGCTAACATTATTTGGAGCGAAGAATATTTCCTAGCTAACGTCAAAGCTTATCTTTGTTTTAAAAACTTGTTGCAGTACTTAGTTATTAATTACTCTTGATGCAACGATTCTAAACAATGGATGTAACCGTGGAAATTATACACACTTAAAGGGTAGTAGTTATTAACAGCGTGCGAGCCTTTAAGTCTTGCGTCTAAACTATATATGAACGAACACACGTGCCATTTAGACAACAGTGTTCGAGGTCGTAATAACTACATAAATGGCGCAATGGTTTAAGTTATTTCGTTACTAACATACTGTGTGTAGTAAATTCCACACCACTGTACAGAAATTTGTGTGTACGATTGACAGTTATTTTGTGTTTGTATCTGTAGACTGTAATTATGTACATCAAACTCACACGCAACTTCACGCAAGTGTGTCTTACAAAATGTATACCTACCACCATTTTTACTAAGTACCATATTTACTTTATGGGTAGTATTTAACTGTTCCTCAATTTTTTGCCTTTGTTCCACCAAAAGTTCAAATTGCACAGCAAAATATGCTTACCAAAAATACTAATTGCACAGCAAAATATATATTTAAAGAGATCAAACTAAGTTGACGGAGCTCCGCTTCGCTGGGCTCCTATTTTTGGGTGGGTTTAAGATGGAACTAACATAACCTAACCCTTCCGAAACGGAATGCAGTGATTTGAGGCGTATAGATGCTCGTTATGATATATTTTAGTAAGCATATTTTGCTGTGCAATTCGTATTTTTGATGGTCATTATATTTAATCCCTTTACTTGTTTTTTTTCACCTACTGTTTGCAAGTGGATGTATCAAAGTCCTCTTTCAATTTACGGCTCCATCCAACATTTAATTCTACTACTTTTGTAAAGTAACGTGTCATATAAACACTTGCATTTCGAAATATATATTTTCATCGTCAACTCACGAGTAAAATAAAAGTTATATTATCTATGATTAGTGCCACACGTATAAAAATACATTGTCACCTTAAACATACCTACCTGTAACTTTAATACTCATAAAATATACCGTACTGCGATGCGATGGCAGACAGCCACTTTTTGGAGCATCAATCAAAGCATCGAGTAAAAGCTTATCGATCATAAAGCACAATTCCTCAATCCATCAACTTTCATCTACGTGCACACTGCGTACATACACTGACCTGGATTTTTACTAATATTTTAACAGTGCTCTCCAAGCAAAGTTATAATATAAAACCTTTACGGACGAATCGATATAGATGTCGTACGACGGTTCTTTTGCTCTAATACTGTTGACAATAGTAATTATAACCGAGCGATGTATTGCAACGCGTGTAAGGTGCTGGCAGGTGTTCGCCCGTGTTCAGTTTCTACGCCTGACAGCTGTCGCAACTTGCAAGGCAGCCGCCAGTTGCGATGGTGTTTTGATAGGCTAATAGCTTTGCTCAGCTTGCTATCTTATCTTCATACAGGTTTTGACTTATACTTTTGTATCGCAACATACATATATTTGATATGGACATAATTTTGTTTCTAATGTAGAGTATGAGTAAGCATTTTCTCGTAGCCTTAGTTTGTGTAAGAAAAGTAAACGTGACATCAAACTTCAAAATCAAACGTTATGTTCAACTTTAACTTTTCTCGGTGTCAATTGGCTCTATCGAATTGGTACCGATTATTCTGCGGACGTCAGAATGCGAAGAGAAAAATAAAAACCTCATGATATAAAATATGATAGGTGATCAGTAAATTACCATTGACCAGCGTAATTACAGCGATGGCCTACAACAATAACAAAAGTAATATTAGTAAACGAAACGTTACGTTCAAAATATAGAAAATATTATATATAAAGATTTTTGTTAGACAGTAATTCTCTATTGTTATGTACCAATAAATCTCATACACGATCATCATTGTCATTTGAAATTAGAACAGTCATGCTTTGATATTAAAATGTACCATAAATCAAGTTTTAAATGGTTCTCTTTTTTAATTTCAGATTTGCAGTTGGCAGCGGAACTCGGCAAAACTCTTTTAGAGAGGAACAAGGAACTTGAAACAGCTCTTCGTCAACATCAAAATGTCATCGAAGATCAGACACAGGAAATCGAGGTAAGGTCTACCAGTTACAACTTTTAGTAAAAAACGTTTACACAATATTTTCAAGGTTAAAAACAAACGTAATGACTGTTATGGTTCTGTTATTAGCTATAATTTACGGCAAATGTTGGAGTTACTCTGACTGGTTTAATAATTATCTATGCTGAATCATAGTAGACGGCGATTGTTATAAATTTAGAATGCCTATCGATATCTCTTTGAGAAACAGAGATCTTGACGGCAGTCACCACGTAGAAATACTGATATTCAACTAAAACTGTTGTACAAATTAACAAGTGCAGACTTGATTATAGCTCAGCGGTACCTGACTGAGACTGGCGTTTGTAAAGTCTGGGATTCCGATAACCAGATCTGGTAAAGTTTTATTGGGTTTACATTAGTCTGTTATTGGCTCGCCTCATTACGTGACCTGAACAAATAAATAACTAAATGTGACTGATACTATACCCCCCCTGCACACTTTCTCGGGCCTCGGGCTGTAAACATATCTGAAAGCCTAATTAAACAAGAAAGACAAACCCTTAATACAATTGGAAATATCAAGGCTGGGAATGAAAACTAGGTGGTGCTCGTATGACGTAAAATATTTTTGGAGTTTCTACCTACTATAAAAATCTAAATCATATCAAAAATAGCATTAATCATCTCACTAAGAGTATAATTTTAGATCTTTAATGTATTTATTTCAGTACTTAACAAAACAAACGGTCGCACTGCGTGAGGTCAATGACTCCAGGCTGAGGATCTACGAGCAACTTGAAGTGAGCATTCAAGACTTGGAGCGCGCCAACCATCGGCTAGCTGTCGACCATGGCGCCGACAAGAAACACATTAAGACGTGAGTGTATCATCGGAAATTACTCTATAATTCCATTTAAATTACGTTTAATATCTGTATCATTTCCGATTGAGTCCAGCTATCGAATTAATGAACATGTTTGTGGTATTATAGTTATTTAATGGCACAGGTTTTGATTCGTTCTTCCTGTCAGTATTGAGGTTCTAAATCTAGCCAATATATTGAAAGTTGTATCGAGTCTAAATTTGATTGAGTAGATTTGATATATTACAATAAATTAGGACTGCAATCTTTTGTACACTAGCAACCGAATAAACTTAAAAGGTCATACCCGGTTATGCTTATTTACGAAGTACCATTATAAATAATTAAATTAATAATATTTTGCACGACCATACAGTTAGTATAACAGCGAAAAAGAGTGTTTAAAATAATGTTGAAGCTTATGTTGTTAAATATTGTTCTGTTTTCTAAACAGCTTACCTTATAAAAAAGAGAGACGGCGTTTGCGTAAATAACAATTTAAGTAGTACCTGTAAACAAGAACAGAATGGCATGTTTATTAGGACGTAGCTATATCCGTTTGTCCATGAATGCACTAATCTTAACTTTCGTTTTCCACTGAAGCTCGCCAATATGGACATTCGCTTTTAAAATAAATAAATTAATGATTCAAATAAAGTTTGTGTATCCACAGTCAAATACTTCACGTTCATTATTAAACAATAAATGAATGGTCTCGGCGAATCTCTCATCTCATATCATATTTGCTTCATTTCAGTCTGTGCGCCAACATTGAAACACTCGAAAGCAAGTGCGAGGAACTTCAAAAGACTGTCGACGACTTGAACGCTCAACTGGAAATATCCAGGCGAAGAGCCGAACGTAAACCAGAAGTTGAAAAACCAAAAGAGAAAGAGAAGGTCGTTGAACCAACTCTTAGCGTCAAAAAGCCTGATGTAAGCAGTACGCCGATAAAGACGGTAGCACCTCTCCCAGAACTGACTAAAGAGGACGAGGATTTACTTAGGCTAAGCGATGAACTCAGAGAGAACAAAGTGGCGTTTGCACAAGAACACAGGAGAGTCACAGAGCTTGAAGAACAACTGGCTTCAATGGTCCAAGAGAACAACAGACTACAGGAACAGTTCAGGAATTGGCATCAAAGGGAAGATGAACCTAAGTCGATGCATGAAGAGTTCTCTATTCTTGAAGAAGTCAGGTAAGTAAGATATTAAATGCGCTTTTCCCTACTTAAGGTGCGAACCATTACTCATTATATTTTCATGTTACAGACAAGGACAGCTCTGTATAAGATGCCTCAGAGGCGTCGAACGCGGAGACGATATGTCGTCGATGCTAGATGGAGACGACGACGACAGAAGTGCTATCAGTTCTCTGATACTACCACCCTCTGGCCAAGATAGCCCTAGAGAAGATCTCGTCACCAACAAACTTATCAAATTCGACGTAAGTTTCTTCCACACAAAACTATGCATGTTTCTCTTAATTCTGTTATAGCTTACTTTTCTTTTGTGTAGAAATCTTTTTTTTTTATTAACATTGTGTACAATTAATTTTCCATTTATTTCTTGTATAACAACATTAACTCACAGTTCTGTTATACGCAAATCAACTAACAACATTAACACATGCTAAACTAATCATTGTGTAGTACGATGTGAAATTGAAGGTTTATTTTATATACTTCCCGACTCGACTGGCTATCATGTACATACGGACCACGTACTACTTTCACACTTTACCATTGGAGATCATCGTGTTGGATAAATTAAACATGGCTACGGATATCACCAACAGAAATCTCATATGAATTTCGCTCGTTTCTAGGCGACAAAGCTTTTCCAACTGCCCCTGATGTTGTTGATCACGCTTTGCATATGCATTATGAAGCGCATTTGCAGTAGTTTTCTTTGGATATATCGTATGTAGTCGAAGGTACGTCCATTACCGACACGTTATTATACTAAACGCGAATAGTGCACGCTGAACGACTCAAAGGTGAAGGTGATCGGATATTTGTGTGATAGTTGGTAACAATCACCCGGTAACATAGCCATGTTCTGTATTATTATTGTACGTATGTTATTATATTTTCATACGATTAAGCATGGGTATGGGATATTAATACTAATATTCACAAATAAACTACTATATGTATTTTTATTGGTAATTGAATGCATTTGTGTTTGATATTATCTAACATGCAGAGCGGTGTCAATAATTAATTGGTATATCGGTAAAAGCATGTGACTAATTGGTGTATTTTGACTAATCAATATTCAATGAGCATTTTCGAAATGTACCTACTATTTTTATCCAAAGATCATTTCACTATTAAAAAAGATCATCTTGTTTTTCTTGACCCTAACTTGGACTTTTTAATAAAACTTCATACAAAGTAATTATCTGTCACTGAAATAACCAGCAAGCATTACACTGTGTTAATCTTTCATCGCCCGTCTGAAATTGAATTCGCACTAAGGTCATTAAATCACGAATAATCTGTTTCACTTTCAGAATGCGAAGGAGAAACTGCTACAGGGTATCTGGGCAAACAAAGAAGATGGCCACGACAACCCCTACAGAGAATTGGTACAGAAGTATGAAGCTCTTCTGGAAGTGCAGCTGTCACAGGTCAAGAATATAAGGAAGAGTAAGGTCACTTTACCCAATGTGAATCCTTCTGGACCTCTGTCTCTCCAGGATGAACTACAGACGTCTGGAGACTACAGTCAGTTCAGTGTAAAGGACACAGATGAGGAAAGTGGCCATGGCGAGGAGGCACAGAAAGGAATCAGCCAACCGAAGAAAGTAGAGACAAGCTCGCGAAAGAAGATTATTCAAACGCCGGACTTTTCCGAAGCGGAGACATCTAGCTCTGGCTTCTCGGATGAAACCAGCAACAAAGCGACACAAACTGAACGTGAGCGACCTGGTTCCTTCCTGTGCACTATTGCTGATGGAGAAGACTACCGTTTCAGCATCTACGATGACGTCAGCCCAATGGACAGTCGATTCCGTAACAGACCAGAGTACCGGGAACTGTTCAAAGAAATTTTCACAATCCTTAAGAAGGCGGCGGAAAATAAGGATGACGGTGAACAATTACCGCTTCTCGATGACACTACTGCAGGCAAAGTACCACCTGTAACCCCTGCGAATGAGGAGCTCCCTGGCAATTTTACCGATGATACTCAGAGCGTATTGTCGTCTGTCATGTCTGAACAATCGATTCCAGTGTCCGATATCACAGTACCAGAAACAGCAACATTAAAAGAAAAAGAAAAACCTCTGCCAGAAGCTACCAAAAAAGAGGAAAAGAGTAACAACAAGGAAAACAAACCAGTGGCAGAAAGCACCACGGAGAAGCCGAAGGCGAGCCAACCTAAGGAGAGAGAACAAAGGGAGAAAGAGAAGGAAGAAAAGGAGAAGGAGAAAGAAAAGGAAAAAGAGAAGGAACGCGTGCTTACACCGTTGGTGCGTCAGCCACTGGAGTACATAGCAGCCACTAGAAAGAAGTCCAGACATCGCAATCGCAAACACAGCCAAGATCGCCAGGGCGCAGACTCCCCTGTTTTCCCGTCGCCGCCCAAGATTACTTACCAGAAATCATCAAACAAAAAGAGGAGGGACTACAGACCTATCGAAGCGAGTCCTCTCGTGAGAGCATCAGAGACCGAATGGAACGGTTCTACACTACAATTCTACAACAGAAATTTGAACTCGCCGACTCCTAGCTCAAGCGGCCGAACGGGTAAAATCTATCAAGGATATAACTCTGAGACCGACTCGTGGGATATCAAACAGAGCACTGCGTCACAGGAGATTCACAAACTAAGGAAACTAGAGCTTTCCTACGCAGAAGTATTAAGGAACGCCGATAAAACTAAAACCAGGCGCAAAAAGCACCAGTAAATACGTATGCGTTTTTAATTCGTCGACCCCTCTTACTCTTCATAGTAAGAGTCGAGTGATCCAATAGCCATTTGTCTTTGCCAACTGGACATAAGTAAATTAGTTTAGTATTTGTGATCTGGTAGCGTAACTTTTAAATTTTTACCTATATATTCACGATCATAAATTGCCATAATAAACCGGTATAGTTATTATATACCAGTATATTTATGTATGTATACTGTCAATAGTCCTAAAATACAATTTTAATTTATTGAACTTTCACAATAATGTATCCTTCCCTCCGATGTCACAAACAACAACGTATTTCCTTATGAAATATACTTGCATTTAAAACCAGAGCACCTATGTCTCAAGATAGTCGAGAACTGCCTGATATTGAGTTCAATTTGACATTTTCCACTGAATAATTTAATTTTCTTCCTATTTTAGTCATTATTTTAATTGTATATTATGTATCTGATCTTTGATTTGTAAATATGCATTTTTAAGTTAATTATATTTTTTTAATTGCCATTGATATTTTCGAATATTTCGAACAATGTGTTTATGTATGCTGAAGGTATTTAATGGAGACAAAGTGAGAGAGAGGTTGAAGGTATAAATAAAAAATTGCATTGATATTAAACGGTCTTTAATTTCGACGTCCTTGGCGAGCTATGATACACTTACACCTGCAAGAACGATGGTATAAAGAATATTCTATGCATATAGTAATTTTACGTCAACTAAAGTAAAACAATTAGTTTTTGTTAATGTAACATAGAGTTGTGGTCATATTTTAGGGTTATAAATTAATGCTGAAATATGTAGCATTTTGAAGTACAAATATATTATTCGATGACGATTGACGATCGCAAAAATAATACTTACATAATAGAAATATCATTATTTAGCTTATTAATATTTTAACTCTTACGTTAAACTACAAACTCAAACATGATATTATTGGGTTATTAAGTACTAGTAACTACATACATTGCTGGAATGACACGTTTGAGTGCAATATTAATTGTTAATATGTCAATAATTTTACACTTAAACATGTTCTCTGCAATAATCGCCTAAAGTAGTAAGAGAGCATTACGAGACAAATACGATCCTAAAATATGACCACACCTTATTGCCACACTCTATGTCATTACAAAACATATGTACAGTTACGTGCATACAGCAACTTCCGATCCGAAAGGGATCAAGTCTGTTCAATACTAATTTTTTAATTCGACTGACTGACACATAGGTACTAAGAAAGAAAGAAAAATGTTTTATTTACTAAGTACTTGTATTAGCAATATCTTCTTGAAATATATACGCAGTCAAAACTAGAATTCAATTAGACTATTATCTCAGTTCATAGTCAATGTATCATGTTTAGGGACGATACAATAATTCTGAAATAAAAAATATCAAATCGTATGAAAACAAACGGACTCGTTGATAGCCGTTTGACAACTGAGCAATCTTGAATTTAATGAATTACAGCTTTGCCTCGAGGAGCTATAGAAACTGTACTTACAGCAAGAACAGTACATAAGGTTATTTGGTTGCAATCTACTCTAAGGCAGATGCACTTCCTCTATTGGGCTATTCAGGGCTTAAGCGGGGAATATGTTACTATCTTTCAAATAAACATAAATATTACAAAGTACAATGCAATAACTGATGTAGAACCCGCTTCGAAATATAAATAATCATGACCAACATGAACATGAATAATCATGACCAACATGTGCGAAGTAAACAAGGCCTACTGCCTTGTGCACTTCGAACTTTAGGTGCGACGCTAAACGTATGTATATTTATTGGTGTACCTACATTGACCGGTCTACTACGTGGTTGGCTACCGATCCACACGGAATGTACGCATGCTGACAACTCACGTAATTAAAATACCTGCCATAAAACACTACGGTAAACAACACGTGACAATTCACTACCTACTAAGCTACAACATCAGTGACTAAGCTTTGAGACGGTAAGAGTAAAAAGAGTTTACGACTCTTCACAAGTTTGAAAAGCACTTCACAAAATTCAACATATTTGATTGTTGCCATGTTTTTACATTCAATTTTATTAGTTCATTGACGTTACCGCTAAAGGCGCTTTCAGAAAATGCTTGGTAAGAAATGCAGACGATCAAGTGTCGAATTGCGTCAAAAGCTATGACATTCGTGGTATACATAGGCCTTGAATTAATATCTCCTTTTGGAAGGTTCTTCTTCTAAATTTTTAAAATTATACAGGTGCAAAGCGCAGCAGTTGCGTGTGACTTTGAACTTTATTAATAGAGATAAGATCCATAAGTAGCGCCAATGCTGGATCTTCCATCATTACGGATTAAAACCATGCGACATCAAAGCATGGTGAACCCTTGTTTTTGTTTCTTAAAGACAACTCCCGCACTAGGAATACCTAATTCCTGTGTCGCAGGAGACTTTACAAATATTCAAACAATAGACACAAAGAACAGTTCTGTTCCACCTGAAAATTTTCTCTTTCAACACAGTACGGCGTAAGATGCATAATCACTGAAAGTGTACGGTGTGTACGCTTTTAATGACCGCATAGATAGCGCAGCGACCAAGCCATCGCCGCAGCTGTCACCACGGCGTAAGCGAGGGCTCGAATCCAGATAACATACATAAAACATGGAAGTATTCTTACTGCTAAAAATGGTACCACGGAATCTCTACTAAAGTAATATCTATATATTTATAATGCAAACGACCACAAGCTACGATAACTGTTTACCATTAGACTGCTTGCGTCCTACCTTCCTAGATACCCGAGTTTAAGCGTTGATTTCACTGTAGACAACCTGAATAAGTCGAGAGTACATAGACGTGACGGTATACTGGGACGGTGTACCGAAAACTTTAGCAAGACGTCTTTCTATAGGTACTTGATCTTGACGCAAACTTCTATTAATAAAAAAACCGCAAGATTAAGATTTTATATTGATTAATATTATTCCGCGGTACGCAATGGCTGCTAGCAATCCACCACAACGCACCGCTAGTGCGGGCGCCGTAGTGGTCACAGGTCGCGCGTCGCGTGTATGTCTACTTGCCACGCCGACTAGAGGACGAATTCGCCGGCGCTCGTCTTATAATTGACTATAACAATCTTATTTTAAATATAAACTAATTACAATAACAAACGCGCTGTCATTAGAATGTCTCGTAATTACGTATTTAGGTACATCGTATTTAGATTTACCATAACTGGGTTAATAGTGTAGGTAGTAGACACCCAACAATGATATCAGAATGTATTTGATCAGAAAACATGAATATATTTTTATTCTCAACCAAATAAGATACAGACATATCTTCATGTTAGGAGGAGGAGGTGGTGCACTTACCACATATATGTATAGTAGGATCATTAGTTAGGTATGTAACAGTACGATGATTCGAGAATGTGCCAGCGTTCTCTCTACTCGACTCGTATCGACAACTACGTAGTTCTGTAAGATGTCAATAGATGGTGCTGTAATAAATTATTGGAAGGGACTGCCGAGTCTTCCCCACAGTGCCGTCAGATGGCACTAGCCGTAACAATATATTCGAAAAGATTATTTAGGTAAGTAAAACTTTATTTATTAAGATGGAGGGTGAAATAAAATAAATAATAAGTAAATGTAATTGGATTTGATTAAACAGATAAAAATATACATGCATTTATTGTATTTAGAGATTGACAAACATTTCGTCATATCATACCACAGAGTACATTATATATATATCATACGCCTCTAATGGTCCAGCGACGTAGGTATTTACCCACATTCCACCACTTGAGATATCCGTTCGTCCGTAGGTACCTACATTCATTTGAAAATAACTAGATATCGATAGTTTTGTTTACAAACGAAAATGAAGTTCGTTATTACTTTTTAATGAAAGATTTGATTAGGTAATTAATTGAATTACAATTGGACATGACTAAAATATCTATGGTCATGTCAAAACACCGTTTGTTTACCTTACTGGTGTATTGGATTGAAGCGGGCTACAGTAAGCAAAGTAAAAATGTTTTATGAATCGTTAGACCAGTTGATACTTGGATCACTTTAACTTATCTCTTTAACGCCACAGTTCCATTTGTATTTCAGCACCTAATGTCGAAAGGCATTATTGTAGCACGGATAGCATTTGAACAATTGAACTTGAATGTGTCGGCCAACAGATAAAGTATTTATCAGTTCGAAACCAGTAAGGCGTCCAATGTTTATGTGTGAGCAAGACAGATCGGAGTGATCCTGTGAGCCTCATTTTGGGTTAACGAAGGTCACCCAAGTCAGCTATTAGTTTTGTTTACGTCTGACTAGAAAAAGCTCGGTTCCTATATCAAGAAACTAGTCGTTATACTTACGGACAGTTAGTTTTTAACACATATTCTATGACAAAGATGTCAAAAATTAACTATCTGTAGCTAAAACAACTCGTTTGAAATAAGAACCGGGCTTAAGTCGATAAGTAGAAGATGCTTTAGCATAGTGAAAATAAAACGTCTTTCCATTATACACTTAAACATGACCACACATTTCGGTTACACGTCGTATAAACAATAAAACACTTAATATATTACAACGATATAATTTAAGGTTACTTTTTACATGGATATATTGTATACATGTGGGTATTTGTTATGTTACGGTGTTATTGAACTACTTATTATTCTGTGCTTCGAGTTCTCGCTCGACGATCTTGCGATACTCGTCGAAGCCGCCTTCTATACTGGTGACGGAGCCGTTACCGCACACCCACAGTTCCTTACATACCATGCGTATTAACCTCTCGTCGTGGGATACCAGAATCACACCGCCCTGAAACATAATACATTATTAAATATCGGATCTTTGAGAATATGATAGGATATCCGGACTATCCTACAACTATCGCAAAGTATTGATTCACGAGCTATTCTAGGATCATTGTGAAAATCCCATTTTGTTTAGGACGATTGGTAACTTGAACGCTATTTACTAAAAATCATATATTCAGATAGCAAATCAGTGCATAATATTCATATCGGCGCAAACACCACAAGGGGTTACTCGCAATTTGCCTACATTACATTTTTGCGAAGATTTGGTTGCTCTACTTGTCCTGTGGGTACGTAGATTCCCAGAATGCATTTCTAATATAATATATAATTTTCAACCGTTCGCTAGAACAGGGTATTTACCCTGATATATAGAAAAACGCATTTACAAGAAAGGTGATGCCGCTGATATTAGTAACTACCACCCCATTTCAATCTTATCTTGTTTTTCGAAAATATTTGAATCACTTTTATGTCCCATTATATATCACAACATTTTAATTCATCGATTTCACCCAGTCAACACGGGTTTAAAACAGATCGAAGTATAGACACGAACTTAAGAGAATTTATATCTGATTTAACTATAGCCCTAGATAATAAAAAAGAAATAGATGCTGTGTATAGTGATTTTTCAAGTGCTTTTGATAAAGTAGATCATCAACTACTGATATCAAAGCTGCAATGTATCGATGTCTCTTTACTAAAGTGGTTTTCTTCATATCTTTTCAAAAGATCACAAGTAGTTGCTTTAAATGGATTTGAATCGTATCCGTATTATGCTAACTCAGGAGTTCCCCAGGGATCCCATCTTGGACCTGTTCTTTTCACAGTGTTTATCAATGATATAACTGCTCAAATTCACCATTGTAAAGCCTTGTTGTTTGCAGATGATTTAAAGATTTATAAGACCGTATCTTCTGATAATGACATTCAATTTATGCAAAGCGACATAGATCGAGTCGTGGATTGGTGTTCTCATAATTATATGACTCTTAATGATAAAAAACATTACTTCATAAAATACACCCGATAAATACAATCATTTATGTCCTCATACAACATAAATAGTAACACACTTGTTCGAGTCAATGAGATCCGTGATTTAGGCGTTATTATCGATAGCAAATAAAAATTTAAGAGTCACATCAAGAATATTGTAACGAAATCTTCTCAAATGCTAGGATTCTTAGTTTGTAGTACAAAAGGATTTCAATTACCACACACCAAGATCACTCTTTACAATACTCTAGTCCGTAGCCGAGCATTATATGGAATCCGCAGTACGCGGTACACTCTCAACGTGTTGAGGGTATACAACACGCATTTACTCGACATCTGGCATACTCTTGCAATGGGATTTCTTATAGGTGTCCATATCAACAAAGCCTGAATCATTTTCATATATACTCATTACGTAAACGACGTACAGTCATAGACATATCATTCTTAGATAAGTTAGCGTATGGTAAGTTGGACTGTGCTGAATTGATGTCACGTATCGGCATTCAAGTACCCTGCAAATTTCCTAGATATCCCATAACTAAGATCTCCCATACACCAAAATTCAAAACGAACATCGAATCCCACTCTACGCTATATAGACTTTGTCAAGAGTATAATATAATATCTAAATCCGTACCTGACATTGACATTTACCATGACTCTAAAAACAAACTAAAATATAAAATCTTTAAATCTCTTCAAATCTGCAACAACAGCAATATCATTGTCACATAAAAAATCATATATAATATAAGTTGCATTATGTGCTCGTTTATTCTTATTTTGTTATAATAATTTAAGTTCCTTACATTAATATTGTCACAACTATAGATGAATGCTGGTTAATCTATAATTAGCAAATGTTTCAGCCACCATACTTTCTTTGTTATCTACATATTTGATGTCAATTTGTAAACATTTGCTGCTGATAAACCATCATAATAAATAAATAATGATATTCAAAATCACGATACGCACACATTTATGTGTGTCTTATCGCGCATCACATTAGGCTGATTAACTCTATACATCTAATTTGCAATTAAAAGGTCTACGAATGCCTGCTATAGACGACAGACGTTATGTGCGAAATAGTTCACGACAGACGAAAAGTCTGCGTGGTTTAACTACTAACTGCGACGAACTTTTTATGATACTTATGTGTACTGTCACACGTGCATACGTTGTCAGATTACACAGTATGCATGTCATTATATGACGTCTACGATAAACCTTATATTGGTATGGAAAATTTTAGATAATTTATTCATCACAAAATATCATGGCTTTAGTAAGTACATAAGAAAATAATAGCAACATAACGTACCGTATATTTATTAATCGCTTTCCCTAACGCCTCGATCGTTTCTATGTCCAAGTGGTTAGTAGGTTCATCAAGTACGAGGAAGTTGGGGTTGCCCATACACATCCTGGCGAAGGCAACCCTGGACTTCTGTCCTCCAGAGAGACTGCCGATCGTCTGCAGAGCGAGGTCGCCACTCACACCGAAACTGCCCAGCTGCCTTCTGTATTCTTCTATTGTTTTACCTGTAACCAGAAGACAGATAATATTTATAGTTGTGTGTATGTGTGGGTCTTCTTGTGCTCGTTGTTATAAGCACTGCAAAGAATAATCATTATAATATAATAATATCAGCGTTTTATATAAACTGTCCCATTGCTGGGTACAGGCCTTTCTCAGTGTCAAAAAGATAAGACCATAACCAACCATGTTAGCCCTAATGCGGATTGGACTTTACATAATTCAAGAACATTATTTAGAACTATCAAATATGCAGATATTCCCACGATGTTTTCCTACACTGCTATAGCAGCGATAATTAACTAATTAATAAAAATATATATGACTTCTAAAAGTCAGCAGTACCTATTTATACATATTTCGGAGTAATTTCAGTTGGCAAAATAGGAGAAAAATACAGAATACGATTATTAAAAAACCTAAGAAAATTTATTAATTAAAAAGACATTGACTATGGTTTTTGTCCTTTTATTTATGTTTTTGTACTAATGTTTATTTTGACCTATCAATCGTTGAAATGTAATGTGTGTCCACCGATGTGCCGATTAATACGTTTTAACTACACGATTAAGTAAATACAATTATATATTGATTTTTAATATTCTAGGATTGTACTTGAATTGAAAGTGATTTCGACAAACTTTGTAATGAGATTTATAATTAAAACACCATTAAATTTAATCGCCTAGTTAGTAACTAGTTAGTCAAATTAATCGCTTGATTAAGAATCAAGTGTAAATAACGCAATTTAAATTCTAAGCTGCACCGGCGTTTTGAAAGAAATGTCTCCTATAATATGTAAGTAATTTATTCATTAAACTTGATAAAATTCTTCTATTCATTGACAAACAATCACTCTCCCTTTACGTTACGTAATAATATTGTTAGTAATAAAGTACAGTCATCGCTAAAGTATTTCAAACACGAGGAGCCTTCTGCGAATTGGTTAACTTAAAAATGAATAATCATCCTTGCAGGATCAAAACGGCATTTTATGAACTGCTACTTAAAACGTATAAATGTACAGATACTCGCATGCGTGCAATACGATACATACATGAAATAGCTCAATAGAACATAGTCAGTTCAGTTTTAAGTTATTATATCTAAACCTTGATGATCTAAAATGTATGTATGTGTACGTACAATTCTTTTTCAGTCATTAACTGTCTCCTACTGCTACAAGTTTCAATACAATCAACTACAAAGAATATAGAAGTCTATGAAATTTGGCCAATGAATTCCAATTTAATTTCACCAAATGCGAATACACATAGCATAAAAACGTATGATGAATACTATTTTGTTGAACCAGATATTAGTCGATTCAAGCAACTGTCAGGTGCAAGGAATGGAGACCAACGGTTAAAAAGAAGAAGTGGGACAACAAGAGGACCACGACACGGTTCACTACATAGATTTATACTTGAACATATACTTAAAAACAAACGAACAGATCTTAAAAAACTTAGAGTAAGCTCACAGAAGTACGGAGTCCTACATAATTTGTAACGAGGATAATCGTAACGTCAATTCATAAAAAGAAGCAATTTTTATTTTCTTTTATTTATCATCCCTGTAAATGGCGCATCTATCAGTAGCCAGTACCGACGCTAAAAGTAACGTCACTGCACGCTATAGAATGATCAATATTTTATTATTGTACCCATCCCGACTCATTATTTTAACAAGTAAAGACAACATGAAGTGAAACAAAAAAACTAATAGCCTATAACAAATCTGTACCAAATGGCCGTGAATATAATGCAATTACATAAATAATTTATTTGAGTTAATTGCCGATATGATTTGATGCCGTCACATTATGTACTTTTGATAGAAAACCTTAAGTTTCCTGAAAATGTTTTAGCCTAATTTGCACGATTAGCGGGTGGGTTATTCGGTGGGCAGAAAGTATTGCACTTTGGCAATTTCTCCCACCATTTTATTATTTGTTACCACATTTCCCAGTGTAAATAATGATAAGAGTATATATGGAATACATAAATTAGATATCATTAGACATTACTATTAATATCTAATTAACCTATTCGGTACCTACTCTTTGAATCCATACAAATCTGTCTAAAGCAAACAAACAGCATTAGTAATAAATTGTAAATTAATGTTATAAATAGTAAGAAAATTCATTATTTTTGTTTCTTTTTCCTTTTCTTATCAGTTCAATTTAATTATGTTTACTTTATTTTAATATTTAACAATATTTAATGATTATAATTGCTTATTTCATACTCCCACTTAAGTTAAGATTGTAGAAAAATAAAAAATAAATTTATAATTAATAAATCAAACAGAAAACTTAAGACTAAATTAATTATAAATTAAAATTAGAGCCTTGAAATCTCGTATTGAATGTTGACTTTATAACTAGCGAAGTACCGCAAGGTTCTCTACTTGGGCCATCAGTATTTTATCCCTATATAACAATATTGACTTACGCCTGTGATCGTTTTTACTACTTCGTTGCCAATAGCTTATATTTCAGATATAAATCTATATAATTCATGTTCTATAAAGGCATTTACTTTGGAAAAGAAATAGAATTTATAATATATCTATTTTGAGAAAATGTGTTGTCATATCAATACTAAAAATCTATGGTTTCCCATTTATCCTTACAATTCTACAGTATTTTATTATTTTCTCTATAATGTGTTATATGTTTAACTCTATTTGTGAGATTACAGCAGTGGGTATAATATTTTTCTGTAATTATTAAATATAACTTAAATCACATATGAGATTGTATTCAGATTGAAATTTGCTTCGACAACGAAAGTAACGAGATTTATAATTGAAACATAACACAAATCCAACGAATTAAACGTTTAGTTTGTAACTTGTTAAGCAATTGAATTAACAAGTCAAGGGCAGATAACAAACAGAATTATTTGCACTACATTTTTCATTTAATACCGCGCCGGCGTTTTGGAAGAAATAACGTTATTTTGGCGACCATGTATACTATAATATGTAAGTAATATAGTATGCCATCTTATCAAAATTATACGTGTAACACAATACATACGAAATATACATAATCTTTGTATTAATAAACGTAGCTATATAGCAGTATTTATTTATAGATTACTAGCTGACCGGACAGTAGTTGTCCTGTCAATCTACCTAAAAAAATACATTTCACGAAATTATTCAATATTAGAACGTCAATCATTTTTTTTAATAAATATGACTATTTAAATTTTCAGCACTTCCCGCGGATTTTTCACAAATTTTCGTTCATACAAAGGTTGTCCTGACAATTACAAACACCACAAAAAACAGCCAATTCGTTCGAGCCGTTCTTAAGTGATGCTCCGTCACACATGTGGCAATCAATTTTTATTTATATAGATAGATGTTATAAATACTACTGGTACAAAAAGTTTATAAAATAAAGAACAAATTAGAATACTTTGCTGAAAGTGGCATTTGAAAACTTACTAGTTATCATATAATATATAATAAACATGTACATATATAATACAATATTTTATCTATTCCAGTAATATTCTGGCTTCTCCTGCTACAAAGTCCTAAGCATCTGTCTGCATCAAATATTCCACGTGGCTACGCGGTTTGGCCGTTAGAATCAAGTTTATTTTCTCCCAGAGCAAAGGCAACAAGAGTTGGATCGGATGAGAAATTTGATGTTCTGGAACTCGATTTCGATATGCCCGGTTTATTACCGAGACATGGACACGAAGGAAGGAAAGAAAGCCACGTGACGCCAGAACCACGGCATGGATCATTACACAAGGTTATAAAGGAACACCTTGTGAGAAAGGAAAGAAAAGAAAAGATAAAGAAAATAAAAGAGCACAGGTATGCGATGCTACAAAATCTACTGGATTGACAATGGTTCACGCGAGTTTAGTTAAATAATTAACCATCAATTAATCGTTTCGTTTTTTTATCAACCCCTTGTCTTTATTATCTGTAGGAATACCTATTTACTTTTTTTAAATTTATCTGTTATTTTAATTGGCATACCGTGCACTTGATGCTGGATAACTATTTTAGGAACATTTTAAACAGAATGTTTATATCAACAACTAGTTTATTCAAAGGCGAGAATTTCAAGCGACACAATACTACATAATTTTGCTTCAAACCTAACTTACCAGTGAAATCTACAAACACAAATTCTGGCATGTAATTCTCTATTTTGCAACTTATGTATAAATGAAGCAGATACCAAATTAATTATATTATATTCCATTAAAATTAATTTTTAATTACTAGACTTACTTTTGGTTCAAACAATCGTCTGATACAACAGCATAGATTTACGGAATGTATGTCTAGTCTTTTTCATCTATCGTAACAGATATTTAGAATTAACCTGGCCGCTGTATTTGACTTCCTTGAACTAGATTTCGGTCTATCCAGGTCGCACATAGGGCAAGGACAACCACTGCTCAAGGGACAAAAGGAAACAATGCCAGAAACTCGGTATGGATCGCTACAAAGATTTATACAAGAACAACTATTTAACATAGGTTCTGAAAATACAATAAAACATCACAATTCGATACTAAATAACTAAAACGACAATACTAAAATAATATTTCACGATTTAATAATTGTCAACTTATTTTCTATCAATCCTTATAGTAAAACTAGATTTGACCCCTTGCTTTGTTTGTATGAAAGTAAGAACAACTAGTTTGACATAATTTCAGCAGCAAGTCAAAGCGATTAGCGACTCTTAGATTTTTAAATATCGACTCTCGCACAAGGAATAAATCCTGTGTCGCTTAGGACTTTACCAACATTCAAACAAAGGATACAAAGAAAATTTAGACTCGTAACAACTATTTGCGAAATACGTATGTAGATAATTTTTTCTCATTTGTGTGGAACGAACCCACAACACTTACTCCACTAGGCCATCCGTTCATTTGAACAAGAATTGATCAATTGTTGAGCTATCGTGAAGTTCTAATTCGCTCTTAATATTTATAACGTTATTTTCTTTTCACGCATGCAATAACAATGCTTTATGCAATGGTAGGTTTCTTGGTTAAACTAGAGTGGACCTAAGCGAGCATAATAATCGTAATTCTAATAATATTAATGCAAATGTGAGTTTGTTTCTTTGTTACACATTCACCCCTAAACTACTTGACGAATCGTCATAAAATTTCATATACACGTTGTCACGGGTACAGAGGAGGATATAAGGTATCTTTCATCCAGAAAAAAAGTACTGTTTCCGAAGGATTAAAAATTGACATAACCATGCCTTAACATAATATTCAAGCAAAATCTAATAGATAACTAAATACATACCTGGATAACTCCTTTGTAATAATTCCACTGAATTGACGTTCATTTCTAATTGATCGACGTGGTGCTGTGAGAAGTATCCGAATTTCAGTCCTCTGTGCACGTTGCGTATGCCGCTGGTAGGCGACAATATGCCCATGATTATTTTTAATAACGTTGTTTTACCAGCACCGTTGTCTCCTACCTAGAAATATAATTTGATACTTAGTATTACACAATGAAAATAAGATAAATCATGAGTATCATCGATAAAACCTTTGTGCATGTCGAGTGGCGATTTGAATATGAACAACATTTTTTTAATGACAACACATCTAATTTCTATATTGAGTTGGATTTTACAAACATTCAAATAACGAAAACACTCGGTGCTTTGCAAATACGAAGTGAACACTTTAACCATTACGCCATTGTCTTTGATGTCTCACGTATACTCATGTATACGTATATTGATGTATACGTGCTTTTCGTGAAGGCTTACGATACTGAAATCGACGGCTGCGTAAACTGATCGACTCAGCATTTTCCTTTTAATTTGTTACTCACGATAAGTCATTTGTCGATCGACTCGAATTTGATGTCATTCGATTCATATATTTTAAATATAAAAGCATACTAGGTCTATACAAATAGACCTTCAACATCATACAGTTAATATGTATTAACTCAATTATGAATCGTATCAAATATTGTGGTTTGATATTTTAAATATATCGAATGAGTTTCGATAACACATGTATCGAGTCGTTCGATTAATTACCTGAACGATCTAAATCGCTTTTTACTTATCTCCCACGTTAACATAGATAAAACTACAATGGTTATTATAATCGAATTATCTATAAATACATTTATTTGAGATCACTTCCTATAGTTTATAATGATTATAGTGACATAACGAATGAGTAATTATACGATACGATATCATTTTGTTCGACAATAATCTATACAAATAAATAAAATTGAAGTGTCTGTTTGTAACGACAAAATAACAGCTTTGTACTAAATGCATATGAAGTATATAAGGTACTTATATATATTTAATTTTTTCTGTCTGTTTATTATGGATAATCTCTGAAACGGTTGAACTGATTTTGACGGAACTTTCACTGGCACATAGCTGATGTTATACGTAGGTATAACATCAGCTATCTAACTTAGGCTACTTTTATTTAGGAAAATAATAGGTTTGTGTGAATAAAAAACTCGACGCAGACGAAGTCGCGGGTAACAGCTAGTGTAGATATAAAAACATGATTGATCCAGTCACTGTCGTGTCATTAGCAAAGCTAATGTCAGTCATTGTTAAATCTTTCCCACAGGTCATTCTTGAGATCTAATTATTGGAACAATCACGGTATATTTAGTATTATACAATGAATTCGAGGAAATAAAATATTATTAGATACTATTTTCGAAGTAATTATTGGCTACTGGTTACTGCCTGCTGCTTTGCCCGCGTGAATATCACGAGAACTCGTACCGGTCGAAAAGCAAACAATGGGCTATTAAACGCGTTGTATATTTGCTCTTATCAGTTTGGATAAAAGAAAAATACGGACGGGCTAAAATCTTTTTTTTAGTCATCATGCTTATTGATCTGAGCCGTCTGTCGTTCTTTGGTGATAGAACACCAAACGCGTTCTTTCATGAATTCGTCTATAATTGTGAGCCTAAAGGCCTGTACCACAACCTCCAAATAGCATTTATCTATACAATAAAAGTCTCGCCATTTCTGTTCTTTAACCTAACAAGAGTCAGACAGCATGCAATTTATCTTTTGGATAACTTTTACTTAATATCTGTTAACCTGGCCAATGGCCATAAATGTTGAAACTTAACAGTTCCAATATCTCAATTAAAACTAGAAATAATTCCTTTGTCGCGGGGGGCTTTACAAACATTCAAACAACGGACACAAGGAACCACATAAAGTCTGTTTTTTAATCTCGTAGACTAAATTGACACATGTATGACAATTGGCAAATGTCAAATTTACAAATAATATTGCCAGATCTTTTGTGCAGTGTTGTACCTACGATACCGGTTTGTTGAATCGTAACTTTTTATCTTTATTAGACGAATTTTATTTTCATTCAAAGTTTTATATTTAAAATTCACGTACGTACAGACGACGACACGCACGACGTGCTACAAACTGCCAGCGAAATCTGACCACGCAACGCCATGCGTAATCCGACCATGATTCGACGCCTTAAAATTAAACAAAAAAAAAAATGATATACGCCATCAGTGTTGTTCCCGTACGCGTTAAAACGGCAATCTTAACCCTTTTTTCTTACGAAACGGCAGAATTTAAAAAATACGGCAATTATGGCACTTGACACCATACAAACAACTGCAATTTTTAAAATAATTATGATAATACGGTAGTTTTAAATATGTTAGATTTTGAATACGACAACCCTAAATTTCACAGGAACAACACTGGACGCCATTTTGTTTACCTTATTCGTCCTTCAACCTCTGAAGTGTTCGAATGCGTCCGTTGTATATTAATACAATTTCAAGTGCTATTTGTTATATTTTCGTTGAGTTTGTTTCTGTTTGTTTGTTTTTGTTTGTTTTTTGTTAAGTTTTGTGGTTTTTTTACGTTAACAAACGTTACGTTTGTTTTCGCTGAACCATTTATGATGGACGCACAGCCTTCAACTTCGTCGCGTAGGCGTAATAAAGAAACTCTATCGCCAAGAAAACGAAACGAAAGCTCAAATCATTTAGCCAAACCGAAAAAGAAATGATCATGAACGCTTACAAATATGTATATTCCGAAAAGAAAACACCGAGACGCCAAAAAAAAAACGAATGTGTTTTAAAAACTGCCGAAATATTAAACATATCCAGAGCTTTAATCTACAACGTGCTGAAGGAGCACAAAGAAAATGAAAATTTTAACTCACAGAAAATACCTGGCCCCAAAATAGATTTCAAAAACAAATTGGACGATTTCACTCTTTCGGCTATACTGTACTACTCTATACTTGTTTCTCGAGACTGTCGTTTTTATTATATTATTAGGTATTTATGTTTTTTATTATTTTATTCACACACATACTAATAATCATTTTAGGTCATACTGAGAATAAGCACTGCGTGGACACCAGTGTGAAATTATCACGTTAGGCTTTCTTAGAAGGGTTAACCACTGGGTTAAAAAGGCCTTCAGGCAAGGGAGACGACTTGTAGTGTCCCATGTTGGAAGCGAAGACGGTTTCGTAGATGATGGTCTATTAATATTCGAAGCGAAAAAGGGGCTAGATGATTACCACAAGGAGATGACTTCTGATATATACAAAAACTGGTTAAAAAATATTTTTCCGAGATTAAAAGATAACGCAGTACTTGTAATAGATAATGCTCCATATCACACCAGGAAACTGTAATCGTTACCTACTTCTAGTTGGCGAAAAGGGCAAATCCAAGATTGGCTAAAATCAAAAATATTTCATATGACGAGACAATGTTAAAGCCCGAATTAAATGAAATTGCCCGAAAGCACAAAAAAGCCCATGAAAGGTAGGTCGTCCACGAGATGGCTGCTGAACGGGGTGTCACTATTTTGCGACTGCCCCTTTACCACTGCAAACTAAACCCGATTGAGTTGGTCTGGGCTCAAGTAAAGGGGCATGTCGCTAAAAATAATAAAACATTCAAAATGAATGAAGTACGAAGCCTTTTTGAAGAAGTGACCCCGCTGCGGTGGAAAGACTGTGTAGGCCATGTAATTAAAATTGAAGATGAAATGTGTCATCTGGGCCATATAATCGACGACATTACTGATAGGTTTATCATAGAACTAGGTGGCGATTCTGATGATTCAGAATATTCCTCAGATATAGAGTCATTATCTGAATCAGATTAACGCGAACCTGTAATTAAGTTATGTTATTAAAAATATATGTTTTACATTATTAATTTTGTATTATTACGTTTTAAATAAGTACCTACACATTATTTCAGGATAACTTATTATAAAAAATCGATACTTGATTTTATTAACGCTAAGTTTCGGTTGTGCCACATCACTATTTAAGAATTGCAATAAACTGACAACTCTCGAAATGTCAATTTAGTCTACGAGATTAAAAAACAGACTTTAGTGTGGTCATTTAAACCACAAGATAAGAGGTTAGAGTAATACAGGCAATGGCCAAGCGACCACTTTAAAACACTACGTCATCCGTGCTGTCACTACAAGCTCTATGGCATGCCATAGACAATGTCAATATAAAGCTGATCAATTCTTCTTCTTTTCTTTTCGTGTGGTAAGTGACCAACCTGTTGTCAAGACTTGTTCAAGCCGCCCGTAGGCCTCTGACATGGCTTAACGACTGCTAGCAATTTGGCAACAACCGGGACCGACTTTTTACGTGCCCTCCGAAGCACGGAGACACTCAGATGAAATACCAATAAGCGGTCACCCATCTATAGACTGACCACACAGATCAGTGAGTGCAACTGGCTATCAATACAGCCCACGAAGGCATTAAATTAATTGCTCGGGTCAAGATAGGCAATGAAAATATGTTTAATCTTTCGATTAATCGTTATATTTACTAATATTATGATTGCGAATATAGATTATTACGCTCTCACGCCATAATTACTCGACCGTTCATGCAATTTTGCATACACGTTGTCAGCTGTTTCTGTACCAAGAAAAGGACATATTTCATCCAGAAACGAAGAACTGTTCCGGAGATAGAAATTTATTGACAAAATCTTACTAATATTATAAATGTGAAAGTTTGTGAGGATGAATGTATGTTTGTTACTCTTTCACGCATAAACTACTTAACGGATTATGATGAATCCTTACAGTATTATTGTTTATACATCAGAATAACATGCAGGTTTCCTCACGATGTTTTCCTTGACAGTTATAGCAAGTGATAATTAATTATTTAATACGCACATAACTTCGAAAAGTCAGAGATGCGCGCCTTGGGGTCGAACTCGAGATCTCGGCGTGGCAGTCTAAAGGTTGCCCACTAAGCTATCGCTGCTAAAAAATCTATCTTAACATAAATCTCGAGCAAAGCCGCGGGCAAAAGCCAGTAGTATATATACTTACAATACATATCCTGGATTCCAAGGTCGCTCCGAGGTTGACATCAGAGAATATGAGCCGGTCCTTGGAGTAATAAAAGCCAACTTCGTTAAGTTGCAGTATGGGAGGCGACAATGGCTCTGTTTCGGGGAAACGTAGAACCACATCTATTTCCTTTTCTACTGGCTTTAGTTCAGGTCTGTGGGATAAAATAATACAATATAATCATGCTAATAAAACAGCGACTTAACTCGAAATTTGGACGCTAGGCAATTTGAACTCTAATTGTGTGACTATAAATTGTAATATTATATTTGTGTTAACTAATTGCAACAAAGTTTAAATTTGCTTAAGCCGAATTACTCACATAATGCGTTCTGTTATTAAACGTGCGATTATATACTTAGACTCACGCGTATGTATTTGTTAATGGGTAGGCAGAAGTGCATAGCACAGTTTTGTCAGCAATATTATTAGATTCAAAATGTTTTCTTAGTTGTCTGATTTAGTCAACAAAGAACTCATTTAGTTACTGCATTCAATACCCAAATTTTTATTGCTTTCTACTATGTAGTATACCTAATATGCATTTATAATATGTATTTAATCTTAAAACTTTGTATGAATTATATGTATACACTGTTGGGCACAGCATAGTACTTATATTAGGAGAGTGGACCATATTTAGACTATATTTGTTGTATAATAAATAAAGATGACAAAAAAGAAAGACTGATAAATAAATATAAAGAGATGGGTCTCTATACATAGAAACTCATCTTTATGTATTATCCTTCTGATTATTTTTGTCTTTAGCTACTAGTACGGCACATTTGTTTATCTAATAATATCAAGTAAAAATAGACTATACAAGACTACATTTTGCTACTGAGAATTACCTATCAGAAAAGCCCAATAATATTATCCGACCTGCGAATCGAACCTGGGACCTCAGAACAAACGCAAACTTCAGCCACGAAATCAACGAGTCAATCAAATATTTCAATCGGTAGGATTGGGTTTGTATACTCACAATTTGTCAAGCATCTTAATCTTGCTCTGTACTGAGGAGGCACGGTTTGCGTTATATCTGAAGCGGTCGATGAACTCCTGCGTGTGCGCACGATGTTGTTGCTGCGCCTCCCACTCGCGTTGCTGGTTCTTTAACTTCTCCGTTTTAGTCTTGTGGAACTGGTCGTAGTTACCTCTGGAAAACGATACTGAATATTTTGTATTTAAATACATACATAGTTTCAAGTAACACATTACCGCCAGATCTTAGAGTATTATTATTAAATGCGCTAAAAGAAAACAGCGCGCTTCAATTGGTGGCTTTATCTTGTTTTCGCACATGCAATAACAATGCTTTAAATTATGGCGGTGAGGTGAATAATTGGTTTTGATAATAATAGATATTCTTGACCTCTATGATCTTCAATCTTTTTGACACAGTTCGGACTTAAGCAACCAAAGATTGTAGATTTTCCAGTGTGTCTAATTGCCGGCTATTTGATAAGTTATAATAATACTGGCCTTTTTATAAACTGCCCCATTGCTTTACACAAGCCACTTCTGAGTATAAGAAGGATAAGGCCATAGTCCACCAGGCAGACTTCACACATCTTCGAGAACATTATGTAGAACTTTCAGACATGTAGTGTCCTACTGTTTCCTCACGGTGTTTTTCTTCACCGTTAAAGTCAGCGATAATTAACTATTTAAGACTGCGCCGAGCGTAAGACGCGGTTGGACTGAATGACAGAGCTCGATATTCAAATCGGCGGGCGGCCGTCATAGTAAAATTGTATGGAGGATTTGAAGTGCTTTTTTGATAAATATGTATCTTTATTTTCAACCAATAACTTAAATATATGGGACGGACAAATTGTAATATAACTATTTATGTTTCGTTTAAGCTGTAAAAAGGATAGATTTGTACTGTTATAATCTAAAAATCACTTAACAAGAGCTTACGATTTTGCATTTTTCGTGCAAATTTACGTAATTTTGTAGGCGAAAATATTAATTGTTTTAAGTTTTTAACACGGAGTAATTGTAAACACATTCATTGTTATGTTAAATGTATATTTTATATTTGTATTAAACAAAAACTGTTGATTTTATCAACTTAACTGTGACCGCCTGTTTTGGCACATTTCGCTCGGCGCAGTCTTAATGCGCACATAACTTTTAATGTCTGAGGTGCATGCCTTGGGGTCAAAATCGAGATCTCTGCGTGGCAGTCTAACGGTTTGCCACGAAGCTATCGTATATATCTAATATAATAATAAGTTAAATAGCTACTAATAAAAAACGCGTCAAACTTACCTGTATGTGTCTATCCTCTGCGTGTGTAAATGCATAATATCGGTGGGCACTGTGTCTAAGAAGTTTCGGTCGTGGGACACAACTAACAAGGTGGTTGGCCAGTTTTGTAGGTAGTTCTCTAACCAGATGATTGCTTTGATGTCCAACATGTTCGTCGGCTCGTCGAGTAGTAACAGATCTGGTCTATAAGGAATACATTATCGTTACTAAATAACGGCAAAAATATAGCATGAATGATTGATTAAGACGCCATAATTGTGAGTTACCTACAACATTGTATATTGTTTTGTAGTGTGAACAAGATTTGTGATAAAGAAATAGATGAAAACAAACTACTTTGTACTGCTCTTTTGGACATTACTTTAAACTACTACGAATTGCAAAATAATCTTATAATCATAATAAGCTTTTAAATTTTGTAACAAGACAATATTATGATTATTGTTTTGCTGCGATTTGACAGTAATGATCTCGTGTGTTTAGCCGTGAATATACACTCGCATCTTTATATTATAACATTTAGGTATGTAATAGCACACGGGCAGTCAACTTAAACTTATTTGATTTAAAGTTGTATTCCTTTACGCTTACATGATGAAGTTGAAATACTATACAGCTAGTAATAGAAAAGTGAGTCCATATTCGAGGGCTGGAAAGCCCATAAATAAATAATTTCTGAAAGCCCAACAATATTTTAATGATTCTACCTGACAATAGGGTTGATCCACATTTTTAATAATTTAAGTCAAATAGTTATATTGCCTAAACAAATATTTGAAGTCTATTCGTGAACGAATAAGACTTCAAATCAGGTATCAGTACGGTTAATTCTGAAATGACAGAAAAAGGATGCACGATACAAACTGTGACGTGACCGCTATTTAAATGCTGTTGGCCGAAAGAGATAGCGAGATATCCTCACTACATCCCCATATTTTCTAATATCCAAATCTTAAAATATTAATAACGGCCTTATTCTGGAAACAATTATGATACTGTTTGCACAAAAAGATTGCTTTTGATTGCTATTTGCCCTTGTATGTAAAATAATGTACAAATTCAGACGTAGGCAATTATCCTGTTGATAATATAAATTTAACATTATTCTGCTTCCACTTACTTTGAGAACAGGGCTCTGGCGAGCGCTAGCCTCATCCTCCAACCACCGGAGAAGGTCCTCGTGGCGCGCGCCTGCATATCCGGAGTGAATCCCAGACCGCTGAGAATGATAGACGCGCGCGCCGGCGCCTTGTCCGCTTCAATGTTCTCCAATTGCGCGTATATCTCAGTCAACTCGTTCGACATACCTGGGTCTGTTGATCTGCGAAGTAAAGACATTACTTTAATGAAGGTTTAGTTCAATATGTATGACACAAAAATTGACATGGTAATTTTAACCACAATATATGGTACATGACTATAGACTAAACGTCAACATCATGCTTTCTAACTTTGGAAACAATAGTTTTGGTTGTTTTCAATATTTTGCTTTGTATGGCAACTCTCTCACTAGTAATAACAATTTCTGTGTTACGGGGGACTTTATAAACATTCAAACAATAGACACAAAATAAGCTATTTGGCCCCGTGTGAGGATGGAACTCACGTATCAATGCAGCCAATGGCTGTCAACGTAATTAAAATATAAGTATTATAATTATTTCATACTCATATTTTAACTTTAAATAAATTACCAAAAGCCCGCTTCTGGCATCTTACAAAATGTTTTAAACATCATTTTTGTACCTAGAAATGATGTTACTTTTATTTACCTATTTTATCTGTCCTATATCTACAGGACATATAGACAGGATAAAATAAATAAAAACTTGGCAGAAGTTATTTTGTTAGACACAGTTGGAAATAATTTCAGTGAGATAGATTTTTAATTTAATTAATTTAATAATTATTATTATATAACCACATCTTATCATAGCATAGATATCTACTGTTATAGCTGTGATCTCACCTAATCAAAAATGTTAATTTGGACGATGTTCAATCGTAAAATAGCTAAAGAGTAAACTTGTCAGTTTTGTAACACCATCATAACACCAAATTTCATCAAATGAAAAATCCCATCAACGTTTTACGCGTAAATAAATAACAGATATCTAGACATTCACATTCATAATATTATTGGCGTCCTTAAAATGTCGATGGTAATAATTTATTTATATTACCTATAGACTTTATGGAAATAAAAATCTAAAACTAGATGAAGACATATCCTGACCAGATTGCATCATTTACTGGTTATTTTATTTCTAGTACATTATATGTAAACGATACGTTACCCTGTTGAACATATTAAATGAGGAAATCTAAGCAAGGATATCTACAAGACAAGTAGTGACTAATTCTCAATGTAGGAACCTCATGGTCAGCAACGTATATTGTTTATAAAATGGCATTCGTAGTTTGATAGCGTGAATAACGATAGAAACTGGATAATTTACGTAGCTAAAATAAGCTTGATGACATGAGATCAATTAACCGAAATATCGATTTTTATGATTATCGATAGTTTCAAATCGATTTGTAGATTTGATCTGAGCACCAATCAAACCAAAGCCTGATTGAAAAAGAAATAAAAATCATACAGGCCGATTTGAGATAAAAAAACGGTTGTTTGTATCACTAAGATATTTCATAAGCGAAAGGCACATTTCACCCTGTAATTTGTCATTTAGCCGTGACCGTGGCGTCCTGAACACATTTTGCTTTGTCATGTATACATGACTGTGGCGGTCAAAAGGTTAAACAACACGTAAAGTTAGCTAGCCTAGCTGTCAACAAGAACTAGTATGGTATGTGATGTAGGGGGTATCCTCAGTATCCTCAAATACCTATCTAAACTCTATTCTAAATTTGTTCTACTCCAAAAAATACAATTATCTCTACTAGTTACAACCAAGTGGCAATGGCAATTTATTTTTGAGAAATGAATATTCAGTTGTATATTATATTTGTGATAAAAATATTCCTAATAGATCTTAGGACAACAAGACTGAGAATAAGAAAATATGAAAGATAAAACAGCACTCACCCATTATTAATAGCTGAAGTGATTTCTTTCTCTCGTTTCAATAAACCTTCTCTAACAGTATCACATTCCAATACACTCTGCAAAGCTATCGTGTCATCACCAACCACCTCTTGTTCTACATGCAATATTGATATATGAGAGGGTATTTTCAATTGTTTTGATGAGATCAATCTTAGAAGCGTGGTCTTGCCCAATCCGTTCCTTCCTACGAGGCCGTAACGTCGCCCGCATGCTAGTACCAAGTCGGCACCTTGTAATAATACTCTGTAAATAAAGGACAAATTAAACTTAGATATGACATTGGCATATATAGGATTTTTTTATAAGGTGGGCCCAGGTTTATACCGCTATGCTCTACAATTTTAAGTTGAAACCTAACATCCTAGGTTCTAGTCCATTCTGGAATGGGCAGGGCATACATGGGCCTTTCTCATATACGCCAAGGTATACTGATTACCAAGACCTAGACGGTTAGCAGTTAGCAGTATGAGCTTGTTATTTTAGATATGGTTTTAAGAGAAACACCTAAATGTTTATTTCGCCAAACTGTCACAACTTTGATGTTACTGTCTCAGCATTAAATGTCTCACCCTACTATTCTTAAACAGTTGATAATCATTTGTATCTTGACATAAAGGGCGATGCAAGAATCGCTCTACTGACCGATGTGTGCTATGAACCATGCCGTATTACGATATGGCTTGGTCCATAGCACGCGTTTTATAGAGCCACTAAGTAACTGTCCCATGAGTGAATATGGACAGAACATATTAGTTATATTAATGAAAATAACAGAAGGTTAAAAGAAATTAGAAAAACATTATTTATAGGATCTTTATCCTACCTTATAGATAACCATATTTCTTTAATCATTAAGTATTATTTTATATGATCCTTTTCTTTTAATAGAAAGAAAGTAAAATATTCTATGCCTGTCCTCTTGTCACAGTGCACTGTCGTTAATACATCATTCTTAGAATTATAGGAATACACATACCTATCACCATATGCAATGTCGAAGTTCTCTATCCTAATGTCTTGTGTCCTGTTTGTGCCTTTAGCTTCCAGTTTGCTGTCCTTTTTAGATGTCACCTGTGATGCTGTTGCTGTCTGAAGAACTGGAGCTGACACTGGAACCTTGGCTTCCTTATGCTTTTGCTGTTTCTGTTGTAGTTTTGCCTCAGCTTTCTCTAATTTTTTTGCATCTACTTTCTATAAAAACACAAGGGAATGCAATTTCAAACTGAACCTTTTAAACTGCAGATGCACACCAGTGGCCAGACACAATAGGATCTAAATTATATCTAGCATTCCAACACTTGACAGATTAAATAACATACATAACATTGACGGGCTGGGTAGATATGTATAGTGACATTTTGCCAGATATGTTTTAGGTTATAAGTAATAAGAGATGAGCCAAGCCTTCTGACTTCTACCAGTATATATACTATTATCAGTCTCAATGCCCCATGTTGCTACTTACAATTACCTAACAGAAATTCCCAATAACATATTGCTTAATAAATAAGAAAATTTTACCTGCTAACTTTATTATTCTCTATCAACTCCTTGAGTCCTTGAGCATAACCCAAGCACCAAAAAGAAAAACAAGATAATTTTAAGAAGATCATGTTTACATCAGTGGTACACACAGCGATGCATCAACCTAGACTGTTTGGACTTTGAACTATTAGAAGTTAAACGCTGGGAATCGTACGAGGGTGTGGATTATATTTTTATTACATTCTATCCTTACCATTACATAAACCACTATGCATTGTCCCATTCCTACAATTCTCTATTTTGTATGTAGCGTAGTTATGCATATATAGGGTGTCTAACTTGATGTGTAGCTGTGTGTACAAGTTCTGTCAACTTGTATATTAAAGTTACTGAATCGGAATATTTAATCTTCTGTATTTTCTTATTATAGTTGCATTCTATGCTTTAGCAACAAAGTGTAGTATGCAAAGCATTTGTTTTATCATAACACTTGACTATTAGATATCATAGATAAAAATAAAAGTAATATTATAAATGCAAATGCGAGTTTGTTTGCTTATCACTCATCAGACCTTAACTACTCAACAAATTATAATGAAATTTAACATACACATTGTTGGGTGTACAGAAAAGGAAATAGGACATCTATTTTCATATAGTAACAAGCAACTGTTCCCGAGTTTGCAACTCCGCGGGCATAAGCTAGTGCAATATAACATTAATGTACAGAAAATAATTATAATAATATTATTACACAAAATATAATATTTCCTGTTTCTATGCAATACTTATAATAATTTTATTTTAAAAGACATCATTTTTGGTTGTTTAGCAGGAGTATGCACTTTATTTGCAGTGATAGATGTTGATATCTCTAGTACAATTCATTATATAATAATAATAAATAAATTTAAAACTGCAGTCTTTCTGAGCAATTCAGTTTAACTGATACAAAAGATTAGTGGGACACTGTGTTAATTTACAAAACTACTATTTACCTAAAACTACTTTAAATAAATAAGTAATCAGCTGTAAGAAAGGTAAGCAACTGGCAAACCAATGTGACATGTAATACCTGTGCCAACTGTGTGTATCCACAGATGAAAAAGGAATTGTACACTATTAAGCATTGTCTAGTTGCAGTGATCATAAAATACTTATGCATTGATTATATCAATTTGCATAAAGTGCATTGCATTGCAAACTATAACCATAACTAGTACTATATAGTGTGATCAGTCCCATGGTTCACTAACATACAAAAAGGTTTTAAAATGGTAACTTAGAGAACTAATCATTGCTTAAGGCACATGTAAAAAAAGCAATTTTTATTTTGCTACTGATCCTGTGTAGAGTTCACAAGTCCAAGGGTGAATCCATTGTAATAAATCATGAAAACAATATTTACTTACCAAGTTATCATCTCTAGTCTGTATCCATATACTTCTAAGCTCCTCAGTTTCAACAGCAGCAGTAGTCATTGAAGCTAAATGTATAGGAGCATCCAGAACTTTTCTAGGGCCATTACTGTTACCTGGTTTATCAGGCTGAAGCATATGAAGGAGTTGCTCACATATATCTCTGTAAATACACACCAGTTTATTAATTTATTGCTCATTATCAGACACCATACAAACGTAGTATAGTTGCAGCATTTACTTCTAGATAAATAGAAAAATAAATCAAGGTGAAATGTATTAAATTAGTAAAGGTAAAACTGATGGGTAACCTTATATCTTCCTCTGATTTTTCCGATATTCCTTGTAGTACTTCTCCGACTGCTTCGTAAATTTCTTCGGTATCCTCAAATTCACCCGCACTGCCATCCAAAATATCTGAAATTACAATATCACTGCTTAATAATGATAGCGTTTTAACCACGGTGTTTTAAATCATTATAGTTTTAACTGCCAGATGTTACTCAACCATATAACACTAATCTTAAACAATAATCATTCTCACCGTAAGAAATAGACCGGAACTAATTTAACCACATACAAAAAATAAAAAATAATATCCTTTTTATAACCTATAGAAATCATACCTTCAACATATTTCTTCAGTTCTTCATCTATCAGTGGGAATTGACTTTTAATAAAGTCACCACAGTTTGCCATGTTTGTGCAATCAATATAAACAATATTTAACAGTTATAAATAACATTTAATTATTTAAAAAAACGCAAATGCACTAATCGCTCTGTGTCACGTCACGTCAACGAGCGAACGAATGTCAACTTGTCAAACAAAAATGACATTTTGATAGATTGTGAATTGCCATACCATAATATTTTCAGTACAGTGATTGTATTTCTTTAAAAATAATGGCTGTGTCCACGTACTCTGCAGCTACATGCATAGGTCTTATAATAGGAAGAGCTTTTATCCAATGTGAGAACATTAAATAAAAGCTTCTCCTGTTACATTTTATCTAAAGTTCATACATTAGATAAAAGCTTTTCTATTGTTTTTTGTTCTTCTTTAATTTAAGAGCTAAGCTCTTGTCACGCGCTGACTTCTTGAATTCTTGATACGACTTAACTTTTACCTTTTCTTTCACTTGATCTATAGACGTCGTCCTTGGCCTTCCTCTTCCCCTTCTGCCTTCTATTTTTCCTTCCAAGATGTTTCTTATAAAAGTGTCATGTCGTATCAAGTGGCCCAACATTTTCCCTCTTCTGTTCTCTATTGTTTTTAGAATATGTCTCTTTTCCTTTACCATATTTAGAACTTCATTAGTTTTTCTTTCAGTCCAACGTATTCTTTCAATCTTACGCCAACACCACATTTCAAACGCTTCCAATCTTTCTCTGTCCCTTTGTGTCAATGTCCATGTCTCTGAGCCATGCAGTGCAGTAAAATATTTCAAATAAGACCACGAAATGATTCATTAAAACCTATGAATGGAGTATACTCCATATATAGGTTTTAATGTATCGTTTCTTTTCTTAATTTAATTAAGAAATTAATTTAAGTTAATTTCGTTTCTTGACCTTAGTTGAAATATTTTTGGTCGTAAATAGCTTTTTTTTTTGGAGTTGAATGCTCCTTTTGCCATTTTATTCTTACCACTAAATCTGGAGTGCATCTGAAGTCACTGGTTATTAATGTTCCCAGGTATCTGAACTTATTAACATTGTCTATTTTAAAGTTATTTAGTTTTATGGGTTCAATATTGATAGAAGGAAATTTAGATATATTCTTTGTTTTGGTTTTAGAACTATTTATTTTTAATCCAATTTGTAGAAGAATCTCGCCCATTCGGTTTAGTAAAATTTCTAGCTGTTCTCTACTTTCTGCTAAAGCAGCTATGTCATCTGCGTCTTCTTCTTCCTAGCCTTTATTATACCCGTCACTTGGGGTCGGCTTTTCTAGTCTAACCAGATTTGACTGGATATCAGTTCTTATAAGGAGCGGCTGCCACCTGACCTCCGCAACCCGAAGGCTAACGATACCCTAAGGCTAGACTAGTGTCAGGATATTATAGGGCACTGACTTCCCAAGAACGACCGCCATATATGTTCATGGCAGCCGGGATCGACGGCTTAACGTGCTCTTCGAGGCACGGAGCAGGCGATAATTATTGTCAATCAATACGCACAAAATTTCGAAAAGTCATATAACTTCAGAAAGTCGGAGGTGCGCGACGTGGGTTCGTACCCGAGACCCTCTGCATTGCAGTCTGTTGGTCTCCCCACTGCTCTGTCTATCTATCTATATCATCTGAGTATCTTATAAAATGTATATTTTGCCCATTAATCTTAACTCCCCCTTGTTCTTCTTGTATAATTTCCTTTATTGCGCACTCTATGAAAATGTTAAAAATCATTGGGGACAGTGGACATCCCTGTCTAACGCCTTGTCTAATCTTTGCTCTTTCCTTTTCTTCTCCTACTGCCTTCACAGCCTGATCCTTGTAAAATAATTGAGAAAAAGGCCTGCACTGATTTTGTGTAAGCCTTTATGAGAGAGAGACGCTACAACCATAGATTTCCCATTTGACTCGAGTAAAACCAGTCCCAAAATCCTACCAACACAAGTACCAGTAACTAACCATTGAAACTGGATGAATAAAATAAAGCTATATTCTTTAAGCCCACCTAACAGAACAGCAAAAACTGCACACTTATGCAGTAATTACAAGTTCCATATTTGCATGACTTGTTCTAAGAAAATTCGCACGCTTTGACCATTCACTAAATTTTTATATGAGATATTTTTCTTTTGTTGTGGTATGCTTTTAACGAGCATATTTGAAAGTTTAAAACAAAATATCTATTTTCGTGTTTACCAACATTTTCGAATCTTTTTGGATACTGTTTCAAGCAAGTAAAAAATTACTGATTCATTTAGATTACTTAGAAATAGTGATGTTAGTTCTTATTGTGTAATTTACATGGAATACCCTTAATGAATGTTTGATTTTCTTAACTATTGACAAAATCATTTTGATAATTTAATGATAAACGGATTCTACAGAGGATTGTAGTGCATTACAAACACTTTTGATGGTCGCAAAAGGAGTAGCCTTTTGCGACCATGTTTGTCTATAGCCTCCATCGGTTCTTTGTCTGAGACGATATTACTTTATTAAGATATCATCTATTTTTACGACAACTCCTTGCAGAAGTTTTTATTAATTTAGAATGCTGCCACTTCTAAAATACTTTGACAACGAAAGACCATGTTTATTTTATTGGCGTTGACAGTATTGAAAATTGACACTGACACTTCAATTCAATTGCGAATTGCGATATTATGGACGCGGAGTACAAAAATAAAGAAAATAAATCAAGAAATTGTACATTTTATCCCATTCAGCGATTAAAGTATGTCACTTCAAAAACATTACATTTGGTAATTACTGTCTAGCATCGTTTTAGTACGCCTTATGCTTTAAATTAAGCATTTTTAAGATCACCGTGCACGATCACATTACTAGTTGGAAAACGCCCAAGTGATCGACACAAAATGGATGAAAACATTGATAGCAATGTTGTCGTTTTGGCTATGATGGACAATCAAAGTAAGTAAACAAACAAACATGTGTCAAATGCTTCAAATAAACAATCGACAATGTTAGGGTTGTTTCAATTAATTTTCATGATTATGCCTTATATTATCGACTGTTGTTACCTGTATTTGTTATTTTTTCAGCGACAGCTTATAAGCCAAATATGACTATAACGACATATAATCACGACCACACAATGACTCGAGAAGAAACAGATGTAAATGAAAGTAATAAGCAAAGTATGTTGATACATCATATAATTTAAAATTATCATTACATGAATAGCAACTGATAGTTTTAAATATTGTTTCTCTTTTTATAGATGTCATTTGGACAAAAAATGCCACACTCATGCTTTTAAGTTTGTATGAAACAAAAATGCATATGCTGGACAATCCAAAAAAGAAATCTAAAATGTGGATGTCAATGGCAGAAGAATTAAAATCATTAAATGTTGAGGTACTTCTTTCTATTTACTTTTTGCAGCTTAAATTTAACTTAGTTACATATTGCTAGCTAGTAGTTTATACAGTATAATATTACACAGTATTGCACTGGCAAGTAGATTTATTATACACTGTAAGATGTACTGTATAAATTTTATATTTACTTCATTTTAGCATTTTGATTGCAAAGATACTACAAATTCTAACGATACATACTTTGCTATAGTGCCTTTTATTTTAATTAATGTAAATCTTTGTGATAGTAAAAAAAATATCTTATGTTTTAGGTGACTCCAGATCAAGTCCGGTGGAAAATAAATGCACTTACAAAGAAGTATAAAGATTGCATAGACAATGGACAAGGAGCTCTTGCTTTTAAGTATTTTAATGAAATGCACCAAATATTGGGCAGGTACACAGATAATAATGCCACATATCGACTAGCTTCAGGAGTTATGCATGGACAAGATGATATAGAAAAAGATAAAAGTAAAAAAAATATGTCACTAAAGTCCTCAACACCTTTTAGAAAGTTAAGAGTGGAGAGAAGAGCTAAAGTAGAATTAGATAACCAATGGATAGACTACTTAAGAAGACAAGAAGAACAAAGACAGATAAGAGATGAAAGGTATGAAAGAAATTTAAGGTTACGGGAAGAAGAATTGCAATTAAGGAAAAAAGAATTAGAAATCAAACAAACACTAGCTCTAAAGAAATTACAATTAAAAGAAAAGAAACAAGAAGAAATGTTGAAAATTGAGAGGGAGAAATGTGCTTTACTCAGGAAAATATTAGGCATTCAAGATTTATTGACACAATAAGTATTAAATTAAAACATCATGGCAAAGCCAAATGTCTTGTTAATATTAATTTCTTCTCATATTACCTATGTGAGATCAAAAAATATTTTTACATATTGCAACCTTTAAAAAAAGCCAACAAATATACCATAGTATTACAAAACAATCACAAAATAGTTTGCAGCTTATTTTAATTGCCTTAATCATGTTCTTCTAAATGGTCATTTTCATCAAGGCAATAATTATGAAGAACACATGCAGCTACAATTGTATCAGTTATAAATGCTATATTTCTATACACAGTAAATAGTTTTATTCTCCTAAATCTTCCTTTTAAAAGACTGAAAGCTTTATCACTCAATTTTCTAGTAGCTATATGTAAAGAATTAAATTCTCTTTGCTGTGGTGTCAGTCTTTTATTTTCACGGTATGGCGGTAGAAGCCATGGGAGAGAAGGATATCCTGAGTGACCGACAAGAAAAGTATTGTGTGGAAATAATGAGTCCTTGTTTTGGGATGCTGTATGGTATAAGGGTGACTTCTTCAAAACTCGAGTACAATTTGAAGATCCTGGTTCACCACAAAACACATTAGTGAATCTCAAATTAGAATCTACTGTAGCTTGTAATATTACAGAAAAGTAGCCTTTGGGATTACAATATTCTCTCGCATTCTTGGGCTTCTCTATTTTAATGTTAGTACAGTCAATTACTCCCACCATATTAGCAATTCCTGTCTTAGCATGAAATGAATCACATATATATTGTATCTCTTCTAGGTTTTGAGGCCATTTAATAGCATCATTCAATTTGGTCAAAATCCATGCAACCACTCTCCTTATAACTCTAAATGTGGATGATATAGAAATATCAAACCTAGTAGCAATGGGTGTTAATGGTTCTGTATTAGCAATAAATGATAGAAATATATAAAAACAAAGTTTAGGCTCCAGAGGCTTTAAACCAAATTTATGTGAAGCTATAAAGCCAGACTTTTCCAATTCATCTGAAACAAAATGTTTAAATTTATACCATAAATATATTTCTATTATTAAAGAAACTATATAATAACCATGTCTTAAATATTACCAATAAGTCTGTACGCCGTTTTTCTCGAAACTCTCATCCGATTTTTAAACTTAGAATCAGTCCAAGAGTCAATAATATGCAAGTAGTCATCTACACGTTTTCGCCTTAGCCGTATTAAGTACTGCATTAGCGGGAAGAACAATGTATCATCATCATTATCACCACGCTCATCTTCGTCTTCTGAGCTCTCAGCCTTATTGCTACAAACATCACTCCAGCCACTAGATTCACTCTCATCACTACTACTTGGCACTTTTTCAGCTAACCAGAGAATAAGTTTATTTTTATCCATTTTCACAATACTTCATTACTAAAACTTAAATTTATCTGATATTATAAAATCATCGGTGCTTCTTCTATAATAAATTATATACAGTATCAACTTATTATTGAACGTAAGTAAAAAGTGTAAATAAATAAACAAACCGAAAACTATCGGTAGGTAGGTAACTAGTGACAGCTATGACCATAGATAAGACACTATACTGAGAACAGTATTTTTTTTTTCTTTTACTTGTTGGCCTCAGATGGCATTGACAACTTTACGCGGACTATGGGTGAGTGCAGAAGGCTCCCAACCCGTTGAGAACAGTTGATAATGTACAACCTATTTATAGTATTTATTAGCAAAGATGTTGCTACAATATCTATGGTATAAGTACATATCCATTTCTCAATCGTGCAGGTAACTTAATAGTATACACGATTGCAATGCACCTCTTATTCCTCTGTTGAACTCTTTTAATTACGACTTGAAGAAGAAAATAAATTTTACTCACTGAGACAACACTTACTGAGAGGCTTTAAAGTCGTGCAGAAGCAATATTTTTATACAATTTGAATTAACTCGATCAGATTTAAATCGATACCTAGTTAATTTAAATCTGTTTGTGACAAATTTCTTCTGTTCAGCTCTATTTTTTATGTTGGTAATTTGCACAAAATGAGAGATATTTCGCAATTTGTCATTATCTACCTATTTGATATTTATTTTATTTTGTAAATAAACCCAGGACCTATAAATATTACTTTACTCTTTGCCCAGGACAAATGGAAACACGTTCTTCGATAGATGCATGTACAATAAATTGGGCTTTACTTGATTAAGTGTTAATAATAAGTTATTTAATTTCGAAGTTCCCGATTGTAATACAATTGCTTAAGATGCATTATTAGTAGTGCTAAACAAACACATGGAAATCTTTATCATACAGAGGCCCTCTCATGTACACCCATTTCAATAAAATATACTTAATTTTATATAATGAATGTCTGTGAGATGAGCGAAGTTTACAGTATTTTAGAAGAGCGTAAGTATATTGTAATGGTTTTGTATAGATAATGGTAATTGAGTGCACATACAATAAATATAAAAATGCAAATTTCGTATTACAGCTTGCCAGGATCATTTGGAAATATGTGAAACAACTAGTGATGAAACTACTCTCCATTCTGACAATAAAGCCAATGATGGTTCAGAGAAACATTGTATGCATACTTTGTTTTTTGTTTATTTGAAACACTTAAATGTGGTAGGAATAACATCATTTTTAATTTTAATATGTTTTTAGGTGCAGTTTGGAATGCCAGAGCTACATCCACATTGTTGAAATTGTATGAGAATAAGTTAGAGATGATAGAGACACCTAAAAAGAAAACTAGAATTTGGATAGCAATATCAGAAAGCTTGAGAGATTATAATATTGAGGTAGAAATTATTAATAAAATAACCATTATTTTAGTCTTAATTACAACAGAATTTGATAAATCTTTTATGTATTGCAGATGACACCTGATCAAATAAGATGGAAAATAAATGCATTGACAAAAAAATACAAACAATGTCTTGATAGTGGTCATCATGAAAAATTTAAGTATTTTAAAGTAATGGAGAACATTTATTCTCAATATAATGTTGATTGTGACTCTAACATGATCACCAATATATTACATAAGAGAAATGATTCTCATAGAAATAATATATTGATAAATGATATAAAGTTTAACCATGAAACAAAATCTATGATTGAAATGAGAAAAATGAGATTAGCTAACAGAATTGAGTCTGACAGATCTCAAGGCAAAATACAATTGGAAAAGCAGTGGTTAGAATATTTAAGGAAACAAGAAGAACAAAAACAGTGGAGGGATAATATTTATGCCAGAAATTTAAAACTAAGAGAGGAAGAGTTAGAATTTCGTAAAAGAGAATTAGAAATAAAAGAGACATTAGAATATAAGAAAATCCAACTTATGGAGAAAGAACTAGATGACATGTTGCAGATCGAAAGGGAAAAGTGTGATTTACTCCAAGAAATATATAGTAAAAGATGAGTATCTAACACAATATGAATATTACTTACAAAATAAAAATTAATAGTCTGCATTTATATTTATATTTATTGAATACCTTAAGAAAGCCAAGATCAGTAAGTTCATATACCGACTTTCTTCTTAAATCAATGGCCGACAGACATCTTTCTACCCATGTCGAAAATTTATAAATAAATCGTCGACTTTTCTGGTAGTAAATGTACACTTACGGACTCATAGACTGCATCAATTTTCAAGACGCCTTTGAAATAAACATTTTAACCAAGTATTCAAACTTTTTATACAAAGGGGATGTTTCACTTTTGTATAGGAATCTGGCTATAACTTGTACATCCTCAGGAAACCTGGGAAATGTACCCCTAAATACATTTAATTAAGCAATTCTTTATTAGTGTCTAATATTTTTGTTGCGCAAAATAAAATATATAATGTTTGATGTTTGTCCTGCGGACTATCTATGACAAGTTGGTAATAATGGTAGATGACATAATAAAGAATAATAGTATTGTCAGAAGTAAAAGAACTCCTGCTGGAATAATATTCACCAAAGAACTGATAATTCTTGTAAAAATGAAAGGAAAACGTATGAATTCAGGAAAGTGTATCATGAAACACCAATTCAGCATTGGAATATTTATTATTAGTCAATATGACATTGACAGTTAATGTCAAACATAAACAAAATGTTTCGTACCGGAGTGCACCCTGCAAAACCAGTATTATATTATATGTATACATATATTTTTTATGTTAATTGTTTGTTAAAAAAGATTATAATAATTGAAATGAATAAATGATGCTCTAAAACATATATATTGTTGACATGTATATTTATATATTATTTACATTATTATAAAGTACTTTCGATATCATTTATGAACGCATATAAAATTACCGAGAACCATCGCCATATTGAATATAATGGCAATAATATAAAAACTTTTATTTTAAGCGCAAACGTAATTCGACTTAAATTCAGGAAATAATGATTTTCTCCGATTCCTGGTATTTTTTGCTATTTTTTGGCTGATAGTACATTTCATAGCCGAAAATGAAACAGCTCTTTTAAATTGAAACCTTGAGTTTGGCTTAACTTCATAACAGCATAGTATCATATCCTTAAGTGTATGTTTGTATACTGGAAAGGACCATGCAATTTTTTTGAACAAAAACGATAAATGTAACAAAAATTGGTTTTGGTTGGTACATACATACGTACATAGATTTACGCCTGTTTCCCAGAGGAGTAGGCAGAGACTACGGATTTCCATTTGCTACGATCCTGACACACTTTTCTGGTTGCATTCACTTTCATAACATTCCTCATACACGCTCGCCGGTTTAAGGTGCTCTTAACCTGGCCTTTATCCTGAACGTCTCCGATCTGATCAAGAAACGTTCACCTAGGTCTTCCTCTTGCGACTGTTCCATTCACACTAGCTTTACATAAACTGTCTTAGTCAGTCTTTTCTCATCCATTCTTTCTACATGCCCAAACCAGTTTAACATACCCTTTTCTATTCTCGTCACTGTATCCACTTGTATACCGCATCTTTCTCTAATCACACTATACTTATTCTATCTTTCAGAGTCACACCAGATATATTTCTCAGCGTTCTCATATCTACAGCATTTATTCTGCTCTCATGCTTCTTTTGCCATACCCAACTATCACTGCCGTGCATAAGTGTAGGCACTAATAATCCTCTATGAACAGCCAAACGTGCCTTTTCGGATACATTTCGACTGTTAATAAAAGCGCGTAGAGCGCCATTCACTTTATTGCCAGCAATCGTTCTCTTTTCAATATCTCCCTCATGTGTACCATCCCTTGTAAACGAAGTACCCAAATATACAAACTCTTTCACTTGTTCCACTTGTTCTCCATCAATCATAATATTGCACATCGTCATGCACTCCTCCTTTTCAAATACCATTACTTTCGTCTTGCTTACATTCATTTTCATTCATTTACTCTCAAAAGCACCATACATAATAGTTAACATCGCCTGCAACTCTTCCGCCAATGACGCAAGTATTACTTGGTCGTCGGAATAAAGTAGACATTTGCCAAGAAAAATTTGGAGACTGGCGGTTTTCGGCCTGAGCACCTACAGAAATGAAACCTATATGAAAAAAAAGTTAATATTGACTCTTAAATATTTTCTTCAGTACTATATACAGAAAACTTGTCTAAGTGGAGAAAATAATTTCCAAATAGTGGCTACAATGCGAAAAATTGATACTTGCATATAATTGATACACGCCCACTTTGTACCTTTAATGATATTGGTGGTTCATTTATCACTAATATCCCAAAGTAGAATTAAGTATAACCCATGGTAGTCAGGTATTTTATGAGATTTTTAGTTCAATTCGCAGGTTTTGGAATCGATTATTCACTCAATATGTCTGTAATCTGTAATCGATTATTCATATTTGTTGCCATACTAAGCAACTGTAAATAGTTTTTTTAGGTTGGCAACAAACTCTTAATTGTCACCGATTCCCGCACAAGACAAATATTTGTGTGCATGAACATGGATGTTTGTCTTGGTCTGGGTGTTTCTATGTATAATATGTATGTATTTACAAAAAAAAAAAGTATATATGTATGTTTATCCATTGTCTAGTACCCATAGTACAAGCTCTGCTTAGTTTGGGCTAGATGGTGTTGTGTGTATGTGGTAGAATATTATTATTATTATTATATGTTACAAGCACAGTTGCTTCCTGAACCATGTTGAACCTGAGACTTTAGCTTGAAACCTATATAATAATAAAATAAAGTATAAAATTCACGTCATACTAGTGAATTAACATAATTATTATACTTACAATATTAGAAGTTTTCGTGCATGACATAACCTTATGTCGAGATATCTACTTTTTTAAATTATATCTACTTTCAGATAAGTTTTTGGAAAAAGTGACGACCATACATGGTTTTCTGGTTAATAATGCTACCAGGAAACATTGAAATTATCCGTGTAGGTGACCAGGCCGAACGCTCCTAGGAAACCCGACAGTCTCCTTTGAAGCTCAGGTTTTTTTCTTTTAATAAGGTGTATTGCCTCCACGTGCCCTTATTACAGATTCTAATCGGTGCCGCATAGATTTGATTAGGGTTATTAAACGATCTTGCGGAATATTGTTCCATTTTTGTGAAATCGCTGTTCTTAGTGCTGCCACTGTTGTGGGCACAGGATTTCTGGCATATCCAGCTTTTTTTAAACTTTCCCAAACATGCTTCATGGAATTAAGATCCGGGCTGCGTGCTGGCCATTTCATTGTACGTACCCCAACCTCTTCGCAATATTGTCGAACTTGTGGAGCGGCGCGGGATCGGGCATTATCTTGCATTAGAGTCAAATTTTCGCCTATTAATCTCATGTAAGGTACCACGTGAGCATCTAAAACCTCTGTTATATAGCGTTGTGCAATCAAACCACCTCTTCTACCGTTTTGACGAACCATGTCGATGAACAAAAGTTCCGTTCGCCCGATGATCGAAATGCCACCCCACACCATACACGAACCGCCTCCAAAAGGAACACGCTCCTCAATGCAACTTTGAGCATATCTCTCTCCACGTCGACGATAGACTCTTCTGCGACCGTCTGCACCATTCAAACATGTTCTATACTCATCGGTGAACAATATGGAGGCCCATTGCTCTTCAGTCCAATTAAGATGTTCACGCGCAAATCTTAAACGAGCTTGTCTGTGAGCTGCAGACAGCTTTGGACCATTTGCTGGTCTAAAAGGGGTGATTACCGCTTCCTTAAGCCTCCTCCTTATTGTTCGTGCACTCACGTTTACTCCACGCACTTCATTCAGCTCTGATTTGATGTTTACTGACGTGAGGAAACTATTACGTAGGGAAGTTGAAACAATAAATCGGTCGTCAAGACGAGTGGTTGCTCGAGTTTTGCCGGTACCCAGTCTCCTTTTGTAAGAACCTGTCTCTACAAACCTTCGGTATACTCTAAAAACCGTAGACCGGTGTAAATTTAAATTTCTAGCAATCGTTCGTTGATCCAAGCCTTCCCGCATCAATGCCACAATTTGAGCGGCTTGTTTGGACGAAGTATCCATATTTATGGTTACGAAACTTTTGTTGAGTTTAAAAGACTATTAATAATCAATGCTATTGGTAACAATAATTTAAACCGCAAATGAAAAAAAAACAAAAAGGATTAATTTCAAACTTTACTTTAATAACACACGAATTTGAGACTATGGATAAATTTTATTTTCCCGGCTAATATTTGTTTTTTTTATGATTAACAGACGACATTTTCATTTAGTTCTATCTAAAAAGTTTGCATACTTATCAAAAATATTAATTCGAAAGTAATCCTGAACTTTGATGCAGTTTATGAGTCCGTATATATATGTACATATAATTATATTAGGACTACATACTTGAAAGTTTATTTAATTACTAAATAATGTAAATTTATTGCAGCGCCATATTTTCTTAGCAAAGCAATATAGTAAACCGTTCATGTCAACATATTATATAGTGCAATAACCTCAATTCTGATCAAATCAAAGTTCAAAGTGCCGTTATCACAAACATCTGAAGTTCGCACCAACAATTTTATACATGATTATAGTTAAAATTTGCTTTGCTGGATAAAGTTAAAATAAATCGAATAAAATAATAAGAGGTTATACTATATTTGATTAGTTAGCTATAAGGAAAGGACATCTCCATTTCTTTGTTTATGGTTAACTTATTACGCAATGCTGCCAACATAATATCCCGCCGCGACGCAAAATTGTCTAAAAATCTCCGTTTATTCATAAGGAAATATATAAATTACTCGTGAATTGCTGCAATGACGGACTTAAAATACAAACGCTATGAGAAGTCTTTAGGTTTACTCACAACAAAATTTGTTTCATTGCTGCAAAAAGCAAAGGATGGTGTTTTGGATTTGAAAATTGTAAGTATAGCTTGATTTGCCTCCCAATGGTCTGTCAAATTAATTTCGGCACGAAAAATAAACATTTTTGAATATTTCTTTGTTGTTTTTAGGCTACCAATTTGTTAGCTGTAAGACAAAAGAGAAGAATATACGATATTACAAACGTTTTGGAAGGAATTGGTTTAATAGAGAAGAGGAGTAAGAATAGTATACAATGGAAGTAAGTGTTTACATGGCCAAATATAAGTTGAACCGACTTATCGACCATATTATTGTAAATTTATAGTTTTATTTATTTTATACTGCTGTTACGTGAGCCTCATTTGTTAACAAATAATGTAAATCTTTGATTTCAGAGGTGCAGGGCCAGATTGTAACACAAGTGATATCGGTGAAAAAGTAACAGTACTTAGGAGACAGGTCAATCGGTTAGATGAACATGAAAGAGTACTTGATAAGTGAGTATTGTCAGTTATGAATGTTGTGCATGAAAAAGTTTGATCTCAACATAAACTATACACTTTTATGCCTTTTACTGTGTCAAATTGAACTGAGTTGTATGAATCTGAAGTAAGTGCTTGTAATTCTATGCATTGTTATTATCTCATGAGTAAAAGCTATTATATATCACCTGACTTTTGCCTTTAAACAACATATTAGTTTCTACTGCTTGTTTATCATTATAGCCTTATTATTTTCATTATCAATATATTGAAGTTTAATTTCTTGTATGAGTAGTTACAGTTGTAATATCAGATTTTCAGTCAGCAATAGCCTGCTGGACATCTGACATTATGGGCTGCTCTGTTTAATAACCTAATAATGATTTATCAAAATTTTGGCCGCTGTACTTCTTGTACCATACCTTTGCATATGCCTTTGCTGACTGCCCCATCTGAATGTAAATCTTAGCGTGCACCACATGGTGCCTACAATCTATATCCATATACAGAAGTTTGGTTTGCGCTACTATTGACACTTAGACACTGCTAGAGCTGATTTTGTTAGTTAATTAGGCAGATGAAGGTCTAAAATGAACATCTAAATTATTTATTTTTATTTTATTACTAAATAACTACCTATTGTTACGTTAATATTAAAAGTTATGCTAAACTAGTTTTATTGCATGTTATTCAAATGAACTAATTACAGTGTTATTATACCATTTAGATTAAAATAAAGTATGAGAGTGTATTGCCATACATGGAAAACATCTTCAACTAACTACTTTTACATATTATGATACTCCTAGATTTATCTAAATAATCTTAAATAAATTTCCAGGCAATTACATTGGATTGAACAGAGTATAAAGAATGTAATGGACGACACAGACAATCAAGATCTCTGCTTTGTGTCAGATAAAGACATACAGGATTGTTTTGAGGAGGATCAAGTTTTAGTATTAGAAGCACCTTTAGGTGCCAATTTATCTGTCGGAACTTTACCCAGTAAGGTATGGTAATGCACAATGTAAATACTGTTTTTATTGCACTTTGTTATTAGAAGCTGTAATAGTGTAAAGGTTCTTTAAAAAGTCATCAGTCACACAAGCACCATGGAGTAGTTTATGAGTATTACAATAATTTGATAGATATAAAGGACACCCAGTCTAAGTACAGCAATCTGCTGAGCACACTTTTTATGAGGTGTATGGTACATTTCCCTACTACTTGATGCTTTTATAAATCGTATGGAGTGAACATTTAAATCATTCCATCACCCGTGGAGACAAAGAGTTTCTATATTCCCACAACAAGGAAGTACTCTTCAAGATATACATTTCCGGTTTGTGTAGTGGGAATATAGAAACAAGATTTTGTAGTTGAATGAACAATGTAATTTTCTATATTTTTACTTAATGGTGGGACCAGCGAACATTGAATACTGCCTGCCACATTTCTACTAGAAATTAAAATAATATTATGCTTGTCGAGTGCCTGACAGAGCTGGGCTCATATTGCAGTTTCCGTTGTACAATTTAAGTGTTATATTTGTCACTTAAGTAGTTGCTAATGTTGCGTTTAGATTGTATAGACAAATGGAGCATCTCAAGTAGGCAGCTAGCATGTTCTATCTAAAAAATAGAAAATAATATTTCTGTGTCTGTGTTAACAATGGACACAAAAAACACCCAGACTCTGAACTACTATTTGTGAGTCATACAAATTTTATTCCGTGTGGGAACCCACAACATTTGGCGCGGCGGCAGTGGCGAGCCACTGCCCATCCATCCAGTCAAGAACAAAACTGATTTGGAACAATATTGTAGAATTACCAGGTGGCTGACCAAAGTCATGTGGTTTAAAGCCACTTTTATAATTTATTTTACGCAAAATAATCAAATATATTTTTTTACAGGACAAAGATCCACACTTTTTTTTACATTTGAAATCAAATGAATCAATTGGAGTTATATTGTTACGTGATAATGAAAGTGAAAAGGTAAAGAATCTTTAATGTTTTATTTCCTTAAAGATGACTTCTGTGTAAGGCTTCCTCCCTGTTGTAGGGTATTACTTCATAAAGATTGAAGCAATGGGCATATAGTTTCTTAAACACAGTGCTATCCAAAGAAATAAAGTACTGCCTAATTTAAAGTAAATACTCATTCTCATTTTAGATATTAATATTTTTTATTTCTTTATCCTAGTCAGTTATTATAGCTGAGATGTTTTATGGCTACTAACAATAATATGATTTGTTTCAGGAGATGGATGAAGAAAGCATGGAGGACAGTGAAGTTCAGAGTTATACTGAAGACATTTGTGATACTAGTTTACAGTCCAACAGTATGTTATGTTTTACTTTTGAGACCAGTTATTATTTGCCTGATAATCTCAATATGTTACATCTTGAATTGAACACCAAAATAAGCCATATCAAAAGTTATCCCTTGCAGATATTTCTATCGGAATATCGTGTAATTGTGTGTGGACACCCATTATAAAAAGGGAATTATTTTGTGTGGCTACTACTATATTATTAACGAAATAACTAGAGTAGTCATACGAAACAATGCACTTTTATAATTGAATTGGCGCATTACGAAAGAATAGGTAGATATATCGTACTTGACTGCATGGAATCAACACTATTCAGTGTTTTAGTGACGTCTGACAAAAACAATTAGTTTCTTTATGTTTGTTAGTTTTTGGTGCCACTTTTCATCAAGTCATAGTAAAATTATACTCAATTGTAATTCACCTATTACATAATTATAAAGGCGTACGAAAAAAAGAGACAGCGAGTTATGGACTGTTTAGTTTTGTCTACAGTCCATATCCAGTCCTTTTTGCTTACGCAATAATAACGCTATAATATACGGTGCATGGTAAATTGAAATCATGGGGAGACCCCATAATCTCAATTTTACATCTAGTCTAGACAGTTCTACATCTTCGATGACATAATATTTCTAATTTCAGATTACTTGTTGAGACTCAGCCCGCCTGCCACTAAATACGACTTCTCATTTTCTTTACGTGGAACGGAAGGACTGTGCGATTTATTTGATATACCTTGTTAGCCTAAGTTAAACTGACATATTTTTTTGATAAAGCATTGTTAAGATAATAAGAAAGACATTTTTATTACTCGGATTTTTGATCATGTTGAAGTTTAATGTACTAAATGTAAATAAATTGTGTAAATAACTAAAATCGTATTGAAATTATGAAAGGAAATAAATAATTAGATCTATGTATACAATATGATTGTTTTATTTCTTAGACTTGGGTTTCGGAACAAATCTGTCTAATACACCAAATGATTGCTTTTTGGCCGACTGTGCTTCTGGCAGTTTTTGTAATATCTGTGCTTCTTTTGCTTGGTCGATAAATTCCTAAAACAAAGGATATAATTAAATAATTGCACACATTTTACACTACTGATGTTAGAGTTTGCAATATTGCGTGACGTGCTTCTTCACAGAAAAAGTTATAACAATATTCGTGTGTTCAACAATACATAGAAATGTCATGTTATATTCGTGTTACGCCTGTGTAGTTATTTAATGCATTGTATAAAAAACCACAAGCACGTCTTCTCTTTTAGGAATCTAGCATGTTCTATTAGACTGGATGAAGGCAACAAAATGTGTTATGTCCCAAATTGGCAGGTAGCCTCATTCTGGCATTGGACTGACTGTTGATTGATGGATTGATTGATTTGCAACAGACATTTGAGCATTCTCACCTTTCTAGCTACATCCTTTATAATCTTCTTTCTTGCTACAAAACTCTTGCCTTTCAGTTTCTTCCTGTGTCGTGGTGTTAGGTCAATCTTCTTTGGTCTCAAATGCTGGAAAATAGAGGAAATATAATATAGTTTAATATGTGATAGGCTAGCCGTGATATTGCAGCGCAACAAAAATGTTTACGAAAGACCGTGTAAATTACTTTCGCGCTATAAAGTTCAAGTGACACTAGCATTTGACTTCTTAATATGATTGCTGTTATTAGAATCAGTGCAATCAATATATTATTACATACTATATATATCATAGTATTAGGCTCGATTATTAGGTGTTGGTCTAGAAAACCCTACTGTAAAATTCCAGACTACGCATTACTGATACTGCCTCATTTAGGAATAAAAGCAAAGATTTACGACCGGTAGTCAATTTAAAAGAAATTTATGCCGTGATAGATATTTGTGTATTCTAATAAATAAATATATTTACCAGTAGTTTATTTTTAGCCTCCATTTGTTCTTGCAGAGAAGGCACGTCGACTTCCGTAATATCAAATGGATTGAGTGTAATAAGTTCAGCTGGTATCTTGTCCAAGAGCGCTTTGACTTCGGCCTCTTTCCTCTGTTTCTTAGTTTGGAAGGGATTGCTTTCCAGTGCGTCGAAGTTGGGCTCACCGCTGCCTGTAAACGGATAATTGTTAGAATAGTATTATGGCAGGCGTTTTGGGATGATAAGTTGTCTAATTCTAGAGTAGTCTTCTGTGTATGTCTTTATATTTTCAAATCTAAACTAATTTTAACGCATGGGCTTTAAATAAGGTTCTAAAATTTGCCAATTTTTTTACCCAAGAAATTAATCGTTTAAATAATTAAAAGACGCAGTTATAATAAAATAAATCACAATTAAAAATTTACCATTACATTTTTAAATTTGAAATAACGAATATTCATTTGGCAGTTAAAAACGGGCTAACGGTCGTTATTTATTTGTATAACAATTGAAATTATGTGCTTTAAAGTTGTTAGTATACAAGATTTTAATAAAATTTGACTTAAATAAATAATAATCTTACCAGGAACTAAGATGCTAGTAAATCCATTTCTGGTACCGATTCCCAATACGTCTTCGTAGGGGCAGAACTTGAAATTAGTTATTGATTTCGCCATTCTGTGCCTCAAGTAAGGTTTCTCAGTTGTTTGAGAGCAGCAGTTACTGGAAAGAATATTTAAATTAGTTCATGTCTGCTTTGGACTGCAAAATTACGTAGTAGTTTAACTTGTCACCTCGACATTGCCACTGCACGCACAAATTATTTATTGCGCTGAGGGTTCAATCCTCACACCTTGTTGCATTCAATTAAAGTTATTAACCTCGATTATATGAAGGAATATCATCAATATAGATTTATTGTAAGGTCTGATGAGCTAGCGTTTTATGCTGTCATTGGCAACCAGGCCAACCGTTTTAGTTTTTGTATACTAGCAATTTGGGTTGCAATTTGGGTTGCAATTTATTAGTTGTCTTGTTTACACCTCCAGCTGAAAACTGTTATGCTTATGTTAGAAGTGAGTTCAAGTCGTAAATGATGTTTGAGATTCGAAGCCACGGCCACTTGATTGCAAGTTGCCTTATGCATGCTGATGCCTTATCCATTTTGCAACTGCCGCTTTGCCTAGGAAAGCACGTAAAGCCGTTGGTCCTGCGTCTGATCTCTCTCCGATCGAGACGGATTGACGTCCCATCGGATCATGAGAGCTAGGGAGCAGAGAGTGCACTTGTGTTTACACACACACTTGAGCACTATAATATCTCCTACGCAGATGGCCAGTCTCCGTTAAGATTGGCCGCCTTGACCGGAATTCGGTCTGGAGGAAATTGTTGTTATTTCCAATACTTTAAAATTATATAATTAGATTAGACCTATTCGAATCACGAGTACCCTTCACACACTAAAATAATCATTGAACCCTGGTTTTTATCTAAGCAAACTGTATAGACAATTTGAAGACTTTGCTGGTCTTGTGACCAGTGTATACGGCTGCCGATCATGACTTCGTGGGTTTGGACCCCTTGTCGCACTGACAAACAGTTATTTAGTTATTACAAAATTCTCAGATTTAAATCCTTCTTCTGCGTGATTGAATATCGACCCATCGGGCTATTAGATCCCAGGGTATGTGTTTGCGCACACCCTCATGGAGAATAATATATTCTGCGCAGATGACTAACCTTTTTCGCAATATCGCTACAAATATTGATATACCGAAAATAAAAATTACCTATGACAAACACATTGATACTTACTTGTATATTTCCACAACGTCGTCAAGTCCGACTGCAAGCATGTCTTTCTGTGAAAACTCTAAGTGTACCGGAGCACTTCTTAATCTGTAGTCTTGCAGTGGACCATCCAAGTTTCTGATATCCCATATCTTCAAACTGCGTTCTACTCCTGATGTGGCCATGTACCTTATTATATTACAAATAATAAAGCTTATTTAAGTCCCAAAATAATTAGGTAATTGATGAAATTGTTAATGATTTGTTTTGTATAATAATTGGGGTAAGATCATGCAAGGCATCTAGTAGTACCTAATCATACGACCGCTAAGCCTTTTTTTTAAAACCTGGTTACATACCCATATACGGCTTTTGCCGTGAGTCATGCGCTATTTTCGCCTAAGCAAAACTAAAAAGGCACTAATCGTGTTCTTACTGGAGTAAGATTTAATATTTTATTTTTAAAATATTTTTAGTAGCCCATCCCTCAAAGTTCAAGTTATGGTCCTTTTCACACAACAAAAGGCGCCTAGAAACCTGTTGGCAAAAAGTTACCATAGTCTAATAATCGTTTGTAATACCAAGGCCAATGGTATGACTAGCGCTGTCTAAGAGAGTGGTACTTCTCCTGGCGAGAGGATCCATTTGTAGACTTACTGAATAATAGGCAAATGCATATTTCATTCAAGTCTTCGAAATAAAGAGACGATGCCTCCTTTAGCTATCGTAAAGATTTTTTAAACAGTATGTTTTGCTTTTCTAATATTATTGAAAAATTTGCAAGGTGACTTACGTTCCACTATTATCAACAGCAATAGCCGTCAGTGGTGTCTTGTGGCATAGTATCTTCGCTAACGGTTCCTTAACGTTTGGCGACCATAAAGACACCACTCCTTTGGCATTTCCTATACACAATGTGGCATTGTATGGATTTTGTGTCATCACCGATGTTCTTCCTAAATGGTTGTTATAATGTCCAACTATTTCACCAACAGATATATCTAGCCAAGACATGAAACCATATTCATTCTGGAAAGTAGAGAAAATTGCCAATTGTTACGAAATTTTATCAGACCATCATGGTTTACATGTACAATGTCCTCTATGTTATACAACTTTTGTCAGTATCTTAAAGGTATCTTTCTTTCTTTTAAAAACTATGTTGAGCATAGAGATAAGCTCTGTGTGGTACTGTACAAACATAAAATTAACAGATGCAATGTACTTAGAATAATAATTTGTGGATTACACAAATAATTATACTGGGATTCAAACCCAAAAAAAATATGGATCAACAGTCGAAGGGTACTGAGTACTGATTAAATTCGAATTTATAAGAATGGCACAGTCATGAAGTATATGCATCTGTTCATACAAAAATGTAAATAGTCTTTAACCATTTTAACAGGTGCAGGTTTTGTGAATAATTTTGTTTTCGTTTCCTTTACATTGGGTGGTTTCTTTAAATTTATAGTAATAGGCTTCACAATAACACATTTATCTCATTTAGAATTTTTGAGAATAATTGTACTTACAACTGCAGCTAACAAGAAGTGGTATGGCAGGAATTCCATCCTCAATATCTTGTCCATTTTCTTGATACAGTGGATCTCAGTGCCTGTGTTATCGTACATGTACAGCCATTCCTTTTGAGCAGCAGCTACCATTGTCTCGACATGCAACCAACTGGAAGTGACAAATGAAACTATTCAAATAAAAATATATACAACAAAAACTATTGAGAGAGTATTTCATCACTGTAAAAATTATGAATTGAAAATAAAAATCACCCTTTGTGGGTGAATAATATAAGTTTAAAATTTACATTGTGAGTTTAAGATACTTTCAGATTTATGATTAAATAACCAACCACACATGTGGATTGAGGGACTAATAATTTGTCTTATAAAACAATTTAAATATCCATTCAAAATAGTATAAATAAAAAAGGATCAGTGGATATACATATAAATTATAATGACATTAATTAAATAACATTTGTAATATTTTTAGTTTAAATGTGTAAAAACATATAAATTGTACAGTTCTATTTCCCAGTAACAAGTAAAACATAACAAGTAGAAGTCTCATCTTATGGGTGTGTTGTTGCCATAAGTTAACATTGTCATAGAAATACAAGCAACTTGTTTGTGTTTTTTGCAGAAGAATTAACATGCCATAACTTACCTGATATCATGTATAGATTCCATAACATTTATTTCAAAATGTAACTTCTTAGTGACCCAGTCAAAAGCTGCTAAGTGTCCCTTGTTACTGCCCAAAAGTAAATGTCTGCCATTTCTAGAGTACTTTGCTCTGTATGGTCCAAAATCTAAGTCCAATTCAAATATTTTTGAGGCGGCTGATATGTCCACATTCTCCGCTATAATCTTCTGTGATATAGCTGTTGTTTTGCTATCTTCATCTACTTCTAAGGCACTGCAAATTTAATAAAAATACAATGTAAGCTCTTTCATTTTAAAGTAGGCTAGATTTTCCCTGCCATGTCAATAACATGTAAAGTGTAAAGAGGAAGTGTAAAGAGTAACTGTGTAAAGTGTAAAGAGGTAAGAGTCATTCTAGCTCAGTAGTTAGACAAGGACAAAAGCCAAATAAAAAACTATATATCAGATTTTCTGCTCACACATTTTAGTCATAGAAACAACATCCGTCGATTATGAATCAGGCTCTCTTATTGGAGGTCTTGTATCTTATTAGGAAACATATCAAATGTTACATAAAAACATATCTCACACCTGTATCCTCCTTCTATGTCTGTCCAGTTGGATGAATGGGTGGACAGACAAAGTTACACCATAAGGACTACATTTTAAACATTTTGGTATGCAACTCAATTGTAATTTATATCAATGCAATAAAACATTGTGTACATGTTTTAACTTAGTAGCATACATATTCTGGTCAATTAACTATATATTTTAAATAAAGACACATCCCAATGTATAGACTATATCCATCTCCAACTGAGTTTTTAAATCTAACCTTATTTACAAGTTACTACATAGGTAAATAATGGGATAAATTAATTGTCAAATTTATACCTTGTAAATAAGGTTACAAAATCAGCTTAAATTTTTATAGAAGTTTCTTACCCATGATCCTCAGTCAATAATATCTCAGCTCTTGCAGCCTGCTCTTGAGCATAAGTAAATTTTCTTTCCCTTTTTTTTAGTTTAGCAGCATGTAAGGGGTGCTTAACACCCTTACCAATTCCCTCTCCTCTGGAATGAACTTCTAGCTTTTCGGGATCTATAGGTGCTTTCCCTATAAACTTTTTCTTGTCCTTTTTTTGTATGGGTTTCTTAAAAGCTTTTCTGTCATTTTTCTGAAATGTTAAATTAACAGTTTAGTTTTTAAGTAGGTTAGTTTTTATGTAGTTCTATTAAAGAAAAGGCTTTTATTATGTTTGCTATATTCAAATTGACTGTTTATTATAATAAAAATTTCGCAGATTCATTTCTCTACAATGATTTACAAGGTTAGCCTAATAATTATTCTTTTATTATGCAGTTTATGAAAATTGAGACTGTTTTTGTATTTACCTTGAATTTATGGGCTTGCAATAAACTAGGCGTTATTTTTATATTGTATACTTCCACATTCTGGTCCTGCGTTTTCGTTTTTTGTTCAGAATCATTGCTTGCCGCGTTGAAATAGCGTTTATTTTCTTTCTGTAAGGTAAAAACATTATTTATTAGTAGTTATAACTTTTGGTTAAGGTTGTTATGGCCTTTGATATCATGTTTCGGATTTACCTTCTTTGTATTCTTCATTGTGTCATTTATTAAATAGTATTTATTTTAATTTATAACTCTACACTTATTGTACTATAAACATACAACACGTGTGGTGTTGGTTAGCCGTACTTTTGACATTAATGACAGCTGATATGACTGCTTCATTTCATTGACACTGACAATTTATTTGACGTCAAGAAGTCGCGGTTCATGGAATTAATACGTAGGTAGGCAATAGGTACTTAAAAATGAGGGCGCCTTTGGCCATTGTATCTATATTAAGTAAAGAGCTCCAGAAAATTTATAGATGTATATTCATATTATGTTTTTATAGACAAATGCAATTCCCTTTTTTAGTATGAGTTACAGACTTTTTAATTTGATGTCTATGTTATGAATTATGATTTATATCTTTGTTTATAATTTTATTATACACTAGATCCAGATTGATAAAATTTTCAACTGGATGAGTTACTCTAGGCTGTTAGTTAAAGCTTAGGGCGATTCAGTATTTAATGTTCTTCAAAACTAAGAATGGAAAATAAAGTTAAAACATGGGGCTTTGCCTATTTTTGATATGGCTGTGGGATTCGGATATGTCTGTATAATATAAGTAACATTGCCGGAAGCTTATTAAGATAGTAGGGATTAAGTGAGAAGTGACCATAGGGTAGGTCTTGCTGTGTAGTGGCCTGTCGTTTCATACGGCGGGCCGAAACCTTGGCGGGGTCGCGACTGCACGTACAGTTCGCGCGGTCCCGTCGATAATGGTTTTGTCGAGGAACACCGGTCGGTATTCCGGGAGGTCCATTTTCATCGTTTCAACATCTTTCTTTTACCCCGGTGAGTCCGACATAAACCCTGCGCCCGCCCCCGCGGAGGGGTATGCGTAAAAGCATTCCCACACGTGAAAAAATAAAACAGCCTTAGCGTATACTGAACACTTTTCTAGACTATTTCTTGACAGAAAAATCTTAATTATAAAAAATCTTTATAATTACACTTCATTTTTTATTATAGTACAGTCAGCAACATAAGTAGCTAAATATTTCATATAACTATTACTACTTTATTAAACTTGTTCTTTATTACACTTGTTATAATTTAATAAATAGATGCAATAAAAATCGTAAGTGTGTACTTATGGTTGCTGATTTTACCAGCGGGGCAGTCAACTTCCACAGACATAGAATTCGTGAGGACATGAGACATCTAGACTCGAACTACTAGCTCTGGTATCTCTACTTAATTAATTACTAATATTTATTGAAATATTGTTGTATGCGGGTGCTAACCCAGAAAACGACGTACTTTCCTTAAGCATAAAAATAAAGTGTGAAATCAATATGAACTATTTCGCCTTTTTATCAATGATTTCATTAATCTATTTAGAATAATAATCAAACTTTAGTTTGTGTATTCCAATATCTGTTACATTGTTTTGAGTACATATAATAATACAATAATATATACTTTGGGATATACTGGGAATGATGTCACGGCACTAAATAGTATTTTAATTACAGATTAGGTACCTATAGGTGATTCGCTCACATTTTGTCAGCTTTTACAAAATTTCCTAACAGAAAAAGTTCTAACTTTTTGCCTGCCCTGTCAGTCGACTATCCGACGTCTGTACAATTGGCCGTAAGTGTGAGCCAACAAACATATTATGCCACTGAACAATCGAGGCGGACTGGTAAATTGATAAAATCAGTCAGTAAAACATAAACTGCACTTTACATACCTATTTTATTATTACAACTGGATATTTTGGTACTGGTACGACTAACAAAGGGAAGGAAGAAACAATATATTTTTAGTTAATTGGATAAACCAGCGGTTCCTAAGCTAAATAACTTATCCTGTAATGCTTTTAACAAATAGGCCAAACTTGCGTACGTACTGGTCGTAACGGTATTTCTTGCTGGCTGTGGCCAATCCGTTAATCGTATTTTAATCGGATTTTTAATTACTTGTAATTTGTAACTGATTAAATTATCTCAATTAAGCAACTTTATGTAGGTATTTACCCCTGGAGATGCGCGTAAAATTATTTGAGAAACACTGGGATAGAATAAAAACCACTGAAATAATCTTGGTATTTATTATTTTTATTCTCTTTAACAACACATACTCAATATTTTACAGAAACGTATATGACAATCAGAGTAGTAACGTAGTAATAGGTTTTAGTATTTAAATGCGAATATTATTTATTCCTGTGTACCAATGTGATACCGTAAAAAAAAAATGTTTTAATGAACATTTCATTTCAGTTTTACTAACGAACAAAACGTAATTCGTGTCTAAAATATAAGATTGCACATGTTTGTATAAAGCGTATCAACTAAATTTATTGCAAATTAACAGTAACTCGAGTTAACTTAGCTATCACATATTTGTAATGTTAACAATAAATAAGTAACACGTAACATAGGTAATCACAGCATAGTGAACATTGGCTAACAAAGAAAGTAGGTATTCATTTATCCCTAAAATCGATTATCAATTAGTGACTGAATTATTAACTTACGCGATCTAATGAGATCTCATTTATTTACTAATACAAATAAAAACGTCCCTATGACGTGACAACTATCGTTATTCACAATTTTATTTACAAACTGACTAGAAAGTCCTCTAAGGAGTTCATTATTTTTTTTTGTTTACATCATTTAATATTTCTATCTCATTATTTTAGTCTTAATAGGTCAGCATTTGGGAGCTGCTGTGTATCAGAAGCATTTGGCACATTCCCAGCATTATCAACTTTAAGACAGATTAACAGTTTCCTTAATCACTATTTTATTTTCTTCTGTTTGATAAAAATCTGAGTTTGCATCTGAAATTATAAATTTCCTAAATTTCGACCAGTGTAAAGGCCGGTGTTATAAATGATAATTTTATTATTTATATCGAAATGTAGGTACAATATTTACACAATCGATTTTTATGCGTTTGTGTAGCTAAAATCGCTTACATACAATAGTAAAAATTTCTCACCTAACAATTACATTAATTTAAGCATACGAGTAACAGTGTTTAAAATTTATTTTATGTCTATATAGTCCAGCTTACAGATTAAAAGTCGAACGAATCTTCGAGTGTTAACATGATGTCATTAAGAAGTCACACATCGTATACAACGGTTTACAAAACAGACATCGTTATCTAATAGTAGAACACAAATACCAGTCCGAACATCCCGACTACAGGATTCGCTACACTGCGAATATCACGAAACCATTAGTCCATTTACAGATTTCTGACACTGTATTTGGTGAGTAGCCTTATGCATCCGCACTTTACGTACACTACCTATGAATTGTACTAGAGTCGCACAGTTAGGATCACTATAAGCTCCGCCGATTGTACCGTTTGGTCACTATAGTTCACTGTCGCTCAGACTCGGCGGCGCTCTGTGAACCTTAAATGGGCGTAGGGAGCACTGTAAAGTCCTGGAGCGCGTTTTTCACTGTTTCGTAGATGGGCCGGTTCTCGTCTGGGCAGTAGCCATCAGGGGAGCATAGCGTTTGAAGCTTGGTAAGATACGAGTCGAAGTTGTCGTGGGCTGGCTTTTCTCCGGGGCCAGGGGGCGGCGGAGCACCAGGCGTGCCACCTGCGGTGGTTCCTGGGGCTGTTCCTCCACCGGGAATTCTTACATGCTCCAGCAATGTGATTACATTATTACGCAGGCTCTCGTAGTACTCATTCAAATTATTGTTGCGCGTAATCATCGACTGAGTCTCCTGAAAATGCAAACAATATTTAGATATGGCAGACACAAAAGTACAAGAGCTGTTTGGACTTGAGTGACTGCTAATAACAACAGTGGTACCAAATTATAAAAAAGTTTTGGTACTCACAAATAAATGATGTGTTAGTAGCACTCAAAGTTGGATGTTTCGAGCCATGACAGTACCATCTAAGTTGTCAGACAAAAATATTGGGTTATTTTAAACTCTCTTTTGTAGATCCAATCGAGAGGATGTTATCCCTTGAAAATGGCGCTGAGGCCATTTAAAATCCAAATTTCAAGCATTTGTGACTTCTGTTAAAAATAAGCTAAAAATTCCACTTTTCTAAAAACTAATAATCTGGTATGATAACACTAAAAGTGTTTTCTGGGTGTGACATTTGTATAATTTTTATTCTAGAATTACCTGCACCAGAAAGTGCTTCTAGTGCTATTATACCAATATTACTTTATGGTGCTTACCCGTTCGCCATGCGACAGATGTGTTTCCATGGCGTTGATATCTGACTTGAGACGTATCATCTGGGACTCGACGCGTGCATTCTCTCGCTGAAGCTCCGTGATCTCCTGCTCCAGCGTCATCAAATCCTCACCGTTCCCAGTCTGCATATTCATCTCCATACCTAAAATACCAATCTATTTTGTTATCAAATTTCGCTGTATATCTTCCACGAATATTATTTGCTGATTAGGAAGTACACAGGGCTTAGAAAGTATCTACATTTCGATTGGATCACGAAGCGTTATATGAAAAATGGAACATGTAGTCAAACAAAAGTTTGGTGCAAAATCCAATAGTTTCAAATAATGTATGTTGTTGGAGTATTGTATCAGATACACTTAGAATGTTTTAAATTGTTATTGGTACTTATATTTGTATAAAGTTTTTGAGATACGCCGGTTAATTAAAGTAAGTCGGTCGTTAAAATTAACCACCGTACTTATATTTACAAAATCTACGTCAACAGTTTTGTGCTACATCGCACGTCGGTGTTTACGTAGGTGCGATGCATCACAATATTGTTTAGAAAAATATTGCATTGCGTCAATGCTTAGTGTGCGTTGCATCTGCTACAGGGAGACTTTAAGCAAAGGTGAGTTTCATAGGTATGAATCAGATCACAAACACTGATAAACTCTGAGTCACAGAAATATTTGGTCTTAGCAGGGTTTGTTCCGCATTCGCCTCTACATTACGTCCCAAATTCCAAAATGTTCCTCATCCGCCCCTCTATTTTAATTATTCCTTTTTCGTCCTACATTTTTAAGCATAAGGTTAGCAAAACAAAACATGTTTAAAAATTATTTTAAGTCTTTTCAATGTCGGGCTTGTGATGTCATGCAATCATAAGCCCAAAGTTTCGCCGAGAGATCAAGGAGGTATTTTAAAATATTTTTCAGCTGATGGAACATCAAAATCTACTACACAAAAAAAAACAGTGTCGAAAAAGGAACATAATTCGGGACGAAATAGGTTTTACGTTAAGAAATTAATATTTATCTAAATTTCGGAGCATATGAGGCATAATTTTTGGAGCGAATGCGTATTTTTACATTCGGGCCGAAACATGAGGGTCGAATGCGGAATAAACCCTTAGCAGGAATCTAACCTGCCACATGATATTTGAGAGCCAATGACCGGTTTATTGATACAGCAATTTACTAATAGCCCTGAGTTTACAAACACACTGTTTATACCACATTTATCAACAAAAGGGTTTACTTAGGGCTTTGAAATTGACTGATTGTTGCGGCTGTTCGATGCAGTACGATGCTGTGGCTTACCATCTGTTTCTATTCATAGCCGACCACACGCACAACAAACTGTATAATAAGAAATCTTAATGCCCTGTGTTACATATCTGTTTCAATATTTACTATAATTATAGGTACTACTGATAAATATACTAGGTACATTGAGCATCTATATTGCTGCGTGTGCTAAAGTTAAAATTAATACGAGTATTGAGTTAAAAAAGATACTAACCTGTATAGCCTGGCTTGGGATACAGCGGTGTGATATCATCAGGGTATTTAGGTTTCTTCGGCTGTGGAGTAGGTGTCGCAGCGCCTGCTATTGGACATCCAGACAGGGAACGATGGGTCAAAAAAGACCCGTTTAGGTGCCCAGATCCATCACAACCGGGTGTCGGACAGTTTACTCCGTCGAACTTGATGGCTGAAGCAGCCGCCGCCACGGCAGCCTTATGTTGTTCTACGGTCCCACCGCTCTCTAACACTCGCATTTTGTTGCGGTTCGCGATCGGGCACCCCGAGGCACTGAAGAGTGGAAACAATAACAAAAATCAGCAACTAGAATTCTCTTTTTGGACGTACAGACTATATTACTTACTACATTCTTCTACACAATTAACATCTACGTCCACAGAGAATCAGTCTTACCTTCGATGTGACAAGAATTTCCCTGTAGCGTGTCCAGATCCATCACAGCCCGGTATAGGGCATCTAAGCAGCGTGTAAATAACCAAGAAACTTATTGTATTACAGGAGAAGATTTTTGTTTAAAATGATTTCTGTCAATGTTATTTGTTGGGATAGGGTAAGTACTATATTAAGTATATCATTTTGGGACTCCTAGAAGTTCAATGCCGCACATGAATTTAAGCCAGTTTAGATTATTGAGTACCAGTTGAAAAGTTGCGATTTCAATTTATATTTTTCTGTGTTTATGATTTGGCATTGTCATGAAGGTACGGACGCATTAAGCGGAACTGCATTGCAGCACAGCTGTGTGGCAGAACGCGACACTAATATTGTTTATGCGAAATTGTACGGATTTAGCAAGGTACTTAATAGATCTGCGTTTTACCGCATCGTTCTACTGCAGTGCAGTTTTGCTCAGTGTGATCTTACCTTTATTGCAAATTACAATAATTATAAGTTACAATGCAACGTATTCAATTACAATTTTTGTTTTTCAATGCATGCATTTCGTAATGCGAAGATGAGAAGAGGATTATGACGAGCTTGACATTAAAATAGATATCATATTTTTCCAACACCAATGTTGACAAGCTCACCTTAGCGGTTCAGAGTCCTGCCCGTCCCTGGGCTTGCTCTTCGGCTTGTTGGCCCTCGGACAGCCGGACAGCGAACGATGCGAGGAGTAGTTGCCGGTGACGTGTCCGGACCCGTCGCAGCCGGGAGTCGGACACTTGAGCTCCTGGGAGTGAGGCTGGAGTTGCGAACGATCGGCGCGCGGACATCCGGACAGGCTGCACATAAACAGACTGCTTACAATGGCGTGTGGGTATACCGTATCGTAGCTTGCGGCAGCTTGGACAGGCAGATTGGTGAAGCAAGTGCAACATGGTTTCTGGAAGATTCCATGTATTGCAATGCTAGGAGGACAGTTAAAGACGCACGGTAGAAGCTGTGTTCTGCAGAGGGTAATGACTGGCGGTTTATTGGTTACAATTGAAACTTGGTGTTCAAATTCAAGCGTTTGAACATGGAACTTCTAGAAGATTTTTGTTTTTTACACACGTGGTGGCGGTAGTTATCGGCTTTCTACTACCCATTGATATTATAATAGGAGTCGCTAAAACGTTTAAGATGTCAATGTTAGCAATCGAGATATTGGTAGAAAAACTAGTACGGTAATGGATCCTGTGACAAGCTGGCACGTCAGAATTATAACACTGATGTGCGTTCTAATTGATCCTTGGTACAAGTGTTAGGCGATTGGATAAGTCAACATTAAATCTAGTAGAAAGGAAGCCTATAATTCTAATTATCACTCTTTCAACCTAGGCTTGCCCCTAATTATGTAGCATCAAATATGGATGCATAATATACACTGACAATTCCTTTACGGACAATAAGGGGTACGTTTATGAATGCAGTTCAACCTTTTAAATTTCTATTACCTTCTTTATAACCACCATAAATATTACATGTTTAAGGCATCTTCTGTGTTTACCACATAAATGTAGGTATAAAGTATCTACTGTCACTTTTAAATGTAGTCCACGTAGTTTGATATAATAGTTTCTTTTGTGTAGCATACAAAGACATCGACACCAAACATTATGGGTGCTGTCCATCTTTGTGTCATACCATCCGTAATGGGACACACCGGACGGGTGTTGCGGTACTATAGCTTAAGGATCTCTTTCTATTGGAGAAGAAAGATGTGCGTAAACAGCTGATAGCTTTATGTTAATATGGTGTCATCTTTGAACCCTGTGGTATTAGTTGTATCTCCATAATTATGTCCTCTTCGCTTCGCTTTGGTAGAGACCATACTATATCCAAACTGTATCATTTTACAACTTGTGAGAGTTTTCTTTTACTTTTAATTACAATTTAATCAATTTTGCCGTAAGTAAAAATGTACTAGAATTCTAAATGTACGTATAGGTATATTAGTTTGTAGCTGTTTCTGTAATTAAAATGTCAGCAGCAATATGTTTTGTTATAAAAACGTGATAAGTATTTATGGCGGCAATTACTACGCGTTAGAGGATTCATTTGTTCACGTTAATAAGCTAACAGTGAAATAGATTCACGGTTTAAATTCATCAATCAAAACTTAAATCTATAGGTATATGATAAAAATATGTTAATCGCCGTAACAAATCTATAATCTTACATTTTGGATGAATTTGATTAATTATTTTAAATGCTTAAAGTATCGAACTTAGGATTAAATTATTAATAGGTAGACAATTTAGAAATACGAATACGAAAAGAAAATACTGATTCAATGTTTTATACAGCGAATCGGGCTGTATAACAATGTGTTCAGTAGATAATATGTTACAACTTTTGTAAAATTCGCATAATTTCTGTACTGTTTCGGGCCAATGGCAATGGGCTCGCTCACTGTATTTATGTTTTTACTCTTTGATGAAGTACAGTATCACAGAGCGTGATGATATTATGGCAATTCAATTAGCAACTCTGGGCGGTAAAAGTGTTCAGGCAAAATGCTATTAGGTTTTCCTGTCAAGAAATTTTCTGCAGCAACTCGAATTAGCAACTGTAGCCGGTATTCGGCAAAAGGCTTGTTCCCTATTACGTGAGATCTAAACCCATAGCTAGCTAGATGTACCTAGATGTACATTTCAGTTTACACATACGGGCATATAGCCCAGATTATGACTATGTATGGATTATGTATGTACAACCAATTGTAGACTAGTATCGACAAGAGTTAGTAGTACTAAGTATTTTTGTAACTTACAAATTTAGTGCCAGTATTAATTACAATCGCAGGCTAATATATATTATGTCAACTAATTAATTCTAAATATGGAAGCAATTTCCAGTCAGAAGGAGCAACCAAATTAAGTGACTTTTTTATAAACCATGTTAGTTGAAGAAGCGAAGCGTAACATTCGTTTTTATCCTACTTTGCTTTTGGATAAATATATTATACTACAGAAAATAACTATATAGTGATAAGACCTAAATTGCACTCCATAAATTTAAAACGCGATTTTTGACGTGAGCGCGTTTGTAGACGGCGGCTACTAAATCAAATTATTATAAAAATAGTTCTGTTAACGTGCATCTGTGAACTGTTACTTTAGCTGAAGTTGTAACTCATCGACGTTTATATTTAGCCTATTCACGGAGATTTTCTTTAGTCGAAAGTCGTAAATAAATCTTACGTATAGCGTGTAGACCTACGGATAGTTTCATTAATGTTGTAAACGCTGGACTAACATAGTGGCGCACTGTTCAATTGCCAGGTCGGGTAAAGTGTTATTAGGGTTTTCTGTTTTCTAATTTTCAGTAACAGCACGTGGCATGGAACATTTTCTTTCTTTCTTTTTAAAGAGACGGGTGTTGTCTCTTTCTTTCTTTCGTGCACTAGGAATGAATCCTGTATCGCGGGGTACTTTACGAACATTCAAACAACGGACACAAATAACAGCCAGACTCGAAACAACTATTGTGTTGTGTAGTGGATCACACAAATTTTTATCCTGTGTGGGTATCGAACCCACACTATTTGGTGCAGTAGCAGTGGCGAGGCGACCACTTAAACCATTACGTCATCCGTGCAATCACTGCACCTGGTCAACGGCAATAGAAAGAAAACTAAAACTACTAGCGGTCGCCTAGTGGTCAAAATTCGACCAAAATTTCTAAGCTGCTACTTTGTTTACTTTTTCTTTATTACATATAAATAAGGTATAGGTAACCATAGTCACAAAGAATTGTACGTCGCGTCGTCAGACGAACAATGCCGAAATACTACGAACGCGATTCGACTGCGTGTGTCAAATGCATAGATGTGTGCGTGTACTGTTTTTCATTAATTTAATATATTTCTAATACATATTTTATAAAAATATTAGAATTCGCCCCTCCTTCTCCATATAAACTTTAATTGTGCCAAATTTCATACTCCTTCGTCCGCGCAATTTTCGTAAAAAATGGGTACAATGTTATTGCTTCACGTATTAATATATAGATACCTGGCAAAATGTGGGTGTGAGAGGTATATTACCTCTTTTTGCTAAATAGCGTAATAGACGTGAAACTATGTTTGTGTGTATGCAAAGATGCACTATATTGTTGCCAATTTTTTATCTTTCTAAAAATAATGAGGTACTTATTTATGTTTTAATGCATGTGTTTATTTTTATGTATTGCGTAAACCACATCGATTATTTGTAACATAGTAGTCTTAAAATAGACACGGTAAGCCAATTATAGGTCTTCACTTATGTCAGTACATTGTGTGTTTTAAATAAGGTATTTTTACACATTGGTTTGAGCTGTTACTACTACACAAACTGATTTAGATTGTGACTTAGATATTTTTCTCACACGGGGTTAACCGTAAAGGGTGTTCCGATTAACCCAAAAAGCGAAAGAACTCATGTAAATTACCCAATAAAATTGTTCTACAATTTACCGAACAATGTGAGAAATAATCGATTTCCTCAGTAAATTGTTCAATCAGCTGTGTATAGAAACTCAAATATGTGTATTTAAGGTCTTTTATGAAAACAAAGGCCGTTATTAATTAACATGGTTACTTTAGCCCGGATCAGCTAAGTATGTTTCTATCATTTATCCAGTTCTGTCAGATATTGTATGTCTGCATTTGAGGTGCATCGGTAGTGAATGCGATTGCTGTGGTCAATGTGTGTGTATATGGTCTTGGGTTCCATTACCGGGTTGGCCAAACTGTTATTCGGTTTTGTGTCTACAAATTCTCAATAGCAATAGGACTGTGGAACTGTGACCTATAAACATAGCTGCCGAATTGTGAGTTTAAAACAACTCTGCCTACCTATTCAAATGGGCGTGTAAGTATGTATGTATGTATAGTATGTAGCTATATTATTTCACGTTTCCTTTACGAAATCATTTAGTCGTGTATTCTAGATACTAAGTACTTAGTTATAGCAGCTGTACCTACTTCTTTACATTATTGTATATTTTGCTGCATTGCGTTTTTACTTTTAGGTACCTACCTACAGATGAAGGAAGCAAAGCAATTTGACAGAAGTTAGTAATAATATACCAAGCACCATTTATTTACGCAAAGCAAGATAGTTAGCATACAACTGTGTATTCGTTACGCTAATTGGCAAAAAGCTAAAACAGTAAACACGCTTGGATTTATACCAAATCTGATGAAACGAAGCGGGTGATAGCCAAATCTCTTTAACATTAGAACGTGCAGCGGAATCAAATCTCACTCATTATCATTACAATGTCAACGTGGACTATTGGCTTAGTTTGACGGGTAAACAAGATACTAATCATGTGTACAGTACACACTTAGCCAGAAATCCGAACCAATAGGCAAGTGTATTTGTTGCGCTTGTTACAGTCAAAAATGAACAATGAACAAAGTCAACATTTTAAATGTTAAAATTCTGAACGAATATTTAATACCTTATGCAATAAAAATTTTATTTCGAAAAATATATCAAATGATTTAAAATTGAATTCGCTAGATTAGGTACATTTTATTTTGCCATTTTTGGTTTATTTATTTATAAGCAGTTATTGATTTAATTTTAAGTAAAATAAGATCGCTTTTCGTAATTATTTCACCTTTTATTTTATTAAAGTTTATTTAGGTTTGAAATACATCGTAGTATACTCGCGGCAGAGTGCATAGATAACTGGCTCAATTTGTTGAAATGCAAAACTTCAAATACCTATGTGAGAATAAAAACTTATAATTATACCATCAAATTTACGTGATAAAAAGTAAAACACCATACGTTCAATATACCTTGGCTATATCATCACTAACAAATAAGTAAATTTTTAGCTGGTGCGCTGGTGTAATGGTAAGTATAATTATTTTTATGTGCAATTTGATTAATTAACGGCAAAACAAAACATGCAATACCTGATATTAAATTTGCCAAACTACTACTACTAACAAAACTACGTCTGTGTTAGAATCCTAACAGTCTCAAAATAATGACGCGTCGGTGAAGTCACTTTCAGAAATACCGTATATTCAATTGATTGCAATTAATCACCGCAGTACTGTTTTCTTACGTAGAACAACAGATACGCATTCCCAAACGATCTTAATCCGAAACTTATATATGTTCATTCAGAAGTAATATCTTTCGATAACATTTGTATGTTTTTGGTAAACCTACAACACATTTCTGTCAGCAAGTAAAGATTTGAATGTGAAATCCGAAGGTTTAAAAGTATTTACATACGCGTATTTGCTTATAGTCGCGACATTGTTTTGTCATTGTTTATGTAGTAATCTTTTGAAAACAAAAGTGGAGTAATGAATTCACGAGGCAGTACATCATACAAACGGCATGTAAATAAAGATGCAGGCGTCCTACGTATTCAACGTTACGTCAAGGACTGCTAGTTAAAAACAAACCTTATCGCTTACGTAAAAAGATTTAAATTTGATATAATCATTAAGAACATATTGTAACTTGTGCGCATACTGCGTAATGTCATTTTTATCAGGTGGGCGATAATAGATATTTGGATATAAGCACATATATAGCGTTGTAATTGTGACGTAGTTTTTTAAGAAGTTTAATAAGTATAGTATCTATTATATATTTTGTTTGTTTAGTATAATTATATGCACACACAGACAAGTAACACTCATGATATTAGCTTATAGGCGTAAATAATGTTATAACACGATCTGTGACGAGGAATATTAATAACAGCATGCGGTTAGTTTGCATCAAAATCCCGTGGGACGCCGCCAATTGGCGCGGAAATGCGCAAATTGTCGCTCAGGGGCGAATTGTGGACGCTCTACTGAGCTGCACAAATGTAAAACATCGAACATTTTTGTCGTATATTTTTTTCTATTTGTAAAGGCTGTAAGAAATATAATAGATACTATATGAAGAAATAACATCATACAGATGCCTGTATGATGTTATTTCTCTGTCTTAATCCGTATAATTTTGTATCTATATGGGTTAACGGTTCAGTTTACTGGAATAATCGGTGCAAGTTATTTATCATGCGACTAGACTTTATTCGTATTTGCTCGATTATTTTTAGTTCCTTATTATGGTCGATCATATATAAAGGTAAACTAATAACGAACTAACGGTTTACCGATATCGGATCAAACAAAAATAAATAGTTCGATGTTTAAAATTTGCACAGCCGCGCAATGCAACCGCGAGTTCGCGTATTCGGTGCGATTCGGCGTTATTGTGATTGCCGCTTGCCTGCGGTGCGTCGCGAAGTTGCCAGATATGTGGCCGGAGCCGTCGCAGCTCTCGACCGGACACTGGATGAGCTCCCTCGACTCCCGTATCCGGTAACTCAGTTTCCCATAAAAGTCGTCGCGGTGATAGCTAGCGTGAATAAATACATACGTAATAGTTTAACTTTAAAACAAAAGGTTGAAAATATTTATAATAAATGTCGTGACGATACGTTTTTGTAATTATTAATAAGTCAATAACCTAGACAGAGCAACAAACAACAAATTGTAAACTTAAAACTTTACCTCAATCACAACGTTATCTACGTGAAGCGAAGTTTTTAAATGTTTACAAGTTGATATTATTAGCTACTCGCGGTTGTGTTTACGTATCAAATGATAGGAAAATATATAAAAGTTTTAAGAACACGGTAAATGTGATAGAACAATTTTTCCTTACCTATTTCGCCGCATATCTGGGTCTTCGGTAATATTTACGTCAGGAGAGTGGCACGAATATAATTTGTTATGTGTGTGTATGTTAACGTGCATATTATGTAGTTATGTGATGCGCGCGGGCAGGTCGGCACGGCGCGCCTGCGCGGCCGCCGCCGGTATATTTAGACTGATCCGCCGAGTGTGACTTGTGTTGCGTTCGAAAACTTGTTACAGAGCTATTCTAACCTAAAATAACTTCACGTTGCGGTAATTGGTTGTTATGAAAAAAACGCGACGCTACATGGGGTATCAGAGCGAGTTATGTATAGATGTTATTTTGCATTTTTTATGACGTGTTTATTACATATGCTGAATGAATTTTATTGAATGTTTGAAATGGTTTCCTTAAAACGAATTGCTTGCGATTAAATTGGAGTAAAATATTATTATAAATAGAGTTGATAGTTACGGATGTGTTTTCGTTATCTGTAGGTATAGCTATTGATAAGAGTTTGTCACATTGAAATATAAATGACAGATGAAATGGATTTTGTTTTATGTTATGATTGTTATGAACCTCATTTGTCGTGTACCGTAAACCTTATTAAATATAAGTTATTTGCTTATATTAAATAAGGTTTAAGGTAAATATATTATAATTATGTGTAACATTTTGATATAAGTCAAATAAATAAAGCCTTTTGTATTATAACCACTAAAAAGACAACGGTAATAAAAATTTTACCTTTTGCCATACGATTTGATTAAGGGTCGATTTTTCAATCGTCAGATAACTTTTATCTGGGGAATATGTTTGACGTTTTGACAGCTTTTGTATAGAAAATATGTCATACCGCCATATTTATTCTTCAGATAAAAGTTATCTGACGATTGAAAAACCGGCCCTAAGTAAATTCATTTAATTACAATAATCAATTAATAATAGAATATATCGCGGCGTGTATCCGAACGCATTTGATACAGTGGACGACACTAGAAGGCGGCCGAGTGTTGAATGTTTTCACTGACGTCACACTTTTGTGTCGATCAACAAAGAAAACACGTTATGAGAATTCAATACAGTACATTTAGTACACTTGTAAACGTCTGTTAAAGGGAAGCAAGGTCTGTTTATACTCAACCGCGCAAAAAGAAGCGTAATGCATTCATTATGTATCCTCACACACATGCTATTTTATATCTATCCTTTTGCACTCTCGTAGGATTAAACTATTCTATTTTAACAAATAGAGTACAGTATAATATCCCAAGTGATATACGAGTGCTAATTTTCACGCAGTCGTGTTTAAATATAGGTACAAATTACGTACAGACGGTCTGGCTGAATGCACGTGTTGTCTCGACCTATAGCTGCAACAGACTAATTTTGCATCGTCTAAATGTCACTAATCAATTATCAAGACAATTATCTATGATTGCACTTTTAATTTTGTGTTATTTTGTGTTGGCTTTACATTATCGTGTAGGACATAAACATTCGTTACGCGATAATACAAAAAGATAATTATATTTATGGAATTATTTCCTCCTAGATTATTTAAAAGGAAAGGCAGAGTATAAATAAATTCAATAATATCCATTTTGCCCTCAGAGTGATATATATTGTGTGTATACTTATCTATATATTAATACGTGAAGGAAAAACTTTGTACCCCGTTTTACGAAAATTGCGCGGACGGATGAGTATGAAATTTGGCACAGTTAAAGTTTATATGGAGAAAGAGGGGCGAATTCTAATATTTTTATAAAATGTGCATTAGAAATACATTAAATTAATGAAAAAATACTACACGCACATAACCATGCATTTGACACGCGCAGTCGAATCGCGTTCGTAGTATTTCGACATTGTTCGTCTGACGTCGCGGTCGTACAATCAAATTCTTTGTAGCTATGGTTACTTATACTTTATTTATAAGTAATAGAGAAAAACAGAAAACAAAGTAGCAAGCTTAGGAATTTTGGTCGAATTTTTACAACTAGCTGACCGCTAGTATTAAATAATGATGCCTTAATATGCATCTCGTTCGTATCTATTCAAAGGCGCCATATCAGTTTCATTGTTCATAAACATCGATCCAACCGTTTTATTATTGTCCTAATTATTGAGTATGATTATTATATATGATGAAATAATTATCTCTTAACGTCATGAAGTTAATGTGTACTACGTAATGGAGGAGACAATTATAGATCCATAGTAATACGCGTTGGAAGACATGCACTCTAACTTATTTAATTGAAGTCATAACTCGTTTAAGAAACCTCTTAAACTCTTTTAAACCGTCATCCAGTGACTCTTAGTAACCAACTTGTAGTATCATCATAAGAGTATGCCAAATTGCATACAAATTATATTCGAATAAAATTCTAACACTATAAATAAATACGTGGTCTGCGTCGACGCAATACCTATCTTATTGTGGTTAACAGTATTTAAATATAATTTTATTGAGCTCAACATTAATGTCATTAAGTATCTATTGTAGCTGACGTCCCTAAAACGCTACTAACATGGTATTGTTGCGCGTAAACTTAATTCAGGCGCACTTTTTTATAATTATATCTACGCAATGTTCAGAGGATCTAAAACCCATATAGTAAAACAGAGACAAGTCTGGCTATGTTTTTACAATATTTGATAAGTCAGGGTATTGATTATTCAGGTACTCTAATGTCATAACTTTGAAGACCGGAGTTTGAAGTAGTTCATTTAAATTATTTAGGTCAATGGTTACGTACAACTAGGTTACATAATCTGTTATTGCTCAATATAAATATTGCGTAAATGTTAAAGCGTATGTTTATGTAGTCAGACGCGAAACTGTACGTTACGAAAATACCTATGAATCATTGATATATCGATATAGAACAAAACTGTATATAGAATTAAAAGGATTTTTCATCCTAGTTTCGACAGGTGAAAGTATTTTTTTCTACGGTAGCAAACTAACCAGTAGCACAAGAGCGTTAAAGTACTGGGGATGGGACAGCATCGATGGTTTAGGAAGCCGTCGCACGACCTCTTGACCTCGTCACCGGCTAAATATGACTAAGTCGAGGACGGGTCTTTTATTAGCAGTCTAGAAATCATCAATATACACCGGCATACCCTATTCATATCTTGCATGGGTTGTTACGTCTAGTTGACACTCTTTAAACTCTGCAGCTTTCGACGAATGGGCTAATTTAAATATTTAGGTACACGAAAATCTTAGCGGTTCTTCAACTTGTTCCATTTGTTTATCATGAGATTCTTCAGCATTCGTTTTTCAGGGTCCACGGACACAACAGTACTAATATTTATTGTTGTCTTAAGCAGTATTACGGCAAACTGACTATGTTTGATTTTTTGGATTCATTGGTTTAACAATGACTCCAATGATGTAATTTTTGGTATAGCAAGGCATTTAAAAGCAGGCTCTCATTGGTTCCTTTAAAAACTTGCTAAATGCATGTACCTGTAAAACTGCATGGTCTTGTGCAGTAATCAAATGACTGATTTATATTTTCAATCAATTTTGGTCTGCTGTATGTGAAAGTTAAAAGAATCTTCAAAACTATATTTATATTCACCTGCTGTCCTTAGGCTTGTCGTGCGGCGCGTGTGGGGGCGGCATGTAGCAGGGGGGTGAGTAGGGGGGCGCGTGTGGGGGGTACGCGGGTGGCGGGGGGTAGGCGCCGCACTGGTACTGGTAGCCGCCATAGCCTGCCGCCGCTGCTGCCGCCGCGTAGTCCGGCTGGCCCAGACCGTAGCCTGCTACTGGATGTGGACTCACGCCGCCGTAGCCTGGTCAACAAACACTTTGATTAAAGACACACGAAGAAGACATGTAGAGGTCATGTGATAATATGTACACACACGACAGAGACTGATAAAAAGATAGATTCCAAAAAAAGGATGTAGATTTTTTATAAATATGTATGTCTGAGGGGAGAAGATAACATAGTGAAAATTACGTTTAAACATCGGATGACGGATCAGACGATTTTTTGTACTGAAAAAGGTGCTGTGCTGTGAGTACGTAAGCTGGTTGTATCGTATCTTCGTTTTTGAAGAGTAACGATAACGCGCAAGGTATACGTCTCGTGCACCCAGAGACTACCTTCACAGCTTAAAGTATGGTTTCAGCAATAGTCTTAAAAGTTCTAAAGATCAGTAAGGTACTTTTTTGCCCTACGGGAATTAACTAAGCATAGCGAGCTGTTAAACCAAGTCAAAGGCTATACGATGTTTTTGAGAACTACATTATTAGTTTGATTATTAGATAAACAAAAAGAACATTACATGAGAAACAAAAAAGGTGGCCTTGTATGAAAATCAACTACATTGCATGAAAACTGTTCAAAGAAATGTTATTTCAATGTATCTTTTATGAAACAAGATCGCGTTACAAACTCTCAAAACTTTTATGTTCAACAAGGTAGTACATTATAAAATTATTCCACACAGTGTACAGTACGGGCTGAGCGCCGTGAGAATTCAGTAGCTATTATAAATTTTAATTAAAGCTTCGTACACAGTGATCCGCAAAAACCGCGGTGTGGCATGTAACCGCACGGTGCGGTAACGGGGCGACGCGCCCTGTACTACTCGAGAGTCAGGTCGACGTTACCGACGCGCGCGGGACTCATTACCGCGCCCGCCTTTTAATTTGTACGACGTGTTTTATCGCACCACCGTGTATGCACCCTTACGTGTACCCCGAATATGGAACATTATACCGCGTATAAAGGATTACATTAAAGCAAACGAGTTAAATAAGGCGAATTACGTCAGTAAAATGTTAATGTATGTTTTAGATATCAGATAGGTAAACTAATAATAAGGTATTTATATGAGTATGAAAACACTTTGCGTTGACCACTATGGTGTTATAAACTTGTAACGTCACAGTACTGTAGTGCGATTTTCTCTAATTACAGATATGAATGAAGAGAAAGATACTTTGTGTAATAAATATTGTATAGTGCCCAATACTCACCAGCGGTATCTCGATGGTAAGCTTCGAGGTAAGGATGACTGCCGCCGCTGTCTGGTGTTGATTCTCGACTGTATGACACTCCACCAGGAAAACTGCGACTACCAAACAACAAGCAATGTAGTTCACATTCCAGTTAAACACACCGTAATATAACCTATTGAACAGTGCCTCACCTATGTGGTAAACGGGACACGCTAAGGTCGAGGGTTTGACCCTGTGGACTGGGCACCTGAGGGCTGGCTGTGAGCTGGGGCGAAGCTCCCGGCTGCGGGCTGCCTCGGGCTCCGCCCCCGCCGCCACCACCGGCGCTTGTGTAAACCGGCGATGCGTATGGACCCTGTTATCAAAATTTATTTTAATATTTTATATATCGTAAAAAGGGCCTATGTATATTTTGTCATTCTAATCCCGTTCCATTCTCACCTGTGGACTACCACTGGAAGTGGAAAGATCTATGGCTGGGCGAGGGTCGCGCGGGTCCCTTGGGGTCGGACTGCGCGGTCGCTGCGCCTGCGCCGCGGCGATCTTCACCGACAAGTTGATCGCGGAGAAGCCCGGGGGGACGCCAGGGCCCATCGCGCTGACGCCGCCCACGCCGCCTACTCCGCTACCAGCTTCGTAGTGGTACATTGGTCTGAGAGGACAACGCGGTACCATCATAGTTTCGTCATAAAATAAACTAGTACGGTAACTAGCCAACGAAGGATCTAAGCATCCCGTTTACCACATAATCGTGTGTAGGACGACACATAACTGCGAATGTAACCTACCTAGGGTATATAGGTCCGGAGCTGGTCTCCTGTTCGGACTGGTCGGTTTTCATGGGCGTGGGTAGGTGAGGGTCGTGGTAGCGCTCTTCATCCCAGCCGTAGGGCCGCTGCGGGCACTGCGGGTCGTAGCGCTCGAAGGCTGGCGCGCCTTCGTAGCACCGCGACTCGTAGCCGTACCGCGCTTCGTTCATTTGGCTACGAACCAAACGATTTACTTACTACGATTTCACCTTATAAAATGTACCAATAAAACGTAGTATGACGTCATTTGGCCAAAGCCAAACGAATGTTTCGCTCGCTACAAACTTTCAAATGCATTGCAAGGTAAGGTCAAAGGTAGGTAACGTGTTATTAAAGTTTGTAACTATAATTGCGAGCGTTCGCAATTAAAATTATTAATGTAACATTGAATAAGTACATCCACTCTTAATTAACCTTTGGCTTAATTTAATTGTACTCGTCTTTATTACAATGTAAATGTAGCTAGAGTTTCTTATGTTAATTAATATTGCTAATTATAAACATGATTATCTTAATAACAAGTGTAAATAAATTATGTTTTTTAATATGTGCTGTGTGCATTAATGAATAAGAAATTAAAATAAATGTATCACCGCCTTTTCCTTTATTTCTTATGTCTGACTTTAAGGCTACAATATCGCAATTATTTAAATGGTCACCTCTCTTAATACGTAATATATTATGTGTTTGATATATGTAGATATCAAATGAAAATCTTATGATCCATGGGTATACCGAGATTGAAAGTAATTTGCGACCATCTCGGTCGCAAATTGCTTTTAATGTAGTTTCAGTGACATAAGAGAAAACTATCTTTTTACAAGCGATGGCACTAAAAACTATAATGCCGTCGGTGAGCTATATGTCATTCATGTCACCTCTGCAGTATGTTTAGAGTCTATCTGCTTCTATCAGAGACTAAGAGCTCTTTAAGGAGACGATGTGCTGTCAACAAGAAAACAAGAGCTATATCTTGCATTGGCAGCGCAGCAACTGTAAAGTCGGCGAAGTGCAACTGACTCCGCAATAGTTGCAAGCTACCGGTATCCATTTTCTACTAGACGGGACGCGAATTCATGTTTTTAAAAGACATCTCACATACTAGACTTAATATCCGCAGGTCATTGACAAATATGGGAACAATGCACACAAAAATCACCCAAACTCGACACAGCTATTTGTGAATGGTGCGCATTTTTGTCTCTTGAGAACCGAGGGAACTCACTGCAAAAGCGCTGAGTGCTGTTAACACACACTGGTAGTGGCGAGGCAACCAGTTAAACAAATGCAGCATCTGTGCAGTCAGGAGTTTGTCACTTTAGTGCTATAAAACAAGTGAAGGTTGTGTACCTGTATGAGCGCACATGATCGTCTGGCGGGCGCTCGTAGGGCGACCGTTGGTCAGGCGGCGCGCCGTAGCCGGCGTGGCGCGTCTCCATGGTGGGGGAGTCGCGCTCGGGCTCGGCCGCCTCTCGCTTCGGCACCAGCAGTTCGGCCGACTCGCGCTTCACGCCGGGGCTGCGAGGCGACGCCTCGCGCACTGACACGCTGGTCGTCGAACTGGCTGCGCTTTCTGATGCAGCGATGGATGGTGGTGCGATTGAGCCGTGGGACACTGTCGACAATGTACGTGCAAGAGCTATATGAGGCCATCTGAATATCCTTACACATTTTTCAACACCTGTCCAGTAACAGAGCTAGGCAATATCTAAAAATGAATTATCTAATGTGTAATCTTGGCACAAACCTGGAGATTCCCGAATGGGGAAACTCTATAGAAGGTCACAACTTTATACTCGTTCCTGCTGTGAGCAGGTTTCCTAAAACTTCTTAAGGGTAATCTGCATTATGGCCTCAACAAGTCCAATGGCCAGGCAGGGAGCCCGAAGTCCCCTGCGCTTGCAGGACAAGCTATCTATTCTGTAGAGTCAACAACGCGCAAATGATACCTTTGGTGTTGCAAGCATCCATAGGCTTCAGTAACTGCTAACCATCAGGCGGGCCGTGTGCTTGCATGCCACCTTAGAAGTATAAAAAAGGTATTTCACAATACCGACCTCTTTGACGTAGAAACATTCCGAAGTAAGGACGTCTTAGAGCTATGTATATACATATATGCATATCAAGTACATTTCATAAACATATATATACATGTATAAAAGAGCAAAATGTAAAAGGAATTGACGTAGGCATATCCACTTTAGTTTTAGTTTGGCAAATGCGATGGTCGCAATACAAATATCTAGTCATATTACATGCACATTTAAATAAATATTGGCCTTATATGAGGTCATATAAAAATACAGAAGATAATAAAATATCTTTTTATTACATGTTGTGAATATTTTGTAATAATAATAATAATAATAAATCTTTATTTCGGAATCTTTGCACTCCATATTTTACACAGAAAAGGAAAAAAAAACAAAGTAAATATATCCGTATTAAAAAGAAAATAAATGAAGTAACATAACAAACAAAATGAATATATGTATATAACAGCTCTACGCTATTACAAAAAATGAAGCTATTAGATACAATTATTACGCTGCAATCTGTAACCATTTATTGTACATTGTGGTAGTATACAGTCTTTCAGAAAACTCTTTGATAATACTGTTCGTACACGAACCAACCCTCGACATGAATCCAGCGATTCGTTTTCTTTGGATGGCATTAAACGTATCCAGCCTAGCTTCTGCGAACATACCCGACGCACTACAATGCGGCGCAAGACCCATTAGCTGTCTAAAGATGTTATTGTACTGAACACGAATACCATCCAGAGACCTCTTCGTGTAACGCGTCCAGAGTTGGCACGTGTAGAAACACTGACAATATGTCCTAAAAAGATGTACCTTCGTCTGAGTGTTGGCTTTAAAAAATCTCCTGGCTATCATATTGCCCACTACTGACAGCGCTCTGCGTTGCCTGTCTATATCAGCATCGTCTTTTAAGTCTGACGTCAGTATATGACCAAGGTACTTAAACCTCTCTACTACTTTGACTCGCTGACCTCCTATCCAAACTGGTGGGACGTTTTGTGGACCTCTTCCTGACCTAAATATTAACAATTCTGTCTTCTTTGCATTGTACACCAAGTTATGTTCTCTAGCGTATCTCTAATGTAAGAATAGTTAATGCGAGAAACAAATTGTAAATTAATAAATTTCTTATGATATATCTATTCGGAGTTGTTCAATGTTGTTATGGTCGATATGAAGGTGACCTTTTAATAATATGCGTACCTGCGTGAGGACTATAAAGAATCGTTTAGGTATATTGGATATGTAAATTTTGAAAGTAATATATCAGTACCTATTAAGAGTATCTTGTATCAAAATAACTAGTTAATGCCCAGGTAAAATGATGATCAGCTAGCTTATCTAGAATATTGCAAGGTGCTGAAACTAAAACTCGGTTCTTATTTAGAAAGAAAGCTGTGTGAAAGCCGTAGCTATTACAATTGTTGGGTTTCTCCTGTTTATTTGTGACTAACTACCTCGCGATGTCACCGGCGCGGCGTTAAATGACAACTACATATTGTTACTGCACTTACTGCACATTATATTTGGTAATTTGATAATACATTGTAGAAGTATAATCTCCCTCGTTACCTTAATCACAAATAATAAACGCATTTCATAAACAAACACGTTTTCTACAGTTTAATAATATATATATACATACATACAGTGGATTAATACAATTTTATTTTATGGCAATCACTTGCTTTTTTTAAGTATTGATATAAAAGGATATAAACTCTATTATAAAAGGATATAAATAACTATGCAATTGTATGTTTTCGTATTCGGTTTCAGTTGCATTTAATAGTCCGTGCTTTGGTGGTATAGCATAGAATCCCATTGCATGTAGATATAATTAGTAATATAAAGCAAAATTTAAAGTCAAATTCTGCTTCTATAAAAATAAATTTAACATATTATTAAGTGTGTTTTGTGAATAAAATAAGTTCACTAGTTAAAGTTCTACTCTCCTATAGGAAACCAGCATAAGGGTAATACCACTTCTACAGCCTACGGGGCTGTGTAAGAGTGTTAGGTGACTAGGTATGGGAGAGGTAGGTATGTTCTGTTTCTCATATTCTTTTCCTATCAGCCCATCTATTAGTGCAGTCAAATGTTATTCGAATAGACTAGTATACAATAGGATTAAGTTATAGTCAAGAACGCAGCACACGTACCTACGTATAGTGTGGTCAACATATTCGAATATATTCCGAATACAAGTATGCTCGTCACTACTTCAATGCCTTTTCCCTAGGACCAATAACGCGTAAGTATTACCCCTTATATAACAAGCGCTTATATACCACGATAAATACCTAATAAATCTTGATTAGTGGTGATATATTTCGAATACAATTAAACATCACAAATTTTTCCTAGGGTAACTAAATAACGCGCTAAAATCACCCCTAGTAATGCAAGCGATTACGATTGCTATTGTATTTGTAACCAACAGGTTAATAAATCTAGATTGGTCAAGAGATACTCACCGGTGGGTCTGGCGCGTTGAGATCTGGCGGCGGCTTTACGCGCCGCGGCGGTGGGGCAACCCGAGAGAGAGCGATGCGTGCTTCGGTTGGAGCTGACGTGACCGCGCCCGTTGCACCCCGGCGTGGGGCACTTCAAGATTGTCTCGTGCAACGCCAATACTGTACAAACATATCTATCAGTAAGCCAGTTTTTCAACAACATAGAACTAACAAACATGCAGACTTTCTCAATATTTTTAATTATATGAAGATTATGTTTCGAGATATTATTCTAATATCTCATTTGCAACTTGATGGGTATACCCATAACGTGGTTGTTAACAATAAAGATCATTTTATTGGTTAAAACGCTCAATATAGTAATATGCAGTATAAATACACTCATAACTATTTGTGTATTATCTTTTATCTCTCTGTTTTAACCAATTATCAACCTATTGAGTCGAAGCGGCACACCTGTGGTTACTGACACAATAGATATTTAATTGGTCTGGTATTCTAAGACTTCACAGAATAATTACTGAACGAAATAAATCATAATAAGTAACACTATATGACACAATGCATTAGCATGTAATTGCTCCGATTGTGCTCAAGTAGAATAATTCAGTTACTCTGACACATCACTCCTACTAAGATTTCATACACTGTTAAGAATTGTGTTCTTGAAATCTTCCCAATTATTCATAAAAATAAAGAGTCACAAACACTAAATTCATAAAAGCTAAAGCTATAGGTATATTTTACCAAATACATATAACAACTGAATAACATATAAATTAACATCTAAGCTACAAACAAATAAATAATCTAATCGAATAAACAGAACAACTGAAATAAAACCGAACGCAATTCAAAAGGTAAAGCCTTATTTATGAATTGTTGTACGTTACTTACTCTCGGGTGTGACTTTATCCTTTCTTGGACATCCTGACAGACTGAAGGAACAAATTATCATCAGTATTTTGTCAATATATGTTACAGTATAGTACTTTCTATTTAGAAATATTGGAGATAGTAAAGAATATGTACGTTCCAAAGCTTAAGTTGGAAGTTAATAGAGCTGTTGGGTGTGTCCCCTGTGTGTAAAGAAGGGCGTCGCTTTATAGCGCTTGTGTATTTTTGTATCGGGTGTGTTATGTATTGAGCTGGCATTAGTTAACGCTCTGGTCGTACTGAAAGTCATCAGAGTCATGACTCACCTCCTGTGGTGAGTATATAGGCCGGTGACGTGGCCCTGCCCATTGCACCCGGGTGTAGGACACTTGTTGCCTTCTGTGAACAAATCGAGCGGTGCACAAATTAGTGTTTTCATGATGAGCGGGCGGGGGCGTACGCGGCCGATCGATACCGGCGGGCGTGCCGCCGGCGGGGCGTACCTGCGCGGCCCCGCCCCGCGTCCTTCCCACCCCACGCACAACTTAAAAGAAAAAATAAAGAACGCCGGGCGGCTGCGCGCGGACTTCACATTTTTCTTTCAGAAACGGCGGGGCGGCGCGCCATCGCTCCGCCCACCGCTTGGCCTGACCCGTTTTTATTGCTCTTCGCCCTGACATAAACCCAGCTATCGCCCAGCAACACGAGGAAAACGTTTAGGTATCTTATATACGTTATCGACTTAGGTGGGAGTATAACCTTATTGTGACCGTCTCCAGCTAAATTATGGAGACGTCTTACAAATGAGAGATGATTTGTTGCCAGCTTTTGTTACAAACTCCAATCTGTACTTATTAGCAGACGAGGAATCTTTCCAATGATAATTCCGGATTAAGGCTAGGTAGTCCTGTCGAATGACTAGGCAGTTTAACTTTATTACAAGTGAATATAATACACAAGATGGTAATGTAACAAGGCAGTATTCAAGATCAACCCGGTAGTTAGGTTATGAGATATCGCGAGACGACCTTGAAACAAACTTGGAGTTAGTTCATAGCGGAGTTGTACGTTATGGGCAGGTCGTTAAGAAAGTTTGAGTATCGTTGTTCGAGGTGAGTGCGGCCGGTACCTCGTGCGGCCGGCGGGGAGAGCGCGTTGAGCGGGCGCGAGTCACGCGCCGGCTGCGCGGACGGAACCGCGCGCGCCTCCTGCAGCGCCGTCGCCGCGCGGGACCCGGCGCCTGCCGGCTGCAGCACAGTATACTGCTTCGATCCTTTGTGCACCGAACTCTTATCGTGATCGTTCGAGTATCCACCGAAAGGCTCGCTTGGCAGCGATGTATTGTGAATCCTATGTTTCACTTCCGCAGGAGGCTTGAACGCTGATTGCGTTGAGTATGGCAGCGCCGCCGTCGCTGCCTTATAAGCGTTGTACAGCGACTGTTTGTTGACCGAGTGCATTTCACTCTTACGTTTGTGCTTAATATCTCTATCATCGCTATACTTGTCGTCACATCTATCAGCTATATCTATTTCTAGGTCGTTGGAAGACGAATCGACGAGTTCGTCGAAGTTTGGCGTGTCGTAGTGATTTGAGTGTCGACTATGACCGTCGTAATCAATGCTCCGTTCTCTGTCTGATCGGATTCTTTTAGCTTCGATTTCACTGTTGCCATTAGTATGTTCGTTGTGATGACGCATAGTAAAGCTTTTATGAGACACAGCGCTTTCTGACGACGGGGAAGGTGAGGACGGCAGTATTTTCTCTGTTCGTTTCTCTTCGAAAAGGTTCTCAAAGCCGTTGGCTGCTTCATGTTCATTCCCACTTTGCGTTACCGGTTCTCGTGTCCAATTGCCAGAGAGAGTTTTTAAAGCTGCCTGCGTTTCCCTAATGAGAGTTTCGTCGTCCTCATCTATTTGCCGTGTAGCTTGAGGTCTGTGCATGGGAAGAGGTCTGCGTCGGATGTCGAGCTCATCCCGTCTCTCGTCGTCTAGGAGTCGTCGTCTTCTCTTGCCTACAATTTCTTCCTCCTCCATGGAACCCTCGCTACTTATCCGCTCTATACGTCTATCGTTAGTTCTAAATGTTTCTACATCCACTCCGAACTCCAGTCTTCTTTTGTTGATTTGTGATAGGGAGGACTGCGCGGTCAGCGGCGCCGTCCTGAAACAAGCATTACTGTCAACATTGTCCCGGGCCTAGAGAAACTGACACAAAATAATACACAAAATAATATAAGTAATAATTGTACTTGCGATTCGATTTTCCATCCACAATCAGAATATTTTTACGCGGAAATGATTCTCGGCGTTTCCAATCGACGTTTCACATTAGAAGCACTTTATTGTTATGTTTATTTGCACAAAAATCGTTCCCACGTAAAAACCATTTCACTCAAGAGCTTTCAGACCAAATAATAATTTTGACATCGGTGAAGGCATGAGAGCAAGTAGGTATCGACGATGGTACGTCACCAGGTTTTAACTTATAGTTTCAGAAGGATAGACTAAAGTGTTTCTTTATATCTAGGTTATTATAATGTATACCCGACGCTTTGCCTGATCGATATTACTCTGTGTACTATATTATAGAACTGTTACCGAGATATCCAAGAAGAGCCGCACCACGCATGTCAGACTGAATTTTGCGCGTCTTATTTTAATATTACCTCGTGTTTAAACTTTTGTAAGTAAAATTAAACTTTGAGTAAAACTTTATTAGTAAAGTTTTTGAAGTAAGAGTGTCAAACTGACTATTGTTGTGTAAACTTTTTCGTAATTATTTAATGGTTTTCAAGTTATGTTCCTATTTATAGGTTTTATACGTCACGTAATAAATACTTTATAAGTGAATGTTTATATTGTCAAATGTTTACACTAAAAGATACTTTAGATAAGTTTATTTGTAAAAATCCTTATGTCTACATAATTTAATTTTGTATTGATAAACTAAACATTATTATTTTATTTTTATTTACTGGCTGTATGTAAAATATCAGTATTTATCACTAAAAGGAATTATGTAGAAAGTCAAATTACATTTTTTAAATTTTCAATCTCCTTACATACAGATCATGCCACTCTGCGAAGTCTTACAAGCATTGCACACACACACAAACACACTGGCAAACTATTAGATATAAATATTTTATCACGTAATGTTTTATGTCAGGAAACATTGGTCTCGATTCACAATTTATGTTCGCATAGAGGCTTAGAACTCGACTACTGTGCTAGAAGTTCAACAGACAATATCATCCTCAATATAATCGTGTTTTCCGAGCCCTACAACAAAGTTAGAGCCATAACTCCATAAAGCAATCGGGTCTGATTTATTGATCGGCGATATTCTCTCTCGAAGTTGTGCAATATGCGCCCGACTCGACTCAAGATAGTAATCGATGGTCCTTGACGGCGGTACCTTCAGGGGAGCCCACCGGAAGGCCGAAATACCGATAGTACGACGCCTGGCAAACATTTACGTACGTGACGCACCCCCAAGTCGCCACCGACGTAAACCAAAATTACGTAAACGTGGAACGTTTTCTGGCGTCGGGATTGGGTCGAAACGTCCGTTTTCGCGTTCGGGGTAGCGTTCGTATGTTGGCGTAGGGTAATTAGATAAACCCTGAGGGCGGTGGATGCTTAACCGGTTTAAACTAGTGCTCGTGTGGACCTTTATCAGCGGGTGGCGAGTGGCGGGTTATCTCGGGGCCGCGTTAATTGTAATGCCTGGAGATTAGGACGCGATATAAGGGCGGCCGCGGCGCGAATGTGCCGAGTCAAACGCGGCGGGATTAAGGAAGATGCTGAGATGAGACGTGACTGGTTTATACGGCGAATTGATACTGTTTACATTTTCTCTTTGTTTGTTGAGATTATAGTAAGATAGAGGCCTTCACGATAGTACGATTTACAATATGAAGCTAATCGGAATGTAGAATTATTTTGGTAATATTAATTATTAGTATTTTTACTATTACTTTGTTTTTTTTTAATACGTTTTTAAATATATATTAGATTAATTTGTGTAATAAATAATGTATACTACATTGTTAATAGTCAATAAAACACATATTTTAGTAATATTAAAATTAAAAATATTGATTTTTTTATGTTTTAACATATAAATTGGTAAGTTTTTTTTATAGTTCGAAGATATGCTGTATGTAATCATGGTTTATTAAGACATTTGAATCTCAGCTTCTTTGGTGACAAAATAGATATGTCATATCAGGTGGGTTTTAAAATAGTTGGTATTTTATAAAACGGCTTAAAAATATACTAACCAGTATTGGGGCATATATACACTCCAATACTATATTGGTATTGGTATATCGTATTGGAGCGTATATATTTTATAAAATATATATCAAATAAATCATCATTATTATAAAGGGCAAGTAATGAACATGAACGGTCTATTAATTTGCCAATACGAATGGGTTACCTATTACGATGTTAATATCATACGTAGCTTGAAACCCTCGTAGAAAACGTCTATTGTTGAAATTCTCATTTTCATAATTTCCCATAATTCCTTGAAACTCTATTATAATTCCTTAGAAAACGTGAGGTAAGCGGTGCGACTTGAGACCCTTTCCCGCCCTGGAGCAATAACAAACACGCGTCGGTCTCCCGCGGGCCCCTCTGACGTGTCGGCTTCCAAATTCAAATTGCACCTTAGAATTCTTAATTATTGAAATCATAAATCAAAACGTGCCGTCTGCGCGGGCGACCATAAAATTGTGAGGAGGGGGTACTGGCAAAACTCGAGTGTGGTAGGATTAAGACATTATCACTTTTCTTTCGAGCAGTCGCGCCCTCCTTGGCCTCGCTCGACTGTAAATCAGCGGGTAAATCCTCTGGATTAGATTCATAGAGTTGCCGCGGCCTGCGGATCGGGCGCCAGCGATAATGGCGTCGTGTGCTCGCGTGATTTTGCTTTTAAATCGACTCCTCGGGAAAGATAAATACTCTTCCAATTTGGCTTCAGCCCCGAATTAAGTTTCCCGTTTAAATGGCTTTAGCGTAACTTGGTTTATAGCGAATAACAGCTGACGCTGACTGATAACTGGACACAGCGAGCTGTTTGAGTTATGTATTGTGCGGAGAGATTATAAGTTCTGTTTTATCGGTACCAACAATGTTGCTTCTTCGTTACGTTGGTGTGCGTTTGAAAGCTGTCTTTGGATTATGAACATTTAAGATGCATTGTTTTAATTCAAGTACAAATTCTGTCTAAAGATTGTATTGTTGTAATAATATGGTAGTTGAAGATCGAAGTCAGAGGTTTTAACTCAAGGCACGTGTTTCATTTCAAAGGCAAAGAGATTGCCGGAACGTTCTTAAAAATAATTAAATCTGTTAAACTGTAGTTGACTGTGTGATTGCTATGATTTCTTAAAGGAGTCCAGCTTCTTTGGTAGTTTATAAATGCAGTTTGTTTTTATTACTTTAGTATTATCTATAACGATACGACCGCTAGAGAATTGGACTTTAGAAAATAAAATATCTAATTCTTTTATTTAAGTTTGATTAGTATAATTGATACAGATGCTTCATTTAGACGAAAATAAAAAATGCATACTGTAGTTTGTTTTCACGTATAGGGTTAAACTCTTGCATAAGAATTTATACTAAAATAAATAAATTATTATATGCTATTAAATGCAACTAAAAACCATATAAGCAAAACTATTCATGGAGCCATATAATTGTGAATACGCACTGAGTATGATATTAGAATAAATATATCAATGAGTGTTTTCCTATTTTAACTGTACCAATTAGTTACAGTTGCAGATTATAAAAAGTGACTGTTTCCTATGCGATTTTAGTAAGCTCTACTTTTTAGATATTTTTTTATTTAGTGTTTGTGATTATGTAGAGTGACTGAGTGTTTATTATCAAATTTTAGTAACCCTTTACTTACTGGAAATATATGTTTTAAATTACAGGACTCACAATAACGCATTCTTATTTGTTCGATTCAAGTTTAAATGACTGTACTGATTTTTGTAGTAAAATTAATTGGAAAATAGCTTCTTATTTATATCAACGAAGATATCCTTATACTATGAAATTAGCGAATTAACAAATTGTTCATTTGACGGAAAATGATGTCGTAGCCGGTTCTTTAAAATAGTAGTTGTGATGTCCCGATAAAGGACATAAATATAATACTTGTTCTCTGCAGTCATCACGACGCCTCTTTAAAGAACCTGGATATTCTATGCGCTGCAGTAACATAACACAACGTTTATAAGTCAACATTTTCTGAAGGAAATCTCAGGCCTAAGCGAGAATACTGCAGTGTTCTACCACTCTTAACATTTCTGAAAGTATTAAAACAAACTTTTGCAAATGTATTATGTATGTTTGTCTATACAAATAAGGAATAGCTAGATGCAGTATTTTATTGTTTGGATGATATCTAATAATATATTTTGGTAAAAGCGCTGTAATTAATATATTTTGGATAGATATTTAGGCAGTGTATTTACTTATTTTCAACTCCAAACAATTGGCTCCAAACAATTGCCTATTCTTAAAAGTTAAACCGCCGAATACAAGATCTCATGTTCAAAATGGGTTGGGCAATATTAAAGAATTTTATCAGCGATTTCTCAGTAACACCATGAGACTAGGCACTTTGACAACGGCTACATGCTTGCCATGTAAACTGTCTTGTAAACATGGCTAGTAAATTGTGCATATAATGCAATTAATTAGTTAGGCTGTCCAAGACTTTATAGATATGTCGATGTAATGCTGCCTAATTAACTGACACGATGTAGGGATCGGTCTTGCTCTTTAGTTCAGTTTGAGAGTAACCTTTTGATTCGAGTTTTAATTTATTTAAACTTACTGTCTTATCCTGACATATACCTATTTTTTTACTTGCTATTTAGTTGATCCTCAAATAGGACAAAATAACTTAGTGTTTGGTTCTTAAAGTTTATGTATCTGTATGAAACTTGAAAATGTACTTATAAACGTTAGTTACAGCTGACATTGTCAAGCTATACATTCACACTTTCATTCACATGGAGCGAAAGTCCAAAACAGAGCACGTCCGTCGATAGTTAATTATTGTAAACGGTCAATTAATTGAAAATTGCTATTCAGAAGCGTCGATGAATAAGTGCATCTATTTTACGTATTTAATTGGAACATCCCGACCTGTATATCCATAAACAAGAATCTACACTTGCCTGAAGTGTATGTGTGTGACGAAATAATTTTCTATATCTAGTTACGATGATAATTATAATAAAATAAAGAAGCTTATCATATTTTATCGACTGCATTAGTAGTAAAATAAACAGTTAATGATTTTTTACTTTTGATGCTTGGTTGCTTGATACCTGATGTATAAGAAAATAATTAAAAATAATAAAAAAAAAAAAAAAAAAATATTTTAATGATTTGTCGATAGTTGTCGACAAATACATGTACATACATAGATTTGCGCCTGTATATGTATAATCAGCAAAAGTCTTAAACACTCACAATTGGCGAGCTGTTTTAATTACTAAATACATTATCAGACTCTGTACTGACTCTGAGACTGAATTACTTATCAAAAAAAATCAAAAGCACTTCGCCTGATCCGCGAGTCTACACCGGGCCAAAGTAATCAGCCGTAAACATATACACATTCTTATAGCAGGGTTTGAGTATGTATTATATAGTTTTATTATTGATGCTGGTCTTTTGCTCCTTTGGTTGTTCTTATTTTAAAGCGATCTTAATTCTCATTCACTCACATTCTTTCTTCTCTTGATCAAGCAGATGCGTTTATAGGCATCTTGTCCAGTCCTGATGATGGTATATTTTTTTATAAATACTCAAGCGTATATGTATTATGATACTGAGGTATCATCAAAACATGCTAACACGTCGATAGTCTAGATTCAATTTATTATATAATTTATTCAATTCCAGCAGCATTTTCGTTGCAGCTTACCAGCATCGTGAAAATTATAGCCAATAGTGGAACTTTTAAACAAATTACACATTTTTTTACGTAGCTACATACTTGTTGTCTTTACTGACTAATATGGATTAAATTTGTAATAATGTACATGCACGGTTATAAATCTTGCATTTGCTTGTATTTTGATCTTATGTTTCTGTAGATGTGGAGAGGCTTCCTTTCTGTGAAATGGCTGTCTTTACATAGCGTAATATCCTACAGAGCAATTTCAACCTTTAAATAATTTCGGATTTAAAATCATCGTTAACATCAAACACAGTCACACCTCTTTTAGTATTTAAAAAAAATCATCACACATTTGTTCTTCGTGTTAGGAAAGAGTATCAAAGGTATTTCTATCATTTTATCTAAAAGGATGTAAGTAAATTCCATTCCTGTAATATTAATGTTTAAATCGTATATTCAGCTGTTTAACGTTTATGTGGATGGCAAGTGTTACTTGCGTAGACGAATACCGCCAAGCCTTGTTTGAGAGTGACGAATGATTTCACGTGGTTATGGAACTCTTCGTTAGTCTACAAAATTATTATTTTCCTAAGCCATATCTTGTGCATGGTGTAAGAATAACAAAATATTATCTAAAGATTGCGGAACGAGTAACCACTTCGAGCTATGAAGCTTTTGCTATGTAACTCGTATATTGTATTTACTATACGCTATAAGGCTGGGCTTATTGTAACATTTCATATCAGCTACATAGAATAAAGTACAAAGAAAACATTATCTTAAAATAATTTATCCCTACGGCATCGGGTATATTCAAGCTGTGCACTTCTATGTGCGAAATAAACATTTTGTTCCAAGCATTGTTGGATTATGTAGAATTTATAATTTTACATGTACGGTGTGTGCAATACAAAAATGTTTCACACATTTTGTGTAAGGCTTAACGCTCCGACACGACCCATGAACTCGCCTGACACCCACGTACTAACAGGAAGGGATGCATTTACACCAATTCGTATTCAACGAATGCAAAGGAAATGAAATGTTTTAAAAAAAGTAGATTGACGATAAATCTTTTCTTTTTTGTTTTAGTATTTTGAAGTATTATTTATATTTTTACTGAGAGCTTGAAAATTATTATCTTTGCTTTGATACAGATTTTCTGATTTATAGATTTTTCAGTCTTTAAGCACATTCAACCATTGTTACATTTGGTATAAATTACTATACATGAAACAGATACTTTCAAATAGATAAATATATTTTTAATAAGCGTGCTATATAATCAATTGCAATCTAGCGGAATAATGATAGGTACTGGCCGTAGAAAGAGAAATATTAAAAAGTAATTCGTTCTTTAAATTACAATAACATGTTCGTTAGAAAGAGAGCCGGAGGCTTTTATCTTGCTAGAACATGAAAACAAAATAATAAATAATATTAGGTTTAGAATTTCATTTTGACAATGTATATAGAATTTAAAATATATTAGCTACCATTACAGTTATTTTTCATAACTAAAATTGCTGCAATTATAGTTTGAAGCCAATTTTTATTTATATGCTTCTTGATAGGAATCTAGCTTGCTTTGTGTAAATCCAAATTATTCCAAAAACGAATAACCAGCCTTTCCGTCCTTACTGTTTGTTAGACGTTCACATATTTAAGTTTTTAGAATCTGTTTATTTACTACATATGGCTCATTTTATTTATAATAAATAGTGTTGTTACAAGATTCTAAGTTCGATGTGCTAGATAAAAGTCATTATTAAACGAATCAGATAGCTAAACCGGGTGTTAAAACTAATAAAAACGTTTGCCTTTTAAATGTATGTTGAGAACTCTATAATAAAATTCGTCGATCGAATATCAACATGATTTTTATGATCGCATACATTATCTAGACGGGTACTGCAGACAACCTTACGTGTGTGATCCCTTTAACATCTTTTATGATACCCGCGAGAGTAGAATAGGTAGGGTCTTGGTCATATAAAGGTTTAAGCATACACATTTGTTAAGTCGAGTTTGAAATCTATTATTTTAACCTATTGTATTAAAGGTTGACAGGAAATCTGACCAAAGTCGGATTTTTACGATTTTGATTCTCTTAGATTTTGTGAAAACGGTGTTATTAACTGACTATTAGTCCTAACCCGAGTAATTAGTCTGTTGTTTTAATGTTAATGGAAATAGAAAACTGATTCTTCATCAATTGTTTGCTAAAAAGAGGCTGTAACATATTTCCTTATGTTTTTAAGAAGTTGTTTACATAATCTATACGATTATGTTCGTACAGAAAGTACGTAAAGGTGCAAAATAAGACGTTTATAGATTGATTTTTATAGTGTTGTAACTATTTATGGATTTGTTTATAATAGAATAAAGAGTCAAAATAACGATATCTAGGTACGAAATAGGTAGTTTATAAAAAAACCGTTGTATGGCGTCCGCGTTTGATCTTCGACTTAGGAAATGTTTTATTGTTTAGGATACCAAATTAAACACATTAGTCTCTAATGTCTACATCAGGTACCTCACCATTGTGTAGGTCGTAAGACGAGTACTACCCTAGCACACGCAGATCCAGCAAAGTGAAAGATGCTAAGGTTGCTGGCAGTGGCGAGCCTACAGAGACAGGATTTTTAATATGGTTTTTTTTTAGTACCAGTATAGTTAACATGTATACGGCCTGTTTGATCATTTGCAGTTGCAACACCCTAGGTACCTATCACGAGAATTAAACCTTAAGTTTTTTAAGTACTTCTTCAAGTCGCAGTAATACATCGCAACGTTATTTGGTTATGGTTATTTGTAGAGTGAAACTGTTTGTCTGTTCCTGCTCGACCTTCTTAAGAAAGCCTTTCTTAACTTTACCTAATGTCTCTAAAAATGGTATTAGCGACATTGCAATCGACTATAGGAAAAAATAATAATGATAACAAAATAAATATAACATATATTATTAACGATAAAATCTGTAAGTAAGCACACAAAAATAAAATGAAAATATTTTGGCAGATGTACTGAAAGAAATATAAGTGTCTATGTTTATCGGATATGATAATTTACTGCATAACTACATAACTATAAATACTTTTGTGTATGTCGATATTAAATTACATATTTAAGATGAAACGTTTGCGATGTCTCAAATATCGAATCAATTGTCTAAACTAATAAAATCAAGAAGTAAGAAATAAAAAAAGATATTGTATTTATCCCCAAAGTATGGTAGCAAAAAAATAACATAAATGTAACAAAAAGAACAACAAACAATGTTCTTCAATTAAATCACAAATATGCAACTGCAGCACTTGTTTATAGATTGCACTCATACGCAAGGGGAACAAGTGCGGAACATATGAGTGCAAAAATCAATATCACGATAGTTAAAGTGACTAAATAAGTGGGGTAATAGTACTGCGCGGTGCATTGTAACTGGCAGCCTCGCGCGCTCCCTTGCCCCGGCCAGCTGGAGGATAGGGCTGGCAGAACGTGCAGTTCCTTTTTCGAAAATATTTATTTATAATAAAAAGAAATTGCGTTGTTAACGAAAAAGAGGCTTTTATACGTTTGTAATTAAAGTACATCTTCATTTTTATTCTTTATTATTAGTGGTTTTTGTAATAATATGCGTTAGAAATGCTATTGACGTTATTTTTCTTATAAATAGTCTGCAATGTATAATTGTATTTTTGAACAAAAAATAAAAATAAAAATAAACGATATAGTTCTCTTTAATGTGGGTAATAGATTACAAAAATATAGATTTTCGTTAATATATCAGTAAAATAAATTATTTGCTATAATGTGTGCCACATATTGTAATGAAATTCCAGTTTATTGATTTTATCTCTAGATTTACTTGTCACCAACAAAGATTAGTAAGCAAAATATATCGTTACGTGTACTGAGAATAACACTAAGTTTCAGACAGTTGTAAGGAAACTAATGTGTTAAAATTTTCTTAACACTAACTTGATATTTTACTAAGCTCTAGTTAATGTTCCGGCAGTATTAGGCAACCTTTTTGCCCGTGTACACTGTGTTAACCCTGTGTCAAGAGCTCACCCATGTCGAGGGTTATCGCGTGGTGTATTGAGCCCTCGTGCATGCGAATACCCTTCCCTGACTAGTATTTATTATAAATACAAGTTTTCTTAGAAAATGAATGCTCCATTTCCAAATAATCTTTACACCTTAACTGTTTCTCGGTAAACAATGACGAAGTACGACGTATTTTAGATGATTATGCCATTTATGGTTCGTTTACTCAAATATAAATATAGGGCAAGACTGGAAAAATAATAGTATATTTTGGACTAAAACAGAAAATTACTACTATTTACTAGTTTTCCTCATATTACAGGTAATTCGATAAGATCGAGAGGTTAATAAATATAATAGTAATATAACTGGTATATTTATTGATATAAAGTTATATATATAGTTATATATATAAGGTTTACCTTCTGTCCCGAGACAGAAAAATATCCTATTTATTTGTGTGGTAGCAGCCCTACGTCAAGGGTTTGCTTTTGGAGGGTTACCGCGCCGTGTATGGGACCCTTCCGAATACGTTAGCGATGTGTTGCACTCAGTAGCGATTTTGGAATTCTGTTCATTTTAAATATTTAAAATGGAATTCTATTTTTAAGAGCTACGTTTTTATATTCGGCTAGTACTGGCAATAGAAAATATATTTTGTAAAAGAGAAACGTTACAAGCAGTTATTTAAAAAACAAATGTGTAAGTCATGTTTGCTTTTAAATATTACTGATGTTGTAATTTAACTGTTACAAATGCAATGTTGTATGTGTGTCTTTATTTTCTAGCTCATGTCTGCTATGAAAATCTGTCCGCTTACAAATTCGGCTATTAATAGTTTTCTTTCAATGTTATTGTTTCTTATCGGCTATTATTATTTGATAAAATATAAAGACTTGTTACGTGTATGTCTTTGTCCTTGTTAATACAAAACTTTTTACGGTACGTTACTAAAAGCCTTGTAAGTTTTTAAAGAGCTTTATTGATTAACCAAATTAAAATATGCACCCTTTGGTTTTACAATGACAAAATCATTGAGGTTTTTATTTAAGTTGTACGCCATGCTTTAAAACACGACTGCATTACAAAACAAATACACGATCAGCCTACTATTTACAAAATAAAATGTATTAATAACCTATTTCTTTATGTCTGAAATAAATATAGTTTACATATTTTTAATAACCAATATTTAAACAATGATCGTTACTTAGAACACGTGACATACATAATTTAATGGAAAACATGGGTAAATAAAAATCGTTGCATCTAAATATTTGATTCATTAAATACCTACCCATTTTATAACTCTATATTAATCGAAAACGAATAAGGTTACAAATATAAAGGAAACGTAATTCCTTAAAATTCAAAAAAGGAATCCATGATCTCGTAGAGGCAAAATTAAAAAACAAAACTGTTAAAACCCTCAAATGTCGCGAGAAATATTCCCATACGGAACAAAATCCGGTTAAATAAAATATACAGTGAGTTGCGGCACATTTCCGTCCTATCTGATAGGCACCGAGTGGAAACAATTTAGCTGTTATCAGATGGGCGGGAGGCGCTACACGTGAAACCGGCCTCACCTCGCCTAAATTAAACGTTTACGTTAATTACACGGTACGGTTAACGTTTTTAATGCGAGTTATTATGCCATTGACGCTTACTGACTTGCTGGTTTACGTTTTTTTATGTTAACCAATTAGGGTGATGATATTTTGGGTTTAATTTTAGAACAGATTTTTTTTGTGATTATATTTAAATATTCTTTATAATATAGATTTAAGACTATTATATATTATGGCAAGGTACTATAGAAATATATCGCAGTCTACTATCGTTAGATTGAATATGAATGAATCTATAACTTCTGGTATAGTTCCAGTAATGAACTGTCACGAAGAATTATAAGAATGTAGGATGCGGTACATCAATTATAATTAAGTCGTATAATAATAAATCGTTTCTCAGCATAAATAAAAACTGAAGGAATGACTGTACAAAGTTAGTCGTAATAAAATTATTCGTGTATGTTGTGTTGTAGGTATAACTATCTACCTGCCTTATTTAAATATTAGTTTTATAAAAAAATAACTATCAGCTATAATATTTTTTAAATAAATATATTAATTTGCAAGAATATGTATAATATTTCTTCGAATACGAATTCTACGTGCGTAATTTGAACAAAACATTCCGCGTAAATATTTTCTTAAGATATTTTTTTTTAATCATCTCATTGTTTTTAGTAGCATGTTTCGACTTAAAACATGCCTATGAAAATATTTTCATGTTATCGGTTTAAAATGTCGTTATTATAGTAAGAATATTTATCGATATCTTTTAACATTTTTTATATATTTTTATATTTGTCATGCTTTTTAATAAAAAGCGATTGAATTGATTGAATGACACGTATTACTTTTTATGTCTATTTAAAGATTGTTTGTAAAGTCCCTGGCGACACAAGAATTATTACTAGTGCGAGAGTAGTACTTTTAAGTATGGATAATAATGTAGTTTAATCTTTACTTTTAACAGTTTTAACAATGTATAGATTACGACAGTAACTTTAAGATAATATGATCCTCGCCATCAAATAAAGACCTCTCTACAGTAATCAATGGCATTTTCAATTCTCGAATCGTAAACAACGCATAAAAATAAAATAACGGACCACAAAATAAAAATGATTAGGAACGTAACAATTCTTGGCAGAAATTCTGTCAATAAAATTTTCTTATGCCTTACATATGAGTGATAGGTAATTAAATCAGATTCCATAACTATTTGCACATTGGCTTGTGCTCATAGCGCGGCATGGCAGCTAAGGGTTGTTAATGTATTTAACGTCGCGCGATTACGTATTCCGACTCCGACCTAATGCCGCGGTTATTTGCCGACTCGCTCATCACATTGAGGTGATTCTATTACCGCAGATATGCCAAACGAGGGAGGAATAATCAACCTCGCAGTGAACTCACTCAAACACATCAGATTAACCTCAAACATACAAACTAAACATTATCATATTAATATTTAGTACAACACACATTTTGAAAGCATTTCGTGAAATGGTTTTACGAGCGTGGGATTTGTGCGTAAACGATATGTCTTTTTTAAATTTATTTTTCTCTTGATACACTTCTTCTTTATTTTCACCGATGAATGCACCGCTGAAATAACAATACCGACGACAATAACGACGCAATCGTAAGCGACAAAACGCACGTCCAACTATTCGTCTTATAAAGAAAATAGTTGACGGTTAAAAGGAAACTTTGGAAACAAGCGGCGACTTACCACATCGGTCGGACGAGGGCCGACATCGTTATAACAAGGAGGGGCGAGTCCTCATCGCGCACTAAAGTTTTTTATTAATAAATTTATTTATTTATCTATACACGGGTTCACTAAGAATTTAAAAAAACCACTCCACAAAAAATGCACTTGAGACTAGTGACTTTCGATACGTAGCGTATCGCAGTCCGTAGCACAGCGTAGCGCGTCTACGTCGGAAAAGTTTATCCGTAGGCCGTAGCGGGCGGCGGCGAACGTCGGAGCTCGCACCACGGTGCGGGTTGCTCGCGGGGCGCTATTCGCGGACTATGCGGAGGTCGCTCGCAGGCCGGGCTCGCGGGGAGGGGGCGGGAGGGGGTGGCTGCGCGCGCACGCCGCCGCCCACGCCGCCCCGCCCCACACACCCGCAACCTATTTATTTCTAGTTACGTAAAATTTACGCGCAATACCCGATACTGCATTTAGCTTATGTTACTCGTATGCCTGTACATAAGCAGTAATGAAAATGTGGCTACATTACGAGCCGACTTCCCCTCCCACCGCGCATGAGACTCCGTTATTACCTCACTGTGCCGTTCACGAAAGAAAATACGACACGCACGGTACATAACGAGCGGTATATAAAGAAACCTACGCCCTCCCGAATAAAAAGCTTTTAAGAGTTTCGACACCGGTCAAATAAAAGGCAGACGGTTCAACATTAAACGCCAATCAGTGTATTTCACGCGAGGCCACTTCTGGCCCCGGGCAGGTGAGGCGTGAACTGAAAAAAGAAGTCGCCGCCGGTCGTCGGGGGGACGCGCCGTCAAATTTGGCAGACGAGTTTTTTTGACCGCAGTCGATGCTATCGATGTCACTTAGAGGAATTGAATAAAAGCGTCAGAGGGCGCGCGGTGCCTATCTGCGGCCCTTTTTGTATCAACACCACTGTCCGATTTGATCGTCGCTCCGACATATTCCAAAACGCCTGTCTGTTATTGCGCCCCCGTCCTCGGCATGCCGTGCTCTCCATTCATCTTGTATTTGTGCGTAGATACGATCTCCCTAGTCGTAGTAATGTTGACTTTTATAGCCGGCAGTTTGTTGTTCTGTTACGTTGGGTACGTGAATTAAAGCAAAAGTTCGATAAACTGTGTCGTCACAATCAGCTGTTCGCGTCGCTAGCGCAACAGACAATGCGATTAAGATCTACGCAGGACAACTTTCGCCGGCGCGCCGAGCGGCAGTTAGTTGTTATGAAAGAGAGAAATTTGTAAATTGTTCGCGCCCGAGTTCGCGAACTCCGTCGAACCGGAGTTTGTTTTAAGAGTCCAACCTTGAAACAAGAAGAAAAGTAGTCCTGTAAAACAAAGTTTTGCGGCCGCCGTCGCCGGCGCAAGCGGTTCAAGGATTGTGCCCGAACTGTCTGTCTGTACAACTTTACCGATTAAAAGCTCAAAAGCTTCCAAAGTCATTTTAAAAGTTTATCTGCACGCGGGCTCGCGCGCGGGGGACCGCGGGGCGGAGCGTAGGCGCCGGCTTCGTTATCATCCCACCGCAATACTTTAGTTAAAACCTAGTTTAAGTTATTTATAAATCGGCGGGTGTCGTCGGCCGGGCGCGCCTACTCCACGAGTTAAACTGTCAAAGTTGGAAGACGCGGCCGTCGGCGCGGCGGCTGCGAGCGGAGACTCGTCGCGCCTACCGCCGCGCGTAGCCGGCGACATGTGTTCGCACCGCCGAATACTTGCCAACGTACACACTAAGTTCCTAGACCCTTCGCTACTTTGTTTTACAGCTGTTCCACTTAGCGAACTATGCCTCGAGTTGGGCGCGAGTTCTTGCATGTGTATCGGCGGCACACACCCGCATCCGAATAGTTTCATAAACATAACCCAACTTAGTTTTGGACGACTTTTCAAAGTCAATGCATACTAACTTTCGATGTCTGGGAGTGCGATATTACGATTGGATCAGTTTGCGGGTGACTTTAATGCATTCGTTTGTTCCAAACTTTGTTTTATTGGATCAAACTTCGCAACAAGGTTAAATAAGTATCGTTGTTTAATTTGTCTTACGAAACTGACGAAGACGGAAGGAAGACAACTTCGCTTTTAGTTATTTGTTGTTTTAGCTTCATATGATAATGTTTTGTGTTGAGTATGTAGAGTGCACACTTATATGCTTCGGGTTTCCTGATACATACCGCGCATTAATAACGAAATGATAATCTAAAAGTATCAGTGGATATACGGACTAAATAGTTGTTAAAACAAATGAAAATCACATTCCAAAACATTGATATTGGTTTCGTTTTCTAAAATATATATGATATGTATGATATTTGCAAATTATTTTATAGATGATAGTGTTGATAAATGTTAACTAAATTTTTATTGCTAATCTGTTAATAGTTATTGTTTTGGCTGCCGGCCCAAGGAGTTAGGAGTGGTCGGTTTTTTCTGTATCTATACTAATAATAAAAAAAATGAAACTGTAGTGTGTATACATCTGTGTATTTGTTTGAAATGAATAAACTCGAAAACTACTAGATAACTTAAAAATAAGTTTTATGGTTATGAAGCTAGTATATTTAGAAGTAATAAATGCTTTATAACATCACGCTATGAGCCACGGGAGCGGTGCAGTAACCATAAATATACAATAATTAGGTATATTTTATGAACTGTTATTATATTGGAAAAGGAATTTTCCAATAATTTGCTAAACCACTAGTTAACTGCGACCGATTACGTATTTGATGCGTACGTAACAATTTTGTTAGGTAAGCTTAACAAGTCGTACGATTTCAGTTTTAATAAGTTTAGCATTGGCCGATTATACATACATAACCCAAATGATTCGCCCAAAGGCTTCTTCGAGTATTATTTAAGAATCAAAAGGAAGGATCAATAGGCATTATTGTCTTACGATTACACGAATGTTGTACACTGAAATTAAACAACTTACCGCAGCGGTAGTGAATGCGACTGCTGTGCATGAGGTCTCGGGTTCGAATCCTAGGTCGGGCCAACATAAAGGTATTGGATTTTTCTGTTAAGAAATCTCAATACGAGCCCGGTGTTAGGAAGTTGGCAGTGTTAGACATCCCCGTGCCTCGGAAAGCACGTAAAGCCGTTGGTCCTGCGCCTGATTTCTCTCCGGTCGTGTCGGATTATCCGTCCCATCGGATCATGAGGGTAAGGGAACAGAGAGTGCACATGTGTTTGCGCACATACTTGTGCACTATAATATCTCCTGCGCAGATGGCCAGTCTCCGTTAAGATTGGCCGCCGTGACCAAAAATCGGTCTGAAGAACGTTATTATTATTAATTATTACATAATTTTGAAAATATTATTCTACAACTGAAATTTTACTACTATTTAAAATGATCTAAGCTAGTTTGATTTTAATTTACAGTTGCCAGATACCTAGTCAAATAAATGCGGTAAATACACTTACTGCTAATTAAAAGAGGGCACATCTGTATTCTAGTCTAAATCAAGTATATAGAATTGCCTAGCTTAGGCAATTATACCACTACCTTACAGAATATCGCAGCTAATCCACCTTATGCGTATTCTTGCGCTGATAATAGCTGGTGGGTTCCTTGCTGTGCGGTTAGCGGGAGAGCAGTAATCTTGGTTCTTTGAGCTAGTTGTAGTGTCATGTCTTTTTTAATAGTGAAGGTGTTCTTAACATATTCTTCTACTCTCCTATTTTTTTTTCTTTTCATGTTATGGTTACTGGGCAACTTGTTGTCAAGAGTTGTTCAAGCCACCCGTAGGCCTCTGACATGGCTTAACGACTGCTGTTAATTTGGCAACAACCGGGACCGAATTTTACGTGCCCTCCGAAGCACGGAGACGCTCAGATGAAAATACCACTAAGCGGTCACCCATCTAAAGACTGACCGCACCCAACGTTACTTAACCTCGCTAATCGTTTACCGATCAGTGAGTGCAACTGGCTATGAGCACCCCTTAACCTATTGAATGCCATGTACCACGTAGAAAATGTGTTGTTCGCGGTCTTATGATCGGCATGGCGTTTAATGTATTAAGTTTCAGTAACTGCTTGCTAAGTACGGCTAATAGGTGACAACATTTTATATGTAGTACAATATCAGTCCTGTATTAAATTGTCCCACTGATGCGCACGGGCCTTTTCTCAGTGTGAGAAGGGTTAGGCCATAGTCCACCACGCTACCCGAGTGCAGGTTGGCAGACTTCACATATTTTCGAAAACATTATTGAGAGTTCTCAAATATGCAGGTATTCTCAAGATGTTATCCGTAACCGTTAAAGTAAGCAATAATTAATTATTTAAAAGGCACATCACTTTGAAAATTCAGAGATGCGTGCTTTGGGATCGAACTCGACCTCTGCGTGACAGTCCAACGTCTCCCACTCGGCTATCGCTGCTTTTTTGCTGCTTTATGTATTATGTAGTATGCATATACAAAAGCTTGATACCTACAAGTTACTACATATGTACATCTCTACAATATTTCGAAGGAAGGCAAGATATGACGTAAGAATAATGTGTAACATTCATCGTAAATATATGAGGGGTACCAGGCTGACATAAAAGCCGAGGATAATAAAATAAGTTAGATAGTGTAAGTAGTAAAGATGCGGCGCTGCATCGCGGGCTGCAGTTGACGCCGCACGTTCGGCTCGAGAAACGTGACGTCACTGAATATTGTGTGACGGAAATTGTACATAGTTTATGTAAAACATAAATGTTGCTTCAGTTATATGTATATCGTGGTCTTGTTATATATTATGTCTTCGAATGAACTGCGTTGTTGACGTGGTGGCAGTGCATTCGACTATCGCACATGAGATCTCGGGTTCGAATGCTGGGTCGGTCCAACAAAATGTTATTGGGATCTGCTGATAAGAATTTCTCAATCGCAGCCCGGTATTAGAATTCAGTGTTGCCCACTCCCGTGCGTCAGAAAGCACGTTAAACTGTTGGTGCTGCGCCTGATCTCGTTCCGGTTATCTCAGATTGCCACCAGATTACGAGATAGAAAATAGATATAGAGTGCACCTGTTTGCGCACACACTTGTGCACTTTGATTGCTTATAACATTGGTAGTATAAAAATACTGCTATGCTGATCACTTTTTTTTTCATAATGATACTGTTCTTGTACGGATAGCCGGCAGATACTTTCTGTATTGCAATTATCATCATATTATGGTTAAATATTGCTAAAATAAAATAACGTGATTATTTTCTACCGAGATGGTATAAAAATCTCTAAATATATAAAATATTGTGAAATAATTTTACACAGTTAAAAGCAAGGTTATCTATTACAACATTAATTGTGCCGTAGGGACTGCAAGCTTCTTTAATTTACTCCAGCCCTTATGTTTCGCTGTGAAAAACAACCCGATACGTACGTTTATAATCAGTATAATTACCGAAATCTCTGTCGGAAAGTCACGATCAACAGTCAAACGCGAGATAAAGCTGCCACAACCCTCGAAGCGGTGGTCGGTATCACCACTCTGTGTAGACCTGCCACCGCCCCCTGATCTTAAACTATATCAGACCATAAAGGAGGGTTTGTAAGCATACAGACATTTCTACGTAGTCTGGTCGCGAAGTACGTGTTATCTTCCTTCGCAAATAAGTCACGCAATAATTACCGCGAACGGAGGATCACGCTCCCCCGCACATATTTATGTTCGACGCATAAATATGTACACGTAAATTAAGGAAATATGGTGCGCGACAATTGCACGGTTTATGGTGTGTCGCTGCAGGCCATTCGCGCTTTAACTTTATGGTGCCAATGTTTTGGTTTCGTGACTCATCCGATTGCGTACCTCGAAGATGTAGTTATTGCTATTAATTGGTTTGACTGTACGTATAGGTGAAACAGTAGATGTGATCATTTTGTAGGGTCCAAACATATACCTACCTACATACGATAACGCATAAGTTGATATGTTATGGTACATACATTTGAATAATTTTCCTTACGCAATTGATGGTACAATCAAATCCTGGTATGTTACGAGATTTTAAATCGTATTGTATTTGATTTTATTATATAAATTAATATGAAAGTCTTAATTTTATTTTTGCAGATGATAGAGTATTTAAACTCCTATTTTATCGGCATTTGATTAGTAGCCTATAATAATAACGGTTTAGTTTCTTCGTTTATCTTTGTATTTACAATGAGAAAATTGTAATTTAAATTAAATGACTCTATACGGATTTTATTGCGTTGCTTATTTAAAACTTTATTACATAATTTTGAAACGGCTACACTACTATTATTGAACTTTAAGAATAATTAAGCTAATTAAATTATGAAAACTATTTATGTTTACACTTTCCCCGACGTTTCGGTTGCTTTTCAGCAGCCATGTTCACGGAGTGACACAGATGGTGATCAAGACAATATTAAGAAAATTGTAACTTAAAATTTCGATAATTACAATGTTACGGCAGCAGCAGTAAGCAACATCACATTATTCTTCTCCTATAGTCCTACTCTTTACATTTTAGCCTAAAAAGAACCGTATACTGACGATTTCACTGCCTTAAATACACGGATGGCGTTGTAATTTTAGTAATCACCTCGTGACTGCACACGCAATGTGTTGTGGGTTCAAATCCTACTTTCCCTCTCTATGTCTGTGTCAGTGTCGTATTTTGTTGGTTTTATTTGTAGGTCAATAATATATCTATGTCATATTCAATAAGTGGTTTGAAAGCTCTCTAGTTCACGTCAGTTACTTGCTTGAGGTCTAAATTAATAAACTACATTTCTTCCTATTGTTTGAAAATTTTAAGTTTTGGACTTACTTTGTTTACTTTATTAAAACTAGTACTCACGTTTTGGAGGTGGACGGTCTGAACAATTTGTGCGTTATCTGTCCTTCATCGTGCTGAAACAATAGAAAACAACAATTATTATTTATGGTTATTGTAGGAACTTGAAAACCATAGAATAATATCATAACGGTCGCTCGACGCGTGTTTCATTCTCTGTGATGAAAATGGACAAGTGTTTGGGTACCTAATCAAAAAGTCAAACTGTAACTAGCTGGATTTGTTGCTAGCTTTTGCCCTTCATACCGCATTCCAAAAGAGTGCTAATAGCATAAGGGATGACGAATTCCTAGATATGTTTAAGAAATACAAAAGCAGCAATCAAGCTTACTGCCTACCTCATATTAAGCGGTTTGTTTAGCCTAATAGTCTTAAGGACTCGCTTGGTGGTCGCCATGCTATTGTCACACTGTGCCGAGTGTTATGGGTTTGATTTCTCTCACATGGGACAAACATTCGTGTGGTCCTCAAATAGTTGTTCCGCGTCTTGGTGTCCGTTGATTGAAAGTCCCCTGTATCACAGGTCTTTAAAAATAATGTATATAATAGTAATGTGTTTATGTATGTATGTCCATTTTACTACCTCAGTGGTGATAATACACGGATGTGGATATAAGTTGGCACTTATGGTTCAGCTGATCGTAAGTTCCCGGGGTCGATTTCGAGGTTGGACATGTCTTATTGGATATTTGTATTAAATAATTTTTCAGGGCGAGCAGACATAATGGAAATGTCCTCGGTAGACAAACGTAAGTAGGTCCTATGACATGGACATTAAAACAAAAGTAGCAAGAGTTACATATGTAATGGACATAAAAAGATTCCTAAAATATAGTATTCAAATGTAGTAAGACCAAACAACAACATAACGAAAGCCATAAACTGCTTAATAATCGGTTGCTGAACAACGTATTTCGAATTAAATTACGAATAAAACCCGTAATTATACATTGACATTGTATAACTATTACATATTTGTTGGTGGAAGGGTGAAATGGTGAAATAATCCCAGTGTTAGTAGCAGATACGTACTTGTATGGAAATGACGACATTACGTGTCCGACGCGTATCAAAATGAGACTTTAATTGATGTTGCTCAACAAACACTTTAACTAGTACGGACAACATTAAAATTATCACGAGTAAGGGCGTATTCATGTTTATATTATGATTGGATACTGCGTGAAAAATTAGCGACGTTTTTGAGCAGTGCCATCGATTAATAGGTTCACAAGCGATGTAATAATATTAAGTTCATTAATTATCCTTTGGCAACACATTATCGATATAAAAAGGTATCCTATGTGTTATGCATTTATCTTTACCACGTGGCATTTTAATCACCTTAATCGTAATTATACGAAAAACGTTCAAAATCTTTAAAAACGTTAACATATTTTATAATATAGCTGTCGCCTAATGGTCAAAACTCGACCAAAATGCCTAAGCTTGCTACTTTGTTTTCTGTTTTTCTCTATTACATATAAATAAGGTATAGGTAATCATAGTTACAAAGAACTGTACGACGTCAGACGAACAATGTCGAAATACTACGAACGCGATTCGACTGCGTGTGTCAAATGCATGGTTGTGTGCGCATAGTGTTTTTTCATTAATTTAATGTATTTCTAATGCATATTTTGTAAAAATATTAGAATCCTTTTCCATATAAACTTTAACTGTACCAAATTTCATACTCCTCCGTCCGCGCAATTTTCGTAAAAAGGGGTACAAAGTTTTTGCTTCACGTATTAATATATAGTTGAACGAAGGATTAGCTAAGTCCACGGTTGATCGAGCAGTGTATCGAAAATGAAAATTAAGATTGTGCAGAGTAGTTCGGCGCAAAGTATTTGATACTAGCCGGCCCGCGCAACTTCATCTGCTTCACATAAGAGAATTTTTCCTGTTTTTGTAAAAGTTTTCGTTAATGCTTCGCTCCTATTGGTCGCAGCGTGATGTTATATAGCCTATAGCCTTCCTAAATTGGTTATCCAACACTAAAATATTTTTCAATTCGAACCAGTATTTCCTGGGATTAGCGCGTTTAACCAAACAAACAAACTCTTCAGCTTTATAATTTATAATATTAGTATTGACTTTTATTTGTAGGTATATATTTCATTGGTAATTATTCTAAGTGGTAAGCGGTTACCATATTCTACGGGTTGTAGCACCAAGGTTACTAAACACATTAGCTACAAATGAAACAATATCCCAGGTTTAAGATTCCAAATATAAAAGTTGGTAACGGTCTCGGTTGCGCAGCAGTTTTGAAAGCGACTACAATGCATGAGATATCGGTTTTGATTCCCAGGTCGGGCAAAGTGATATGGGGGTTTGCCAAGAAATTCACAGTCTTGTTCTATGCCTGGAAGGAATAGAACAATAGACAGATAGAAGGCAATAGATTTATCCCCTATTACCAAGGATAGTGAAATATGGGTTTTATGCTACTCTATCCACCCCTTCGGGGATATAAGGGATATAATATATCCATGGAGCCTTGTTTAAAATAATGTTTGAAATGATGATATGAAGATTGAAGAATACTTTCCGTAACATGTCTAACTATTACCTTGAAGTTGTCGAAATTAGTGTTAATATAAACTCTTAAACATTTCTTTTAGCAGTTATTTTCTTGCTATCCTTACATAGGTCCATATTCCACATGTCACCATATCCTGTGTGGTTGGCGGACGGGGGCGGTTCGTAAATTTGATTTTAATATTGAGCACGTAATACCCTGTTTGCTTCGCCCAGTAATTGATACAGCCCTCTTAGCACGACTCTAATGCCTGTCATTATTTTCAAATTCATCGGCTTTGCCTTTTAAACGATGGATTATTTACGTTCTGCTCGTTTTAAACTTTAATTTCGTTGGGTTTCCATTCAATTAGTAAGTTTTGTTTAAATGTGAGTTCTTGTGCCTTCATCATTTCATTTTACGATATTTATTTTTTATTTAATATAGCGAAATGTCTGATTTAACTATCACAACCGACGCAGCTAAATAATAAAAAAATACAACAAATCCTATTATATAATATTGTCTTCTGTTTACGCAAAAGTTATTCATTGAAATTAAACTACTCTATACGGATTTTATCGCGTTGTTTATTTAACACTCTATTACATAATTTAGAAACTGTTTACACTACTATACTATTAAACTTTACTAATTTTAAGCTAATTAAATTATTAAAACTATTTGTATTTAAGTTTACACTTTCCCCGACGTTTCGGTTGCTTTACAGCAGCCATGGTCACGGGGAGACTAAGATGGTAGTTGTCTCAATGTTCCAGTGTAGTTATTTCAAAGTACCCGAACATAATTTAATTATTGGTGTTTCTATTTACGCAGAATGAGCTCAAAGTATCATGAAGTCTAGCTGTGGTTTGTTTCTTCTTGGGTTTGACTATTTGAAGGATCCCAAGCTGGTGGTACATTCCAACCATCTTCTCTATTGAAATTGGGATGTTTTTTGATTTCAATAGCCTCGCTAAGCATCCTTGGAAGGAATCGGTGTTCTTTAGCGAGAATCTGTGGTTTCTCAAATCTTAGGTAGTGGTTGGTCCCCTGTTGCACATGTTCACACACAGCAGACTTCAACGAGCGTTGGTGTTTTACATCAGCTATGTGTTCTTTTATGCGGGTGCCTATGTTTCTCTTGGTTTGACCAATGTATGAGAGTCCGCAGTCACAATCTATTTTATAGTCCCCTGCATCTTGTATATTGTACCCCTGAAAAACTATGTTGATCATATTGTATCGCTGGAAAACAGGAAATACAGGCTTTGAAAACAAAGCATCAACAAAAAAAAACTTTGTTACGTTTGTCTTTATAAGAAGGCTATTTATCTCCTGCTTATTGAAACCCACTACACTTAATACAATGTTATACCGGTGCAATCAGTTTAGACAAATAAGAGTAATCAATAAATAAACTAATCAGAAAAAGGACTGTTGCCTAGCAAAGCCGTGGGATCAAGTTAGAATGTTTTAAACATTCATATTTACTCACACCAAGCTATTAACGAAAAGGGTAAGCAAGGAACAACCACTTTTGCTTTATATTCCAGTTTTCACAAATTATGTTTTAGAGTCCGACGTTATGAGGGACGAACCTATTGCCGTCCACGAGATATTGCCACACGTCCGCTACTGAGAATGACCTTACAGTAAACTCAATGACACTTTGCTTCACCTTATAAACCAACTGTTAACACGCATCTCACGATTGACCACATATTCAAGAAGACATCTTAATAAATAGTTTATACATAAAGTTATTAAACCATAAATTCCGATAGGTACAACTCCATATTTCTTTTGTACATCTCACGCATATCTTAACCACTTCACAAACAATTTTTATAATGCTCAAAAGGCAATTCATATGTAATACAGGTGAGTCTCCCCTTCGGCAGAGATTATGGCGGCGCCATCAAATATGCATAAAAGCGGTAAAATGCCACACTTAACCGCTCCCGACGCGGCGTGTTGTCACCTGGCCGCCTCCTTGCTCCTTGCCTCCTTACAATCCCGCTCCAGACAGACGCTCAGACACACTGGTAATTAAAAATTTTCCACCGCATCGTAAAGACGCTGTACTAATATGAAGGTGGAAGTGCTTTACGTTTTGGCTTCGAATTTGCATTTTGGTGCTCTTTGTTCAAAGTAGTAGAAACAAAAGTAAAGCATTTCGTATATGTATGTATAACAGAGTATCGTCAGTTTAACCCGAAATAGAAGACTAAATAATCCATAGATGTCAAGGAATCCAGGAAAAAAATAGAGTGTCATATTTAATATTTAAAAAGAAGACATAGTTGATAATGTATCGTATGTACGTATCAATCTATATTGGCACACTGCTAATTAGATGTTTTTTAGCTGTTCACTGCAACCAATCTGAAATCTATAAGTATCTACAGTAAAACTCTATATATGCTGGCTTATCACGGCGACAACTCATCATCACCTAGCACCAGCTACATGAAACATAGCACACCAAAATAGTACCTAGTTATTCACTGTCATTAAACGTTAGTTTTAGAGCTACGTTATAAATGAAACTCAAATGTACATGCATGTAGCACGTGCCAAACCTTAAAATATTTATTCTGAATTAAACTATACAAATATTTGCAGCACATCGAAATCTAATCAACTAAGCACCAACGAGACAAACAAACAAAACTATTGACGTTTACACATTCATAAGTTAATTACGTGATTCTCATCAAGAGGTCCCATTGCATAGCTACATACATTATACACGTCGCGAGTAAGTCGTGTGTTCGCGAGATCTACAATCCCATTATAACAATCACCTTCCCGTTCATTACGCAAGCTAAGATACTAAATTTAAATTAACAGCCCCTTGTTAGTTGAACTATGTACATCTGCACTTAAATGAATGTTCATTTGGTAAGCGAAAATCGGAGCGGTGTCGCAGTTTTGCGAGCTAGTGAGTTGCTGACACAATATCGTGTGTGGGGTAAGTTTAGGCGAATGTTTCGTGTTACACATAAAAAAAATAAAAAGGGTTATTCAGGGAATGTTTTATATGCTAGAATCATACAGTCATGTAATAATGGGAATTAATGAAATTAATTAAACAAAATTGGTTTGTCGTGTAACTCGTAATCCGTAGTCTCTGCCTATTCACCATGAAACAGACGTGAATATATTATGCGTGGAAAAATGCAATGCAAGATAATTACCAAAAAATTTCGCAATGTTTCTTTCAAAACATTAATTTTTTTTTTTCTAAATTCTTCATTTATTTCTTTTAGTTAACAATTATTTGAATATTCAATATTAAACGAAAACATGTCAATAATAAAATAATTATATTAAAGGTTCTATTGGCATAGGTATAACATGTCTAAGTCATGGGATTTGCCTACATTGAACCAACGGGCGTAAACAATACCTTGACTCTGTACAACTCTTTGACAGTAGTCAGATTACTATTAAAATCCCATTGATATCTACTGTCATCTCCTAGGCACAAGCCCAGACTCTGTGCTGTTACTAAAAATCGCCTAAGAGGAAAATTCAGTAACATTTTTCGATCTAAGAATCGCATCCTACTTCCATCGATTGCAAATATAAACGCAATATTATTTCACATTGCTAACTAAGTAATCTATTAGAGAATATTTGAGATATTTCCATTTCATATACACAACTATCACAATAAGCATCTATTTAGTTATAAGTACATTTAGAAACGTCGGCATTCGGTAGTGTAGTCAGAACAGGCAATTTAGCTAGCGTCGCTCCGCCGTCTTTATCGTATCTTTAATGAACACTCATAAGCGCAGTACTAAACGTATTGTGTCGGTGAGACGTTTGTTAATGCTAGCTAGTTGTGCAACACTCAAATGAGCTGAGGGAGTTCTGCGGATTTGCGTTTTGTTAGCACTCCGATTTTTTAGTTCGTTACTCGGATTTTACAGGGAACTTGTGGATATTTTGTGGTTTCTTTGAACATAATAGAAGTGAAGAGGATTTGATATTATTAATTTTGTTATAATATCAGCCTTGTTTATAAACGCCGCTCAAAACAGTTATCATAGTACATGCTTTTTTCAGGTGTGGGTTAGTATACATAACGTGAGGTATGACAGAGAACACTTATATTTGCAGGTTTCTCATAATATATTTAGGAAACGTTACAAAAACGATGCAATCGTCCACTACGCAAAATCTAGAAATCGATCGACTGTATTAGCATCTTGACTGTACTAGGATATTCTAGTATGATGACAGTTTGGTTCATTCTTAGAAGGCAGTTTATTACATCACGTGTAACAAAAGTGCATATCTTTTTATGATTATCCCTTATTGATGTCCAAACAGACCGATGAGTAGTAGAGAGTACAAGTTATTTTTACAAAGCAGGTAGCCGGAGCCACGGCAAGTTACACAGGCACGCAAAAATGATTACCAATGGTCACAGACATAAAGCCGTGGTTAGAAACTAGTTGTTTATTGTCAGGAAACTGGCCAGCGGGAACAAATAAAAAATAAAAATGCTAAAGGAATACCATCACGTATGCCACCCCCACTGTGAAACAATGTAGGCCGACACGGGAAATGCTAATAGGGGCCCGTTCGGTACAAATTGATACTCGATCGTCGCTCATATAAAACACTCCGCGTGCAAGATCGGCCCATGAATAATAAAGAATTGCCGAACGCCGACGACGAGACGCGACACCTAGTGCGGGACGTATACGTCGAATGTTAAGAAATATATTTGACTTTATTCTAGAGAACGATTCGGTCTTAATAAGTAAAAACGAAGACATTTATTAGTGCTGTACTTTTTAAATTGCACGCTTGATCTTAAGTTGCACTACAATGCAATTTTATTTAAAGCATGCAATTTGAAAATAAGTAGATTCTGATGATCATTTCTTAATTCCTATTAGTGTGGCACTGTAAATATATATAATTAAATATGCCTCATTGAGTAAAGCTAAAAATGATTCAAATGGAAATATATGGATAACTAATTTCAGCGTGGTACAGCCACGCTTCACCGTGAATGGGCCGCCTCGACCTGAGTGATACCACGACCTCACAGAAAACTGGCGTGAAGTAGCGCTTGCGTTGTGTTTCATCGAGTGAGTAAGGGTACCGGAGGACCAACCCTCCCCCCTTTCGAGCAAGCACTTGTGACTCCTCTGGTGTTACTGGGTGTCCATGGGTGGCGGTAATCGCTTAACATCAGGCTATCCGTATGCTCGTTTGCCTCGTAAACAATAAAAAAAAAAAACAATTGTGGCTTCGACAGGTACGGCTTAACATGATCAGAGATATATATATCTGCTAATAGAAACCATTTACTTCCGATAATTTTTGCTGTACTATGTATATCATAAGATTATGACTGTATTGACATAACTATTGTGATATAAATTTTATAGGGTGTATCTTTAATCTTTTCAATGCTACATATCTCTATTTTATTATGTCATTTGTGTATATTAGGGATATACACATCTCTTGGGTATTTGTTCATTATAATTTTCATTAAGGATTTATACCTAGTCGTGTATATAATATGGTTACTATCAAATAAATACAGAGTTTTACACAACTTAATATTCAATATTAAAACAGATGCGAGTTTCCAGTCGCGAAACATAAGAGAACTCATTTAAACGACAATTCGTCGCAGCGAAGCGGCACCTTATTCCAATCGCCCTTATTCTCCTCACGTCCACTATAAAACATAATTCAGATTTTCATAGAGAACCATGCAAGACCTCTTTGTGTTTTCATTTTGTTAAATTCTCCCCTTGTCACATAAAAATACCCCGAACGGTTGTAAAATACTGTGTTGGTTTAACTGCCACTCACTTGTTCTATGGTAATTTTATAACTGCACTATCTAGTGCCTCTGAGTTTATTCGCGTGATGTACCGTTTTAGACTTGTATTAGAAAACTTACGACGTTATTTTGACTACCGTCATTATTACTAATAAGTAATTATTACAAGTGGGGTAGGTCATAGTATATTATTTTACCTGAATTCAATCAACTCATAATAATAAGAAATATGTAGATATTTATTCAATTTACTCTTCAAAAGATTAGAGTCATATGTAACCATCTTTTGTATTCCTGGAATGAGAAATGTGGTTCCTTTTTTGGTAGGTAGGTGCGCGTGCTTTGGTAATCAGTTAGCATTCGTCCGTTTATTTTCCTGCCTTGTCAATGATAGCCGTAATGAAAACAAAATCTATATTTATTTTATATGTGAAGCAGTATAATATATATTTTTTGATATCTGCTGGGTATGTACTCATTAATGCAAAACGCTCATAAAATAAGTAATAATTTAGTTATTTTCTAGTGATAAAATCTAGACTATTTGGTACAACTAGAACCCACCAGCAATACATTTTGATTAAGATAAGCAGAAGTGAGCACATAAAAGTACAAGTTATAATTAATCAGTGGTATATTGGACAAGATGAAAAATCTTGCTTTGCTTGCAAGAGTATCTTGCGCTTTAGTCTTACAGCCTTTTCTGAGAAAACAAATTATAGTGTTAAGTAAAGAAATGTAACACACGCATGGTAAGACAAAAATTTTTGGAACGCAACCATGCCTATTTTACATTACGATCCTTAATAAAATTATTATACCCTCTCTTTTCAATAATTTTATTATAATAGACTTCCACCGAGTAACGCCTACTTCAATTCCAAATATTACGATCCTTCTAACATTCAAAGGCTTAACAAACAGACAAACTGACACAGTTTGACTGGTGCAATTTTACACTGATATGAGTGTAAAAGAACGACATAAAGAGTGCTCGTAAATGTAGAATGGGAAAAACAGTGCTGTTGGTTTGCACGGAACAGTGACATCGGTTTTGGTTCGCAGTACTTTTATGATGCGACGCATAGCTAGTCAATAGATCATGAACAATCTCTGTTACCATTCTGCGAATAAAAAATATAGATTAATAATGGAATGGCTCTTTATAAACTAGTTCAGGCTAAAATTATGTACGAGAGTGAGAGTATAAGAGGTTTTTGTTATTGTGATAACAGCAAAAACAAGCTACCTTCATTTAATATTTGATATTTGGGTACCTTGTTCGTCTTGTGTGGGCATTTGCGTTTGGCTCCAGTATCGCAAGAATCCAGCTTTGACTGATTTTATTGGATTCGACTCGGTCCTGCAAAAAGGTATTCTGTTTTGTTGGCAGCATGTAGTATGGAAATGTACCCGTAATATACAATTAACGACGATAGGCTATTTATTTAGGCGAACAAACGATTAAAATGTCTACAAGTTATACACAGCGTGATAAATACATAAACTAATGGTGCATACAATTGATTCAATACCACTTTATCATATTAAGCCAAATAGAGATTAGTTTATACGGCAACAGTCCTTAACAAATGTATGGCATATTTGTAACAGTTCTATACTGAATAATTCATGTAATGAAGCGCATAACCACGTAATTACTGATTGAAAACCTTCAAGACTCGCTTCAAGTGAATCAGTGCTGTGTAATCCCCGTATACATGATCGACATTTAACGTAATCGTACGTGTAGCGGTGCGTAGCACGTAGAGCTACGAAGTACTACGATAGGCTACGAGTTAATTGTATGGATCATTTATTCGAATTATTTTGCTTTACATACACAATACTAGTGATTTGTTAACATGTCCAGCTAAGTTAACACGCTGGAAGCAGTACATGCTGCTTAGGACTGGGTTCACATCAGTAGTGCAATGGGTGAGTCCAACGCATTGAGCTGCTGATACTTTTTGCGAATATAATGGTTTCAGTACACGGTCTATTGTAAATATACAAAAAGAATTGCCATGATTTTAAAAATAAAATGCCACGTTGATCCCATGGCATTTCTCCGTAGCTTTTATGTTCACGAGGTCCCAGTTTCGAATTAGGTTAAGCACAATGTTACTAAAAATACTAGATAAATCTTAGCAAATCGTCTTTTCTGTGAACACTAATGTACCTGGTAGATGATCATGATGGCTGCTATTACTTGAGGTCTAACACATACAACATTCCTCTGCTTAAACATCTTGTTTTTGATATAAAGGCATAAATTAATGTTAGTCCAACAATGAACACAAAACTAAATACTTAATTTACCGCATCCAAAAACCCTTTCCATTCGTACATCGGTGAGCTAGTAAGTAGAGGTGTAGTGTTTACCTGTGGAATCCGCACAGACAATTAGCTCTTTATGCGATTAAACGCTTTGTGGCGTGTTGGCGACGCTCCGAGCGCCCGACAACGTCACTAGTCATTGCTGTCATTTGAAAGGATTCACGCGTCATTTTGTATCTCTGCTTTTAATTTAGAGTGAGCATAGGCTAGGAATTTACAGCTGTCAAAATGTATTGCAATGTATGCGCTAATATTATGACAAAGGTCATATTAGCGCACACATTGCAATACATTTTGACAGCTGTAAACCAGAATGGTTTTATGAATACTAAGCAAGTCTATCAGGTATATTTACAGATACAGCGCTGTAGATTGTGATTTACTAAAATTAATTACTTAGAAACACTTGAACTAGATGAAGAGTCGTATTTAGATGTTAACTATCATATATTTAGTAGTAATATAAGCCTATTGTTATTACTAAATTATTGACGATAGCCTATTGGGATACTGGTGAACTGCCCCACAGAGTCTCGAGTTCATTCTCAAGGCCCTAGTTTTCGAAGTTATCTGCGTATTAAATAGTGAATTATCGCTCGTTTTAACTGTAACCAGCTGCTAACCATCGTGAGGAATGGTTAGAATGTTCTTGAAAATATATAAAGTCTAGTAACCCGCACTGCACTAGTATGGTGGCCCAGTAGTACGCCAATCTATATACAGGGCAAATATTATAATATTAAGAGTTTTGTAAAATTTCTACCATGGATGTCTTTTCAGAAACAGACGATCACGTCCATAGTCTAGCAGCTGGGATTAGGGAGGGACTCTTAAGCATACTAGGCATTTATATTAACCGCTAAAAAGACGAAATGCTGTTCCATAATTAAAATTCATTCATTATTTTATTCCAATATAAAACAAGAACTATCCAATAAATATTAATAACTTAACAAAACCATACGTGAAACTAATTAATAATGTTCGAAACAAAGGCTTTAATGGAAGCATGACGTGGCATTACCTTACACCACACAATGCGTCGTTATCTTAGCGCGGCGTGTACGTGGGACGTCAAATGTGCATTCATTCAAGTGGGGTGTGAGGGACGGCCGCGGCCGGACGAAGAAGGAAACAGCACAAAGGCCCGTCACGGGATGCTTGGGAGTGTCTCGACGAGCCGACCATAGACTAGACATGAGAAGACACTTACAAAATAATAATTAAAAAGATATCACTTACAAAATAATTAGCTACCTTCATTTGAAAAAATATATAAATAGCATAGTTTAATGGTATTTAAATCCTTTGCTTTCCTTCTTTACTATCAGCTGTGAAGTGATTGTTTACTGACATTGGTTCTGTAAACCAAGAAAACATGTAAACGAACGGCTGTTAACGTTTACCATTTGGTGGGTCGCCATTTCGTACGCCTTTAAATGCATTTATAAAAAAGTCTAAGTCTAGTCTGTAAACATGTAGTTTAAAGTATAGGCAATAAATATGATAAAATATCAACTAAGCCGACTAATTAATCAATCTCAGGTTCCTAAGACTGCTGCTAGTTATGTGTGAGGTCATTTTTACACTATTGTATTACAGAAACAGTTGGGCAAGTATAAAAATAACAAATTAAGTATTGTCATTTTCTTTATATACCTACCTGTTTATTTAGGCAAAGACTTATCTTCTTAATATGAGAGCTTACATGATCTAGCAAAAGAGGTCATACAATATTCTACAAGGGATGTTGTCATTAAAAGCCTTTATTTGTGCGTGTGCCTATCTGCATTTAAACTGCTCTTTGAATGGTACTTGGGCTAATATACACCGAAGAAGGTTGATTCAACATGGAGTGCATCGGCCTTCAACACGAAGGAGCATAAAGATATTGAGCGTGCATTGTCGCGCGCGCCATTGTGTCCCGGCGCGAATCGTCCGAGATAACACGCCGACCGCCACCGGCTGCTTTGTCTCCCTAATTGTTATATGCAGAACAAAGAGCTGCAGAAACAAACGACGTCAGCGCTTGTTAGCTCCTAGGCTAAACGCTCACTGTAATAACATGTCCTCAAACAATTGCACCGCATTTCCAATACGTTAGGAAATTGGTAATAGGTACGCTGTCGCAATACTATTGCCAGTTCGCTTTTGTTGTGCAGTATCGACAGGTCTGCACGTTTATACATCGAAATCTAATCGTTCCAGTCAACATGATCGACGTCAATAAAAATTAACGAACCAAAAATTCGAAATTCTATAGACTAATAATGATTCGGCGGGTATTTGCCGCGTCAATATAGCGCTAATGATGTTCATTTTCGAATTTCGAACGGTTTGACGTTTATTCGTTTTAAAACCAAACCGTGGCATGCAGCCCCTGCGTTCCACGGCATCAATCATTTTTAGAGGGTTTCGCTTATCCAAGTTTTCTTCCTGCCTCCGTCCTCTGCTTCCAACTTTTACATCGAATGATCTCCGCTAAACCAACAGAGCGTTCGCCGTAACCGCGTTTTGTATTATTTTTTGTGAATAAATAATATTATTTCTCGAGGGAAAGGGGGATTGGATTTCGTTAAATATGGTTTAGTAATTGAATTGAAATCTCTCAATGTCGACGTTCAATTAAGCTTTAGATTTCGTTCTCGATGAAGGTATATCCTTTGTTTCTTGAAATTTAATAAGTTAATTTTATATTAAGACTGTACTTAATAAGGTAACTTCGGTGATCTTATTAAGGGCTAATATATAAGTACTCAGTCACTTTAATTACACATCTAATTATGGCAACAAAGATTTACAATAAATTTCAGAGGAGCTGCGATAACGTTTTATTTATAGGAAACGAATGTAATAGTATTTTTTCGTGAGTGCCTTAAGCTATTAAGCAGATTACCTCTGTAAATGAATTATAAACTTTAAACACATTAATTACACTATCCATTACGGTGTCTGTCAAAAGTGATTAATGCTAATGTTAGACGCAAGATTTTTAACTAAGTTAAGATTAAAATAGCTTAGGGTATTATTTGTGAGCGCTCGGAGCGACGGATCCGTCATCTCTCCCTTGCAAATTATAATGACACATCCGCCGGGAGGTTTTAAGCCAATTCAACTTTGAGGATTTCTGATACCGTGGGCAATGGTTTTTCCTTAAGAACGTTAGGTAAAATATAAATTACGAGGCATTAGCTCAATTTCGAATATCGAATTTTGAACGTGCAGGCAGTAATGTAGTGGTAATTGGTGAAATCGTTTAAAAATTGAACTCATAGAACCATCAGAGTTTGCCTGGTAGTAATCATAGACTGATAGTGATCAAGCAATTAGCTAGTACTCATCTCATATGTCTTGCCCTGCACTCTCCTTGCCCGATTGCCTCTTAGTGCGATCGCTAACATTATAATTATGGAATAGCCTTGGATAAACAGTAGTATACTGTTATGATAACAAACGTACATTATGCGCTTATTCAAATTGAATGAAGAATGCAGCTGATGTTCAATGTTTGAAATATTGTAAACAGATATGTTTTAATGCAACCTCAAACCGTCATTCATACCATTCTAAATTCAGAAATTGATTTTACCGCGTGTACAAAATGAGCTATAATTTTTTTTTTCATTGCGATAACAATAATAAGTTCCATACCAACAAGACTAATACAAACAGTATCGATTCACGAGGGTTGCGTCTACGGGAAACAATTTGTGGTAAAAATCCGCACTGATAAACGCGATATGAGCAACGGGAGATTTTTTTACTTATTTTTTGCCGCTCGGGGGAGATCGCGAGCGGCTGATCTTTGTTTTATGAGAACGATTAAGAAAAGCATATTTGAAGTGTGTACTTGGCATTATTTGCGCTCCGAGAGGGAAGGTACGCTTCATTGATCTGTAATCGTTTTTCGCATTTTATTGCTGCGCGAGGGTCGTGAGTATGTTTGAGTGCGCGTACCGTTGTTGAAATTAGTCGTTGATCGCGTAAAATTAAAATTAGAATCTTGTTCGCGACATAACTCAGTCGGGCTCGCGGTGGGATCTTGTTATTTTCGCACTTAATTTCGCGGCGTTAAGCGTTGTATTGTGGCGCAAGGCGTCTGCTCGAAGTGATTAGAATGCTAAGTACGCATCCTGAAAGGGTTCCCTTAATTGTGCGGTGCTCCTTGTGGACCGCACCCGCCAAACACCGACCGCTCGCGTTCTATTCAGCTCGATGACAATGTCTGACTATGTTGAGGAATCGCTCTATATGTATACTATACTGTGGTACAAATATTGTGGATGAGAGTTTGGCTTACAAAATAATTTGTTTCAAAAAGGTTTTAAATGGAAGTAAGGTCTAACGAAGCTATGTAATTAAGTTCAAGTTTAGCTAAAATAATCTTTAAATAAAAATAATAATGTCCAGACTGAATTTCGGCCACGGCGGCCAGTCTTAACGGAGATTGGCCATCTGCGCAGGAGATATTATAGTTCACAAGTGTGTGCGCAAACACAACTGCACTCTCTGTCCCTAACTTTCATGATCATCGGATCATGAGAGTTAGTCGTCTCATCAGAGACGGTATTCAATACCACCGGAGAGAGATCGGGCGCAGGACCAACGGCTTTACGTACTTTCTGAGGCACAGGGGTGTCTAACACCGCCAACATTCTAACTGCGGGCTGCTATTGAGATTTCTTAACAGAAAACCTAATAAATTTTTGTTGGCCCGACCCGGGTTTCGAACCCGAGACCTCATGCACAGTCGCATTCACTAATGCTGCGCCAAGGAGGCAGTTAATAAATCTTTCAATATATAGATCTGGAACATGCCTACATAGTTTTTTATTACCTGCTGCTACCACACAATAGATAAAACATATTGAGTGACAGCAGCACACCAGCGGTGAATCACAATAGGTTTTCAATTATGTCTGGTATTCCAACAATTGACAGATTAATAATATAATTATGTAATAATAGTACCTATGTTTTTATTCGTTTCTTATAATCTGAGGTATGGAAGAAGACTTGACGAGACGTCGTTGTGATGACATTCTAGGAAAAACTGCCACACCTGATAGTTTTCCGGAAAACTTCACACATCAGTGTGAAGTTTTGTTAACTATGTTTTCCTTCGATGTCTCCTCACCTTGAAAAGTGAGCAGTATGTACTTTCAAGTTTTTATAGCTGTAGATTTGAATTCATGATTTGTCAATTCAAAATCCTTTTTAGTTTATGTAATAATTAAGATTTTATTTATATAAATATTGATTGTTTCGTTGATCGTTTAACAAAGGGCTTGATTTTATTTTTAATAAAATATCTCCCGCATTAACTTTAATTCCTGTGTCACGGTTAACTTAACAAACATACAAAAATAGACAAGGATTACACGCGGCAAACATGTTTGTGTATTATAATTTTTTATCCTATGTGTGTATAATGTTTTGCCGAACCTATACTTGGAGTGACGTAGTGGCGAGGTGACCACCTACTAAAACAATTTCGCCATCTGTGTGGTCGATCGTGAAGTCACAGGATTCTCAGGCTGGGAAAGTGCCGTTAAGTTTCTGTGTGAAGAAATATATCCGATGAACTCCAATAGGCTCGCCATTTTTACATGGAACGTATAAGCTGGTGAAATGTAGACTTAATACTCCTTTGCGGCAATAGTGGCGTAAGACTATGTGTGCATACAAATATATATTACTTTTGTATAAAACAAGCAGTTTATTAACCCAAATGTATCTTCGTGCTCACCATTATACTCGAGGCAATCACGGCGGAGACATTTTAATAGTCAAAAAATTAATTGCAAGTGGCGTGGTTGTGATTTAGACGACGTGAAATGCGGTCGTTAGTACGAACTGAACGAAAGGGTGGCTTACGCTACCCCAGTATAATTAAACTTTACTTTTAGCTTAAAAATGGTAATCGAAATATTTAGTTTTACGTTACTTAAGTATAAATACTCATATGATATATGCGTAAGCAGTGTCGTGATTGAACTAATTTAAAATGTATTGTTGTTGGTGACTAACTGCTTTCGTGACATAGTGGTAGTAAATGCGAGTGCTGTGCACGAGGTCTCGGGTTCGATTCTAGGGCCTGGGAAAGTGTTGCTAGGATTGTCTGTTAAGATGTTATAAGATATTATCAGTAGCAACTTGAAGCCCTAATTGTGCCTGGAAATAGCAGTAGGCAACTATGATTTTAAACTTCCCTTACGTGGGTTCTAAAATCATAGCGATCTTTGAGTTAAGTTGAGTTGTGTAGTATCATTAAGGATTTTCTTCTTTTCTTATTTTGTAAATGATTTATTCTTCTTAATTGACCATTAAGCATAAGACCTACTTGATTACGTACTTGATTGCATCAACTAGATTAACCACTTACCGTGTTTATAAATATTAATTTTATATATGTTAATATATGTGTTTATAATTATTAATTAATAATAGTTGATGCAATACCAGAGCCATTCGTGTATTACCGTCTCTGGAAAGAAACGTAATTGTATGGCTGCGCTGCCAGTGCAGAGGAAAATCCATAGACCATAGTGCCTTTAAGGAGCTGCGGTCAAGACGTTTTGTATATAAAGGATTTTCCTTACACGAAAAACAATTCTCATAGAAACCCATCATAAGAAGGTAATCGAAGCTCACGATAGGGAGAGGCATATCCAATTTGTAATATGTGTGATTACAACAAATAATTTACTGACACTTTTTTGCCTACACAACGAATTTAATGACGAAAAAGCACTCTCCGCTGTCAAAAATTATGCATTTCAAATATGTATAGAACAATTTCATAAATTAATGCTCGGCGGTTCTTTTGTTTTGGTACGGGAGCATAACGCAAAATAAAGGCGTATTAATTATTCAGCGCCACACTCGACGCAATCAGAATAAGTGCTGATGTTTCTGTCACCCACTGCGGTGGCGGCGGCGGCGGTCGCGCAGCGCATGATTAGAATTCTTAAGCTGTGCCGAAGGCTCTTGATTAGAGGAAATTAAAATCATTATACTCGGTCGCGCACCGCACTCGCGCGCCACAATGCCGCCGCTCTACCCGACTGACGTAAAAATAAGCGGGAAACGCACATAAAGAAGGAGGCCCGCCGGAAACGGAAGCGGCACCATCTTGGAGCCGCCGGGCGGGAAAACAATGGATTCGTTAATTAACATTTTCTTACGCCTCGCGGCTGTCGAACGAACGGTTTATCGGACAAAATATTTATGACGCAGACGCAATGAAAATTCCACCATTAAATTGCACAATTCAAATTTCGCTCAATAGTACGTGGGGATTAAGAAATTGTTCTTGACTTTTGTTAGATTTTTGTAACTTTTTACGAGCTTGCTAAAACTAAGGAAGGCAACAATAGGTCTTCGAAAAATAGGTGTGAATATATTTTCGTATATTTTTGGCACGTTATTCTAGTTTAATGAGCTACGATGCGAATTTTATTGGCATCAAATTACTCATCTTCATATTTTAGTAAATAATAAAAATATTTCGCACGATTAAATTTCACTTCCATAAGAATTTAACATACTCAAACAACTGTCAAACTGTCTCAGAGAAGACTCGTTCTTTATTTAAATTGTAACAACAACTGAAAATTTCCGCCATTTGTAAACACTAAAGCTCAGTAGTTTCACAAACAATGACGTAGGTACACACCCAAATATGTACTCGTGTAGAACAAATAACTCAATGTGCTTACAAACGTATCAGTGGTCGGTGTAATAGAGACAGAGTGCTCGCCCGAGGCCCCGCGTGAAAAACGTTCGCCATCAATAACTCGCTATCGGTCAGAACAGACGTGTGCCTTTGCCTATCGATGTCTGATTGATTGTTTAGTCTGTGCTGCCTTTTGTATACGTCATCAAAACGTTTTGGATAATTACTCGGTATTTGTCAAGTTTCGTAACAATTAGGCACTGAATATCATTTTGTATGTTTCTGAATAAAATATATATTTAATAATAATAATAATTGTTTATTGCCATAAAGTAATTTTACAATGTCGGATTACTTATTAACACTTTTTCACTTTGTTGGTGAAAAAGTGTTGGTTGCTTTAACATATTATGATTGTAGCATAACCAGCATTAGGCTAAGCCTATGAATAAACAACCCGAATTAAATAAAATCATTTAAATGTAATAAATATTAGGTATTTCGGTCCAAATTAAAAACAATAATCTAACTATGAAATTGATTTTTGTTATTTATTGGGTTAATTCGAATTTTTCTTTGGTCTATGATGTCAGATAATAATAAATTTAAAAGGTGATTGTAATAATAATAATCAGTCCTGTTTATGAGCTGTTCCACTGTTGGGTAATATTGATTTACGTTTACGTAAATATTATACATTGAAATAAAACTACAAGTTTAACTAATTCTATGGATATCTTAAAGTAGTGTTTTAAAGTAAACTGCAAAAAATCTTAAAATTTTGTAGTTAGTTCATAGTTCCTGTTAATTCCAACCTGAAATATATTATAAAGATTTGCTAAATTTTACATAGATATAAATTAGTTTTTATTTATGGCAATTTCAGGCGATTTTCTGAGCTGGCACTGCAAAAGTTCTTTAGAACTATTGTTAGACGCAACATAACAGGCACAATAAAATTTGAATATTTTGAATAAAATTTTCTGTTTGTTAACTCATATATTTTTTTATAGATATGTATGTGTAAAGTCTGTCTCCCTACTGCAGTGCATCGCTAATATTTGCTGAGGCAGATACAATGGCTATCAAGCATTGCTTAAAAAAGTAGCGTCATTTTTAAGAAGATTGAGAGGCATCAGCATCCTTAAGATGATTGCCTCACGTTCGGACTATCTGATCCAATACAAATGGACAAATATTATTATCTGGCAAGACTGACATGATATTGTGTATTTTATTATTATTGATTGATATTTTTAGACTATAAGTAATTATGAATTTATTTGACTTCTAAACATTGACTGCGTAAGTTTTAAATTTTATTTAATTTTTATTTAATAATTGTATTTTCTTTATATGGATTTTATTTGAAATAAAGTTATTATTATTATTAAATATCTAGTAAGATATGCCTAATTTACTCAGTGACACTAAATAATTACTTTTCCGCACCTTAGTAAAGGTTTAACTAAGTAAAACCTTAACTAAAAAGTCACTAAGTACGTGTCTGATTTAGGCTACTATTACTAATTTCCATAATTATATGATTTATACAAAAGTTTGATCACGTTTTATCTCCATGTTTTGAAATCGCATATCCACCAATCACAGACAACTAATAGCACATCGGACATCCATTGGCCTGACCCCGTGACAGATAGCCGTCATTTGTCATACGAATCGAACGCTTGCACTAAAATGCAGTGCGTGGTTGCCAAATAGTGATGTGAAATATGAATATGGACTATGCGGATATTCGCTCAGTGAGTTATAACTAAATTAATCGAATTGATCTTGAAATGTAAATAATAGAATCGATGTTGATGACGACATTTAAGGGTGTATTATTTTGTAGTGTTACCGTAGAACAATACTATAATCAGACATCATTCTTCTATAACTTGTATGTTATTCTTAACTTACATAGGACGGCAATCCGTTGACATTTACCAGGTTTTATTAGGTTCCATGTTAATGAACAACTTGGCTAGTTTATTATGTCATATTTTATCAACATAATATATATGGGGTGATTTTGAAATCGTGTAATTCCTTTTAACCACGTTTTCTACTGGTGATATAGAATAACCCTGACCATATTGTTTTTTGTGAAAATTAAAGCATCGTTTCTTTTCGTGAAATGGTTTCAGTTAGTCATATGTTAACCACCCGAGGCAATTCTATATTTTTAGTAATTTAAAAAAAGAAAATATCAATAATTAATGTCCTAAGTAATAACGGGCGGTAAATTCCACGACCTACATTCCCCCTCTCGACACTCACGCCGCGATCGCTCGCCGGCACTGCGCAACCACCGGCGCGGCGGGGCATTTTTCGCGACAATCTTATCCATTCTCAAATACCAAGTATGCAAAGCAACCTAAACGGTATTGAGGTAACCAAGAGATCTAATAATAAACTGAGTTACTTACTTTCCTCACTTAGTTAACAAAACTACCTATGATTGGATTTAAACCTTATGATGAATAAATCATTGCCTGATACTGACTACCTCTGTTGTACCCAAGATATTTACTACACAAATATAAACCCAATAAAAACAACAGCTGTTCTGTAAAGAAATAAATTCTATGAATCAACATTTAAAAATATTGGAGGTCAAAGAAGTTCCTAACCAGGTCTACCGTACCTACCTACCTAATTATCACAGATTACCAGTTTCTACGACCAACACATTCATAATACACACCAAGTTATGTTTATCTACATACCTAAATGTTATACCTACGTATGACAAATGAAAACAAACTTTCCTTAACTCGCAAACATTCACTAGAATGATGAATGGATATAGTTATTTAAATTTGTAACTGGGCGGTTACACACGTAAACATGAATGCTTCAAACAACACCGCTACCCACTACCTACACAAAACTTCAAGGATATGACCAATAACTTACTTACGTATAACATTTACCTAAGTAGAATATTACAAAACGACCGTAAGACGCAGCAAAATATCATATTGAAAACTTTAATACTTACCAAAACTACACAAAGAACTTAAAATCAATCCAATCCTGTGAACAATATCAGTTCAGTAGGTATGAACCAAACACGTAAGTAAATACACAATCACTTCACGCATCAATAAAATAACGTAGCTTTAAATACAACCTCACTCGTTTAGCAAAATAATGACTATTCCATGTAAATGTCGATAACTAGATAGAAATATCCAATTCCAGCATAATAACATTAATAACAAACAATTCATTAGCATTGATATAATCGCGACGCGTGCACACGACAGTATAAAAATAATTAAACTATTTTAATATTTGTGTATTTTTTTATTCGGCGTGATAAAACACGTAACATAAACAAGCCATTTTAATACTTGTGCTAGTGACGCAAGGTTTCCTTTTCAATACAGGCGGTCGCCTTTGTGTCATCCTTTATAATCGCCGACGCGGCCGTAGCTACACAGTTTTAAACTTTATTACTGTAAGTAATAAAGTTGATAAATAATGCATAGCGAAATCACTAACATGTATAGTATAAAAGGAAACCTTGCGTCACTGGCACAAGTATTAAAATGGCTTGTTTATGTTACGTGTTTGATCACGCCGAATAAAAAATTACACAAATATTAAAATATCAGTTTCATTACTTTTATACTGTCGTATGCACGCGTCGCGATTATATCGATGCTGATGGTTTGTTTGTTATTAATGTTATTATGCTGGAATTGGATATTTCTATCTAGTTATCGACATTAACATGGAATAATCATTATTTTGCTAAACGAGTGAGGTTGTATTTAAAGCTACGTTATTTTATTGATGCGTGAAGTGATTGTGTATCTATTTACGTGTTTGGTTCATACCTACTGAACTGATATTGTTCACATGATTGGATTGATTTTAAGTTCTTTGTGTAGTTTTGGTAAGTATTAAAGTTTTCAATATGATATTATGCTGCGTCTTACGGTCGCTTTGTAATATTCTACTTAGGTAAATGTTATACGTAAGTAAGTTATTGGTCATATCCTTGGAGTTTTGTGTAGGTAGTGGGTAGCGGTGTTGTTTGAAGCATTCATGTTTACGTGTGTAACCGCCCAGTTACAAATCTAAATAACCATATCCATTCATCATTCTGGTGAATGTTTGCGAGTTAAGGAAAGTTTGTTTTCATTTGTCATACGTAGGTATAACATTTAGGTATGTAGATAAACATAACTTGGTGTGTATTATGAATGTGTTGGTCGTAGAAACTGGTAATCTGTGATAATTAGGTAGGTAGGTACGGTAGACCTGGTTAGGAACTTCTTTGACCTCCAATATTTTTAAATGTTGATTCATAGAATTTATTTCTTTACAGAACAGCTGTTGTTTTTATTGGGTTGATATTTGTGTAGTAAATATCTTGGGTACAAAAGAGGTAGTCAATATCAGGCAATGATTTATTCATCATAAGGTTTAAATCCAATCATAGGTAGTTTTGTTAACTAAGTGAGGAAAGTAAGTAACTCAGGTTATTGTTAGATCTCTTGGTTATCTTAATACCGTTTAGTTTGCTTTGCATACTTGGTATTTGAGAATGGATAAGATTGTCACGAAAAATGCCTCGCCGCGCCGGTGGTTGCACAGTGCCGGCGAGCGATCGCGGCGTGAGCGTCGAGAGGGGAAATGTAGGTCGCGGAAATTACCGCCCGTTATTACTTAGGACATTAATTATTGAGTTTTTTTTTAAATTAGTGAATATATAAAATTGCCTCGGGTGGTTAACATATGATGACTAACTGAAACCATTTCACGAAAAAAACGAAACATTAATTTTACAAAAAAATAATTCTAATAATAAAATAATATGGTCAGGGTTATTCTATATCACCAGTAGAATGCGTGGTTAAAAGGAATTACACGATTTCAAAATCACCCTGTATAGGGTATGAGTAAAGTAAAACATAGCGTCTATATTATAGTTTTTTAATTCTAAATAATATTGCCGCACTGCACGATTACAGCCTAACCTTAATATGTGACTCATAGAAATTGTTTACGTAGTTAGAATAAACAAACATCAAGATTTTTCATCGTCTCTGTTTAAGCTTAGAGTTCTTACGAGTTTACTCTAATTCTCTGATATGTATCACAGTTTTCAGTCTTTAATTGTTTCCAGTGGTATAATAGCCGGCTAGTAGTGGATTTAGACGGCAATAACAATGTAGTAAACCGCTCTTAGTGGTGGATTACCGCCATTAACCGTTGCGGCGGTTGTAAAACGAGTGATCGATGCGCGCCCCGATGTTTATTGTCTATTATATGGACGAGGAGGGACACTAGTGATGTGGCCTACTCTCGGATACGAATTTATGTTAGTTTAATTTGAAATTATATTTAAACTCTTTTGATTATTTTTCTGCTAGAACAAAGAAATAATTCCTACTCATACGAGTTGAGATCACTAGCGTTTCTAAATTTAGAATATCATGAAAACAATTTTCTTTTTCTTTAATTATACTTTGGATTAAATTTATTAATGAATTAGCAGTTTTGTTTATTATTAGAACGCTCATTAAACATGAATCAATTTAAATTTAGAATTAGCATTGTCAAAATGGAACGTATTTAATACGCCACTTGTGGTTTGTTGCGGTTGCGTCAGCCGCGATCGCAATTGTCTCAATTATTAATTGTAATTTTTGACAGGCACCTGTCAATTTCGCAGCGCTCAACCCTTCCTTAATCCCCCGCAAGACGCGAGGTGCTGGGACGTCTCCTTAGCCGCTCCCCCGGAATAAATTAGCTTTCTCCCGGCCACATCGGGATATAAAATTTTGAATATGAATGGAAAATTTTGCATTTGTAATAAACCGCTTTTCCCTGTAACGCTGCAGATGCGTACTCGAGTACTGGATAAAAATGGAATCTCTCCCAGTGTCGTTCCTCAGGTGGCTCGCCATAAATATTTATTAATTATTTTTTCAATAATCTCTCTTCTGTTGTATCCTCCGAGGACGGAGGGATATCTCCACCGTTAATTGCTTTTTGTTTCATTTGAATAAGTATTGTTTTTGACTGCTCAAGCGTGACGTTGAGTTTTATAAAATCTCGACGATGAATAATTTTGTTGAAACAAAGTTAATTGAATCCATTATTGATTGTTCCAAATTTCGTTAAAATATCTAATATCATTCATTCATATTATTATTATTACCAACAGAAACTTTTTGTACATAATTAAGGTAACTATTGATTAAAACCTTTAATTTGTTATTTTATGAGTATTGAAATATAAAATGTCATATTTGTGAAAATGAATGCCTTTTTATCTCTCCCGCAGACCGTAAGCGCAAACACATCGCAAGAGTGTTTAAAGTTTTCTTTGCTTCTTGTTATTGCCTAAATAGGTACTATGAAGCCAAATAAAAAAAACCATTGAACTGATGTCGACATTGCATTGCCTAATTGATTTTCTAATTCGAAGGCGTTTCAAAAGGAGAATATTTACATTCGAAGCACGGTGGCGACACGTAGGCAACCGATGCGCCGAATGCGGTTACCAAGTTACAACGCTTGTCGTACAAATCCAAATCTTGAAACGGTGGCTTAAAGATACTACGTCATAAGGCATAAAATACAAATCCACCAGTCTCACAAAAAGAAAAATCCCGGTACACAGCCGCTTCACTTTTATTTTTATACTCTTGTATAATTTTATTGAAACGATTCAACTTGAGATTTTTATTTTAAATGTTAACTCAAAATTCCTGTAGACGGAAATGTCGTAATGTAATGTCGTAAATGTGCATAAAGTAGCGAATATGGATTGATGGTAGGCGCATGACTAGTGATGTGTAGCATATTACGATTTTACCGCTGGGTTCAGTTGAACGATTGTACCAATTTGTCCGCGTAACGTGCGGTCACCCCCGCGGCATGTTAATTTTTTATTTGATCAAGATAGTTAGTGTAGGCGAATAGTTTGATAATAAAGCCAATTTTTTGATAATACCATGGCTTGGGGTGGACTCAGACGGTTTATTCCATAAGTAAGGAGTAAATTATATATGTAGACGTGTCATTTCGTTGACAATTTAAAAGTCGTTTGATTCCATTTATCTCATTTTCTTGTTCAGGGTATTATTGATTTAAGTAATAACTATAGGTTATTAAAAAAGGGAACTTGTATAATTTGTAAATTGGTGATTCTAAAAATTGCTTGTTAATTTGCATACTTTCTTTTCCACGAATTCTTTACAGGACTATTCATCAAAATTTTATATGAAAAACCCTATGAATTATTGGACGGAATATGTTCTACATATATGGATTTTTAATGGGTTTTCTGTGGAACAATAGATAAATGTAGGATTTTAGTAATTTTACTTCTTTTTCATTTTGTATTACAATTGACTGATGGATGGAATAGTGGTTTAAGTGGTAAGTCAAGCGCCGAGTGTTGTGGGATTGATCCCTACACGGGCCAAATATTTGTGTTCTGCGGCAGATAATTTTCCCAGTCTGTTGGTGTTCATTGTGTCCGTATTTGAATATTTGCAAGGGCCCCACAACACAGGTATTAATCAAAGTGCAGGAGCTGTCTTATAAAAATTAAACTAAAATGTTAAAATCCAGAGAGAGCTCTGGCACTACCCGGGCCTTGATCTGGCCCGGACTTCTTTTAACATGACAAATTATTTTTTGGTGTTCGCAGGCTTGATCTCTGGTGCAATCTGATTGGAAGGCGTCCTACCTTTCATAATCCAATTTGCAGCCTTCATACTGGGATTCGACTGTTTCAGCGTGTCTGGATCCTTCGGCAGGTATAACTAGCTCATTGTCACTTTAACTTAATCTTAACATAATTAGTTTTTATAATTGTACTGTTTTAGTGGTGCAGTGCTAGTATATGCGCCTGCTACGCCTGCATGACGTCACGGGTTCGACACCATGAGCGAACAAAGTATTATTTAAAAAAAAACCACCAGCACGGATTCTAAAACTGCCTGCAAGACGCCATTAGGCTTGCCCCTATTACGTGGGACCTAATAACATAGTTAGTGAAATCTTGGTCTTAATATACATCTGCATACCTCTTCTGGATATGGCCGGAAGGCTATATTATGCTATCATTGTATCTTACTTGTCTTATTTACTAAACAAATATAGCGTACTGGTAGCTAAAGACAATACACAGAACCCATTTCTATATACTGTGTTTCTTTTCTTGAATTTAATGATTATAATTTTCCTTCATATATAACAGATATTATATTGAAGTCTATAAATTATGAATTTAATACAAGTTAACGCCATAATTTATGAAGAAGTCCAGTCATCGTCCATTTCGGTTGGTGTTACCCGCAATTTGTCTCCGGGGTATTGTAATCCTCAAATTGATAATCGATGGGCGTCTACAAAGGCACGCTAACGAGCGACTTGAACCATTATCAATCTTGCTTCAGTCGCCAAGGTCATGTAGTGTTGGGTGAAAAGACCGCCCTTCGTGGTAGGTATTGTGGTTATGAGTGATGTCTCGGGTAATAAGGGTGAGTTACTGCCTTCAAATGACATTATTCTTAGCACAATGGTGAGGTGTAGATCAAGTTAGAAGTTATTGGAAAGACTAATAATTTATTAAGGAATGGCGGAATGCTATGCTGTGAATTGTTAAGTTCGGGCAGGATTACTAGGTTTTTCGATTATAACATATCTAGATTAGCCCGCGGCTTCGCTCGCGTTAATCTGGATTTTATCAATAAAGGAAACTGTCCACTTTGTATGGGGGTTTTGGCTTGGAATGGACAGTCACTGAGAATAATAATTATATATTAATTTAGAAGCATTAACCCGTAGGAATTAGAAAATAACAAAGTTTTGTGTCCAGGTGTTCCTAATTCGTTTGTTGTGGTGGTTTATATAAAGGTATTTGAAATAAAAATCATTGATTTTATGTTTTCTTTTTAATATTCTGATTCATATGTTACTAAAATGTAATTTAGGAACTGGGCTGGTGGATTTAAATTATTTTGATATCTTGCCCAACTCAAAAACCAAATAATTGTCTTTATATGGGCGCAGCAACCTACTATCCGTCGACCGTAGGTTGCTGCGTCGTTAATTGTTTTTATATATGAATTCTGTTCACGCTAAGCCAATAATGGACAGTTCCCTTTCTATCTCTCAGAAACAGTACTATTTTTCTTTATGAAAGGTACTCCATGTACATGTCCTTTTCTGTATCGCTGACTACGTGTATGCAAAATATCATGATGATTGGTCGATTAGTTAAGGCGTGAAAGCGGAACAAACGAACAAACAAACTCACTTTCGCCTTTATAATATTAGTTAGGTTTATTAGCAGCATATAATTATAATAGTGTGTCTGGTGCGTGAGGTCTGAAAACCATACCTGACGAATATGCGTGTTATACACCTCTGTTTTAACATTTGGCATATACATATCTTAGTGTGTAAGCAAAATGAAACTAAACGATAGAAAAAAAAGTATATTAGAATGTTAATCCACCTGTCACATGTAGCGACAAATTGACAGACGTCAAAATTAACCCTCCGATGTTCGTGGTTGTGCCAACAAATGCGTTCGGTTGTTTTCGATAAACATCGTAACAAATTAACTGTGGGCCTCGATACGGGCCGGCCCTATCGCGACATCTACGCGCCATAACGACATTGATTAAACTGATTCCACTGAACCGTGGGAAGGGTTACCTATACGACGGTAAACCAATACTTTTATTGAAAAAAAAACATACTGCAATGTTGCTATTTGTAAATGAAATTCGGAAGTTCACCTTTTTGTTTTGGTGTATTTAAAATATATTTGTAGTGATAAATATTTTTGTACATGTATTTTAAAGTCCTCTTTCATGATTTTTAAGTGACGATCAAATTACAATAATATCGATTGTAGTTTATTAATCAATCGATATTGAAAGGACGCCCAAGACGCACTAAAGCATTTATTTCAGATTTTATCCATATTTGTTAGTTACAATTACTTAAAAACTATGTTAGTATATAGAATTATTAAAATTAATTCATGTATCTTCCTGCTGCACCGGCCCCACCGCCTTGCCTACGGGTCCAGTGCAACAGGAAGGGGCAGTCTGGCCTATCTCCGATCACCTTTAGGATACTGTTGTTGCTCCGGCGAATCCTTTGCATCAGAGATGCTGTCCTCTTCCGCATTACAGGTTCAAAGCTGTCTGTATGCGTCTCCGCAAACATGCCTGATGCACTACAGAATCGCCGTAGCCTTAAAAGCACCCTGAAGGCGTTATTATATTGCACGCGAAGAGCGTTGTCGGCCCATTGAGTATATATAACCCGCAGGCTTTATGTGTAAAAAGTCTGGCAGAATGCTTTAAAAAGAGTGATCTTCACTTATTTTGTACAACGTGCAAATCTGCGAGCCAGCATATCAAATCGGACCGACAACGATCTCCGCTCTCTCTCAATATCCTCATCATCATCGAGATTCTCAGTCAATATGTGACCCAAGTACTTAAATCTTTGTACTCTATTGAGTGGTACCCCTTAGAGGTATACAGCGGGCACTGTTGGATTATAATAGTATGTAAAAATTTACAAAATAATGATCGAGCCATATTGTAACAAGTATTGATTTAAAATTATATCGAATGTTTGAATTGATTTTTTATTGATTAATGTTATACTATTTAATGATGTAATTAATATATTTGCGTAAAATATAAGCTATACGAGTAATAGAAGGATACCCTAAAAACATTTACTGTAAAATAAGAAAAAGTTACCACAATTACGTTTTCTCATATGTCATATTACTAGTTTTTATGAAGTTTACGACATTTGACATACCATTGTCATTACGGGTTGTGCTCATAGTACATAATTTATTATATTTATTTGCCAGAATGGAGTAATATTTGATTAATGGATTTTTATAACTGTAACTCTGCGCTAAACTATTATAAATGCGAATGTGTTTGTTTGTTACGCTTTCACGCCTTAAATAGTAAACTGATCATCATGGAATTTCACATACATGTTGTCAGAGGAACAGAAAAGGACATTTCATCAAGAAAAAGTGTTACTAAACTATTTTCTTTTTTTACTTTGGTGAATGCTTTGATGCATACCTACCTCTCCGCGGGGTGACGGAGAGGTTATGTCGGGCTCACCGGGGGAAAGATACCATGGTAATACAGACTAAACCTACAACGGAAGAAATACCTCGACATAACCGTAGACGGCGAGGCCGCGCGAATCGCTTTCACATGCAATCGCGACCTTGCCATGGTTTCGACCCGCCGCGCGCCTTGTGGAACGGCAGGCCACTACACAAAAATACTTCCTCCACCTAACTAAGACACGACACATAGGAGCGCGTGGGAACAAGCACGCTGCCTCTCGCACATGGTGCTGATCGGGTGGCGAGCAGGCCCACGTAGCTCGCCACCCCAAGGTCAAACTTCAGGGTGGCTGGAGGTCAGGGTGGCTCGCGCCCTCCGATTGTTACTAATCTAACCTAACATACATATACGCAAGCAGCCACGGGTAAAATCTAGTATTGTATATGATAAATAAAACTTAAGGTTCATAACGTAGAAGTTTACATATATAGCTATATATAGTACATACATACATACATATATTGCCGAGTTAAAACTTCCTAACATCCAGATTTCAACACAAACGAGTCTGGTTGGTTGCACCCATATATTTAATTCGCAGCCAATTCCCAGGTTAATTTTATTACCAACATGCAAATTTAAAATTCAAAATGTGTGCTATTGAAGTTGAGTTAGACCCTTTGATCGCTATCTAGGCACGCAGGTTAAATGAAAGTTGAAAACAGTCGGGCCACAGCTGATACTAAGTGAATAAAAGTCGTTCACTCAGGCGTATTTATATTTATTGGAAAACTGATTAATTTGCTTCACTTATATTATTAAAATGTTATATTTGTTCATTTTTATAATATATATATATATATATATATAATTTTTAAAATGTTATATTTGTTCCTATACATAATGGATGTATAGTATAAATAAATTAAAATATTGTGATTTTCATAAAGGAAAGCTTTAAATCAATGTTGATTGATGTCTATCAAGATATATCTTAAATCAAGTATTGCTAAGTTGATGAATAGCCATAATAGGCAGCTTCGTAGAAAAGTTTATCACATCATAATTCCTACGCTTACAAATTCTCTTGTACGCTCTTGCTTGTCCAAAATTAATGTTTCATGACCAGTACTGGACTAGATATATTTAGAGATATATTCTAACTATTAGTAGTATACCGACACAACAATAGCCAATATAATAACTGACGAAACGACCGATCAGCATGAAATTATGCATACATATTATCAGGGATACAGAAAAGGACAAAGGGTAACTTTTATTCAGAAAATAAGTCATGTTCCCGAGGGATAGAAATTAATCGACAAAATATATATTAACGCAAGCAAGGCCGCGCGCATAATGTAGTATATTAATTAATAATGGAAGTATATCGACGGAGCTAAATCGGAAAAATAGTTGAACTGCCACCATGTCAATAGAGAAACAATAGAGAAATATAAGTCAGTCGCTATTGTCGAAAATACACCAATGACTTTGAGGGCTCACGTTACAAATCACGCGGTCGGGGAGAGTCGTCACTGAGGATACATCGGTAATGCCCGGATCGCGTGAAATCGTACCATATCAACCGTCGATTGACTCGGCTCAAAGGAAATGAATAGATTTCATTTTAGTGTCATTTGTAGAGCTAATGGCGACGGGCTAATGTCGTGTTGAAAACGTGTAAACACGGGAACGGGGTGGAGGCTTCCTGACACGTTAATGATACCGCAATACAGATGTATTTGTTGATTGATTAACCGGTTGATAGCAACATTATCGTAGCTTTACAATTGTATATGGTTTGTAGGACATAAGGTCTTTAGGTATTTTAAATATACCTATCAAATTGCTTTCTCTTTTTCCTACATCTAATGTTGTACCTGTAATTTGTGTATAAAATACCTATACAACAAGCTACAGTTATTTTGAAATTATGTTTAAATAGGTGACCGTAAGTACAATAATAAATTTTATAGAAAGTTACAGCTACATCATCTATTATGGCATCAACCTATAGATATACATTATCGATAGAAGTTGAGTTTTATAATCGAACCTATACATTGCATAAACCTAAAAACAAAATATATTTTAAATAAAGTAAATCAGAGAGTTAAGAAAATTTGCTTTGTTACTTTTATTATTTTGCTAAAATACAAAAGCGATGATATTTTTTCTTTGCCGTAAAAAATTGTCGTTGTATTGTAGCGTGCCTCAATAATACGTAGCTCAATTACGACACAATGTCTTCTTTGTATTTTCCCCGAAAAACTGTTCGTAATAAATAATACCGTATGTCATTTCTCAGCACGTATGAAATTTATAACACGCGGAGCGTTTTCGAAGGGCAATTTATTTGTAATAGAGCCGTTCGATGGGGCCCGACCCACTGTTAGTTGAACTAAAAAACCTGCACCTCAGCGATACCGAATTCCATTTTTGTTTCGTGATTATCTTCGCTTGCAGTTTTGTAGTGATCCTATAGATATCTAGTGGATCATTGAAGTAGTGGTCTTCTTTTGTTGACAGTCGTATTTTATTTTAATAAAATCAAATTTATCTGTTTAATTTAAGCAGTGAATGAAGATTATGTATTGCTGAATTTTATACTTACATTTATGGATTTTTAATTATTGTGTTTGACGTCGTAAAGCACAAATATCTATAATTAAATCATCTATCTATCTTTTAAAGCACTACAAATATCTGATCTGAAACAATAGATTACATTTGAAAAAAAAACAGAAAATATATAAATTAAAAAGCAATTCAGCAAGCTCGGCGTGTCAGTATATCACAGCGCAGGGCCGGTAAAGACCGTCGCACCACGATTTGTGACTTAATCACTTTATTGGCAGCGGGGGAACTGGAGCCTTATCGGAAAGAAACGTCGACCCGACTCGCTGATATATGAGTAAACAAGCTTGCACTTTTCCTCGGTGACTTTTGGCGGTCACAGCGGCCATAAACTCGTCGCCAAAGTTTGGATTGCGCTTGGGAGCACTCCCGCTTTAATGTTGTTTTTTTAGTTTTAAACGTTTTAACAGTGGTAATGTTCTTATTTACCTTGTTTGCGTCGTCGTCGTTGCAGTCACGTGCATCTGAAACAAACAACAATCTTCATATAGAACGAGCAAGGGTTTGTGTACACGAGTGCTTCATGCCGGTGATTAGCCGGCGCACACTACGCTCACCGGACCTAAATATGTTTGTATTTTGGCTTTGACGGTACACACCCAATATCGGATCCCTCCTGAGGATCAGCCATTACGCAGCCTCTTAACGGCGGACGGTTTTAATTAAAAACTTCTTGCATTAGCATGTGTCCGCCCAATCATGATACTAATCCCTTCAAAATATTATTTAATTTCGCTCGAGAATCCTATCTAGAGTGGGTTAGACGAAGGCGTAGGAATTGAATGTTATTGTAGGTATTATATGAATTTGAGATTGATTTATTATTGAATATTGTTAATGTATACTAAGTAGGTCAGGGTGGGTTGTTGAGCGGCCTAAACAAACAGTATATCAGCGGTTGTGGGGGGGTACCGGTAGTCTTAGCTGCGATAAACAAGCACAGGTGTAGCGGTGCCCGCCTCAACCGCTGTCCGGACCAACTTGGAAAGTATTTGTAAGCGTTCAAACATACCGGGCTCGTTATGCATGCCTCGCTGGGTTTAATCACGGCCCAACCCCGCCCCGGGCGGAGCTAATGTTTTCACTATGTATTTTTTAAGTACCGGCAACTTGTACCGGCATTCGGAGCTCGCGGTTTGCTTTCAATATACCGCGGTATCAATACTGTTTTGATTGAACAATACTTGTTCGAGTAGTTATTTTATTCGTTATTGAGGTATTGAATCAGTTCTTATTTTTGTCCGTTACTAGCATTTGTCTGCGGGCTCGTTCGCGTAAACTACGATACATCTGCAAAGTTAGAATGGATGTGCATGATTTCCCTAGTTTTACAGACTACGATTGGTTGTAAAGTACATTTAAAATTTAAGTCCAAGCTACAAAACTATTAAAACTACATCTTATCGATTCCAGGGTTGTTGTGTGATGCTGAAATAAATAGACAGACAGACAACTTTTTTAAAAACTATTGTTTTAAATCTGACTTATTTAAATAGGTAGATATTAATCCGTTTAAAAAAATATTTCTTATCTACAGATACAGCTTCGTAATAGTTTCATAATAGTATAGATATACAGGGTGTCCGGTAATTAACGGATAACCTGGAAATGTCTTATAGTGGAACTGATGGCCGTTCAGAAAAATATGAAAAAATATCTATCCTAACTACTACCTGAGATATGTGTTTTTTTTTAATTACCATTTACAACTTTCTTGTATACTACGACCATAAATTAATGAAATCCATCGGTTTTTTGTTGTTTTATTATTAAACACTAATTATGCCAATAGATAGACAGTCAAAAGTATGCTATGCTATATACCTTGCACTTTTTAATATATATGTATATATATATATTTTTTTTTATTATTATTTTCTTTTCGTTTTTTCTGAACGGCCTTCAGTTCTACTATAAGACATTTCAAGGTTATCCATTAATTACCGGACACCCTGTATAATATATTTGCATTGCAATTTCCATTGGATATCAAAATAATAAATAAATATAAGGCCCTAGAAACAGTCACCTTATAAACAAAGCATCGCGTTGTTAGATGAGTCCATTGAACCAGGAACAAGTACGTCAAGCGTATCAAGTCGAAGGTCCTCCGTCTATTAGCGAATAGTACACGACTACCCACATTCGAATCTTGGTGCCTATTATGTGACGTGTCCAATATTGACACAGTCTCCCGCCGATTGTACCGATGTACGAATCTCACAATGATCCCTCGTCACCGCCAATGAATATGGGTTTCGGATACGTCGGTCTGATACGATCGCTCACTACGATAATATCCATTGGTACTATACCGATGTATATATTGCTTTTTAACATCTACAACTACCGAGATAAGTGAAAGATTATTAATCACCCACCACCCAGCGTCGTAAGCTAACGCTCAATTTTGTTTGACTTGGCGAAAAGTTGAGCTCACTCTTATTTATTTTTTATCAATTTCACTCGGGCGAGCCCTAAAAGCGTCGTCCCGTTTTATTATAGGGACGTGAATTAGCAAAAAGAGAATGGATTTTAGCTGTGATTATGTCAAAAATAATTAATTATTATCGATTCGATGCGGGCAGGGGAGCGGATTGATGGGAGGCACCGAGAGTGGAGGCGCTGTTTAAAATTGGAAAGCTAATTACTCAGTTACAACCGCGGTGGGGTACTCCCAAAACCACAAAAGAAACGAATGGCGATGAATTTCATAAAGCCACAAAAGTCGAGCATTTATTTGGATTAACCACAATAACATCAGAATTAGCCAGCATTGATGTTTTGGTTGTATAAATAGTGACTATTTTCTCGGCTCAAGTTTACAATCTATGCGAGGGAGGTAAGAGCCGAGGGGCACGTGTGGGGGCAATCCGGAATTTCTTCATTCATTAAGCCGCCGCAGCTTCGTGATCGGCCTGCCGAAATAGTCGCTACATTGTACACATCACGATGAGCAAAACTTTAATTTAGGCCGCAGTACCTGCGACCACTCATTCATAATGAATCGCCTCACCCTCTGTTTAGTTACGGAACGAGACCTCTAGTGTGTGACTGACATTTTATTTACGGCCTTATTTAAACCTCAAAGAATAGCCGAGGATGGACACAGATAAAAGCCGGGTTTGTAGCATCAATAAATCACGAGTCGAGAAGTTTAAGCGTCGAAAGAAAAATCACAGTCATCGGCCTCTTTTAAATTAACGCCATTAGCTTCGAGATTTCCTCCTGCGAATAGAGTGTAAAAATTACCTTTCTTCGTTTGAGCGGCGCGAGTAATTAGTGACGCTTGAGTTTTATTTGTTGACGTTCATTATTTCTTGATTTTGGGAGACGTGTGCGAGGGAGAGGGGTATGAATGTGTATGGAGAGGAAAAGGAGGGCGATGTTCAATCGTGGAACTGCACCTGCTGCCGCACAAATTTGCAATTTAAATTCTGAACGAATATTCCGTAGGACCTCCTTAACACGACATCTGTTTAAATCGTCGACGATGGAGTGACTGTCGTGGTTTCAACTCTTTGTGATTGCGACTTAATTGAAATAAAACAAAACCCTTCATGATTTGGGGGACTTAGGAATGCAATCGGCCAACCCGTGGTTTTCACTGAATTAGTAATGAAAATCGTTTTAAATATGCAGAGGTAATCTTGAGTATGCCTAAACTTCAGACAAATAATGTTTCTTTTTTATGATTTATCGCAATCGAACTTATTTAAACTAAAATGTATGTATTTCATTTAATATGAGCCGCAGCCTAAATGGTCAATCCATTGGACTATCACTTAGTCTTATGTCATGAGATTGATAGTAGGTAATTATCCCTGTATTGTCGAATTATTACTCATGACTCGCGACGGAAGTAGTAAATACGACTGTTATGCATGAGGTTTTTGGTTTGATTCCGATGGGGCAAAGTATTTATCTATACTAATATTATAAACAGGGAAAATTTGATTTTTCTTTGTTTGTAAGGATTTAACTCAAAAATTACTCAAACGATTTAAATCTTTCACCGTTCAAAATCTATATTATCACCGAGTAACATAGGCTATATTTTATTTTAAAAAGTACTGTTTCTAACATAACCTAACCTACTGTTACGCGAGCAAAAGCTAGTGCAATATAAAGAGACTCCTTTCTAATAAGCATGACGTCATCCCACTTGATAAAGCAGATATCGATTTTGTTTATCGTTTCGATCGATTTTGCAATGTTCTGTGATAAAATTTATCACAGATCATTGCAATAACAGCCCGACCAACAAATCATTGTAGGTATAATCCCACCACATATAACCCGTACAAAATAAAAGGGTGTAACATTTTCACGTTATAATTTAGGAAATTGATTGATTCGTTTCTGTCTGGATGATATATCGTGGGCTGTACCAGACGGTTACCGCTAATAGGTGTTAGTGGGTAAATAAAGAAGTGCCGGGCCCGGGCGGAGCCGCGGGTCATTAATAACTATCGCCCCGCCACTTCATTAACAATCAATCACATGTGGTAGCCCTTGTTACGGACAGCTTGTTGCATTAGATGACATTTTTTTGAGTTGGTTAATATTGAGGCTAGTTTGTAAGGGGTAGCTTTGGTTAAACGTTGTATAATATGATATATACGATCTTAAAGCCTTGTATCGAAATGTATATGTAATCTATTTTATAAAATAGCTGTGTTTATTTTGAAATCTTCAGGGATAGATGAAAAGAAAAATAAAATTAGTGGTGATATTTATTTTCTATGTTCATGATTAGCATTTTAAGCATATTGCTTGCACGTATGTACATATATGAGATTTAGCATAGCTAAGGGTTATATCGAAAAGGAGTGCAGAAAGCAAGAATTTATAAAATACATAAATTTTATGAATGATGGCGTTCTTACAACTACTTATAATAAATTTTCGAGAAAGATTTGTATTAGGTGGTCCTGTCTCAGTTCAAGATGCATCTTACAAAAAACAGAGCTATGTTCTAAACGTGGGTCTACAATCTACTAAAATTATTTAAAGAAATGATAATGGTTCATTCAAACATTCTGAGTAAATGAAACTTCTACTACCGTTTAGACCGCATAAAGCAGGACTGCCAAAACAGTACCGGCTATGTGGTAAATTAGTCGGTACAACGATCATTGACATTCGTTAATAAACTGTGCTTCTACGAAATATTGGTAAAGGGAAAGTTAACTATATCCAAGCCTGAAATCTGCTTTAACTGTTTTGAAAAATGTAGTCAGAAAATAAAGAAGGAAGTTCGAAATGTATAAACAATTATTTCTTTAGCAAAGCGGGTGACGATAAAATAATACTTCATACTTATTGTAGTATATATAACTGATTATAGCACGGCAATTCGTTATAGTTAAGCCAAAATCATCATTATAACTTAATCCAGAAGTGATTTGTAAATGGTAAAACACAACACGTTCAATTACCCATAACTGCACTCCAACCAAATGTGATGGGTGGACTTACTCTAATTGATATTAACTAGTTTAAGCAAGTATAATTCACTCATTAAGTTGCCCGAATCCGTAAAGTAAACCTCATGACATGTAAAAATTATTCTCTCTTTTCTCAATATATAGTTCCCAACAGAAAATCCCAACACATTATTGCCCAAAAACACACATGCAGGGCGTTCCAGTGTGAAAAAGAATGACTTGTCGGAAGGAGTTAATAATCTTATTAATTTGTTCTTGTTACCCGCGGCGAGCTGCCACCGACGTTCTTTGTAATTAATGGGAACACCTCATCTATTAAATTAGTACAAGGGCCTGTGAATACACGTGTGTAATAACGTCCAATCTAACATGACCTATAACACCTCCATTTGTATTTCATCCCGTTAAGAAAAGCGCAGCTCTTGATATTCTGGTAGTGTTGTCATATAGTCTTAGCAGAATAAATAAATTGCCAGTGAAGAAAATGAAGTAAGAAAATTCATTTATCAAAAAGGTAATGCGAGTTTTCACGTTTTGAATGATTGATTTAAGATTGTGCTGCGCAAATGTAATTAGGGGAAGAATAGTTTGAAGTTTAATTGAGAGTTTATTTTTTAAAGATAATTTAGAGAGCAGAAACGATATAATAAAATATACTGAAATGAAGGCAAATAAATGAACTTATTCGCCTATTATTTGTTTAATTGTTTGATTATTAGAAAGCCAAGCCTTGTAAGAGACAAGCAATCCTGACCAATATTATAAATGCGAATGTGAGTTTGTTTATTTATTACGTTTTCACGCCTTAACTACCTCGACCGATCACCATGAAATTTCGCATTCACGTTGATAGGCGTATAGAAAAAGTCATAGGGTAGTCAAAATCTAGTTACGTGATAGTCTTCATAAGGAAATATAAAGTGATTTGAAGAAATAAATTTAAATTAAGTAGTCCTTCCATAGATCGATTCGATATACAAACTTTAAAGCAATCAATCAAGTAAGCCATTGATAAAACAACATCTCGTCATAACTTCCAAAACACAAAGGTACCTCAAGTGGTCCTATAAATTATTTCCGAACTATTCGCTTTGATCAATTAAATTTTATTACATGCGTTAATTAAACGGCTCTCTAAGTGAAAGATTTATTGGAGGTTTATCCTAATAACTGAAGCTTATAGGGCGATCTCAATATGACTACTCGTAGGCCTTTCTTAGGGGCGAGCGGGTAAATGTGTACTGTGCGATTATGGGCCTATTCAGACAAGGGCTTGTTACGTGAGGTATGCAAAACAATTATGTTGCTATAGATAGGTATTCATGCAGTACATGTATTAAGATTGTCACTCAGTAGCTATTCGACGATTGAATACATAGTACACTTAAAATATTATCAAATGATGAATGACGCATTATATTGTTAGGTAGGTGAGTAACGTTTAGTAAAAAAATGAGTAAGTTCAATTACAACCTAGTAAGGAGACAGTTCGACTGCATAGTTTGGTTATAACTGCCTTTAAAATTTATCTGCGTATTATTTAATACGTGTACATATAATTTATAGAGTGAGAGCTAAGTAGGCAACTAAACGTCTACTTAATGACCTACTTATTTTAAATTATAATGGTGAAAGAAAGCATTGCTAGGCAACCTGCAAGCTGAAACTTCTTAGATGTGATGTGAAGTCTGTTAGTCTGCATTTATCTAACGTAGTAGACTATTGCTATGCTCCTCTCATTCTGAGTGGAATTCCGTGTCCAGGATGGGACAGTTTCTCAATCTTATTGAAGTATATATAGCATTCATAGAGAATTTAAGACTTATATTTTTTTCTAATATTGCAAAATTGTTATATGTCGAGTGGCAAGCCAGTGGCCAGCGTTTGTATAGTTTTTGGTGATAGTACAAATAAGCCGGCACGCCCGGGTAAGTATCAATCTTACAGGCAACTTAAGTATAGTAAAAATGTAACTGCTTCTTGTCCGGTTAGTTCTACTAGCCGATAATAGGAAAGAAGACTGTGTGATGTACAACTCCGGAACAACAGTTCTACAAGCTCAAATACCTATATTTTCATCTTTAATTCTTTCCCCCTCGGCTCGTCAATGCATCTGGTATTACATGCGATCATAGGTATACGGTAACCATTTACCATCAGGCGAAACGTATGCTTCTTAGCCATCTTTGTAGTAAAAATACCTTTTAATGTAGAATTTATATAGTATAATACTATAACTCTATAACTCTAAAAATAAAGTAAATTGATTTTTAGACTTTCGAATTTTGTACACATTATACAATATAAGACAACATGGGTAATTCAATTATTTTGATATAGTTTTGCCGTTTTTAAAACTAATAGGAATAATATTGACACACAATGTCGATATTATACCTACGTAAATTTTACAAATATCATCCATGTAGAATATAGCTAAATTTGTAGACAAATATCTTACAAAGTTCAGACGGCCACAGTGTGTGGACCCAGAAACTCCCATGAGAATTCTCGTGTAATATATTCAAAGATGCCTGTCTATAGCAATGTTGGCAGTAAAATTAATCACGATGAAAGCGCTTAGTGCGCGAATATTGCGGGTCCACTACACGGGACTAATCTCACACGTTATAAACATGGATGCCGTGTATGGGTTTATAGTTATAATGAACGGGATCCTTGTGTTATGAAGAAGTAATGGAAAACAGTTATAAAGGTAGTATAGACTACTTCTTGGATTTAATTTTGTGTTTGTATGTTTGAACTAAACTAACAGTTTTCAAAGAAATGTCGTTTATAATTTACAGCGATAGAAAAAGTAGTGGCGATGCCTTCTGGAACCTATAGAATTCAGTCTTATTAAATTTATACTTTTAAATGCAGCTGATTGAGTGACTGAGTGACCGGCAGCAACATTATTCTACTTCAAGAATAATGTTGTTACAGATCACTAATAGGAGCCATTCATATTTATAATTCAACCTAAAGAAAACTTTGTAGTCCTTTAGATTCATATCTGTGTAGTGGAATACATTTCTCATCCCTTTTTGTTTGGTTGCAACGTAAGATGTATGCTTTTGAATTCAAAGAAAATCTTCGCAACAGTTGTCGAGATTAAATAGTATTTATTAATGAGACAGTATTTACTTAGTAGACAATAGTGCACAAGTAACAAGGTCTTATGATATATGCGCAGTAAATTCTAATGCGACGTCGCCCCGCGAGGTGCCGCCGTAAAGCCGCGCCGAATACGGAATGATCATAATAAAGTATGATTTCTTGGTCGGGGACGCGGCCTTAACGCGGATAATCACTCCTCAGGCGTACCCATATAATTCCTTAGTGCATAATGAAAGTTGATTAACATTATACCGTGTATGGGAGTCGTCGCGTGTGTGTATGTGTGTGTGTGTGTGTGTCCGCCGCAGATTCCGAGTCCTAATTAAGAGCGAGGGAGGGAGGGTCGCGGCCGGCGGCGGGGGCGGGGTATCGATCATCGCCCGCCAAGGAATCGACGCAGGGACCCGCAAAAAGGGGAAGCCCTCATCTGAAAATCAGCGTCCGCTAAGCCGGTCCTGCGAGCACATGTGTTTTGATTTAAATGCGCTCTGAGGGTCAGTTTAATGCGCGAGTGCGGAAACGGAACGCTCCGGGCGAGATTTGCAAATCCGATGTGAATAATTACATGGCTTATGAGCGCTTACCTACTGCCTTACAGTCATTTGCATATTTTCTTGTGGCTTTATGCGCTGCCCGCTGGCGTGGAAACTAAATATGTTTGTGGAACGCTTTTGAATGGACCGTCTATGACAATCTATGTTGAACCGTTCACTAGTTATTTGTTATTAGGTACTACTGGCTGTATTTAAAGACATTCCCTTTGCAAATATTATATGAAAATAATGTTTTCTTGTAAATCGTTAAAGTATCCACAAAAGTTTGGAAATTACTGCACCGTAAAAAAAAACATAATTGGTGATTTTTTTATTAAGCGCAAGACAACAAGCAACGCTAACAAAGCTGTTTATGAAATAAAAAACGTTGGAAAACACTTATCGCGCTCGAGTGCAAATCGTCGGCTGTCACTTCAAATCCCGCCAGCGTCCCGACAAAATGGGAAAAAGTAACAAAAATAACAATCAAATAGAGCATCCACGGAAATGAGATCTGAAGGAATGATCACGCCCGACCTCGGGGACCGGTTGCCTCTTCAAAAAGGACTTAATCTCTCAATTCACTAAGGAGTTAAGCTTTAAAAAATATTTCGATAGGCAACAAAGAGCCCCTCGTTCGTCGCGTCGCGGTGTCTTTGACACGTCGCCGCCGCCGGATTTTTTCGCGAGATCTCTTTAGAGACGGGATGTCACTCACTTTGTATCGGCTTTGTCGCGAGAGGTTAAGCGCCGGTTTATTAGGCTTTACTTCCGATTCGCAAACAGGGGGACGTTAGATTCGTTTTCGATGTCACATTTACCGATTAAAAAAATTAAAACCTCAAACCGATCAAGATTTATCGGCGCAATACAGTGTGCGACTAAGCAGACCCTCTCGCAATCGATATGAAAACGTTACGAGTCGGGTAGCTAGCCAGCTGGCGGGCATTAATTAAGAATACGTGACAAAAGACGAGACATGCACACAAACACAAGTCGCGTCGAAAAAGGTCCGGATTACGTAACCCCTTTGCGCTTTTGATTTTAAACGTCGCGTGAAGTGCGAACGCCGGACCGTGCATGGCGTCTAATTTGAAAAGAGACTTGACAAATCTGGCTTCGGGTCGCCCCTCGTTTAATCGAGCCGACGTTACACGTGATGTCGATATGAATGTTGATACAATGAAATAATAGCGTGGAGTAGGCGGTCACTATGGTTACAGGGTGGGAGCGAAGCCTTATTTGAATGGAGCCGTGAAAGGCTTTTAGCCTCGTTTGACCATTTAGAGCGGGTCAGCGTTTTGGGCGCTGACTGTGCTCCGAAACCGGGATAATTAGCAGGCAAACAAGGAGCAGGGTGCCCGCACAACTTTCACAGACCGTTCAGGTGCTCTGCAAACATCGCTGCAAGAAGTTTAACAGCAGTTTAATTGCGGAGCGAAAACAGAAGCGCACTGAAAACAGTTTAGTTCCAGTGAAAAGAACCTAGTCGGTTATTGAGGTGAACAAGCATGATCAAAGCTACGTTAGAGTTTGAAGTTTATTGAAAATGAGAAATGTCGTGCGCCGCCGCTGCACGGCGAAATGAATTAAAGTTTAGTTTTAAATGAGAAATGCGAAAATGTTATTACCTTAACATACCTGTTTAACAGAATTTGGATTTAATTTTGCGAAACTCACTTTACTTCCTCAACATTTTATTTTTGGTAATTAATAAAGTAGACTAATGCTTTCTTTTCAAATTTATATGCGTTAACTTTATAAATTCACCTAAAATACACACTTCCAGTTCCCATAAATTAAAATTTCACCACCTAGCCGGTGGATATTTAGGTGCAGTTCACACGGGTCCATAAATCGAGCGTGTCAACGCCAGAGCGAGGTAAAGGTGCGGACACACTGCCGGCTATAAATTACCACCGGTCGAGTTGCGGGCCGTGCGTGTACCGGTGCTAATCCGGTGCTACGTGACGTGTGTGCCCCAGCCCTAATTGCAGATTGTGGGTAGTTTCTATAGTTTGTAACTAGTACTATACAGGTTGCTGTCAACTGGTACAATTATATTAGTATCACTAAATAATGTGTGGAACATAGGGTGTTAGACGAGTGCGACTTACTAAATTATTATATCACAAATTAATTTCACAATTCTAGTTATTACGTTCAGGTGCCTATATATGTATTAAAAACTTATCTAAGTATTTATTATAGTCGTAAAATTTCTTACTAAGGTTGCACAGTGCAGCGATATCGTGCACGTATAAAGCAATCATAGATGTACAAAATTAAACGGTTGCTGATGAAAACCTGCCCACTATCAAAATAATTGTATTAATAATTTAACGATCAAAACTTGCATGTAACCTTGTAGGCTTACTGAATATTCGCTTATGATGAAGTGTCCTCTTGTAATGTACAAATACAACGATGAACTGATTATATTTTCAAAATGTTTTATTTCGTTATCTCATACATAAGTACTTATATCATAGGAGTATCCTTTTAAGTATAAAATGACACCTTAGTTAGGATAACCCTCCTGCATAACAAAAACTGCACAGAGTAATGATGTCGTGGTAACTAACACATTTCAGATACTTACTTTTAAATTATATACAATAAAAGACAGTATAACAATGTTTAGATACGTTATCAATTTATTCAATTTTGTTAAACAACATGATATAGCATAGCGTGCGGTATTTCTAGAAACGATCTGAATCATTTAATATTTACATCGATTCCTTTTATATACTTTCTTAGCAATAATTATGACAAAGGCATATAACAATACATGTAATATAATTTTCTCACTTTTTCTATACATGTAGTAGGTACACAAAAGTTTGATAATCCCTTGCGGGCTCGCATGCGGGCGGTATAGCTAAGTTTTGCTAATACATAATTGGGACCAAATCCCCATTGGAGGTCGCTATAGGTACAAGGACAGGTTTCTTAGTGCGTGTTCGGCTCCGAAATTAATGAAATTAACCGATACGAAGTAAACTCAAAGGGAAGAAATGGGGTGGCGTATTTATATATTAAGTAACTCAAGTTTATTAAACGTCAGTTCTAATAATGCGCATGATGTATAAGTCTAGGGAATGTACGTGTTGTTTTGCTTTCGTCTTCTACTTCTAATTGAAAGATGAGCAAAGCTTATAGTAGCTCTTAGTTATCTTATTTAAAAAAGATTACCAGTAATGTAGTCGAATAACTTTATGTATAATATATTTGTTAATGCTTCCGGCTAAGATTAATGCTTGTGTTAGAAGTAGTTTCAATATAGTTGTGTAATGGGGAAAGAGAACCCACAATCATTTTATCGTAAGTTCTGTTAAATATTAGGCTATCGCCACTTTTAAAAGAGTTCTAATTGTTAATCCGTAGGAATTGCCAGCAAAACAAACTGTGTGAAGGACATGAGGTAAGTGATTGTCTGTTCCTAAAATAAAATTAGTACAGTGCACTGGGTATTCTATCTCTATTATCTAATATTATAAATGCGTAAGAGTATTTCTTAGTTTATCCGTCTTTCGTGCAGCAACGGAGCAACGGCTTCTCATAATAGGCATTGCATATGGGCCAAAGAAAGCACTTTTTTATTCTGCGTGCTGTGACATCTTACAACCATTGACGCAAAACCGTGAGTAACAGCCAGTAATTTATAGTTTAAAAATCGAACGAGTGTCCGAAGAACTTCAAACAGAAGCGGCCCCATTTTTTCCAAAGTCAAATACTAACAACCGCCACAAATGACATAATAACCCAAATTAACAAGTGAACTAGCTGTTGTTGCGTTCATTACCCCGGTGTAATTCCCGGACGTACCTCAGTGCGGTATCGATCCGCGTCGAGCGACAGAAAACTTTCTAGACAGCTTTTATATGCACCCACTCTTTACCCTGTAAGTATAGCGTTCGATGAAATGTTTTACACTGTGTACGTAGTGTTGTTGTACGTGAAGATTGACGGGTTAAAAGATGCAGTTTTACTACTTAAAGGTAATGTGGTAAGTGCTAGGTGTCGGTGGAGTCTTAAAACAGCGTGTTAACAGCACTTAAACACGTCTTTTTTAAGCTTCATGGTACTTTAGAGGTAGATGTTATCATGCTACGTAAGTGATTGGTTATAATATAAGACAGTTGAAATATTAAATTGCTACTTGATAAACAAAAATACATTTTTAGCACGGATTGATTTCTGTTTCGAACTGAATTCGTGAATGTTTTTAGTAGGTTTCAAGGTACTTCTTCTCCTAAAATTGTTTGTTCGAAAATCATTATCCAAAACACGTTTGCTATAAACTTCAGTAACCATAATGTTCAAAAATTCGTAATTTTGTTTTACGTAAATATCTTTACTTCTAAAACTATTCTGTCATGATATCGAGTACTATAATAATTGAATCTCCTTATTTTGCATGAAATAAAGTCATATGTCCTAAGTATTGTATTATATAATGTGTATTATTCCGAATGTTCATTTATAATAAAATTGTTAGTCCTAAATTATTTGCTAAAAATTAGGTTTTAGTGACAGAAACGAATCGCTGTAAATCCGACTTCACGCAATCTTGTCTGCCCTACCCCTAGAGTGTAATTTAGAATCGCGTAGGTGCGTATGAGCGAGGCGGCCCGCGGGCTGAGGAGCAGAAGGCTGCGAGCAAGCCGCCGCGGCTGAGGCTGGCCGGCTAGGCAAGCCGAAGTTGCGGTGGTAAGCGAAAGCCGTCTGCGATGATTAGTACGCGTGGGACCGCCGAAGAGTCGCAGCGCCGGTGCCGTGACAAAAGCCATTCTGCTTTTGGATCTTTATTATTTATTTATTGTATCAGTTACATTTGGTAAATACTTTGTAGTAGAAATTGGTTTAAAAACATTATTAGGTTAAATATACATTAAATAATTTGAATTTAGGACCTGTAACTTTTACTGAATACGGTTTTAAGTCTTTTGTATATTATTGATTGTAATATTTATGACAAACAAATTTAGGGCATATTGTATTTAGGGATTTCAATTTTATGGCATGTAATAGTATGTGATATTATGTTCGTGCAAGTTATTATTCGGACAAATGATGATTAGAACAGAAAAGATTATGGCACTTTAGATTATGGATAAAAAAGTAGTTAGTAGGTTTCAAATAAATAGTTTGAATAAATATTTTACTAATATAAGTAATATTAAATAATATGTTTGTATTATTGATGAATATCTACGACAAATTGAAAATAATATTATCTCAAACTCAATAACCTAGAGTTAAACAAAATAATTGTTTGCATTATGTAAAAAACAACTTTAAGTCACAGATAACATTGATATTTGATAAAATATAACGTCGCCTTAAGTCTAAATTCGAGTAACACAGATAACAATCCTTGATTCTAACCAAATAACAGATTATACAGACAAAAGAAAACGTCTTCATTTTACAAATTGTTAAATAGGAATGATCGTAAACGAAATTTGACAGGGTAATTATATGAAATGAGCGGGGTGCGTTTTTGGTGTTTGTTTTTCATTGGTAAGACGTCAGCTATGACGTCAGCAGTGACGTGCGTGCATCAGACAGTTGATAGGGGTAGCATCAACGTGAAGAAGCCACGGACGTATTCTGAACGTCTACTAAATATCTGTTTGCGCAATTAAGATCGAGTAAGTATTAGTTTCAGATTTATAGCCACAATTATCTAATTCAAATATATCTTTTTAATCAATACTTTTCTAGAAGAAGCAATTTTTTTTAAATCTTTTGGAAGTCTATAATTTAAATATGTAATTAATAATTTCTCAACAGTAACATAAAACCAAACACATGACGTGTATATACGTCGAGTATCAGAATAAGTACCGGAGGTAATCGTGTGATCCCATGTGGGGTACGTCTAATCAGCTATGAAAATTAGGTTCCGCCGCGTATCTTCTGCTTTGTACGCTAATGTAGAATTTAATTACTATTGCCAAATATCACGTTAGCTGTGATGGATGAGAGGAGACATTCTTGATGTTTAATTTGCTGTGTAGTAGGTACACGCTCATTCGATTATTTGATATGTAATGAGGAATTGGTTATAATGAATTTTGTGAGAAATTTGTTTAGTGAGTTTAGATATAGTTTGTTATTTTAGGTTGTTTGTTTGTGACGCATGTACTTTGGTATTTTATACTAATACTTTTTTTTAGTTAAATGTTTCGGGCCAATAGCGAATACAGATAAAAATTTGTGTTTTTCGGTAGGAATGAAAACATCCAAATATTTTTACATACTTTCACATTTATTATTATTAGTACATGAGATTCTATCAAATCTTTTATACATCCTTTAAGACTAAGAAGGAATATAGTGTTTAAGTGCATGAGATTGAGAAATAGATAATGAGATAACAATATAATAATATCAACCCTACAAACTGCCTACTGCTGGATACTCCTATTAGTTTAGGAAAGGTTTAGCAATAGTCCATAATATTGAACCATAGTGCTTTTCCATGCCTTATTATTATATCCTAACTAATATTATAAATGCGAATGTTAGTATGTTTGTTACGCTTTCCCGCCTTGGCTACTTGACCGATCATCATGAAATTTTACATACACTTTGTCGTACAGATAGGGTCATAATATACTTTTCATCCATTCAAAAATTACTTTTCCCGAGGGATATAAATTTATTAACAAAATCGACATTATCGCATACAAAACCATGTGCAAAATGTATGTTCTAGTTATGAAAAAAATGTTTGATTTCTTTTCAAGTGTGTACATAAAATTAAATTGTTTTATTTATTTGCGCCTCTCATGCTCGTCAAAATTTGACTTGACAATTTAATGCAGTGTCTCCACACATCTGTACTGGCCGCAGTTCGAAAGCCATAAACCGTGACGGCTATATCCCACCTAGATCATCGATCATTCAATTAGCAGCTCGATCAATCATCGTGCCGATCACTCCCCTGGCCGCGATGATTTTTCCCACTCTTTCGTGGTAACCTCCTGGGACTTGTTAATCACTCGTGTGAAGGATGTGCTGTAAAACTGCGATGGATATTATTTTTATATATGTTTTATTTTTGGATTTGGAATTACACGTGACGTTCAGGATACTTGTGAATCACCTATTGACGTCATATGTGCTTTATATGTCTGACGTCATCCCTAAATATAATGATATTAACTATGTAAGTTGTGCTGTGATAATTGATACGTTTTATCAATTGTTGGCTAATGACAGACTAGCTATATTATGGGTTTTAAATTATGTCTGGCATTCCAACAAATGACAAGTTAAAAACACGTAGAGTATGTATATACGTACATTGTCTTATTATAAAGGCACTACTTGCACTAGTAATATTACCTGTGATAATATCACGCGAAGCTCAAAAGTAAAATTTAGGGCAAAAACAGGATAAGGGACAAATTTTGAACGATCTCATCATAAAATTTGATGTACAAGATATGATGCGTGTGTAAACTACCCTTCGAAGCAGTAGCCTAACAACATATTGTATTCAAGGATTAACAGAATCTAATTTAGAACAAAAAATATTTGTCATTACGAAGACAGCAAGTTCGTTAACTGGCACTTCTTCAATCACGATAATATAAAACTCAACAAAACGACGCGCTATAAAAAGATGAACAATAATTCTTTTTTATTACGCGCCAAAGTGGGAATCTCATTGTCGGTGAGGAAATAAATAATATAAGAAAGGAAAAAGAAAAGGGAAATAACACAACATAAAATATTAAGATTCACCCTGGATTGGCATCATTCTGCGGTCGGCGCGGATTCCTTCCTAGGGGCGGCGATACCTACGTCTTTGAATGTTAATGCTATTTGCATATCCGAAAAGTCATGAAATAAATCAGCCGAGACGGACAGCGGGGACGGCTATTCATTATGCTCCTCTTTGTCTACCAGACTAGCAATTAATGCAAAAAAATCTTTGTTATTGCCCGTGTTTCTTCTCTTGAATTTATCTCAATTCAATTGATTCAAAAATCACGTAAAGTACTCAGAAGCTTTCCTTCTCAAGCCCCGAAATAAACTTTAAATCACAATATCCATTTGTGAATCCGTGCGAGTCGCGAGGTGAGTCCTTGTGCGTATAATGTCGGGATCCACCGTCAAATTGCGCAGTATTGTGAGTCAAACGCGAGAAAAACGGAGAAAGTGTTAGGGCAGCATTTACATAAGTTGAGACAGAGGGTCTCATACGATACATATGAAAATATTCAGGACCGAGGTGATGAGAGCCCTTTGGGTGACTATGCATAGCCTTTATGATGGGGAAAATATTTACAGCCGGCGCGAAAACGCAATATTTATGAAGCAACTGAAAATAATGCAGCCACCCATGCGAGGGAAATGCGCTGCGTATTCAGCGATGATGCGGTTTATTGTTTTACATTTGATGGTTTATAAATTGTGAGTTATTGCGTTAGATTTTCCACTTTACTTATATTACTCGTTTTTGTTGTTTACGTGTAAAATGAAGTTGTAGGTCGCGAGTACAGACACACCGCAGTTGGCAGACGCGAGAGAGCGTGGTTTTGTTTACAAGCCGACTGTACGTCTTTATCGATTGTGCGGGCGGAAAAGTTTTTATGAATTAACCGTCAAACAAGTAAAGAAGAACAATGAAAAAACAAACTCTTCAAACAAAAATCGATGACAATCTGGGCCAAAAACTTCGTGGAACTTCGTCGGCAAAAAGATTTATATACTTATAAAAAAGTGAAAGGGAAAAGAAGTTTTGGAAAAACTTTAAATTGCGACCTTGAACCGGTTGAACTTTGTTTCAGATTACTATTAGTGGAGTTGAAGGCTGGAAGTTTTTAATGGGAAGGGGTTGATATGCGGCGGACAGTTCGCGTCATTAACTTGAGGGTGGATATGATGGGGATATTTCGCTTTTGATTAGGGGGCTATCCCCTGATTTTGTTTAATATCTAGTACACGTTTTGTATTTGTGAATAGAGTGCGATGAACCAGGGATCGATCGCGGATGGGTAGAGCGCCCAGCCGCGGTCGGCGTCAAACTTTTGGGTCGGTTTTAATGAAACAATTCCGCAACTTGAGTGAATTGGGTCATTGTGTACTACACTTACGCGTAACACTCGTGCCGCACGGATTTCATTTGATTGCTTTCAGATATTAGCAGAGATACTAGCGACCACGCTGAATACCAAGTGGAGCCTGCCGCTTCGCTGCCTCGCTAAAGATGGTTACCCGAGATTGTAGTCTACGTTTTAAATATTATCACTGTGTACGTAATAAAAACTTTACTATTTAAACATACATATATTATCTAATTTTACGTTTACCCAAACACATAAATTTATCAAAAGTTACATATATATTTTTACTGTGGACTACATTTCAGTATGAAAGGGGTGAAGTCATAGTCCATCAATTTGGTATAAAGTGGTTTTACATATTTTAAACAGGAACAAAATATACTGCATTGCAATCTAAACAAATACTAAACGTTAGAGAAACTTGGTTAGTTTAATATGTTTAAATAAATTTGCTATAAACAAGCTTATTTTTCTAACTCGATTGATAGTTTCTGTTGTTTTAAGAATACTGTAATCAAATCTTAAATGCAGCTTTTTAACTCATTGTCATGTCTGCTAACCCTTTCTGTACTAGCATAATGGTCTGTATATAACCCTTTTTAAACTGAGGAGAGCCCATAGCCCGTACTAGGACACTGAATAAACATGGCTGAGGATATAAAAACTACCTATACTTGAGTGTTATTTTTACTATTAAACTGAAACATATTATTATGTAATTACTCATGATGTTGAACTGCTCTTACTACCCCAAAATATAAACACTGTTTAGTTAGATATAACAATACATACAATTTATTTACACTACCTTATTTCCCTGAACAATAAAATAGAAGATCTTGTAAAAACAATGACATTAAACGAAGGCCCGTCAATTGCGACGTCGTTCTCTTTATTAACTGTTAAATAGCTCAGGCTGTTTATGTAAATTGTTATTGCTTTTTTAAGAAAATCCTCGTTTGACACGTCGAGCGTCGTTATTATGCCTCTGCCCGGCCCGCTCGGGACACAATGGGATTTTGAAGGTAAATAAGTCTTTAAAAGAGGAATAAGTAAATTAGAAGCGACAAGATAGGAATCTCCCCTATTTTTTTTGCCGAAGGTTAGGGCGAGAAAAAAGGCGATCGCCTTAGAGTAAGTACCGGCTTGTTGTAAAAGTGTGGAGCGAGCTTCTGTAGGCCACTTGTTTTCTTCTACAAAAATATACAGTAATTAGTTAACATTATAACTACTATAGGTCCAAGTGGTACCAGTCTCTCCTCAAAGGATTAAGAATTGTTATATCTGTACTGTGTTATCTTATGCATACTTACCTTGTGAAAGAGAGACATAAATACTTAATACTATTATTTAGAAAATAATAATACCGGAACATTAAGAATAATAAATCATAATTCCTTAAATTTAAGTTTTATATCTTAATGTTTTTTACTAAACTACAATTGTGGTATTTTTTAGTAGGGTCAAGTAGATTTAGTGTGATTACAAATTTTGAGGATTCAGATTCGATTGCTATGTCGGGTAACTTTTTAGAAATTCTTATTTGCAATATGCAGCTTACAACATCCCCTAACAAATAATAATTTTACAAACTAAATTTATTTCCTTTCACGAAACGAAAGTACAGCGTATATTATAATATTATTATAATAAAATAAAATTATATTTACGTTACCTAAGTATGCCTAAGTATCAACAAATCATAAAATAGCTAAATAAAAGTAAATTTAATGATAACTGTAACAGAAATGCTCAGGCTATTACCGAGATATCTAATGAGGTCTTATTTACACATTTATACTTTTGTGTCTCATTCATCAAATTCTCTATATATAATAGCATGGAGCTGAAACTATGATTTTATTAAATATATTTACAAAACTATTACAGATCGAATACAATTCTGGAGAAAAGACAGTGTGAGTACTCTAAGAGAGTGGTAATGAGAGTGCCTGAAGAATACAGAGAGTATCAAACCAATTGAAAAGCCATAGTCTCTGCCTACCCGTCTATAAGAACATTCGTGATTCCATGTATTTATGCCTATATTTACAAAAAATAAATCTACAAAAATATAACTAAATAAAATATCAAGACTTTTAAATATACATTTACATCAGTCCTTCTCCATACTACTCGATAAAAAAAATCTCTTTAAGGGTGAGCGGTGCGACACTCGGCCGGTATCATAACAGCTGCTGCCAGCGATACCTACTTATTAAGCCATAGAGCCCACTACAACCTTGTCTACCTCTCTACGTAGAGACGCCTAAAGGTAGAGTCCCTGTCCTGCGCCATTATACCCGCTCATGTTTTTAAATTATAATCTCAAGATGGATTAAGGGGCCATTTTGGAAGCCAATTATCTTGTCCATGTTTACAGTGACACTACGTAAACATGGTTATAAGGAAAATTTTGTTATTTGCTTTGAATTCTTAGTGTTATATTTTGATATCAGTAATAATGGGTTTGGATTGATAACAGTTAAATTTTATATATTGTATTTCTAGGACTTAATCGTTATGTTAAATAATTAATCTTAAAATTTTGTTACCAAGCTAAATACTGTTTAGGCCCGTTTTACGCAGATATAGACTTTCTTTTATAAATTTAGCATGTGAGTACAATTGGTTAAGACTGCGCCGAGCGAAATGTGCCAAAACAGGCGGTCACAGTAAAGTTCATAAAATCAACACTTTTTGTTTAATACAAATATAAATTATATATTTACCATAACAATGAATGTGTTCACAATTACTTCATGTAAATAACTTAAAATAATTAATATCTTAGCCTACAAAATTACGTGAATTTGCAAGAAAAATGTAAAATCGTAAGTTCGTGTTACGTGATTCTTAGATTATGACAGTAGAAATCTATTATATTTTACAGCTAAACAAAACATAAATAGTTATATTAGAATTTGTCCGTCCCAAATATTTAAGTTATTGGTTGACAATAAAGATACATATTTGTCAAAAAAGCACTTCAAATCCTCCATACAATTTTACTATGGCGGCCGCGCGCTGATTTGAATATCGAACTCTGTCTTTCAGTTCAATTGCGTCTTACGCTCAGCGTAGTCTTAATAAACTGTCACTAACAATTTTTAGACTGATGCGTCTGAAATAAAAATATTCTATTTATATTATGATCGTTAAAGTAATTACTAAAACTTATGGGTGTTTGCAACACACTGTCCTAATATCCGCAGAATTTGGAGGCTTACAATTAGATTTTGGTCAAGTTATGCCATACCATTTTAGCATCACACATGTGAGGATATGCGAACCTACTTAGAAGCACCACAGTAAAGAAAGTTGCTATGCACTTGCAAAAGTCAATGCCTTGTCGACGCAATTGACAAATACAATTAAACCTCCTACTGACATTGCAGCATGCACCTTATGCAGCTCTGAATGTTCTATTTGCTAAAGTTATATTACACAGAATAAATTTCCAGTGACTTTCTAAGGGGTAGAGTGTTACCTTTGATATGAAATGATTGATTGATTATTTATTTGCATGAAACATGGTAGTAAGTTGTTCAAAATGTACATGATAAAAAATGTTCACATATTTCGCCAGTTTACCCGACATGCAAAGAATTTATAATTATAAGTAGTATATGTATATTTAAAATCAATAATTTTCAGGTGATACGTAGTTCCTAATATTAAGCATACATTTTATAGTCATGTCAAAATAAGACTATAATGCAATGTTAATAATTCATATAAACACAATCAAAATAAAAAACAAAAAAGTATATGTCACGTAAAATGTCATTAAAGTGTCGTTAGAGGTTTGATTAAGAATTCCACTGCCTGTTAGTTTTCTATAAGCATTTGATTTATGCATATAGAATACGGCAAGATCACTTAAATCGCCGGTCAATGTTTATAATATAATGGCCCTTTATTCAATGCACGTAACGAATAAAATTTTACGTTTCTCTTGGTCAGATATCTTCGTGGGTACAATAAATTACCAAAGTTTAGTCAGATGAATGGTAACAAACAGGCATTATTTTTAATATGTATAGATAGCAAAAAATATAACGAGAGTAATTATTCGGAACGATGCCCTTTACTTATTACGTGTGAGACATCGTGGGGTCTGAATTAGCTTCGTTTGCCGAAGGGCTCTCTGCGTGTGACAGCTGCCAAAATATCCTCGTCAAATTCTTGAAGCTTAAATGAAACTTATTAATATTTTAATTGTTGACGATTTTGTTAAGAAGTATTAAAAATATTATACTGAAATGCTAAATAATACACTGTGTAATAATAAAGTATGATCATACCTAAAGATGACACAAACTACACCGAGCAATTCAGCTTTTATTCTCATATTACATATTATGAAGACGAATGATTAGATTTTTGTTTGTAATGATTTAACTCAGAAACTAACAAACCAATTATAAAAATTATTTTAGCCTTATAAAGCTGTAGTATCATCGAGTAACATATTTTATTTAAAAAAAAAACGTACTTTTACACTTAACCTAACCTACTTTACGCGTACGAAGCCGCCAGCAAAAGATAGTAATATTATAAATGGGAATGTTAGTTTGAATTTACCGTTTTGACTTCTTAACTACTGGACTAATAATCATGAAATTTCACAGACTCGTTGTCAGGAGAACGACAGACCATAGAGTACCTTTCACCCAGAAAAAGTAGTGTTCCCGAGGGATAACAATTTATTGTCAAAATCTATAATAACGCCAGTGAAGTCACAGGCAAAATCTACTTTAATTATAAATCTGGCAATTGCATATTAATATGAAACCACCAATTAACATAAAACATTAACATTCCTTTGTATTAAAATATTAGTTTTCAGATAAATCTGAAACATAACCATGCATCGTCAGCTCTCTCTGTTATTAAAACTAAAAAGTTTGATCAAATGTATATTAAAATCCATAAATATCACCACAGCTCTCTGCAGTATTTATTTTGATTATCTCTTTAGTGATTTTTATATCTGAGACTACTCGTACAAGTAGCCGACATCAAGTATTAATTTATATCCCTGAGCCTAAAGATAATAAAAGAGTGTAATATTATTCCTATGCTAAAGATAAGCACTTTTTGCCATTAAAGGTAATTTACAAATGACTTCCCTGCTTTTATGGCGCCCAGAAGACGCGAACTGCGTTCGGTAAAGTCTGAAAATGATCTTACTAAGTGTAGGCTCTCCCCGAAGTCGCCTCGAGGCTTCGAGGCGCTGTACCGATACAGAGTTTAAGAGTTATGCAAATGTTATGGACAACAAAAAAGTTAATGTCAATGATAAGTGCGCCCCCTAGGGGACGATCACGCGCACTCCGAGCTTTTTCTGACGCTACTCATTGGAGAACTCCTATTTACGCGTTCGGCTATTGTGTAACCCTCTTTAATTTATTTTGTTATTTTCAAAATCTTGTACCATCAAATTTTATTTTCCGAGAACAAAAAGATAATATATTCGAATAGTTACTACTATGTCAGGCACAAGGCTTCTTTAAAGTCATTAAAATGTATGTAAAAGTCGACCTCTTGAAAAGTGGGACAAACTAGACGAGATGCGAAACGTGACTTTAATGTAATGTAGTACAAACAAAGAAAGCAATTTGATTGGTACATACAGGAATACTACAAGTATAATTGAAAAGCTATATTTAAAGGTAAACGGTTTTTAAAGTTGTATATTTGTAGTCTTTACTAGGGTTCTAAAACTTAGTTTCGTTTATTTATAAAAATAAATATACTTATTCACTATTATTCAGTTAAATAACAGTATTAAAATAGCGTGACCCGTCGTTTAAGTCGTAAGCAGGAATATGGATACAGAACACACAGTGTGCAACTATAATTAAAAGAAAATTTGGTATTCATAAATGGATACTGAATATTGTGAATAATAAATAATGGAGCTTCGTAAGATATCTATGAATACCAACAAACTCAACTATGTATTTAAACTAATAAAATAACATGTAGCACTGTGATTCCGCTCTAGGCCATAAATTGAAAAATTTCATTGTCTTACTCCAGTAAGATCACCTCATTAAGTCATTAGCTAGTTCACATACTTCCAAAAACTATAAATACCAACGTAATTAGGTCAAGGTATCATTCACTTTTGTGCAGCGGAAGTGAGCGCATCGCGATACTAATTAACGCTACGTGTGAGTCATTAAAACTTAATCACGTTGTTTTTGAGTGTCACCATTTCAAATCAAGTGTTTACGTATTGTGAAGGTATGGATGTTCAAGAGCAAGGTATGTACTTTTATTATCAACCACATTCTTTTTTTTTTTATGCACATATTATTTTGTATCATTTTATTATTGAGGGTAGTTTTCTTTTTAGAAAATGTGATGTATATTTATATCCTTTGGACCTACAACTTTTCGCTGTACTTTGCTGCCCTTGAAGCATATCTTTTTAGAATAAGGAGAACATCCTTATAAAGGGCTATAAGTTTCATCTGCCTCTTCCTGCCTCTTCTTACGTTAGTGGGCTGTCAAAGTATGTATGCCCATAGAATAAAAATAAAGTCATTTTTTTAAGTTCAGTTTTTATATTGTTTCAGGTACATTTTTCAAATGTTCTGTATCGAGGATGTCAATTTTTAACATTTGGTACTCTAAAGTGGGTAAACCAAATGAAAAATCACAGCATGTCCTGAACACTTTGACTGAAACATCATGCCTTTCTGATTACATCGAAAACATTAACCTAGAACCTTTAAGCCTTAGAATTACGAATGTATGTAAACGAATTTCTCATTACTGGGCCAAGTCGAATCGTACTAAATCTAAATTCTTAGAAATGTGTTCAGATTGGCTGCATGAAATTGAAAATATTGATGTAGAGCGAACTAAGGTACGTGTATCTCTGAACTTTGACGAAGTTGAAGCATCAACATCTTCATCGTCTGGCCGTCCGAAAATGAACTTTGACGAGACCAGTAAACGTACAAAAAGGAGAAGATTAGCTAATTTGTCTAAGCAAGATCCTTCTCTTGTACATTCATTGCTTAGTGCTTCCGATGATAGTTTATTAACTTTTCCTGAAATCGATGCTAACGAAGTTTTATCGCTCATTGTCGAAGCTCACTTAACTCGACATCAATATTTATTAGTAAAGAAATTTACAAACAATAAGTTTTCAATAAGCATTTTGCCATCTTACCAAATTGTTGTGGAATCGAAAAAACACTGTTATCCTCCAGATATAACTGTTAGCGAATCATCTGCCGAAGTCGAACTTCAAAGTTTATTAGATCATACAGCCAATCGGATTCTCAAGTCTCAAAAGGTTGTTTTGGATAGGGTACCTAAAGAATCCCAGGATAAGATAGCTTTGATAGGGAAATGGGGTTTCGATGGCAGTACAGGGCATTCTGAATATAAACAGTGTTTTTCTGACGCCACTATTGAAGACGGTAGCTTGTTTCTTACTTCATATGTGCCACTTCAGCTTGTTTTGAAATTAGATACTGGAAAAAATACCGTAGTTTTGTGGAAAAATCCTCGTCCTTCGTCAACTAGATACTGTAGGCCTGTACGCTTTCGATATTTGAAAGAATCGACTGCAGTATCAGTTGAGGAAGAAGCATATTTTAAAGAGAAAATAAGTAACTTACAGCAAACTGTTTTCAAAAAAGAAGATCAGGAATACCGCGTTACTCATTGCTTGCAATTTACTATGGTAGATGGCAAAGTGTGTAATGCACTTAGCAGTGTTTCCTCGTCTAAATGTTATATTTGTAATGCCTTGCCCAGCGAAATGAACCAAATTGACAAATGTTTAAACAAGAAAGTCGATGAGAGTAAATATGAATTTGGTTTATCACCTCTTCGCGCGTTAATACGCTTCTTTGAATATTTTGTTCATGTCGCATACAAGTTAGATGTTAAAAAATGGCAAGCTAGATCTGAAAATGACAAAATTCTTGTTGCAGCAAAAAAAACATATATTCAGACTCAATTTAGAGAAAGATTAGGTCTTATAGTGGATAAGCCCAAAAGTGGCGGCAGCGGGACCTCAAACGATGGTAATACCGCCAGACGGTTTTTCTCGAACTCAGAAATTTCAGCTGAAATTACTGGGATCAAGAAAGATCTCCTAGATCGTTGCTGGATCATACTTCAATGTTTGAATTCGGGATATAACATTAATAAGACGAACTTCGAAGAGTTCGCATTAGAGACAGCTCGGCAATTAGTTGCCGAGTATTCGTGGTATAACATGCCTGCTTCCGTTCACAAAGTCCTAGTTCATGGTGCTAATGTTATTGATCACGCTTTATTGTCAATCGGAGAGCTGTCTGAAGAAGCAGCTGAAGCAACTAACAAACACATCAAATCATTTAGGAGAAATCACACGCGAAAAATGAGTCGCATTTTGACCAATACTGATTTAATTAATAGGCTTCTTCTTCATTCAGATCCCTTCATAACAGGTCTACGAAAGTTACCTGTCAAAAAAAAGAGTGTACTGTCAAAAGCTGTTTTAGATTTGTTATGTATTTAAAGGTAATTTTGCCAATATTTCGTATAGTTTGTAGGTTGTTTGTATTTAGAAAATAAACTTATTTTATGTATTTTTGCTATTTTATTTTATTCTTTTGTGGTTATTGTTAATACAAATAACCATTATTTACAGTTTTACTATTAAAATTCGCAATATAAAATGTTTTAGATACATCGATCGTCTAAAATAAAATTACTGCGAGACATTTTTACACCTAAATGTTGTTAAGAATTTTTTAAACTTATATAATATATTATAATTTTAATTATTTACGTTTACCTAAATATATTCCAACGTGTAAAATAATAAAATACTTTTTATAACGGATTTGTGTATTTATGACCGCCTTTGTATGAAACCTGAATCACTGTGTGTAGGTAATTTACACTGTATTTCAATATGCGATTTAGAAAATGGAACATATCTTATAAGTACCTATAATTGTAAATTTTACTGAAATTTTTTCGCATACATATTTTTATACACTCCATTTACAACACCTTTTTATTTCAAAACATGAAACCAATTCACAAAATTTAAAGGCCACTTCCGACTTTCAATCACCGAACTCATTTAGGCAAATTCACGTCACCGTTACATCGGATTGTACTCCAGAGACACCGGAGTGTCTGTAAAAAGTGCTCGACTGTAGTACGTGGAATTAGGAGGTTGCAATGAGGGCCCCGAGATCCCATTAAGAGTCGCCGAGTAATGCAGGTGTCTCCACGGCTTCAGCGGTAAAAGTCAACGAACTTTGGACTTGCAACTATCTTGGAAGTATGTGGGAAAGTTGCCTGTTAGTTCGTTAGTTATGTCTCGTAGAATTATGAATTTAAAGGCAGGAAGGGTTGGTTTATCTAACAAGAAGTAACTATAACGTTGTTTATTTTCTTAATTTCTTACAAATATCCAATTCTTATGTTAGAAGTATATTTATATCATGGCTGGAATTCGAAGCCTCACATAATTTTCGACCGGTAATTTTGTGGGTAACGCTGTTGTACTAGCTCGTCTGACATATAAAACTAATTACTCAGATTGTTAGGAACTATTATTGATTATTTTAAACATAAACATTTCACAGAGATTTTGTTATGAAATAAAAACTATAATAGTAAAACAGACATATTATTACACCATTTAAAAGTTTGGTATGTAAGAGTATTTTATGGTATCTTAAAAAATAATTACTGTGTGGCTTTAGCGTTAATCAAAATATTTTGCGTAGCATCGCGAGCGTAAGTAAGATATGCTAGTCAGTTTACTTTCATCTAAAAATTGTTACACCATGGCTTGTTAACCTCCGAGTCTTCTTCGAAGAGGTCAATGAAAACACTATGTGGATCTGTGTGTCTGTCTGTTAGTGACAGGCATAACTCCGGAACCACTGGACCGATTGACTTGTACCTTGGTGTGCAGACACCTTGAGATCATACCTCAGTCAAGTTTGAATATGGGCCCTGTGGGTCAAAAGACCCCCGAGATATAGGAGTCATTTCTCATCATTACTTTTACATTTAAGACGAAGAGTTTGAATCCTAGGTTTTTACACCCATCATTTATATAAAACCCGTTATTTGTATAAAAACCATCAAAGATTGGACTTTCATGCTCAACCTTAACTGATCATCAAAACATTTTGCCTACTCGTTGTAAGTTGTAAAGAACAGGACCTTTTATCCAGAAAAATCTAGTATTTCATATTGAAATAGATTCCCCTAAGACAAGTACTCACTTCAACAAAACACAAACTCATACATCACACGTGAGCCCTGAATATCGATTCCCATCAGCATCTCCCTAATCTTAAGTAGCGTGCCGTAAGTGAAGTTTTACATGCAAATGAATTAATTCTTCGCGTCGGAGTGTTCAGTGCATCGGAGCATCGGAACATCGTCGGCGATGCCTCGTTGCATTTATAATGTGAGTTCATTACCTCGCCAGCCTAGTCTAGGAGCTCCGCGTAATGGGTTTGGAAGAACGTTCGCTTCAATTATGAGTGGGATATTAAATCGGGAGCTATCTATTGGTACATGTGTTTCAGAGAACTTATTAAGATGCGCGGTATGGAAATGGTTTTGTGAGTTGCCAAGCGCCTGACGAACTGTGATGTTATAATAGTACTTAAGTATGGCTTTACCTTGCTTTTATTTTGCTTAACAATTTCTGTTCCATCTAAATCAAGAGCACGGTGTTATGCCTATGCAGGAAATACGGTAGTTAAAGATGTATCACACAATATCTCCACCAATTTTTGTTTGTTCCCACGTAAGATGAACGAGCTTTTAGAAAAATAAGAACCTCAGTTAAGATATTTCGTATCCATATCATCCCTTAATTATCTTCATATTTTTAACGGTATCTTGCATCATCAGCGATTTAGATGTTTTCATAGTTAGATATAGTATTGTAACTTATTGAGTCGTTGCGGCATAGCGTCGGCCATACACAGCAGTTTTTAATTATGACTAGCATTCTAAGACTTGAAAGGTTAATGCTTAATTCAGCTTTCATACAAATTCTAATCGCGATGATTACTGGTACCTAAAGTAGAATGTCTGCTTTAGTTTTATTGAAAGTACCAGGCTTTGCAGGAGAAGCTTTAATATTCCTATTAATAGCTGTTTTTAAGTTCACTTCTATATGAACATTGAGAATAACTTGGATAGGATAGGCAGGTCATTTGCTCACCAATCAATTTAAAATATTTACTGCTAAATCGTGGAATAGCTAACTCAAATTAAAACATTTAAAAAGCAGTAAACAAATTAAAATATACAAAAAAGATAAAAAGACAACTTAAATAGGGCTTGTTAAAAGAAAAAGACAGTGCTTTTAAAATTTCAGGAAGCGTTCACCCAGTTGAACATATTTTCCTTGAGGCATTGCGGGCGAGTGTGCATTTTTAATTTTTATGTCCACTGAGGCGTAGATGACGCGATGAATTTTTACTGAAGCCGGTCTTTCTATCTTATTAACCGGAGGGTTAATTGTACTACAAGGCTCACTAACAATGTCATCGTGTTTTTGCTACAAATTACGGCAGGAATATTGATGCAAGGAAACCAATTTGCGAGACGTTGTGATGTTTATATTAATAAGAAATTTTGTTTTGAATTTTGGTGGTTAGCTTCGTCTTAAGTAAGTGAATTAAAGTAACACGAAATCCATTGATTAATCGTTGTTATACACTAAACAAAATCGGTATGTAATCGATGATGGTAAATGATTGGTATGAAAATATGAATATGAATGGATATGAATTATTATATTATGTTGAAAGATTGATTCAAATAAAATAATTAGATACTTATCTTCAAACTACTTAGTGTAATATAAAAAATATATTTTATGTTCTGTACAAAAACTGAAAATCTGGAAAGGCAAGGCACCTTCCGCGCCTTTATTCGCATGGTGTCATTAAAACAAACCTCCTGTTACTCAAGGATAGCGTAGCTATAAGAACCGTCTCAATTATGACTATTACAAAGAGATAAAAAAAAATTGTTTGTATGAGTAAAATGTGCAATTACTTAATAAATTAATTCTAGTAATCATTTCATTAATTCTATATTATATTCTTTTTATAATAGCTATAATCGAGAGAGTTCTTATAACACTTCTTAAACATCACTATAGCATTTCATTACACGATATTATTCAAGCTATTTACTAGCTTAGCTTAGCTACACTTTGAGTTGCTGTTTAAATTGACGGCGAGCTAGGCCAACATGATTACACTAGGCTTTACGTTACAAATTACGCAGAATCGCCAACAGTCGTTCATATTTGAGGTCAGCGCTTCTAACCCCAAATAACAAAATAGTTTACAAAGAGGAATGGAGTCGTAAAGCATTATGAGTAAAGTGTTAGGACTAAAATGACGAGGTCCTTGACCTGCGAGATGTGTAATCGGCTATCTTACTACCGATAATCAGAAATGTAATTAAGATACTTATTTAAAGTCTTTACAGTCTTAAGTATTTACGGAGTCAGTGCGCTGAGTCAACAAGTTCATCAAGTAGTAAAGTAAGTCTTTAATTAAATAATAGTATACTATTTAGTAATTATTATTCGAATCGTATTCATTAAAAATATAATCGATGTCAAATTGATATAAGCGCAATACATTTCTCGATTTGTGTTGACCTTGTGGAGAAGTTAGTTTCCATACGCTGGCGCTGATACATAATCATTTAATCAGTCAGAAATTAATCTTTTCAAATAACGATCAATACTATTCTAATACAATGAACATTCGAATGATTAGAATAATTTAAACGATTCGTAGATTGCCACTTAAGAAACAAACGAAATGCATCTAATCAATCATTACACTGCAAACGTTCATGAGAAACAGTCAAGAGTCAAAATAAAAAGCCACTGTCATATGTAATAAAACGTGCCCCTATGTTTATCGCGCGTAGGTGCCATGATTTAGCGTGTGGCGGCCCTATTTCAGAGCACCTCGGCTCAAATTGAATTGATATGTTTCCGCTAACGGTACAGTGACGGTCGGCGTTTTTCTGAACATATCGCTTATGATGCGCGCCAAAGCGCTCGGAAAACTGTATGTACGGTTAGACAGTGCTCACGAAATTTTTGATCCTTTGTAGGGGTTTTTTTTTGGATGGAATGTTGGATTTGAATGTTGAATTCTGTAAAAGCATGTACAACAAATACAGCAAGTGAGGCTTGCTGTATTTGCTGTACATGCTTTCACAGAATTTTATGTCAGAAGTGTACGATTTTCATTTATTTGTTTGACTCTCAGCTGCTGCCAGCAGATCCGTCAATATGAATAGACAAAGGAGACTATTTTTCGTTATTACACAGGTGTATTTTTGATCTTATGTTTATCCGTTTATTTTTCTGCTTTAATATTTAAAGTAACATTTTACCAGACAAAAAGAAAGCCACTTTTCAAAAAAAGCAGAAAATTTACTGTATTTAAACTTAAATGTAATAAATTAATCAACCTTCTCTCAAGTTTTTAATTGGACTAGTACGCTAAGAAAGTGAAACAGTTAAAGTCTAAATAATTGTGATGACACTATTTGTTAAAACATACCTAGTTATGATAGGCTACTTGCCCTATAAACATAATAGTGCAAGGAGTTATTTTATACAGTCAATAGAAAATGATGGATGTCAAAAGATCACATACTTTAGCATGTAAGTCAAGACAATGGCAACATGAAACGTCCTTAAATGATTATGATGTCGTCTGATAGTAGCGGCAATTTGCCATACATAGACAAAAGTACTTCTCTGTAAAGTATTTGTAAGTCTGTCTATTTTGCACACCGTACGCATGATATGAAGTGTGAGATAGGGGTATAGTAAAGAGTGCAAACGATCGGGTCGCAGTGTCAGCCCGCCGCCGCCGCTCCACTGCACGCTAAGAACATTGCCAATTTTACATATTTCACACCAGACAAGCCTTGGATAGTGAACCCATATATCACTATGATTTATCGACATTGATTTCAATAGAAGTTATGGTATTGACTCACTTTTTAAATAGTATTTTGCGTATTTCTTGAACCGATTGTTTGATACGGTGTTTGCTTGCAACTGTTGATTCGAATTAATGAGGTAATGGTTGCTTTTATATAACGGCAGCTACTACTACATGCGCAAGATACGCGCGCGAGCTACATGCACGGTAATACGTGTAACTTGCATAGTTGTTTACACGATGCATATAACCCCAAAATGCGCAAGATGCAAGACTATTATACTATAAGTACTAGATGCACTATCTTGCACCTTACGCATGTTCTTGCGTCATGTACAAGAGCCATTATGTTATCAAAGCTAAATTGACGTCACACTAAAACTCAGTTTGTCATTTTGGAGTTTGATACAGTTGCATCTTTTGAACACTACAAGACTATATTGCATGAAACTTGAGCTGTTCCCTACAAAATTGAGCGTTAACTCTGCACCTTCAAAACAGTTTAAACAGTAGATCTTACGATAAACCCTGACGCATACAAAACTAACTTAACTTTGAAAAATGTATCAGTAAACTATGTCCCCTGCAGTGTGGTAAACTCTACGGCGCACCTTCGGCCCGCAACTGTATCAAAATGATAAAAATGTTGAGATCCAATAACCATTCATCCATCAAGTGTCAAGATATAATCTCCGGGATGGTGGTGCGACCTGCTTAGCCCTCAGACCTGGGGAGAACTCGGCGAATATAAAAATGCCTGAAAGATTTACAGGTTTCGTGGAAAGATATCGTCTACAGATTTCGCTTGCATTGTGCCGGGGAATGAACTATTAACTCAAGGAAAATGTATGAGGATAACTTATTATAGAATTGTAATTATCTGTTTGTGAACTTGGGAGGTCAACTTGTAACTGGGGATATTATTGATAATTTTGTATACATAGTTTTGTATACATAGTAAAATATTGTATATTATTAGTTATGAGATTATAGCTTACCGTATCCCCTAATATATATAGAACGAAATTAAACAAAAGAGAATATACTTCAAAAGATATATCGTAATTGCAGATTCTTGAAGAAATATCTGTCTTTGAAAAAGCAATAAAACATACAGATATGCGTTTATCTACCCCAAACTTCGGTATACTCGTTCCAAGATATCATTTCTACTAACGCGGGGCAGTAAGAAATCTGTTTGTATCTGGCATTCCGGGCCAGCGAGCGATTTAAATCTCTTAAGCTCACTGCGACCGGCCGCGGGCGCCACTCAAGGACTCACAAATCTTTCATAATCTTGAAAGATCCCGCGAGGGGCGTTTTTCATAGTGTACTTACAGCCTTAAAGGTTGGAGGCCGACAAAAAACTACTCGAAAAAAAGGTAAGTCACACTCTGTCCCCGGATCGTTATGTAATCGGCTCCTGTGTGGTTATGTTGTTGTTTAATTTTATTTTCCCGTATCGTGTCGTATATTTATATTTCATGATGCGGGGGCAGGTACCGGTATTCATAAGCAAATATAAGGCGAGGGGCCCCATAATTTTCGGTTTGCATTTTTCCATCGCGACCGCGAACTCGATTTTCACTCCCAAGGGCGAACGGATGGCCGGCCTCAAAAATATTAATGAAAATTTTTACATAAATTTATTCGAGTGAGGGGCCCACGCGTCGTTCCGAGAGCCGATGGGGTCCGCTCCTGTTTTTTATTTATTAATTTAATGGTATTTTCGGTCTAATTACCTGACTGAGGTATAATTCATTGGCTTTGTGTAACGGGTATTTGTGGATACCCATGTGTGGAAAATTTGTATATTGAAAGAAAAATCGGGTAGACTTTACAGAATATTGCTACAGGTACTGATATTTATTTTAGGTATGGTCAAATTTATTGCGGGTATTGTGAATTATTGTGCCCATGCTCCCTGCTGTTTAGATGGCAGGCATAAAAATCAAGTGAGAAACTTAAGTTATGTGACTGAGTAACATAGTAGTATAGTCTATATCTAGTCATCGATGAATGTATAGGTATGTCCAAAACTATGTAAATCTGGATGAATATTTTATAAAAAATATTTTTTACTAATCCTACAACTGTTGTCACATTGCGTCCCAGAATGAATAGATATCAGTTTTGTTAGGCAATACTTAATCCAAATCCAAATCCAAATCCATTTATTTGCAAATATAGGTACATTAATGAGGTGTTATACAGGTTACAAGTTCTTCCATATTTAACCAATGTGGCATGCAAAGATAATCACAATAAATTTAAATTAATAATCAAGCAATCACAAAAAAAAGTATATTAATATTATTATAGGTTAAGGTAATCATGTCAATCAATCAATAAAAATATTAGGTCAACATTAAAACAATCAAGTCAACAATCTTATAAACTATCATTCTTATCGTCAAAATATTGTTTTACACTGTAGTAAGATTTTCGTACCAACATATTATTCATTTTACGTTTAAATTCTTCTACATTTCTAATTTTACATATTTCTTCTGGTAGGTGGTTGTAAATTCGTGTAGCCATACAGAAAACACTTTTGTTTAATAATGCTGTCTTATTGGTAATCATTTTAATTTTGTGTTGTTGCCGACTACTGCTTAGTTTTTTAAACTGATTAATATTCTTTTAATATTTATTTTTCTTTTTTCTTTATAATATATTTATGAGCTCATATTTATAAACCCTGATCTCAGTATCATAGATTCACGCATGTATGTTGTTAAGTACCACGTAACGAGACACCGTGCTGTTTATATTTTTTTGTACATAGTCTATTATATAAATTTTAAATATAATTCAGTTAAATTTGGAATATAATTTAGGACTTTACAATCGTTTGCAAACATAAGCGCGAGTAGATGTGCGGCCAATGAGGCATTATTAATAATAAGATAAAATTGCCTACATTATGTGTTTGAGCCTCCAGGTCAATATTTGACGACTTATCTCATCAAACAAGCTCATGTAGGCCCGGTACTTCAGCCCCCAGTTTATTGAGTTCACTATAAAAAGCAAAGCATTCTTGGCTTTAACCCTTCACCGGCGGCATCAAAAGAACAAACGCAATATATCGGGGGTTCGGCTTAATTTGCCCGCTACCGAACTTTAATGCGAGTAGCCCGGCCGAATGCTCCAAATTACTCCGCGATATTTTTAACGTGCGGAATGCAACCGTTTTAGGTTACGCTTACGATATTAACTGGAATGTTCACAAGGGATAAGGAGGTCGATCACTCGATAGTAAATTAATTCTCTAGATTTTTCCACGTTACAAAAGTTTTAGCACGTCTAATTAAACTGACTGTTTTAAAACTTAACACAGCACTGATTTTAATTAAATTTAAACAGTTTTTATCGCGAAAACAAGCAAGGGTCCTTGGATTCCTAATTCGCCGCGTTGCGCTAAAGCAAGATTTTTTTCAAATGAATTTCCCATCTTAGGGGACATTGGCTTCTTGGCGTGTTTACAAAGCTCCCGACGAGTCCCACTTTGTTGTTTAATGAAATTATCGGTTTACCGAGTAAATGAACAAAGCGAGATTTCGCTTTCGCTGTTCGGTCAAAAAAGGGAGGGGATCTTGTTTTTGTTTTCCTCAGCAGTCCGAATGAACTCCTTTGTGGTATTCCTTAGCTCGACGTTGTACTTAATCAATTATGATCGACTCGTTAATTTGAGATGCAAAGGGGATTAATGTAGATTTAAAATGGCGGCTAGCTATTTTGTTATCCGACTTTAAAAACTAGGAGGTTATTATTTTCGTGATTTTTATTTTACAAAGTTACCAATATTGAACTGATGAAGTAACGATTTATAATATATCTGTATTCAATTCTGTGTTTTTATTTACACGTTTATCAACCCTATCGAACCATTATTCTGTTATTATTAAATATAATTTCGTAATTAGCAATATAAATAATTTATTAACAAGTACTGTTGAATTACTTAATTTCTTTGAAATTTGTTACCATGGATAAAATACTAGCAAGGGACATTAAATATTTCGCAGCACTTTTGAATCAGACACAACACATATCGATGGTTGCAAGAAACATGTCCTAGTAATAATAAATAAAAATGTCTATATAGTCTTGTCCTTTTGTGATGCTAAATCGAACTATAAACCACCCCAAAGAACAGCTATTACAAGGTATAGCTATTAAACTATTTGACTATACATTTTGGAGACTTCCTAAACCCAAAATGAAATTGTCTTTTTAAATTTTGAATATTTCTTTAATTTTAATTCAATTTATATTTTCAGTCAGTTATTTAAATTATTATTGTAAAATATACTTAAGCTAATGTTGTCTTCAAACATAAGCTTAATTATTAGTTTGATACAAGTAATTAAGATCACAATGAGAACATGTTCCTTGGTATAGTTTGTGGGAAACTATTTTAGAGTTGGTGTACAGACAAGAGAACTCTCACGTGTATAGTTAAACTGGTTTTGTATAGCGTTGATTACCTGGAACTATTGAGGTACGCTTTGTAAATTGAACGAATTTTAATTACGATGATTAAGCTTTCTAGTAAAATGAAATATATAAGTAACTCCTCCATGAAAAAGCAGTTTAAGTTAAATTACATGTTTAATAATTATTTATTTGTTTGATATTTTATATATTACTTTGAATTATCATATTCTATATCAATACTGCTGCTACTGTACGCCTAAGAGGCGAGACATACATACAATTTTATTATAGCTATGTTGGTACAATTTAATTATTTGATTTGATTTGCCTGTTATTATGGAACTGCTTCGGTGGAGCAATGGCAGTCTAAGTGTTATTTAGATTTTCTGTCAATATCGGTAAGGCCATTTTCACATAACCATATATAAAAGAATATTGCAGTTTCAAGTTATTTTGAAGCTATTCCTTATTTAAAAGTGAGCCCAAGTGTGTTGTGGTACCTCTATTCGGATTGGGAAACACAGTAGCATTATCTATGCCTCTCTCTACTCACACATACAGCAATAGGATTACTGCTTGACCGGTTCTTGGCATGAGCATTGTTAACCTGGCTTGTTTGCCATCAATAACAATATAAAATAACAATGGCATGGTAGGATGTGTTCGAAAATAGTTTTATCTTAGGTCCAATATATGGCTTATTTATACTAAATTATAAAACATAATTGTTTCTTTTTTGGTACGGTTTTATGGCTAAATAGTTTAATTGGTTTTGATTAATTTCAGTTTGGATATAGTTCTAATCCGAAAACAGAATATAGACTATAATATATGTTTTATAATGATGTGCCCACTAGGTAAAAGAATTATGACAGTAAATAATAATAAATATTTCAAAATATATGTGTGCAATAAAGTGTTTTTACAAACAAATGTTCACACCAATTCTGATGAAAAACTTGTTTAATATCGTGTATAATTTATAATGTACCTGTGAGCAAATTATAAGACATTAAAGGGGTATCATGTCGTCGAATAACCATCCATCCTTTCTGTCCACACACGTACCCAGTTCACGCCCGCACTAATAGTTGCAATTAGAAACGGCAATGAAAAGAATATGGCGACCCTCGTGACACTAATGGCCTTCCCACTTAATTATATAAAGTGCTTAAGTAAATGATAGCTAATTCAGCTCCGTGCTCGACGTCCCGTAAACAAGAGGTGTGACTTTCCACCATTGTCGGCGATCTGTCACTTCCACTTCCGGGCCTTTCCCGCGCAATTCTTTCTCTTATTGTTGCCCTTTCTTGAAAAGAATACTTTCTTTTTTCTCTCATCCGGTGCCTGCAATTGTCACCCTCCCGTAGTGTTTGTTGTGAACGTTGATTAAATACCGCTGTCAAATTTTGTTAATTTTTCCTTCCTGAGTAAAAAGTTGAAAGAGAAAATATATATTTTATTTCTTCTTATAAAAAGGCTAGTAATATCGTTACAGTTTAATTAAGATGTCTGAATAATAAGCTCTTGTTGCCAATATTACAAATGATTGTGATGTGGCGTCGAATATTTTAATGCTAAATTATTTTTTTCATTCGTGTCGGCGGCGTGTCGGTGCAAAATTTACATTTAAATAGAACATCTGCGGGCAGGTCGACCCTCTTAAGGCTTCCATGGCGTTTTTCTTACCCGCTAATTTGTAAATCGCTTCGTAATATAGAAAAATTAAAATGCTGATGTCATATTTTACTCGCTATTTATATGCTAATATTAGCGTTTCAAATCGAAGGGACGCTCTGATTAAAATATCAATAGGTAATCTGTGAGGTGACTATTTAAGATCAACTAAGTCAAATTTAGGCTATGTTGCCGGAATATCAATATATTTGTGAAAGCAAAAGATGGGTAAAAGTGCCGCGCGATCTCAAATGGCAGTCGTTAGAATTCTAAATCTTATTCAGAGTAACAACTCTGATGAGGTTTAATCTTGGCGCTTACCCCATTCCTCAAGGCCCGCTGCAATTATTTGTAAGACGAAAGGGTTGAGACGGCGTAATGCCACAATATTCGTAAATTAAGCACTTTCGCCGGCTCGGGCCCAGTAAATATTATTTTTTTATGTTAATAACCACGCGATTGCGTTAATAAAGCCTTACATCTCGTAATTAGCCGCGCCATTGTCTGTGGAGGCGGCGGAGCGAGGACGAGAAATGAATTGAAATAATTCGAGCGAAAGGCTTGCCCATCATCGTGTGCTGTTACAACAGCCGTTTTCAAGGATTGTAAATTAACTTCTTTTATATTAATGTAAATAAGTTAAGTTCTTATGTTTATAGATACTGTTTACTGACAGTGAATTATGTTTATTCACGAATGGTAGATCTTTTGAGAAAAGTGATTAATTTGTTAGTGAGACTGAGTGATTTGTTCTTGTGTAGGTACTGTAGGCTAGGTACTGTGTTGTATATAAAACATCAATAGCGTAATTTTGCCACCATCAAGATTCACACGCATCATAGTTGTCTTAACACGTATTGCTTATTGTTTTAGTTGTTTGTCATATTACTTTTAGTTATTATAGTCTATTAGTATATAGTCTAGCGTATTTTTATCGAGTAATTCTGTACAATCGAGACGAAGGGACTAATTATGAAATTAAGACGATTGTTTACAAATAATAATAACATTTATTTATTTATTTATATATATACATACACAATACTATCATTACAAGTAGCCTTAATTCGATAGTATGGTTTTCTATTATTACTTATTTCATTATACCTATTTATATTTATTACAGTCTATACACCTTTGTCTTATTATAAATTATATACCTACACATTACTATAACAGATTATAAATAAAGCTATCTTTGTGAATTCACTCATTGAGCAACAGAACAGGTCCAATTTATTAGCAACGAGATTGAGAGTTTTGTGTGTCTCTCTTTGTCTTTTTGTCTGTTTATATGAACTTATGTTTGTAATGGCAGAATTGATCGTAATCAAATTTACACGAAAGCAAAGGTCTTGTGAGGCCACAAAATTATCAGTTTCGTTATATCATCGATATTGTATAGAATTTGATAAAAATGTTAATGTGTAAAAAACGTTGGCAGCAATCGTCAGTAAAATGCTTCAATGTAATAAAGATATTATATGTAATATTTTTATTACATTGAAGCATTTTATTGACGACTGCTGCAAACGTTTACATTCGCATTATTGATACAGACTAATCAGTTACGCTCAGCAACGCTCATCTCCGCAACACTGCCGCCATTAATTAATAAATTAAACAACGCTTCTTAATTCTTGAGCCTCAGCCGCAGCATAAATATTTGCCATGTATAAATTCACGCGCAGAATGATGAACCAACCACCCTTCAACGCCGGGCCTTCTTTATAGCTCTATTTGTGTATTTTAATTACTGTCATTATATGCTAATGACTACCATCCCTTTTTCTTATCCTCCCAAATGGGTTATTGCAGACTTATATCTATATCGCGCAGTTTTGTCGACTAATTTTCAAGATTTAAATAATAATAATGACTGAATTCAGTCTCGGAAGGATTACGTTTTTTTCAACGGTCGAATGTTTTGATTAATTGTTTTGAGCAAGGAGATTCTGTTCGTAATTTGTTTTGTATTATTAACTTGATGGGGAAGTCGTTTGGGAGATGGTGGATTTGACTCTTTTTGTAATGTTAACGACTGTAGCTTATTAGTGTCTTTTATTAATGAAATAAATGATTTGGTTTTCATGCAAAAAGTTACGATAGCTCGTTTAGTTACATTTATACAGGGAAAAAGCGTTGACAGGATCTAATACTGAACGACAAACATGCATTAGGAAACAGCGTTCGCGGTTTTGACACAAAAGTCAACTAAACAAATCAGTACGAGTATAAACATCGCGACAGTTGAAAAAGCGTTGTATTGTTGGTCGGAAATAGTGTAGTTCATCAATTATTCCGTACTAGCCGGCTGGTTCAGCGAAACAACCGTTTAAATTAACTTCGACTTTATAAAGTGGATTTGAAAATAGACTGCTTTACTGTGAAATGTGATGTGGTAATTAATGAAATATACTTCGTTTTTTAAATTCAAATGCGCTGTTATTATGTCCATATATCGACAATGATGTATTTTAATCGACAAGTATAACTACTCTATAATCGATTTTCACGTGTATTGAATCACTTAAACAACGGGTAAGAACATACGCATATGTAGAAAGTATTAACATATATTCGTGCATATCATTTAGCATTATCGTGAGAAAACACACCCCACAAAAGAGTGGTAAAGATGCAAATCTCTGAGTCCTCACGTCTTAACGACACACATTTCCTTTCCCTCGTACGTTGAAATCTTGGAATTCTTTTACATAATCATGTGTTGAAAATATAACAGCTTTTTAGCAAGGGGCGGCTGATAAACTCTAGTTACGTATGCGAACGTCGTATGCGCAATAATACCTACAGTATTTAGCATAATCTGCTGATTTAGCGTCGTGTAAGGAAATAAAGATTACTTATATTAGGTTTTATGGTCGTGGTGCTTCGCCGTCTTAATTTATAGACTTAAGGAACATCTTAAAAGGGCGATAAACTTTGGCGATGTATCAAAATTATTGCGATACATTTTTATGGTTTGATTTCCATTCATATTGCTTCACGTTGATGTCATGCGGTGATGTAGTTGCGTAAACAAACAAAGTTTGGCAGTTGTTACTGTTGAGAAATATGAATCAGGTAGAAATCTTAACCTCTACGTTGGTTAGTTGATGTTTTTTCCTCAAGTAAAGAGGAAAATGTTTATTTTCATAAACATCGGTTACGTTATATATTCATAAAAAATTAGCTCACTACGCTTCGTAGGTCGGTAAAAGCGGGTTGAGCCGTTTTTCTCAACGCTTTACGTCGCCGAAGACATTGCCTGTCCATATTTACCGACATCGTTGCTTTTTACGGAGTCTCGTTTCACCGTGTTTACGACTACGTCACCACTTTATTGTTATATCTAAAGGGGTTAATGTCACATTTTTGTACCGCTGCAGGTGTACCCCATTCTCTTAGTTGAGCGCGACATGCCATAAATTATCTCTATCACAAAAACATCCCTAATACGAAATCGATGCAACAAACGACAAATGAATTATGGAATAGGCATAATCTTCATATTTTTGCGGCAGACAGGAGTCGCTCGGTTCACTCACATATTTATTGCCATTGAAAATCCAGTTTCTGGAAATGTATTCGGGCGTACGGGCGCGTAGCATGTTTCCTTGTCGCATTAGGCATAAGTAGTGCTCTCTCCTCACCCTATTAAGTGTGATATATGCGACAATTCTTTTCGCAAAGCCTCGAGACAGAAGGGAATACCATCATATCGCTCGCGCTACTTACATCGACACCTCCACGTGTGACGCGTTAATTCTGCACTGATAAATGATTTTGCCGCCGAATTTGGAATTGGCATTTTTATGGTTATCCGTCACCGCGTATTTGGTGGGATAAGTGCACGTGTTATCGTAAGTGTTATAAATGGATAATTGTTAGCATCTTTGTTTGGTGTCCGACTTTCTGAATCCTTAATATTATAGAGGAGAATTAAATTATACTTTTCCATCACAATACACGGAATCTCTTTTTGAGATTGGTGATTATTTGCCATTTTGATGACTAATTTTAAGTGTTTGGCAATACATTTATTCACCGTGTATACCTACTTTTAATATGATAATAAAACCGCATGTCTAATGGTAAGCCATTACCATAACTTATATTTTAAGCTAGCATCACCAGGTTTGTATTCGTATGCTGCCAACCTATAAGCTCAACGTAGCGATAAAGACCACCTCTATGGTCCTTCTGGGGAAAAATAGTTCTCCGTTAGAGATATTTCGACATCCTATTTACTTACTGTTAGAATACTAAATATAAGGATACTACTATTTTGATGTATCACACATATTATTTCACCATCTTACATAATGCTTATTTCTCGTTCAGCTAATACAGTTCTTTGTCAAAAACATCTCACAAACATTGTGTAACCCTCCAAGCGATATAAGAAAAACCTTTATCCAATCCAGACTAATAAGAAGCGAACACGGGTCCCAAACGCGATTCACGTGTTCAGACAAAACCGTCTATGTTCCCCTCTAAGACACAGTATGTGATGTATGCAAAAAGGGAATTGAATAAGGTGATTTCGTTCCGCGGGGTCGTCGAGGGAAAAGAATCCGCGGTAATGGCGAATACAATAAATTTTCATAAACAAATTGCGTTTTGATGGCGGCATATCGGCGCGTGTGCCAACTCCCAATAAGGATTGATAGGGAAACAATGTCGGTACAGTGATTGAATGTCAATTTGTCGCGCCGCGGACGACGGAATAATTCTTGTAATGGTGTACGCGTCGCCTTAACGATGTGTTAGCAACATCTGCTGAATCGATTTCGTCTTGTCTTTTGGGAAATAGGAATTTTATCGATTCATTTTAAAATATTCGCTTGTTGAATAACGCTTTAAGAAGTTATATTTAACTTTGGGCATCATGAATATAATGATGTTATACGTGATTAAAATTTTATTTACACGCACACTATTGCTCTCTTTTAAAATGGTCATGTCTTATTATTTCAAAGAGATACACAAAAGTGCGTTGCACCCGCATTTCACCATAATTATGTGTTTTCGCTCCTCATGACTGGGGACCTAACCTTATTACCGTCTACTAGGTACATTTTAGCTTCTCTTTGTGGATAAATCATAAATGTTTACGCCATAAATAAGCGACACTCGCTCATGTAGTAGTACGACTTGCCAGCCTTGCCAGTCGTACTGCCGTACAACAGTACCTGGCGCAAATGAAAAGTACTTATACGTTGCTCGTCGTCCTCGTTTTGCTAGATGAGCTCAGCCTTACAAAGATCAACCGGTTCATCCGTAGTAATTGTAGGTGCTTCCGTAATAAAACGTTGTGGGTGTTTATCTGTTACCAAGAATTGCTGGTCTTAAAAATCAAATAACACTTTGTCTGTCTCGACGATCGAACACGGGACTCACGATCACACACAAGTGTATATCACGGGACTTCATCAAATATTTGAATAAAACAAGCATTTTCTAATTTAAAAGTATGCCATTTCGTAAGCAATTTAAAAGTCAACGGTGTGCTAATGTCTAAGTTGATCGCACGCGCCACCTGTACGCGCGGGGTGTACATGCACTTGTGGCGTGTAAATCAGATACCGACCGCGCCGTGTCACAGGCAGATATCATTAAGAACAACCCAGCCGAAATATTTAATATTTTTTTATGTTGGTTAACTTTGAAGTATTTTTTTATATGGGTAACAACGGCAGGTATAGAAATTTTGTGTATACCACTTAGTATATGTACACTCTAAAGGAAACAGTCTTAGAGTAAGCATAAACGTAGATCGTGCACATTCTTTGCGGACTATTGGACCACAGGAGCAAAAGTAAAGTAATTTTCCAGTGTTTCTACTTCTAAAATGGATATGTTGTGGGTTAAGCAGCAGTGTGCTACACCCACATTTCGGTAGTTACTTTTTTTTACTCTTTTTCTCCCTAGCCTTTATTATTCCCATGGCACTTGGGATCGGCTTTTCTGGTCTAACCGGATTTAATTGGATATCAGGTTTTACACGCAGCGGCTACCACCTGACCTCCGCAACCCGAAAGCGAACGACACCCTAAGGCTAGACCAGTGTCAGGATATTATAGGGCACTGACTTCCCAATAACGACTGCCATAGATGTTCATGGCAGCCGGGATCTACGGCTTAACGTGCTCTCCGAGGCATGGAGCAGACGATAATTGTCAATCAATACGCACATAATTTCGAAAAGTCATATAACTTCCGAAAGTCAGAGGTGCGCGACGTGGGTTCGAACTCGAGACCCTCTGCATTGCAGTCTGTTGGTCTCCCCACTGAGCTATCGCTGCTACTTTTTTTTTTGCTACTGTACAAAGAAGATTATAAGAAATTATTTTACTTACCACAGTGAATCCAAATTTTGCCAAATATGGATGTAGGGCCTATGTAATACAAGGCGAGTCTTATGCTGTATACTGGTCGCAGTTAAAGTCTCCGTATTATATGCTATCCAGAATTGATTTACAGAAAAATCCAATAACACTTTGCTCGGCCCGGGTATCGAACGAGACCTTATGCATAGCAATACCGATGCGCCACCGGGACAATAAGAACAGTATTAATATATTTTGTTAAAATAATTTAATCATTGCTGTAGAAACCTCGTTTGTCGTTTTACAAATCGCGTGCCTTTATTACCTTCATGCAATTAGAAGACTGTGATATGATATACATACACACCGATTTAATAGAAGTAAACTTATTGGCAGACTAATTGGTAAACTAGTTGGTTAACCATAGAAGTAACCAATGTGCCAAGCTAACGTTTAGAAACTGCAATGCGCGTTTAGAAAGTTGCTGAACTAATTTCATTATCCTAGTTATAATAAATATGTTATTATTTCCTTGTTACTTTTAATTAAATACTTACATACGTGCTTAGACTCACGTTAATTTCCCGAAAGGGTAAGTAGAGGTCACACCTTTCGTCAGCTACGAGTTTAGGTCCTAAATGTTTGTAAAGTCCCCCGCAGCACGGGAATTATTCCTAGTGCGGGAGTGGCCTTATTAACAAAAAAAAACCGTAGGTGGCCAGCCAATTAACGTCTAACGGGCATAGTCTTAAACTTCTTGTTCTTCTCCTTGTCCTTCTAAAATTCCCTAATAGGAAAAACCTAATAACACTTTCTGATCCGGGAATCAATTCCAAGACCTTAGGCATAGCAGTTGCATTTTTACCGCTGTGCTACCGAATTATATTAAACATGGCCACACTTTTATGTTAAAGCATCATAACTGTACGACTGTGAATAAACGAAGCTTTAAGGAAACAGCTGAAATCACCAAGGTTGACTCCTGAGTAAATTTATTTTATTTATTTTATTTTATTTATTTTGGCACAAACAGTCAATATAATAATAATACATATAGGAATGCATACACACTCTGCAGACAAATAGTGCCGAAAATATACATACATGCAAATATAAGTTTTAAGCTCGTTGACATGCTGAATATGGTAAGGTTTAGAAAATAAAAAAATAGATAATAGAAAGTAAATATAAACAATAATACATTTTGATTAAATACAATGAAATAACGACAAACCTATAAGGCTAAGACGAAGAAGAAGATTAAGCAATTGCATATAGGTACAATTATACATTTATGTGTGCTTTAATTTTTCTATGACATTCTTTTTAAAGCATACCAAAGAGGTGTTAAAGATATCAATGTCTATAAATTCCTTATTGTATAGAATTAAAGAGCGGGACAAAAAACAGTTACGGGTATAATTCTTTCGCAGTTGAGGTGGTGCAAACAATTGCAATGTACGATTAGACCGAACGGGGAGGCGAACTTTGCTAACAAAATGTATGTTTGAAAGTAACTTTGGGCAATCTATAACACTATTGACAATTTTAAAGAGAAAAGAAATATCAAAAAGTTTACGTCTGTCCCGAAGACTTAGCATATTTTGCTTTTTGAGCGTTAAATTGTATGGTTCATTTTGAATGTTAGACCGAAATCTGAGGATTTTAAAAAATATCATTTGAACCCTTTCAATTCGTTCAATATGACAACTGAAATAAGGCGACCAAACAATACAGCCAAAATCAAGGATGGACCTGACAAATGCAAAGTATAAAATTTTTAAAGTTATGGTTTTCTGAAAGGGCTTAGTAATTCTATTAATGAATGCTAGATTCTTGTAAGCTTTAGTAATTATACTATCAATATGGTGATTGAAAGTTACTTTATCGTCCATTATTATGCCGAGATCCCTGATCTTTTTCTCACGTTTTAGATAACAGTCATTTAACGTATAATTATGGTGAAATGGTGACTTTTTTCGCGTGTAACTAATAATGTGACATTTGTCTGCATTAATAAAAAGTTGATTATCGTGACAATATTTGGCTAGTGAATCGAGATCGGACTGTAGCATAAGGCAGTCGTCGACATTTTTTACTACTCTATAAATTTTTGTGTCATCAGCGTAAAGTAAATGTTGGCTGTATTTTAAGATATCGCCCAAGTCATTAACGTACAGAGAAAAGAGAACAGGACCAAGATGGGATCCCTGGGGAACGCCTGAGGGAACAGTTAAGAAACTAGAACAATATCCTTTCAAGCAAACGGACTGTGTACGATTACGTATATATGACTCAATCCACATTAGGAGGTCGCCGTGCACACCGAGTCTTGAAAGCTTCATAAGGAGCAGATCGTGATTGATTTTATCAAAAGCTTTCGAAAAATCGGTGTACACGACATCCACCTGACTGTCATTATCCATGTTACGAAGAAGAAAGTTAGTAAAAATAGTCATATTAGTGTCGATACTTCGAGATTTAATAAAACCATGTTGGTTTTCAGTGATTTGGTTACGCACAGTATACGATATTTCACTAGTTACGATTTTTTCAAGTATTTTACCTAAGACACAAAGCTTAGAAATGGGTCTGTATTGGGTAATTAATTCTTTTTGTGTGTTCTTAGGTATTGGGGTTATAAGCGCGCGTTTCCATATACTAGGAAATACACTCGTTTTGATGGATAAACGAAAAATGTCAGCAACGGGAGTGAGTAGTTCGTTGGCACATTTGGAAATAAATAGAGGATGAATGTGATCTGCACCAGGCCCTTTGTGAATGTTCACGGTTTTTAGGTGCTTGAGAATAATTTCATCAGAGAGGTTTACGGTGTTCGTATCTATACTAGATAAAGATAAGTCAAAAGGTTTATTTCTATAGGAGTTATCAGTGGGTGGAGGTTTAACAAATACCGAATGAAAGTATTTGTTAAATGTGTCACATATGTCAGTACTCGTGGTAATTATTTTCCCATCAAAAGTCATTTCATGCGGTATGTCATTGCTTTTGGTTTTTGATTTAACATATGACCAAAAATATTTCGGATTATCAATAATTCTATTTTCCGATAAAATGTTGAACTGTAAATACGCAATATGCTCCATTTTTCTCAATCTGTGTCGAAGTAGGGAGAAAGTTCTATAATCATTTAGGTTGTTGTATGTTTTCCATTTTTTGTGATACTTGCGCTTTTCTCTAGTAAGTTTTATAAGAGCGCGGTTGTACCATGGAGGAAATTTATTATTATTATTATGGACAGTACGGGATGGAACATATGTATCTATAATACTATTTATTTTGTCATAGAAAAACTGAACTCTGTATTCAACGCCATCAGTTTTAGCAAATGCGGTATTCCAATCAATAGATCTGAGTTTATTACGAATTAACTCGTAATCCGCCTGGAAAAACATTTTCTTTGTATATGTATTATTGACTAAAGTTTCGGGAAGACATAACGGTATTTCAATAAATAAGGCCTTATGGTGGACATCCTCAGGTACCAATGGATATACTATACCACTTGTGATCAACCGATCACAAGTGTTAATGTGACAAACTGTACTGCAGAAAACTAAGTCCAAAATTCTATCATTACAATTGAGGTGCAAATTATATTGTAACAATAATGATAAACTCATAAAATCACTAGTGAGACATGATAACTGATCATTAGTAGTTTCAATTTTCATACTGCTAGTATCGTCATCGTAATACCACGATCCATTACTCACATTAAAGTCACCTAATACCAAAAATAAGTCATCAGGATGTTGCTGAATAATATCACATGTCTGATTGAAGAAAGATGTTAATAAAGTTTGATGTCGAACACTGTGCGGTATGTACGTACAGGCAATATGTAAGAAGTAACGATTAACGTTGGACGGCGAAGCGCAGTGTGTGGCAGGCGGGCGGCCGCGCAGCGGCACGCTCACCCACAGCTCGTCGGCTGGCGGCGGCGCGCACCAGTCTGGCCGCGCGCTGGGACACAGCTCGCGGCGCACCGCCACCAATACGCCGCCGCCTCGCGAACACTCGCTTGCAGCGCGATCACGGTCACATCTAAATACTTCGAAACGGTTATCAAAAAATTCCGCAGTATAAAAACTATCATTCAACCATGTTTCGGTTATTACGATAATATCATAATCGCTATTTAATACATTACAAAGAAAGTCATGAGATTTCGTTCGCAAACCCCTAGTATTCTGATAATAAATAGACACTAAAGAGTTAGAAGACATATTGTACTAGGTATGTAAACTATGTTATGCGCGACAATTAGCAATAAAGTGTTACATAACGGTGTTTTTGTACTCGTTTTGCACCGCCACACTACAATTAACAACAAGATTATTATAAATTTAACACAACTTTGGCTTATAATTAACTGACCCGATTGATCTGCTTTAATAATTATTATTAATACACATAATATGTAGCGTTTAATCGTTTTACGGAGACTACATTGATATATCTTTAGCAAAGAGAAATTATGTTGTAATACAAAACAAGACATGAATGTTTCGGGGATATATTGTACAATCGAAACATGTTTTATATAGATTAAAATTAATATGTGACAAATAAGGTTTATACTGATACTATTGTACTCAAAACAGGTAGATAGTCATTTTATTTTCGATAAGTCTTTTGTATTGGCAATATGAATTACTTTCCCTAAATCCTGTTTACGTAGCAGAATATTGCAATTATTAATCCAAATATACTTGTAACCAAGGTCTTTGCCAACCTTCCGTGCCTGGCTGTATAGAATTTTGTTATGTGGAGCGAGATGTTCGTTTACGAAGACAGGCCGCGCAGCGCCGTTGATGTCCAGGTCGGCGGTGGTGAGACCCCGGCGCGCGCGCACCGCCGCCAGGAAGTCTTGTTTACGTTGGCGGCGAGTGAATCGTACAACGATGTTGGGTATTTGTGAGGCGTTTTTCACTGTCGTCGTTATATTGCTGACATCACGACTATCACTGTTCGGTGGCTGTGGATAGCGTCTAACGCGGTGCACATAGTCGACATCTGATTCGGTTAATGAAAAACCCACTTTCGTAGCTAGTGTAAACAAGATGTTATGTAAATTCTCCCCATTTGTTATAGGAATGCCCGTGATTTCTAAGTTATTTAACCGGCTGACTTGGTCTTTTGTACGGAGCTGTTCGGTTAGCAAGTCAATAGAGGTTTTACTTGCTAACATTTCCTTCTGTATATCAGTCAGTTTGGTCTCCACAGAATCATTCCTCTTGGTCAGTGTGCATATATCAGCCATTAACACATCCCTTTCTCTGACGAGATTATCATAGTCTGTTTTTAGAGTAAAAATATCGCATTTAATGTCTTTGATGTCGTCGTGTAATTTATTTATATTGTCAATCTGTTTGTCGAACATTTCTTTAAAAGATGACATAATATCCTGCTGGAACTTGGCGAGTGTTATAGATATTTCACGGTGAGTTGACAAGGATTCGGCGAGATCTTGTTGAAGTGCGGTTATCTCACATTCTGGCGACTTCCTTTTTCTAATAGAAACCAGCTGGCAATTCAAAATCCCGACTTTTTGTCAAGTCGGGATTCGATTCCGATTTGGGTGGGCTTCGTCGTACACTCATGATATAGATATATTATTATTGAGAATAAATTTTTTAGTTACGAATTGATCTGGGGGTATGTATATTGCTATTTGATTATATGGTGGGTATTTGTTTCCTTTGGTTGAGCGACGGGTCACCGTAGCTTAGACACTCGCGGTCAGGAACGACGTAAACACCGAACTCACTGTTTCACTACTCGCGTCACTATAACTATGCGCAAAAGGATGAGTTTACTTTGATGCAGTAGTCCAGTTTATTTAAATCAACTAACACACGTCCGGCTGTCAACAAGTTGACACACTAACTAAATTTGTAATAATAGTAAAATAACTAATTTTGTAATGAGATATTTGATCAACCACAAACTGTACGCTTTTGTCGATTCTTCTATGTGTTTCTTATGGACATTGAAACAATCATAACGAACACAAAGAAGTAAGAACAAGTGTTCAGACTCATAACAACTATACAGGTTCACAATTTTTTGTCCCGTTTAGGTATCGAGCCTTCAATACTTGGCGCATGAAAATGAATTATTGTATTGATTTTTAGTGCGGCACTGGTTACTTGTTTTGTCCTAACAAAAGTATAGCCACCTCGGTGTTATTTGCTCGTATATTGGTGTACCGGACGGGCGAACTCGGAGCTGAGGTTACTATTGTGATGGTTACAAAAACAACGGACAAGTCGCTGACGTCCTATGCACTGCGTGTGGACTATACTGTAGCGGTTACTGGTCACGGTGCGGAGGCTCTGAAAGCGTGTCATACGATGTGCGGGTGAGGGCTTCATTCAAATAATACACACGCTTTACTGTTCGATTTCTTGAGGTTTCTGGCTGGCTCCGTTTGGTTCTTGAGGCTTGAAGATGAGGTTTCTTGAGCACCCACGGCCGACCGATACTGTGTCGCTTAGGTACCTCAGAACTTTACCGTAACGAGAGTCCGCCAGAAACCCCCAGTAAACAAGTTTATTTTTACTATAAAATTTACATGTTTCTGCTTATAACTATAGAACTATACTAGCTAGCGTGATGATATAACCAGTGCTGCATAGGGCACAAAAACACCTAACTAGTAATACCTATTTTACCTATCGGAAGCTAGGTCTAGGTATAGATATTTTACGTTTTATGCTAAAAATCTAATATGCGGTTACGTCTATATCAAGAAAAAGTTTAATAACTTTACAACTATACTATATAAGAATATAAATCCTTCAGCATCTTGTAGCGCCTTTCATAGCGCATAAAATAAAATACACAGGTGAAACCTTTTATTAAAACCTTAGGTACGTCCTAAGGTTTTAATAAAAGGTTTGACCTGTAACCCTAACATTCCTAACTTGAGGTAAAAATGCACATTTTTATTGGCAATGTTTACGTTTTTACATAATATTCTTATAAAACTATAGGAAAACATATTATTATGTTATTTACACTATTTAACTATACTATTTAGGTCTATATGTGACCTAATTCGGCACTATTTCAGAACTATAAACTTTATTGATATAGTATACTTAAGTAACATGTATTGAATTTACAACCATAATACGATTCTTAGGTTAATGTTAACGTTGTCGCGAACAATTGGTTTAATTTCTTGCGTAATCTTTTCATCTATGCCTACTACGTTTCTTCATCAAAATGTATTTGTCTTTCTTAGTATATGTTAAACCAGATGAGTATTTCTCGCACATATGTAACAAAGTATGTACAACACCGGTGTCCCCTTGTTTGAATCTTAAACATCGAGCCATTTAACACGTCACCTGTATCTAGGCGTTCAATATGAAAAATGTTCACACGCGCTCCGCTCTCGTCACAGCCCGGGAGCCAAGAGTACCCAAAGGAGTTTTGACTTGCAAAGCAGCGCGCTGAGATTTTTCAGAGGGCGGTAATGACTACTTGATGTGTTCGAGCGAGGTATGTGTGGAAACAGATTCTAAACTTTTGTTCTAAAGGGCTTTAAGAAACGGTGGTGATCAGTCGGATATCGATCTAGTCTACGACTACTTTTTCTACCTATAAAAGTAGTGTTAAACAAAGAGCAAGTAAAGTGGAACAATATAGTGGTTTATATCCCTCGAACTGGTACCCTTAACACAAGTTGAATCTTATTCTGGGTACCAGAGTTTATCGTAAATACTAAATATCGTGTTTGTGACGCTGTTATTGTATTTCTGTGCCAAGTTAAGAAAGTAAATCTTATTATTATTATTATAACTGTTGAATCATAACTGAAATGTTTTTCATTGCTACTCTATTTTTGAGTAAGATACGTTATGGTAAACATACCATGCGAGACAAAATTTGAGCGGCAACCAGTACAATATATAAGTAATATTATAGTGTATCTGACATAGTTCAGAACCTTATCTATATTACTACTGAATACTCAAACAATAGTTACACAGAGGTAAACGATTACGTCACTGGAACAATAAGTTAATATATAAAATCAAATGTACTCGAAAAATTCAAAGCAGATATTCTAGATTTTCATATGTAGGATATACACGAGCGAGGCATCTCATTAAACATTGGAATACCATTTCCTGCGCGCAAAGGAAACAGGATTGTCACAATCCGTATTGTTTCAGATCTCATAACGCGTGTAGCCCTTTGACTCGACATTTCCATACAGAATGGTAATACAAAACGTCGTTACATAAAGGCGTCTCCACACTTGGCTAACTCTGAGGCGCGTCATCTTTGATGCGCGTATGATTGCCCGCGCCCGCGACACATTGGATCTATATTGTTGTCTTTTTCAAGTTTCGTAATAAGGGATGAGGGTGTATTAAAGCCTTTTATCCGGCTCGTCACGCCGGCACGTGGGGTCGGGAAGGGGTTTAAGGTGAGCAAACATTAGCTCTTTTACATTTTTGCAATTTCATCGACGACGCTGACGGCTGTTTGCAGTCGCTCGACTTCCACGAACGTTTCTGGGGCGTTACAACTTTAACTCTTTTTAAAAGGGTTTGAAAAGTAAACGAGTTTTTAATGTTTGTTTACAGACGTGCTTCGTTGTGTCGCTAAAAGCCAACTCGAGGTGGGACGCATCGAGAAATCCCGAGTGAAGCTAAACCGTGTATTAAGTGCTAGGCCCGAGGCCAAGTCCGCCGCAGACTGCCTGCAAATCTTGGCTGCATTCTCGAACATTCCAGAAGATGTAGCCGGGATTAAACGACGTGGTATATTCAACAATTACACTATATCCAGGCAATTCCCGCAGGTAATGTTGCATATTTCAGGGGCGAGACAATATTAGCTGCAGCGCTCGTGTGGAAAATGAAACTGTTTTTGGTGCCTAATTTACAATGCTTGTAATTCGAGCGTACACGTTCTGTGCGCGGAGTACCGTGTGTGGAGGTGTGGCGCGGCGTTTTGTGTATGCTGCGAGCATTTTGGAACGTAATAGGTGAGTTCGCAAATATGCATTCAGGAACAATGCGCAGCGGTGAGCAAACGTTGCCACAACCGATGTCTAACACTTAAATAACTGTTCTGTTTACTATTTAAATAGATTTTATGCTTATCAGAGTGTTGTTGAAAATAGAGTTTCAAAGCCAAATAGAATATGAGTTATAATTATATTTGACTGTTAGTTCCGCGAATATAATTATGCACATCAAATGTATGAGTAGCAATAAGTATGACAAAAAATTTCAAATGCCATATTACGTATTCCTAATTGACCTGACATACGTTGTTCTACTGGGTGAAGAAACCCTAATCACCTAGCGGTATGAAATATACATTACTACCTATTTTCATACTTACCGAATATATATAGAAAGTTATAAAAATGGGTCGAGCCGTTTCGGAGAAGTGCGACCACAAACACCGTGACACGAGATTTTTATATACCTACTTATATATAGATTAATTGAATAATATGTACGGAGCGTGTAAAAGAAATAAATATTACAAATTATGTACAAAAGTAAGATGTATAGTATCAACTATATATCTTACTTTTGTATATAATTTGGAAATATGTATGTACTGTGTACACTTACTCTTACGAACAAGATATTTCCAAGATTCCTTACAAGAAAACAGGGTTTCGAGGAGGCGGTACTTAAGTAAAATAGGCTGGTACCGCTCGAGGCAATGGTTATTGTTGTATATTTAAAATAAAGGGCTAATTACTGGTAATGAAAGAAGCTACGAGACGGCGGCACACCGCGCGACGCGGCGCGCCGCGGGCGACCACAAATCAGAAATAGCTCATAACTCACGCGTAATCGCGCGCGCGCGACACCGCCGCATCCTGTCGCTGATAGCGTGCAACCAAACGCTTTGTGTGCACCCGCTCTTATATGCATTTTAGCTCAATAATTAACTACCGTTGCTATTTGCGAACACCACTCCCTAAATGAACATCCAGTCTAGTCAACAAAGAAGCTCAAATTATATTAATGTTAGAGCGCACCAGGTTACTAAGTTTATAGCTGTGTAGAATACGAGTTCTCAACAGCGGCCATTAAACGTCGCCGATTCGTACAAGTAAAGGTTGTCACGCTAAAATTAAAATTATTCAAACGAACAAGGCCGCGGCTGGCGAGCACAAACGTGAATCTATTGTCTAAGTTTATATCAAAACAAACGAGAGCGTCATTAGCGCTCGCTCCGTATTTAGCACATTATTCAAAAAGCACGTGAGGCAGGAAACCCTTAAAATTACACACGAAACAGTGCTCTTTACCAAGTTTCCCATAAGAGCCCATTATTTACGCAGCCACCGTACCATTAAGATTCTCCACATATCTTCGAAAGGCGCGTTATGGTAATTACGGGTCGCCATTTTATCTTGCGACTCTTCGCGATTAGAAGTCGCGCTCGCTCGGGTGCACGTCGAAATAACAAGTCCGCGAACTTAGTTCGTTTCTGAGAAGGAGCGTTGTGAAATTAATTCGGATGGAAGATATCGGGCGGCGCGATAGCGGCTCCTTCCGCGCCATTTATTGCTCGTGTGGTGCGGGTATCGGTGAAGGGGTAAAGAATATCAAGATGTAACGAGCGCCAGCCGGAAGGCTCGCAAATGAGCTCCCGACTTATCTGTGTTAATGTGGGCGAGGGTTAATTTTGTCTTACATGAGCAATTTGGAGATACCGCCCTCGTTTCCAACTTACATTTGTTGTTACTACACCATTATATGAGCCATTCATTTTTATTCAAAAATATGCTTACTGACGCAATCGGCTACTCTTTATAAAGCATTATAATAGCATCCCAGAACGAGTAAGGTCATACATTTCTTGAAGCTGCTACGCGAACGTCTTGATTGCAACTTAAAAGTAAAAGATTTAATTTATGCACACCTCACATTTAATTTATACCACTTCCATATTCGTTAAGATTTCGTCTAGACAAAAGGAAAATATCGCGACGTCTGGTACAATGAATGAGGTGGAGTGCAAACATAGATGGATGGCAAATACGAGCGCGTATTAGGCAATGAAATTAAAGCGAGTGCAATCTCAGTCGATGTGGGAACTGTTGTACGTGCTATTGTATTGTGTTCCTATTAACTAGTCGATACGAACCGCTATTGAATATTACTTAAGTTCATCTGTAGCTTGCTTCTTTGTTGAACTGTATTCAGGTATTTTGAATTTAGAATACGTGATACAGAACGGAAAATTATGGTTTAGTGTCCTAATTTGTATACCTTGGTTTTAAAAATCTATTCTGCATGAATTAAGCAGCTCTTTCTTTTATCTTCTGGTAGCCAACGTCACTCTTCAGTCTATAAAAGATTTTTATAAAACAATTAGGTTTGAAGAGTCTTTGCTCTGCATGAAAAGCGATTTTTTATTCGTATTTGATATTGTTAGTAAGGAAAAATAAGTGTAATTGAAGTACGGTAAACAATAAATGGTGTGATATCAGTCAGCAAAAGAGTTCACACGTTCTTGTCGATCTCAGCAATCGTTTTCCGTAGGTAAAAACAGTGTGGCAGGTAATTCATTCCATACCTTCAGGCTTTGATATAAACTACCTCTCACTTTATTTATAATTTCGCTGACTATATCCCAACCACTGTCGTTCATGAGCGGTGATTACCACTTAGCAATTAGCATCAGTCACTAGATCGTACCAAGATTTTCAACATTTTCTCCATGATTTTTTGAGTTCTTCAGCAATAACTTTCTGCCTTGGACTACAAAAAAAGTATACCATACTAGATTTTGCCAGCTTCACTCGCGTAACTGTAGTTTACGTTAGTGACAGTATTTTTCTGGATCAAAAGGAATCCTATGTCCTTTTCTGTATGCCTGACAACGTTGTATGTGAAATTTCTAATATGATTTATAATAGTGACTGGTGGTGATTGGCAATCAAACAAACTCACATTCGTATTTATAACATTAATTAGGATACGAAATATATGTAATATCGAAATCAGTCCTCTTTATGAAATTACAGTTTCTAGATGTAGACAAATATTCATCCGATTACGTTCCACTCCATATAAAGATAAAACTTACTTAACTTATTCAATTTCATATACAACAGAGCAAGGGATTTTCCACGGTGAAATATTGAAGATATCGACAAAACTTGGTCTCATGTAATATGCAGTGAGGAGGTCCGACGCCGGCGCACTGCATATTTTGCGCCTAAGAACCTCTGGTGCAGATCCGCGGTCTACGACCCAACTTCCAAGTACCTGGCTTAGGTACTTAGGCTTTCTGTATTTTTGTTTTAGTATTCTTGGAGGACGATTTGGAATCGGATGTAGAGTTTACACCAGATTTGACGGATTGATGTATATTATTTAGAAGATACGTGAATGTATATTTTTATATTAATTAAGAATATAGCACGTGCGTGAGTGTGTTTGCTAAAGTTAAACAGGGCACCACAAAACGATGTTTTCTGAAGGAGATAGTCAAAGTAGTATAGTAGTATATATATTTAATTTTAAAAGGCCTATGCCTAAAAGTATACTCTAATAGGATGCCGTACAAATTTTCAATGTACACGCTGCTACTACAATTAATCAAACAAAAAAATTTAAGGGATGTTCTCTAGTTTATACTTTTATCTCAAATATACCAAAACACATGTGGCCCGCAGGCAGCACCTACGCAACACATATCACCCGATATTACCAAATTAATTCACCATAGAGCAAAATACACAAAACGTTTGCGGTCATAGGTGAGAGCTCAAAGGGCCGGTTCACACGACAGGTTAGAGCGTCAAAAGGATTGACCGAGACGTGTCTGGGCTGCCGGTGACCACAACCTAGTCGCTCAGTAACCGCACTCGCTTTTTGGGTGAATGTTTTCACCTTTGCGGTTAATTTCGAATACAACTTTACAAGTCTCCCTGTTTCGAATAATGCCAACTTTTGCTTCAGTTTGCGATACTTTCGACCAATGTTTATCGGGCACGCCTTTAATGTTTGGAATTGTTTTATTATTTGACATTCTTTGGACGTGTTTAGCAATTTTATTTGCTTTGATTTTAACACATATGCAAGTACGAAAAAGCTGAGACGTTACTTATGTTTTTGTTCTTATTGTAATTGCACGCTAGCCCACCGTGCAAGATCAATCTTTCCCTTAAAGGAATATTACTCTTTTTTGGTGAAGTGATTTTTTATCCACCAAGAATTCTCGGTATATACGAGCTATCTCATAGACGTTCAAAGTAAAATAGTAAGTGTACAGAATCAGTATTCAGATAAATACACCTAATATATCCTTATTTATCTGCTGAAGGCAGGATTTAGTATAAACGTATCTAAAAATAAATCTTTAAATGAAAACATATTTAACTTACTGCTATTCTAAAAGGAACGTGTAGCATTTATAGTGTAACAACAGACACCCATTTCAAATCCACTACAAGATGTACAAACAATCGTATCTTAACCGAGTCTGTCAGGGCGACGGCGACGTTGGCAAAAGGAGGCACTGAGCTGTTTACGTGAGGGCTGTTAGCAAACACCTGTAAACGCCTTTACCTTCGCCTCTGTTTGCACTGGACTCACGATTGCCCTGTACAATTAGCCTCAGATGTCTCACCTGCAAACCAATTTATAGCCTACATCTACCTTACAATACACACCCTATTTTGAACCTGAATTTGATAGACATAAGAGCAGGTTTTGTGTGACGTTTGTGGGATGAAACGAAAACGTTTTGTTGCAACTTTGTACGTCTGAATGTAGTGTAGTCTTTTGAGTGTCGTTGAGGTGTTACGTAGCTAGTGAACACTTTAAATTTTCAGCACGGTTTGTTTATTTTGTGACTAAATCCGAATTGGTGAAATCCTTAATTAAATATTTTAATTTTAATCGAGATTTGAATGTGTAATTTTCGTATAATCAATGGCAGTTTAAACGATGAAAGAGAGTTTAAGTTGCTTCGATGGTAAGATCAACATATTTTAATTACATTGTAGTTAACTAAGGTTTATATTACACTCCTTATGCGGGTATAGTATATATTCCAATGCTATAATGAATATAGTCTCATAAGCAAACAAAAATGTTTCCCCGCAATTCACTATTACAAAACCTCCACTTGAAATAAAGCATAGCGTTTCAGAAAAAACAGCATCGTATTTCCATATTTCGCTGCCCTTTCGAAAGTCCTCAATCATGTTCGCTGTGTTGACTTCTGGATATGATACGACCTCTCGACTCGACATGATCATAATACCCTCGGCTGCATCCAACAACCCTTCTACATCTATAAACCGGCTACAAATCTTAGCCGAGCGTTCGGCATCTTTATAACTTGAGTACGACGATCCCTTAACCCAACATAATGGGCAGGTTTACTGGGAGGACCGTCGTAAAGTGTCCCGTCCAGCGCGCGTACCCCACTACGGGACCCTTCGAATTTTCACGAACTATTTGGCCCGCACTAGCCCCCGCTCAGCTTTTTTGTCGAGGCTTTATTGTCCGGATTTTCTGCTCACCTTTATCGTTATTGTGTCCGCTCGGCTTCATAAAGGACCGTGGTTCACTATTAGGACCTCATAACCGTGGGAAAATTGTTGTCGATGCTGAAATGTTCCGTATAAAAATATCAAGTAAAAAGGTCTGTCAATAAATCGTTTGGTCAATTGAGCAGGATGCAATGGGCGTGTTAATTGGCTGGGTGCGGGAATGTATCGGGGCCGTCGCTCGGGGCCCGGAGAGACGAGTGGACACCGGCCAGTCATTGCGTGAATGATAATTGCTCGAGCGTTGGGCGCACCATAAATTCGGAATATTGGTGTGGAATTGAATGGATGCACACACGGCTTAGTACGTGTCCGACGTGTTAACATGGACATAAAATGTTTCTGATTTTCCTGGATAGCTCTACGTTTGCGTAGAGTATTAAGGATAATTTTGGTGATAATGTAATTACAATTGATTGTGGTCGCAGAAGCATGAATATGTTGTTTCAATATACTGATAGCTTTATTTTAGTAAATTTTAAACATTTTATTATTTACATTTAAGTATTTATGAAACTTGTAGGCTTGTACCCCACAGAAAAAGGAAAAACTTCAGCATATCCTAAAACTATTTAGTTTAAAATATTTCAATCATATATTAATTATGAAATATCTAACTGCACGCGGCTATCGTGTTGTTCAACAAAAAAATGAACCAAATCAGGACCTGGTGTTGTGCAGTAAAATATTTCCTATATCTTTGTACGTGGGTGTATCCGGTGGAAGCCAGTGCATACGTTCCCGGCAGAGATAAACGCATACGATTACACGTAGAGCCACAGGTGGCGTATAACATTTTTCAGTCGGGACGGGCCATTGCACGACCGGCTACTGATGGCCCGCCGGCTTAATTCGAGACCAACCCACCCATTTGCAATGGTTTGTTTTTATTGAAAACCGTGGGAATTCGACGATTGGCTGTATTTTGTGTTTGGAAAGGGGTTAGAAGATTAGATCTTTGATTTTTGCATCTGTAAATGGAAAATATTGGCGCAATGGATACCTGCAATACCATAGCACAAATAAAATAAAGAAAACAAATTTCTAATTTATGTAAAGTAAATATGTATTATACAACAGGTTATTTTGTTAAGTAACCTCGTACGAAATAACCAGCTACAATTTTCACACGAAAAAGTAAACCGCGCTTTCCCGCAATAAATAAAGGTAAAATTTTGACACGTCATAATGTTTAGCACAAATGACACGCTTCATGCCAGCCCATATTGTAAGCTATTCGACGAGGCGGGGGCTCAAAATAATTATTGCTCGCTTGACAAATTGCCGGCAAAGCCTACGTGTCGGTGGAACAATTTGATACAATTTTCACCGCCTTTCCCTGCACGGGACTGATTTGCATACGTGCCCCGCGATTATGCAAATATATTTTTTAACGTACTGTTTACTTACCCCACAGGAAGAGGAAACACTTCGGGCGCGCATTTTAAAAAGATTTACGCGCTTTGTCGGATCATTAAGTGCGGAACTAATTTGCTTACCTTTGAAATGTTTTAAGCTTTGTCCCGTATAATTACTGGAGGGTTAGGAGTCCGTGACGTGATATGCAGATTTCCGCAGGGTCAACCGTGTTAGTTTTTCCTACGGTCCGTTACGTTTTAACTGAGCAAACACAAGTTTGCCATTAATTTCTTTATTTCGTCATTAATATACCTATTTATAGTATTATCACGGTCGGTATAAAGCAGTCGTGGACTTTAAATTGCATTGTTTTAAAATTAATAGGAGAGGCTTATTTACAGCAGTGGACTGCTATAGAATTTTTATTCATTGGCAATTGGCTATTCAATTGATTTTTCTTTGCAGCAGTGACGCTTATTTTATTAAATCGCATGAAAGACTATTTGTACTTCCTCTCGCTAACACTGTAAAAGGATTGCTGAATATGATTGCGAATTCGTAAAATCAATTTTCATTATCGTGACCATCTGTGATTATCGTAAGCCAAAGTCTTCTTACTAACCACATAAAGTGAAACAATATTGTATTGTTAACGGGGATTTCTTAATTTGCACATTTTGTAGAAGTGCGCGAGGTCTCAGCGATATTGAGCATGTGGGAATCGTCGAAATTAAATTTTCTTTGTTTTCTCTCGTGGGCTATGGGCTCTTGGCGTTATTAAATTTCCTTGTGTTTTTTAACACAGCCATATCATTAGATTGAGGGCTTCCGTCAAGAGGAAATTGTGGCGGCGAGGGGAGCAAGCTGAGCACCTAAACATATTGAAAAAATAAAAATCCCGGCTACTTATTGCGTTACGTGATGGCAAGTTGCTCTACTCATTCAAAAGTAAAATATTATTTCAAAGTATCGACGATTTAACTACGATTAAAGTTTAAAATTAGATAAATAGTTTGTAGACTATTTAAACATAAAAAAATATTTAATTAAATACGTTTCTCTTATTGTATTTACACATCAGTTATTCATAAATGCAGTTAAATGTTATATTCGACGAATATGTATGGGCTAAAATCTTGGCAAGGATAGTAACAGAAAATTTTCTATATACTGAGAAATGCAATACTTTACTAATTTATACCAAATTCAATTACTTAGACTCCGACACCTGTTAATGCACTTTGTTCCAAGGAAGTAAAATTTCTTAGTGTAGCGCATTGACATTGAGAAAGACGCTACTTATCCATGGTAGTATTTATGTTGATACTTATCAGTAAGCAAAATATTATTTCATGTTGTTGATAGTTAACGATATTTTTGAAATAAGGCTCAATAATAATACAAAATTAAAAAGAAACATTACACGAAACTTCAAAACGAGCGAAAATATTGACAAACTAATTTCAAGGTAGAGCAACTTCCCCACGACAAGCAAAGCCGGCGCAGAAAGACGTTTGAAGTGGTTTTGTGTAATAAGTACGCCGGCGACAAAATTCCAGGGCGAGCTGCGTTTGGGAACCTCACCTTAAATATACATATTACATTACGTGAAATTGCCCATTTTTTCCACTCTCCACCCTAGCAATTAGGGTTCCTTGTGTATAAATATTGCACGGCCCTCATTAATGTGCGTGTTCGTTTTAGTATATATTTTTATGATACGCTTTTTGGTCGGCGGCTGCAAGTTGTTGAATGTGATGAATAATTAAGACATGTTGTACAAGGGAAGTGCCGTTTCCTTCAAGGCTCTGTTCGACAAATGATGGCGGCTTTGAGTAATGTGCGCGGGCGACTTTACGAAAAATTTGGCCGCCCTGTTTTAGGGTACGATGCCGTGTATAAACTGCTTTTTTATATTATTTAATTTGATGGAGTAAATTGAATAAAGTATTTCATTTATTAATATACAGGTTCGTCATTATTTGCATTATACGTATATTTTTATTAAAATGTGTGTATTTTTGTTCTCAATTATGGACTATTTGTTGTTTTTTAATATACTTATTACAGTTTAATATCAATTAGTCCATAATAATAAATCTATTTATTATGTATTATAAAAGTATACGATCAATATTGAGCTACATTAATTTATTTGTTTAAAGCCAACTGCTATGTGCATTTAAACGTAACATCTATGTCGTGGGAATTTAATAATCTTACAATAAAATGGACGGACACAAAGACTAACAAAACAATTAGGTAATGTATTTAACAAATATTTGTCAACATTTTGCTGGCTACGTCATCCTAACGGTAGAAGAACTAGTCTTCTAAAACTATGATTAATTTGACGCATTTAAGAAATCGAATGTTGTATGATATTCCATTTATTTATAAATTAAAAGTTCTAAATCATATTTGTTTTAAATTGTATGTTTATCTACCATTCTATTAATTATCTACTATTTAATTAAATATTTAATATTTATGTAAATTACTATGTACAAGAAATACCAAATCTCAAACACTGAGCACAACCCACGACTTTGTGCGGCATATATATTTTTCTAGATATTTTTTTTGTATGGACTATACAGCTATTGACTTTTTTAAATAATAATTTACTTGATTAATCAATATCAAAGTGACGTCATTTTAATTAACTTCTTCCACTTCAAGGATCAGGCTATTATTTCATTAATATTATTTTCAATTTCATAAATCTGTTTCTCTAATAAATCTTACCTTGATCGGACGGAGAGGGCAGCCGGTGTCGCAAGGAGGCCTGAAAATAAAAACACGAAATAAATACTCTCAAAGGGTAAGAAATATCCATCAACGAATGACATTCATTAAAATTCATCAATTACGTCACAAGAAAGAAACTTTTAAATTAAAATATGACGTTAGAATGATTAAAAACGCCCTCTTCCGAGATTGCATTTCTACAATTAACGCATTAAGAATACTCTCGCCAATAAAGAGCAACTCTCTTAATTAACGGTCCCTGTTAAAAATTGAGTACAAATTCAAGTAGCAAATCTCCCCACGTTGGGTTGGGGGATTTAGTGAATGGCCTGTAATATTTTAGTTTGGCTGAGACAAAAAGTGTCGGCGCCTGTGAGGGGCAAGCCTGTCACGTAGACACAATAAGCCTTTTAATTCGATTCGTCAAGACGGACGCGAGACAAAGGGCCCGGAGTTATCATTCAATGGGGCACTTCTACCTTTTCTTATTACTTCACTTCGGTTTCCTTGTGAGGTGGACGCTGACTGCTATACGAGAGAATATGGCTCAAAATATATCCTGACTGCAGTTAGCCAGGATATATCTTAAAAGACGTTAACATTTACAAGTACATAAAATTATACATTAAATAAACTTTGACGTCACACGTGTATACACAAGAATGTAATACTCTTTTACTCATTAATATATTACAAATTTATAACAAGGACTGCCTCAGTGATTCTAAAATAGCAAATGCGAAAGCTGTGCTTGTAGTTTCCGGTTTGATACAACTCGGTCAAAGTGTTGTATTTAGATTTTCTGTCAAGAAATTCTTACGATCAACACGGAATCTAGCACAATGTCATGTATATTACAAATCATATACAAGTTTATGATTAATTTTATCAAGCATAAATTCACTAGGATATTTTACGCTTGATGTCGCGAACTGGTCGAAGTAGTAAGTAAGTAAGTAATCATTTAATCGTTGGAATATGGGTATATATACATCTTAATGTTTAACATTTCATTATATCAAAGCATATCACAAATTTTTGTTTTCTAAGAATTGTTTAAAACTATAAAAACATTTATTCAATAAAAATACATATAATTTTCTCTTAAAAATATTAAACTATCAATTTCCTTGTAACTACTTGGCAGCTTATATATATATATATATAAATATATATATATATATATATATCGCCATACAGTATACATTATTACAAAATACATTTACTCCTTGCTTGGGTATGGTTTTCTTATAATCGCCGCGACTTTATAATGGTCGCGGTCGCAGCAGGCTTCAGAAACTTATCCAGGATAATGTGTACAGTACTACAGAAGCTTCTGGCAGCACCTGTGAATCCAGCTTTTACCATTTGATGATCATAAGGTGGCTGTAGATACTATTATGTAATTCTAAAACATACCGCGATAAAAAGAATAGCATTGACCAACACAAAATGAAATAAAATCCTTGTTATAAAATGTTTAATATTAGCTAAAGGATTGTGACAGAAAATAGGAACACAGTAAATCGTTTTCAAGGTAATTTAAGTTAAATTTATTGGATGTAGCCCCATACTAAAGAAATTTGAAGAATTTATCTAAAATAAAATAATTTTTAAAATATCTCTTTTCTTTTATTCTCGTGTGAAGCGCTATGCAAGTGCACTTGATCCCATGCCGTGACCCGACTACCGATTTTGGCTAACAGTTTTATTTGTAGCCATCTCTTTAAACTTATCCTAAATCAAACGTTTCCTAAATCAAATTCTATTTATTACGTTCAACGTAATATGTGTATTTGTCAGTAAAGTTTCAGTATTTGTGTTGAAATATCTAAATTAAGGTATTAGTAGGTATAATCGACAGGACCTATAAACAGGGTTAAGTTACAAGGTTTATTTCGCGGAATATTTCAAGATTATTCAAATATCATAAATTTTCAATAACATTAATATTTATGTAAAGTGAAATTTTCCACACAGACCGGGCTTTAGCTATGGAACACATTAAGAATACTTTTGCCACAGCTTGGCCATCCGGTCTGTGTGAAAAACCTTGGAGGAGGCCTATGTTCAGAAGTGGAAGTCTTTAGGCTGAGATGATGAAACTAAAATTTGGTGACTTTATAATTTTTCCATTCCCGTACTTATATAACTTTAAAGAGGTCGGAGCAGGTATATTGTCCCAACATTTCGAGTATGTTTCAAGTCAGAATGCAATAGAGACATATACTTACATCCCTTGGTATGGCAAAAGGCTTGCCATCATTGACGTTCCTAAAAAAAATATTGTTGCTTCATATCAATAAGAGCCATTATGACTGTCCAACTAGGCAATTAAAATAGTCACTAGCCGTTCATTTCTTTGCTAAACCATTAACATATATTAGGAGAACGCGTGCTAAATACAGGATCTTGCTTATGTCATTATTTACGACATTGGACCAACGTTGCACTCATAAGGTAAAACTGACATTATACATTATTTTATTTTACATTATTTTACTTTACATTATTTTACTTTACATTATGATAATTCCGTGTGGATTCGATTATATCTGTTTTATAGCTGCACGGTTTTTAGGCTGATAGTAATTGGCTTAAATTAAAAATTTGAATTAAAAACTTAAATTAAAAATTGACTTAAATTCCTTCTCTAAAGCATAGCTGTCGAAATCCAAGTATCTAACTTTTTATTTACCTCTTTAAGCTCTTAAAGCCACAGTGGCATACCGGCGGCCAGACACATAAATTTTAAATTATGTCTGGCATTCCAAGAATTGACAGCATCAAAATATACAGGCATGTTTCTATGTTTCTAACAAAAAAGGTGCATTTATAGGGCTCTTAGCAGTAACAAGCTCCTCATATTCAAAGCAGGTAAATTAAATTCTATTTAGTACGTCGAGCATATATAAAATAGTAGCCGATATCAAGTAAAAAGGGGTTGGAATCCCACTGTCTGGCAGCATAATTACCAGCCACGCATTAAAGATAAAACCGACGGCCAAATTGAAATGTACTCTACCTATCATATTAACGGACGACTTAAACAGTATCATGTTGTGGGTTCTTCTACGTAGAAACATGGTTTTTATTGTTGGTTTATTTGAATTTTTATTACCACTTTTTTTGTAGTTTGTTCTTTCTTCCTATTAATGTAAGTGCGAAAGTAAGTATATGTATATTTGTACAGATATATGTAAATGCAATGAGTTATTTTATGAAAAATATACAATCAGTTTATTTTGTTTGTAAATGTAATGTTGGTGTGTCCCTATTTTAATTTTAGAAGATGAAGATTAGAAATTTTGTGTTTATATCACGACACACATAACACACTATAAAAATACATGCATGCATAGTCTCATGCCTTTATATCTGAAGGGTTAGGCAGAGGTGGTACACACATCGGCAGCTATTTAATCTCGTAACGTCGAATCGAAACAGAGGCTACATGTACAGAAGTCTCATTTAACACCGCCGTGCCACCGCGGCAATATGGCAAATATGTATTTAATATAAAATTATTAAAAATCATAAATAAGGAAATTTATATTTTGTTTGTATACAACAAAGACCTAACAATACAAACAGTTAAAAGTGAACAATAAAAATAAACTACGTTAGATTTAAAAATTGTTTCCGTCCTATCCTGCCTCTGTAAATCTTTGTCGATGGGTGTAGAAATTAACAGAAATTAAGGAAATCGCGGGTGGAAGGGGGCTAAACTAATAGCAGCCGTTTAATTAAATGAGCTTCGACGCAGATTGACGGAGACGGTATTACAAAAATTTGGAGGTCATGGGACGGGGCAATCTATACATTTTTACAATTACGTATACATGAAACCTTTAAAATGTTTAATGAAATCAAGTAATAGTTTAGTTTTTCTCTTATTGGTCTTTACATCTCATGTCTTGTGTCACAAAATGTTATATTTATTAAGGATCTCCAGGAAAGTATACACACAAAATTTTACAAATGTACAAACGTAAGTTTTGTATAGTGTGCTCCTTCAGTTATATATTTTAATCACACTAGTATCATCAGCACGCGCACATGCATTTATTTTTCGAAGTGGTGTACGTTTCTTTGTATTTTCTGAATGGCCGGGTCTTCAAAATCATTAATCTACCATTCATAGATTCCACAATATTTAATCCTTTGTAAAAATTTAACCAGCTACTCTCGGTGTAGTAGGCAGTGAAAGAGCGATCATTTAATCCACTTTGAAAATTGAAATAAAACCAGCGGGTAGATTGGTAATGACGCCGTGATCTTTTATCTGGTAGTCATTTTTGAGTTTAGGTGTTGACATACAGGCATCATTACACAAAAACAGGACAAATTAGGTTACAATAGCGAGCGTATACAGTATTTTCTAGCCTATAAATGCTAACAAAGTATTCTAACAGAATATTAATAATTTAATAAATGATCTTGAAAGTAATCTGCACTAATAGATATATTTCTAAGAACTACGTAGCAGGGTCGTAGACGAAGCTACGCCGTAGCAACTTAGCTACGAACATCTAATGTAAATAAAATTCTTCATCTCGTAGAACAATTTCAAGTCGCGTCTATCATAATACATCGCTAAAAGAGATGGTGTAATTAACTAATGGGTCGAATGTTAATTACTAGAGGGTGACAACTGCACGTTATTACTTCTTGATCTATGTGTTTTGTTTAAGAGTCACGTTGTTATGTTCATATCTCTGTGTTTGAGCTTTTATGCTTTATGGGGATTAAGTTATATAATTTTCTATTGGTAGGAGTAAATTATTTTTATGTAATATTATCCAATTATTGTACTTATGATGCATACCTATGTCGATTGTGTGCCGAGTATCCAGTACGTTCCCAGTTTGGGTCTTCTTAGTGTTCTATATTGTAATATTTGTACAAATACTATTTCGGCGCACGGATTTTTGACGCGTCGTAGTTTAAGCGGTCGCCTCGCCAGCGCGTCGAGTATTTTAGATAATATAACTAGACCCAAATTATTTAATATTATTAAGTTATTATTGTTATTATCTTTAGTTTTTTAAAGTCAGTAGCATATGGTATAACGGCTGCAACGCTTTGTTGATATCTTTATATATGTATATAAATCTTCTGTGCGTGTGTTTGTAAGTAATCTCCTCCTAAACGGCTGGACCGATTTTGATGAAATTTTGTGTGTGTTTAAGTTGATTTGAGAATAGTTTAAATTAGCAATTTTACGTTTGTTGAGGACAACGTCTGTCGGGACAGCTAGTGAGTAGTACTGACATTATATTTATATGGTGATTTAAAAGAGTGGCCGTAAGTTTCTAGCAGATTTCTTCTCATATGATCTACCCTTTGCCTGAACCTAGCAAGTAACCTAAATGTTGCTTCAGTAACTTAGTAAACTCATTAACCTATATATTTTGACGTTCATAAGTGTTACTTTTTGACCTAAATGAATAAATGATTTTTGACTTTGACTTTGAGATCCAGAAATAGTTGTTCCGAAACTGGGTGTTCTTTGTATCCGTTGTTAGAATGTTTGTCGACACAGAAATTATACCACGAGAGGGAGGTGCCTAATTAAAAAAAACTGCTCCCAATACAGCGTTTGCTCCAAATGTAGTTTTTACCAGTAAAAATGAAAAATAAATGCATCACTATGAATAACATGTATACATTATGTTTTGCGATGTTAAGCGGCGATAGGCATGTTCATTGGCATTTGATTTGATCGTTGCGGTTCTGATTGAATCATTGCGGTACGGAATACGAAGCAATATGCTTTTGACTTGAAACCACTTATATATTTGATGTCTATAAGTAAATTTAGTACTATTACATCCAAAAGACAATAAAGATAAACATAGCATTGAATAAGAACACTTAAAAGTATAATAAGACGCAAACCTAAGTAATATATACAAACCAACAAAGTGTAAACAATTATTTTTGATGTAAACATCAGCGATGACTAACACAACAGCTTGGATAGATATTAAGAAAAACAGAAACAAAGTGTCGCCAGCGAAGAATAACTCAATAGAGAGCTCGACAAAAACATTCCAAACGAGAAAGCAACTTTTAAAAATATCACATTAATTATAATCTAATTAAATGGCCGTTAAATCACGCTAATTGCGCTCTGTTTTTATTTTGTGCCCCATTTTTTTGTTCAGCGCAAAAGCGGCAATGGCATTCCTTTATTCAGCCACAAACAGGCTGTTTACTAACAACCGCTGAGTACAAAGGACTCAGAAATTATACCAGCGATAAATTTGGAATGAAATGAAAAACATTTTATAGATTAAAAAGCTCAAAGAGTTTTGGTTCGTTTTTTGATTTATGAAACACTGATGTGTTGATAGTACTGTTTTTAGTATTATGGCGCGTAATTTATAATAACATCTATTTTGAGTGTGGTTTGGTAGAACGTTGATTTAGTTTACTTATATTTTGCACTAATGACGAAACATTGAATTAGAAAATTTGAAATGTGATACGTAATAATAATTTTATTCATATCTTAAATTTACACACATGGCTTGTGTTTATATTAAGGATGTTTAGGCAAGCTTCACACTAAATACGCAATTTTGAATATAGTGTACGGGCGCACAACATTTTTGATTTTACGAGTATCCAGCTATGCATCGGAGCTTCACGTTAAAATACTCACGTTGTTCAACAGGCTATAATTAAAAACTATGAAATATCGACAGCTTGCAAAAGTTGTAAAACGTGGAACAGAATTTTCTATTATTAACACTAAAGACATTTTATCCAACCTTGTAGTGTCCTTTATCGAAAAACACAACTGAAACCTGGTGTTTGATCATGGGGCCGCGCTATCCAGTGTCCATCTCCGGTCTCATTGTGTCGCCCTACCTCATTTTCTTAATTGTTTTCTTCCAAAGCACTCCATCCACAATGGATAATGACCGCTTTGATCATCGCGTGATCGTGTGTGCCAATTTCAGCCACATTATCTAAATAGACCGGCCAAGTTTGTTACTTTACCTCAGTTTGAGCACGATAGTTCTAGTTTAGAAAATAATTTGATTTCGTTTTGTTCTTGAGTCTTTATCCAAAACATGTTTTGGTTAATATGGCTTTTCCCTATTACATTTCGTAGTAGCACTGCTTTCCTTCTAATGTTATGAAATCGTTCCCATAATTCCAGTTACATAATTTGTGCGTGTGAACCCTTTAGAAGATTCGTCCAGGCACGTAGGTCGAAGACACGTGACATTTCGAAAACAACGGGCGCAAAACAAAATTACGAGGCAACGCATACAAATAAGCGTCTGTGTGCGCAGTTGGAATTGGAGCTGTTTGTGTGAGTGTGTGCGTGCGCCTGAATTAGACGCGAAACTTTCAAAGTTTTCCCAAATTTGTGCCGCCCGCGCCCCGCAACCACCCCCGCGCCCGTGGATCGATAGCGCGCGTCGAGCGAGCGCCGCTCTCTCAGCCTCATGAAAATACCGGACAACACTTCGCCTCAGTATTTACCATGACGTGTTTTGTGGCGAGAACACAGTTATCTCTACAATTTTAGTGAGTGCTTGTGATTTTCTTGCTTATATTTTTGAATTGTCTGTGCTTGACTGCTAACCTTAATTGTACAGTTAAGTGTTTTACGGCGGCTCTTATAAGAATTTGATGTTGATTTTTACGTTTAGTCGCAGATAAATTAATGTATTCCTATGTGTGCTTTAATTAAGTATTTAGCAGAGTCTAGAATCAATTGGTATAGAAGCGTATCTTTTGGCTGCTTACCTTAAGCCACCCCCCTGAGCTCCCAAGGCCGCACCGTTGGGAATAAGATGATGTCGCGTGAGAAGGTCGACCCGTGCCAACTGTCACTGAGCAAAACAAGAGCGACAAGTGAAAATTGGGCAAGAGCCAGGCCGTTGTTTGTCATTAATTGAGGGCTTTGCGATGATCAGCGTACTGAAGTCCCTTGCAGCCAGAGGGCGACACTCTTGGGACATATCGGCTCGCCAATCGCGATGACAGCGACCCTCCGGCCTTCAGTGGACACTCGCTAACTCGAGGTGGGAAAAACTACCGACTGACACTACTTAACGAACGGGGCACGCCCGGGAATTTTCTTGAGTGCTTGTTAATGTTTTATGGGCGGAACTTTTTCAAAGTAGTGCGTAGATTGACGCGCTAAGTGTACCTACATAATTTAACACGTTACCCCTCGGACGTGTGACTCGTTCATCGATTTAGTTAGCCTTCACAAACGATGCACTTATGAGCGGTCAAACTCACGCCAACAATCATATCAATGGCTAATTTTGTTGTAATAAAAATCCAATCCCGAAAATAGCTATAAAAAGCGGAGCAGAAACTTTTCTGATTTATAACAATTAATATTTGAAATATTGACAATATTAAGGGAAATGGCCGACAGCCGACAAATCATATAAAAACCGCCCCGGAAAGAGGAAGCACTGGCCCGTTGCTCAGGGACTTTATTTGGAAATGGAAAGTCTAAAAAAATAAACGACAAGCGAGTGCGGGGGGATGATTTATACCGAGCGGCTAGTGCGTTCGATTATCGAGATGATATTTCTCGATATTAAAGTGTTGCCAAGTGGACTGCGGACAATATGACCCGAGGAAGATTTATTGGGCAATTCAACGTGACGTGGACGACCGTTACGATTATTTCATTATATTGTCGGCGCCGTAAAAACGGTTAGCGTTTTATTTTATTGCTGGTTCACAAATTTTTATTTTATTATTTTATTGCGCTGTAAAATTGGGACTGCAGTCGTTTTTGGCTTAATTTATTCTGAGCGATGTCTCAGGAGCAAAAGTTCTAACGTAAAGCTACACGAGGTGTGCCAGCCATATTAAGTTCATTTTATAGAATATGGAAGACATTTGGTAATATGTGTGAGGTGTATGGGCGCAAAGGTTCAGCGTGTTGCATGATTTGTGTGTCTCGCCGGTATCAAGGGGTCGAGCCTCGAGACCCATGTCGATTGCACGTGCTATGCCTTACGCAAGCGTTCGGTTTTCGGCAACTTGCTTATTTTTGTACAGAAGTCATACAAAAACTTATTGAACAAATTTGCGATATCGTTTGTTAAGCAAAATGTTAATTAAGCTGATTTCGTAAACACCTAAAGTCGCCTTGATCGATAAACTTTTGTGTAAACATTTTGCAATTCATATTTCTTCATAATATTGTCTTCTGTTTACGCGAATGTTATTCATTGAAATTAAACTACTATATATGGATTTTATCGCGTTGTTTATTTAACACTGTATTACATAATTTTGAAACTATTACACTACTACTACTATTGAATTTTACTAATTTATAAGCTAACAAAATTATTTAAACTATTAAAAATATTTATATTTAGGTTTACACTTTCCCCGACGTTTCGGTTGCTAGCAACCGAGTGTAGTAGTAGTGTAATAGTTTCAAAATTATGTAATACAGTGTTAAATAAACAACGCAATAAAATCCGTTTATAGTAATTTAATTTCAATCATATTTCTTCATTTATTATTATTTGGTTGGATATAATGCTACAGAAGCGTATTATAAGTAGTGAAGCGCATAATTATATTAAAATGATATTCAAATATAATTGCACAGATGACGTAATGGTTTAAGTGGTCGCCTCACCGCTGTCATTGCGCCGAGTGTTGTGGGTTCGAATCCAAAACGGGACAAACAAAAATTATGTGGTCCACAAATGGTTGCTCTGAGTTTGAGTACTTTGTGTCCGTTGTTTGAATGTTTGTAAAGTCCCCTGCGACACAGGAATTATACCTAGGAAGGAAGTAGTCTTTTAAAAAATATATAAATGCAGTAGTCTAATTAAGGCAGGTCAAGGCGTCCTCAAACGCAGGATATGCTGAGCTCACATATGCTGTATAGTAATGTTGATACATTGGCATATAATTCAGATGCAACTGTGCACATCGCTAATTGTGATCTATAGGTACATTTTCTTCGAGAAATTTCCTAGGAACAGGAGAAACCAAACTTTGTTAATTAAAAGGTTTACGCTTACAACCTAAAAGAAATACTTGGTTATTTCTTTATACAACAAAGGTGCTAAACATGCGATTTTATTACTGTGAGATTATTTTTATTAGGAGAAGTTGAAAGAAAGGCACTTATTTTACTAATTAGAAACAAACTGTGACAGTTCAAGTTTCTACCCTGGCTTCAGCTATGTGAATTTCACGGGAACGTATTACTGAGATGAAAAGTTTTCTATGTGTTGATGCAGGATATGGTCTATGTGCGGGTCTAGTTTCATCCAAAACTGTTAAGTGGTTTAAGCATGATTGAGTAACAAACATACAAACATCTTTACGACCTTTAAGCTACTTATTAAATTAGCTAGATAGTATATTACTTTTCTATACTAATATTATAAAGAGGAAAGATTAATTGATTTTTTGTTTGTTTGTAAGGATTTATATCAAAAACTACTCAGCTGACTTCAAAAATATTCTACCACTACAAAAACTGTACAGAGTAACCATAGGCAATATTTTATTTAAAAAGAGTACTGTTACATATCTTAACCTAACCTACTTTTAAGTGAGCGAAGCTGTGGGGAAAAGCTAGTAAAAATAAAAACGTATGATTTGTTTATTTGTTAGTAATTGATAAACTCTGAAACTACTGGATCGACTTTAGTTATTGCATCAAAAGCTATTTTTTGAAGAAGTAGCATAGACAAGCTTCACATCATGCTACTAACCACGAGAGCGGACCAGTAATCATAAATGTTGATGAAACACAAAGTCCCATCTAATCCACTCGTCAATATATATCTATTTACAGTTGCATTTCCTAAGTTTCACGGTGTCGTAAATCCGTACAAGCGTTCTTGGCTTATTGAATAACTGCATGATTCACCGTTCCACGCTCCGCTAGCCCCCCTACGTTTTGTTCGGAATGTTCCCGAGTTTCGGCTTTCCGCTCAACGGTCGCGGATTCGACGCTTTTTACTCTAATGCCTCACCGACATGTGTCCGGTAATACTTTTGTTATGATAAGTCTGCAGGCGATTAAATGGTGTGTGTTACGGTTCATTGGTATCCGGAAGATTGTTGCGATTGTTGTGTTATATGAACTGATATTATTCGATATGTAACAGAAAGATATATCGGAGTGAATATTTTAGCTGCATGAATAGCCCAATGATAAAGTATGATAAAAAAACTACAAAAGTATAAATAAGAAAATTTAAAAATGTGGCATGCTTTGTTTATGCGCGTTCTATATTTGTTGTATTTTGTATTAAGTCAGCCGTCAATCGTCAATAATCCCTTGTGATATAGGTTTTATCTTCAGTATAAGCATTGCCTTTCAAAAATATTCATTGAAATATTATTCTACTGAAATTACTGAATTTAATATTTACAATTCAATACCACAATCACTGGTTATATGATTTCCGGAAGAGGTTAATAGAATATTCGAATTTGAGGGGAATTCGTACATGTACATACACATAGCCTATTATATTAACAAAATATAATACTTACATGAGAACTACAAAATCTATTTTTGTGTAAGAACACGAGAAATTGAAGCATTTTTCAGTCATATATTATATGACTGGTATTTTAGATTTAATTTACATATTTGACTAGTAATTGCAGATTATTATCGAGACTAATTTGAAATGAAAACATCGTGTTTAATATAATTACACGTGCCTACTTTCTGTAGTTTCATAAACAATTATAGTATTTTCCATTACGATTATTTAAAACCATCTCAATGCTAGCAAGCCATATTTAACAAAAAAGAAAAATAATGCGATTCAAAAGAAGTCAAAATGTTTGACTCGCTATTCGAAATTCAAACGCAGTATACGTTAATATTTCGAACAGCGAGTCAAAGCTCCACCTACTAATGAGTAAAACATAACAAGTTTAAAGCTCATTCTAATTCGCCATACAGAATCAACTCACGATTGTCATTGTGGCGTTATCACTGCATTCAGCCGGGCGCACACCAAACTTATCCGTTGAATGGATCGCGTCAGAACAGAATTTGTAAAGAGTCGACGTGTGTCGCATGCATGACCACGCCTTATCTTACCTCTCTTGAAGTTTTCAGCGGTCGCTGAATGCCGTGTGCTGCATAACGGAACGTAGATTAGGCTGAATTGGAAGAGTTGACGTCAAAGGTGCTGGTGAGGTTTATTTTTAGGTTAGATGTAGTTTTATTACAGCTGGGAGGAATCACGGAAGAAATTTGCAGAAAAATAGAGTCAATTGGTCAAAAATTATGTATACATTTTAGAAGAGTGGTGAATACTCCATTGATTTATGGTTGTAGTCAATTTGGTTTCGATGTCATTTGATTGAAACATATAGAATATATTAGATAGCAAGATAGATAACATTTTACATGTTATTAACAGCTGATATCTTGTATCAACATTATCGACAAATTACAAAAATATATGTTTGGTTAATAATAATAAGTAATTACCAAAAAAGTCAATAATGAAAAAGGTCGGACCAGATTTCGGTGAGTTCATGTAATAGAAGATTATGATTCGCCCTCCTCGTCTTAAGGCAGAAGAATAGAACAGTAAAGACTCCTTCATTTTTATTGTTGAAATTTTATTAGCAGAGATTTGCAAATGTTGGTTTATACAGTCTGTTATTGACTGTCAACGATGTTGATAGATTACAGAAAGTACCGCCTAATCAAGGGTCGAGCCGGTACATACCACGCCCGTCTTGTTATTATTTATAAAATTATTTTATCTTGGTCGTTAGAAGACCTTATGAATGAGCTGGCAACCTCATAAATAAGCTTTAGTTATGATATTAGTCAGACTAAAATAAGAAATGGAAAAATATATACTCAAAATATTAGGCATGCAAATAGTGTGAATAAATATTATTCTAATTAGTATTAACGATAAGCAATAACGCTACTATAGTTAGTAGGGTGACTTATAAAAATATACAAACGTCCCTAAATTAGATTACGTTTCTAAAGCAGATTTTACATTGTGTTTGCTCTGTTTAAGGCTCGATACACATCGTAGTATCCGTCCGCCTTGTGACGCGACATGTGACGGATGGTTCCGGCGTAGGCGCGTGGTCGCTCCGTCTCGCAGCTGATCCGAGAAGAAATGCCATTCAAAGCTTTTGTTGAGATGCAGATCATTGTCTTAAGCCCTGTTTATTTTTTTTCACTTTGAAATGAGCGTATTTGAAGCATATGCGTTTGTTATTATGTCGCTTTCTTAATGGAATGGACATAATATAAAAACAAGCATTAATAACAGTCGGTACATCACCGTCTGTTTTTAATGCTTGTTTTATTAAATAAAGGGAGGATCTGGTTCAAAGTCAAAGTCAAAATCATTTATTCATTTAGGTCACAAAGTAACAGTTATGAACGTCAAAATATATAGGTTTGTTAGTCTACTAAGTTACTGAAGCTATTAAGAATTATTGATCAAAGGCATCACGCAAAGGCCTATGAGAAGAAAACTGCAAGAAACTCATGGCTACTCTTTTAAATCGCCAATTAAATATAATTTCAGTATTTTACACCTAAAATCAAGAAGGCATTGCGGCCATTAAGCCATATATTTAATATGTATTAATCTGTAATAGACAGTAGGATGGCATGTAGTAATAAACAGTGTGATGACATACTAAAATTTGGTGCTTCCCGGTCTACTTTAAAAATAAGGGATGTAATCCGCGAATAAAACAATGTCACAGAAATCCTGTACAAAGAACGACAATTCATTTATATACACTAAAAAACAGTAAGGGTCCCAAAATTGAGCCTTGTGGCACGCCCATTGTAACTGGTAATCCAGAAGATCTACTTACGTTAATATCAACGTATTGTAGTCTATTGCTTAGGTAGGAACCAACTCACCTATCAAGTGCAGTATCACGGATGCCATAATGTCTGAGTTTTTGCAGCAGCGTACGATGGTCAACGCAGTCAAAGGCTTTAGAGAGATCACAGAATACACCAATGACATCTTGTGAATCTTTCCAGGCACTAAATATATGTTTAAAAAGCGTAACATCTGCATCTATCATAGAACGACCCTTCCTGAAACCATATTGATTTGTATGAAATAAATTGTTTACACTAAAGTGGCTGCCTCAATGCTTAAAATCACTTACTTTTAACGAAGTTTACAATACGACGGATCCAAATTGTGCATTTAATTATTTTCACGAATTATTTATCTTATTTTATAATCTGTGTTTTCCACTTATATTAATTAAAAGAGCGCCTCGCAAAAAGCCTTCCTGGATATCAAAAGGTATTAAAATATGTGCAAAACAAAAAGAAATTTACTTTGGCAATATAGGAAACATCCAAGTAAACACAACAAAAACTTGTTCAAATGTTACACAAAACGTTTAAACAAAATAATAAAGTTAACACAAAAGGCACAGAACGACTATAAAATTAAAACAGCTTCAAACAAATCCAAAGTTACTTGGTCAATCATCAATTATAATAACAGGAATATGATTAAAGAGGAAATCAGGCATATAAATAATAATAGGGTGATCGTTGATGACCCCAAAGATATCGCAGAGTTATTTAACAATTATTTTATAAGTGGAAATGACAGTAATCTAAGACCAATTAACGTTAACTGTAAAATACCGAATACTTATAACTCAATATTCATGAACCCAACGACTCCTTCTGAAATTAATAATATAATTGATTAGTTAAAGAATACAAATAGCACAGGTTACGATGACGTTAGCACAAAGGTATTGAAAGATGTATCAACTAACATCTCACCTGTTTTATCCTACATCGTAAATTTAAGTATAGCATCTGGTATATTTCCCAATAAATTAAAAATAACGGTAGTTAAGCCTGCATTTAAGAAAAATTACAAGGGTGATGTTGCAAATTATAGACCCATAGCACTCATTCCGATATTCTCTAAAATTTTTGAAAAGGTTATTGGTAAAAATCTTAATGATTTCTTTGAAAAACATAAAATCCTTACAGAGAAACAAGTCGGATTTCGTAAGAATAAAAGTATACATTTAGATGTTTTTCATTTTCTACGTACTGTAATGTCAAGCCTTAATAATAAGCACTTAGTATCTGCTCTATATATGGATTTAACTAAAGCTTTTGACTATGTTAATCACAGTATCCTCTTAAATAATTTAGAAGCATACGGAGTTCGAGAAAATGTTCTCAATCTCCTAAAAACATACTTAATAAATCGCCAACAATGTACACAAATTACTCGCATATGTCCAAAAACATGTAAACAAATAGTACATTCATCGTCATATCGCGAAGTAACTCAAGGAGTCCCCCAGGGAAGTATTCTTGGTCCATTATTATTTATTTTTTATATAAACGATTTACCAAATTATATAAACCAAGATTTGGTACTATTTGCTGACGATAGCACAGTGATGTTTACAAGTACAAACAAAAATCAAATGATATCTGACATAAATCAAACACTGGAGATAATAATTCAATGGTTATCAAATAATAATTTATTAATTAATCTGAGTAAAACGAATTTAATGACATTTAGAAATAGAAAAAATAATTTAATAAATCTCGACATATGCTACAACGGACAACAAATTAATATAGTCGAATATACAAAATTTTTAGGTCTCAATCTAGATTCAAATTTAAATTGGAAATCTCAAGTGGAAGATATTTGTACTAAGCTGAACAAATTATCTTATGCACTAAATAGACTTGGAACAATTGTGAATCAATCTGCTGTTATCACTGCGTACCACGGTTATGTAGAATCAGTACTAAGGTATGGTTTCATCTTTTGGGGTAACTCTGTAGACAATGATATAATATTCAGAGCTCAAAAAAGATGTGTAAGGGCCATTGTAAAGTTAAAACAGACGGATAGCTGTAAAATATTTTTTATTAGTCTGAAACTGTTAACGCTTCCCTGCCTTTATATATATGAGGTAGCCGTCTTTGTTTTTACATATACTTCTTTATTTGAACGCCTACAGAGTAAACGTAATAATCATAAAATATGTTTCCCATCAAACAAAACAGTGCAATTTAGCAACAGCATATTTTGTATGGCCCCTCGAATTTATAACCATTTACCATTATACATATTGAGATGCTCCAACACAGATAAGTTTAAAACGCTATTGAAGCAATTTCTTGTTAATAAGGCATACTACACACTGAAAGAATATATCGAAGACAAATATGACATTCAATAATATAATTAGCTTTTAATGACTTATAACTAAATTCACTGGACTTATATAATATTAGGTATCTAAATTGACTTGTATAATGTAAACAATGACATGGATAACATTTAATTAATTAATATTTATATTTTTTTGATTATGTTTCATGTGAACTTCAATTATAACTAGAGCATGTTTAAATAATTTAATATAAAAGTATATAAATGAGTAATGTGATCAATATTGCATGCTAATTGGCGGAATATAGCTGAACTAAATGTTTGTTCAATACTGATAAAACTATGTCAACACCATTGTATTAACCTATATTCGCAATAAACTATTTGAATTTGAATTTGAATTTGTCTAATTACTGTAATATAATCTTCTCAAATATTTTACTGATTGCAGGTAATATTGAAATTGGCCTAGAATTACAAGGGTCGCTTTCGCTTCGCATTTTTAAAGAAATCAATGCATCTGCTGAATATTGCGGCTTTGTTAACAATAATATTTTCAACTAATTTTACAGAGATACCCCAGAAGTCAGATATTTTGCATTAAGCGTCTTAATTACTTTTATTATATCATACGGATGTACACGTTCAAAACTAAATAGTATATTTTACTCTTCCACGTTGTCTCTAACCAAATATTCTGCTCGAGTTGGGCAAGACCTTAGGGTACTAGTTGTGTTTAAAGGTATTTTTGGAAAGTAGTTATTAAATGTGTCGGCTACTTCCAATTTATTTGAAATTATTTTATTATTTATATTAAGTTCAAAAGTATTATCACGCACCTTGCTGCGTCCTGTTTCATTGTTAATAATATTCCAAGTAGTTTTGATTTTATTACTAGAATTTCAAATTTTAGTTTTTAGATAAAGGGACTTGGCTGTGGCACAAGTGCTTTTAAATAATTTTTAACATATTGATTAAAATTTGGATCAAAATTAAATCGTTTCATATCATATAATTCATATAACTTTGCTCTACTTATGTATATCCCAGATGTTGCCCAATCACAAAACTTAATCTTATTATTCTTAGTAAAAGTCTTACATTTAAAATATTTTATATTCTAACTTATTTATGTTAAGCAAAGACTCATATGGTTCGTCTGGATTATCCAGAAAAAGGTCTATATTGAGAATCTTGACATTTACGTTATCATTAAATTCCTTTATGCGATTAGAGATCTTATTCTCTTTAAGTATTGTATTTACAGAAAAATCTATCCTTTGGCTACAGTGGTCGGATGTCAGCTCACTCAATATGGCTCTATTTAGAAATTGACAGTCGCAAAATAAATTATCTAAGCAGGTAGCAGAATGTGAAGTGATCCTGATTGGTTCCAAAAATAAATACTTTAAATTAAATGACCCAAATAAACTAATTAGTCTCACAGAAAGAGCTGACTGCTCAAGTAAATTAATATTAAAATAACCACATACTATTATATGCTTATTACTAAAACTCAAGCGTTTTAAAATATCCTGTAATACTGTTTCAAATAAACTAAAGTCACTTTATGGTGGTCGGTACACACAAACTATGACATGTTGCTCTAATTCAACAGTGCGCTCGATAGAAAGATTTACTATATCTAAAACATCTATATCTAAGGTTTACAAGTATGTTAGTTTGATTGCATTGGTTTTTTTTGACTGAACTGATTTTAAGTATTTTAGTTAATATTTAGTTTATACTTAGTTATAAACTAAGTGTGGCGTCAACAACCGACACCATCTACACTCCTTTTTTAGGGAAACAAATCTGTTATACAGGCATAAAGATAGTGGCAAAATTAATATATTCACATGCACTATTTCATTGTTATTGGCAGTGTTAGTATACGTGCATTTATAAAATAGAATTTATTGATTTTAATTACCAAACTTTAAGTAATTTTTTGGTATAACTTAACCAGTAAGTTTTAAAAAAAGTATATCATTCTTTGCAGCAACCTATTAAATCTACCAATGTTTTAAAATAACGTATTTCCTATTGAATTCCAAATATTTTAGACCTTCAAGCTCTTACTAATAGGCGAAGCTTACCAAATGTCTATAGTCACACGTCTACAAACTTTAGAGGCACAAAAGGACGGATTTAAACCTCATTATTTAATTATCGTGCGGGAGTCGCACGAGGGCCGTAAGTCGACGCTGACTCCTGAGCCGGGGTGACCTGTGTGAAGACTCGTCAAGGGGCAGCCGACAGCCGCCTTAGTCTCGCCGCACGACGCACTTTATTAATTAGCCACGCTTGCATATACTCAGACAAAATCTAGTCAAATCTATGTATGGATGTTTGGAACATGTATTCATAAAATTTTATGTGAATATTAGTTCTATTTATTATCAGTCCAGGTATAGACTACTAGCTTTGTATATTTTTTTTGTAAAAGACAACTACAGAGATTCATATAAATGAGACAGCATAGGCTTGGAACAGCTATGTATTTATGAATCACAATATTTTAACTCGTTTGGGGATCGATTCTATCACATTTGATGTTTACGCAGAGGTAAGACGACAATAATGAAAAAATATATTATAAGATACGTTTGGCATGCTATGTAACTGCGTGCTCTGTAAATTAGTAAATTTAAGACATTTATACTTTTATGTTTACAATTATAGCTGTGCTTAATTGATTCAACACGATACGAATATTGGTTTGTTATTATACTTCAATACAACCTACGTTTTTATGAGAACGAATTTCCGAGAGTTATATTTAAATGCTCAAGTGTACATCTACGCAATATAATAATATGCTAACAATCTGACGTACTTACCTATAATAATCTACATCAAAACACTAATTACTAAAAATCAATACCAGCTCATACAAAGCAACAGTATTTACAGCCTCCAACACAAATGAAAGCAAATCAAGATGGCGAAATAATTTGAATACGTAACGAATGAGAGGGTAACGCACGCTCCGGCCATTCTTTAACTTGCTCCTCTACGGATAAAGAGCTAAACTTGTTTTTAAAGGATGACCGATCGTGAAAATTTATGTATCGCGGACAACGCCGCCGGCCGGACCCCTGCAAAAAGAGCTACGGTAGGGTAGATACAGGAAGATGGCAGATGGAACGAAGAATTATGCGCCCCGCAGGCTGATGAGGTAAATGTGATTGTGAACTTTTCGACGCTATGCAAATCCGCCGAGCTCTACGATATACGCGCACCGGATAACGTCGCACAGATATGTCGCTTTTATTTACAAAAAAATGAATTGGCGAGTCCACAAATGCACCACGGTCGGAACGAGGGAGCAACCTTATTGTGAGCCAGCTCCGGCCGCCTTTTTTGTTTGCTACGCGAAGGTATATTCATAGCCACCAACTTTATGTAAACTTCGATGAATGTTCAATGTATTCAAATTGATTCATTGATGGATGGCCGGCTTGTGTAAATACTCGGCTTGAAAACATTGTAATAACAATGTAATACACATTTCGTTGTTCTGGTCTGACTGTGGGGGCAATCGATATCTGAATCATAGCTCTGTTTAGATAGGGCTAGTGGTGTTTTATTGAAATACAAATGAGTAGCGGAGGAGCCCCGCGACCCGTACTCGGTGTGTGCATCGAATAAAAGGGCCGCATTAGAATAATTTGCCTACCGAACGAGTACAATTCTTCACATGGAGAGACCTTAAATTTCACTATTTTACATAGTGGGATTATCATATCTGCGCGGGTGTGTCCGTGAGCCGACCCCTACTTTTTGTTACCCGCACCCGACCTCTATCGGCCCGTCTCCGATATATTTAGTTGTTACTTTTTGTTGTGCTGAACGTGAGAGAATTCTTAATCATTGTGAACCACTTATTTCTTCTTTGTGAGAGGGTTTTTGTTTAGATATCTATTTTAACACTTGAGCTGTATAAAAACTTTATGATTGATACATTTTTTCAGTCTTGTGACAAAAAATAATACTTTAACACTAATATGGTAACAATCAAATAGCAAATACGCACTATTTTTTTAAATATCGAGCTGATTCAAAAAACAATAGGAATACTATTTTTGCAATATACCTTACTAGATTCTTAATATCTTTAAAATATTAGTATAACCAAAAAGGTTTTACAACAGTATATCAATTATGAATATCAGTAACCGTATCCAACAGATCTATATTTAGATCCTACCTCGTATAATGTACCAGTATTACCGTCTCTAATAATAGTTGATATCAAAACATCGTCTTGCCGAGAAGTTCGCCGTCAGCTTATACATAAAAGCAACATAACACCAATTGATAGAGCCCACCACTTAACCCGCGTATTATTCTTGGTAACCGCTAGACGAAGCCTCTCAACGTAGAGACCAGGGGAGCAGGACTGATCGAAGGTGGGCGAATTAGCCCAACTCTAAAACCTCAATTAAGTCTCGTCTAGCGCGTATTCAGAACGGCCACATCCAATTATCGCGGTGGAAGCTTTGTTGCGATTTTCAGACCAAGCCCGGATCGAATGTACCTCTCAATACATTGTTTGAATACGGCACGCTGGAAGTTGGCGAGTTTGACTTTACATCTTTATTTAGGCACTAATTAATTAATTAGTTGTTGTATACATATTGGGAGGTAAGTTTATACTGTTAATGAAATTCGAGTGTTATGTTACTAAGAATAAACACATTTCATATATTTTAATATGATTTCTGTAGTGTGTAGAAGTTACGAGTTTTCGTTTTTTTTAATTCCTTATGTTTTATATTTAGATTGATACGGATGGCTTATTGATTTAGGTGATTGCCCCCAGGAGAAAAGTTGTTTTATACAAATATAAATAGCTGTTTTAAATTTGACTGCTCTTAGCTTCTTTTTTCATTGAAATGAATCAATATTACAAGATACAGGAATCTACATATGTAGTGTATTACAAACACCAGAAGGCGTTTTTTTAAATGTTGTCGTATATTACTTGGAATCGATATAATGTTGAACGATTTCTAATAACATCAAATTATACATAGGTTATAATATAATGTTCTATATGCATACAATAGCTGAACGAATTTGTATATAATTTTTTGTGGTATAAATATTGAAGTTGGGCTAACATATATAAATAAAAGAGGTCTTAATTTTAAATTGCGTTAGTTTTCGTATACAGTTTTATACATATGATACATGTACGTTCGTATAAAATTGGGTCACAGCTGTTCAATAATAATTGCAATTAATATAATATTATGACTTCTGTGTATTTGACATTGGTATAGTTGAACTGTTATTAATCTTTTAATAGCAGTTCTATTATGGCTGGAGTAATAGAAAAGGGCACAATAAAAAAAACTGTAATACTCTGTATCTCGTAACTCCCAACAGGCCATACAAACACAAGAGATAGTGCCAATGAGACTTAACTTCCATACAAAACCTCTCGTCATGCTGTCACAATAAGTCACCCCTTGAGTTCACAGGGTGATCTTCAAATTAGCCGTCATAAAGACGTGTCTGCGATGACGGATGAAACGACAGTCATCGTCAAATTAACACCCAGCTAAGTGCCGAAATGTGTACAATGTGACATTTCACCGTATTGAAATTGGCGTAAATAATAGCATTGTTGATATTGTTGGTGTAATTATATGCATATACAGGCTGTGGCTGAAAGTGTGGTTATATAGCACAAGTCAAACATTTGTGTGCATGAACATGGATGTTTGTCTTGGTCTGGGTGTTTCTATGTATAATATGTATGTATTTACAAAAAAAAAGTATATATGTATGTTCATCCATTGTCTAGTACCCATAGTACAAGCTCTGCTTAGTATGGGCTAGATGGTGTTGTGTGTATGTGGTAGAATATTATGTTATTAAAACATAGTAGCAGGTGAGTCTCTTAGAAAATCTCAGTATCTTGAACTGCTTCTAAAAATTCTGACATAAAACTTAATAACCGTTTGGCCGACCCGTCAAACTAACCAAAGATGTAACAGTCACAATCAAACTAAGGCCGCGGGAATAATGAGCTTGTTATATTTTCAGGTCGTGTAATAGTATAGTACTGTTAATGGAAAAGACAAATGTCGACATTGTAGAAGAAATTTACTTTTTTTCAATATATAAGAAATTTCTCAGATAATAAATTATTATAATCTGACTAACAAAAAGACGATAATTGCAATATAAATCAAACAAGACAATAAGGCATAACGAGAATTAGGTTGCAGACACACCGGCGCGGGGCTAGAATACTCATAATTGTGACTTAATTTGGTCCTTTCAAGCCGCAGCCATTTCGCCGCCTTGTGAACAATTTATCGAGCTGTAATATTGGGTATTTATCTTTAAATTGGCTTTGTATAAATCAGATGAGGGCGGGTATTGAGCCTTTAGAAATACCACTAAATTGGTTTCATAATTTGAACTGTATAGTTCTAGCAATTTATGAGCAATGATATATAAGATAATATGTGCTCACGAGTATGCATTGCACTAACTTGTGTATGTATGCCTAAGTGCGTGCATGCGAGCGTGAATCCGTGCACACGTGCGTGCGTGCGTATGTGTCGGAGTGTAATCAACATAGGCACATTATATGAATAGACAATAGTCTATTAGTATACTATGCCTAAGTGCGATGTATTTTTTTTTAATACGGTCAACTAGACGTAAACTCAGTAGTAGTATATCTGGTATTTGTTTTGCAAATATGTATATTCTTCTTGACATCTGAATGATTTCTTAATTTTTGTTGTCATACCTAACGTTCAATGTTTTAGTTCTTTGTTGATTACTTATTATGGTAAAAAGATTGTTATAAATAGTTGTTTATTACTTTATCTAAATCAGTACATTTCGCGATTATTTTGAATTGGTATTGCATTACCATTTCGGCATCTACAATTTTTGTATTCTACGGTTATCCACCCTGTCGCCATCTATTTCTGAAAAAGAGGATTATAAGCTACGGCAACCGTTCACCATTACGCGGACATTATACATGTAAGCCACATTTTTTGTATAAAAATATACTAAACTAGCTGTCCAGACAGACGTTGTCTTGTACAGGTGCAAAAAAAAGAAACCAAATCTAAACCATCCCCGAATCCACTTGAGCACACACAAAAAAATTCATTCAAATCGGTCCAGCCGTTTAGGAGGAGTTCACTGTCAACACACGTACAGAAGAATTATATATATAAAGATATCCTCCTAACGGCTGGACCGATTTGAATGAATTTTTTTGTGTGTTCAAGTGGATTCGAAGATAATTTTGATTTGTTTTCTTTTTCTTTTCTTCACTATACAGGACAACCGTCTGTCGGGACAGCTAGTTATATATATCAAGATATATACTAAATGTGAATGTGTGAATTCTAGTTGTGCATATCATAAAGGAATGTTATTAAGCATGTACAAGATCCTATGATAACATGTTAAAACATTCAAGATTCATACTAGTAAACAAAATTTTGTATAATACACTCCCGTTTACGCCAAAGCTTGTAGGAGTATCATCGCCGAATGTATAGCAAGTAATTAATTTCATTTTATTTCCCTTCGCTCCCTCGGTGTTGCCATCGAAATTCTCCCAGTAATTGGGAAATTTATTGCAAGGTGTGCAACACTGGCGTGATGTTTCACTTTCCCGCCAATGATTTATAGTCTTCCGAAACAATTTTAATTGCTACCAGTGACACAATGTAAACAACTATTCGATTAACTTAATTCCATTATTTGAAACGCTGGCAATTAATTTAAAAGCGAGCTAAATACGGTTTAAACTTAGCATTATTGGAGATTTCAAGCGAGTTAATGTACCTTTGTTGCGTATTTGTCGTTTAAGAATTCATATTAATTAATAATTCATGTCATTCAATGATACGAGACGCTGTTGAAGTTATCTAACATTTTTGTAAATATTTTATTTTAAATTGAAGTAGCGTTTTATACATTAGATTCATACAACAAATGTAACTAAAATTAAAATGACTCGACAACTTTTTACGCTAACTACATATGAGGTTGAATACAAATAAGAATATTTTGAAACAGTTTTGGCTCAACTCGATACCTAACCTGATACTGTACTTGAAATCTACAATCTGCAGTACTTGTGCTAACGCAGTAGGTATAGGCAGTCAGGTCTCATAGATCAGGGAAGTAATAAAGAGTTAAAATAATTAATCCATGTAGCATTTTACGAGCAATAAAAAATATTTAATTTTACTGCTAGTGAAGTTTGTGCTGGTACGACTAATCATAATTAAAAAGTGGAGATGAATGAAAACGTTTCTTAAAATGGTGTTGTATACTTGTATTTGTTTTCATAATATCTGTAAGTTAAAATTATCAGGTTTTCCAAAATAAGTTTTAACTATCTCAGACGCATAACAGACTTACATACCTAAATGGTCGGTATGATGTGCCAATATGTTGTACGTTTAGGCAATTATATGTATGTTACTAATGGACGTGGTTAGATACATAACAACAACATCGGTATACATTTAGATATCTATACTTGTATAATAAAGCTGAAGAGTTTGTTTGAACGCGGTAATCTCCGAAACTATTAGACGTGTTTAAAAAGATCTTTTAGCATTTGAGAGCCGAATTCTTGATGAAGGTTATAGGCTATATAACATCACGCTACAGGTCACAGGTGCGGCGTTGTAATCTTTAACTTGGTGAAACCACGAAGGACAGCTAATAATCTCATATTCACTAAAAACATATACAAGACGATGATTCAAATAACGTACGTATTCCTATTGGCCACAGCTAATGTACCGCTCTTACTGCTCGCTCGCCGTGCTGTGTTCCGTGTCAAGTACGGGTTTACCGATATTAAAGGCAGATATCCTTACATAGTCGCAATTCTGCTAAACAGTACCAGGAGATTATGTAGCGGCACGATGCTATCATCAGAATGGGTGCTGACCGCAGCGCACTGCCTCGAAGATAAACTCCGTACACATAATTATACAGTATGACAACATGACGATACTGCCAAACGCGTCATCCACACTCAGTTCAATAATAGAAAATATACAACAGCCAGGTCATCAGTACGGAACAGTGACAAGAGACGTTGCCTTGTATCGTGTGAAGCCTGTGCAATTACTGACCTACGGGAAATTATCAGCGGTGGATTTTACGTCACTGGTGGGCAAATTCTTACGCAAAGTATTTAATTATATGTTGTCATTATTTTGTATAGTATCCTCTGACGTTTTTTATTTTGTAAATGCATCATTTAAATATATCATTGTAGTCTTTCGTGTTTATTGGATTGATTGCACACCCTTTCTTTGTAAATTTATAGATACTTCATACGACAAAATGTATTCACATTCGACAGCCTAAAATATAAGAATGTACACTATCGTAATATGTAACCTTTATTTTAAACAAAAACATTTACTACTCTATCCTAAATTATATGGAGAATATCTATGTTCAGTATGCAGTTAGTAGTAATATAAATAATAGTCAGTATACTGAATGTCTAAAGAAAATTTATTATTTTCTCAACTGTAAACCTAACTCATAGGATATAACCCACGAAAGACTAACTATTACTGTTTCACGGATGCGATTCCGAACCCCATGGCGCCACTAATAGTTTTTAAATAGCGTTTCCAAATCAAGAACTGGCATCACAACTAATGTCTACAACACAGGCATATTTGTGCTGATGCTTAGGCGGCATGTTTCTGTCTAGATAGGCTGAAGATTTTTTTTACGGTATCGAGTGGCACTTTGGTAGGACGTTGACTATGATGTCAAGTCCTTAGAGATCCCTATCTAAAAGTAACGCAGGAATGCAGAAATAGAGAAAAGAAAGATCCAGTCTTTAGCTATAACAGCTCCGTGTGTGACCAGGAAGTTTGTGTAAAGAGTCACGTAGATCGAGCTAGCATTTGGATGGGCAGGAACCACTTAATACAAGCATAATAAAAGAAGGTGTGACCGGAACTGTGTTTAAAAAAACAAATTGTTGTTCTCTTAGCTTTACACACAACGCCTAGAATTTTGTTCGGCAGTATGGCTATATCTTTAAATTGAGTTTAGCCGGAGTTTTTGACGAGAAGGATTTCAACACTCGAATATGGGATGAGTTACTTTTTAGGACTGGAGCGTTATGAAGAAAAGGGTATTTCTAGCTGTTAACGCAGTGACATGAAAAACAGAAATAGGCTAGTAATAACGTTTTAAAATTATGTATCCATGTGAGTAATAGCAATTTTACGAGCTATAAATCTGATTGTTTTTCAGGATATCGTAGCATGTTCTAGTACAGAGCACAATTATAAAGTGAAGGTTAATGAATAACATGTATATAGTGTATATAGGAATAGTTCAGTGATATGTCAATAGGTATGTGATTGTCTTACGTTTCTAAATTATTTGAACAATTTAGCAATAGGATCAGTACTTAATATTTGCCTTGAATTTAAATTTCTATTTACTTGCTTTTGTGCCTGTTCAGTTCAAAGATTCCATGGATTTTTTCTCTATCCATTGAAACTTTAGCATATTATTTTATTCATAATGTGTGAATGTTGTAACATTTGTTGCGTATTTCGATTTTATAACAAAATTTTGCCTTTATGTATTATATTACTTATTGTAGGAGTACCAGGCTTTAGTTGATTTTTTTATAGGCCACGGGAAGAAATTTCAAAAACAATTAGTATTTTTTATATCCTGAATTTTTGGCGTACGTTTTGGCGTACGCATCTAAAGCATAATAAGGATACATTTATTATTATTGTGAACCTAATTGCTGTCCCATTGTCAAAGGCAAACGCTTCCCGTACTTTGATTAATTTATCTCTGTCTCTAACAGACTGGATACAGTCTCTTTTATTGATTTTGGATGCATTTCTCCATCTCTTTCTGGAACTTCGACTTTGTTGATTCTTGATATTTAATCTGGCTATAACCAGACACAGCTCAATAATACGCAGTTGGATATTCATTATAAAGTGCTATTATCTATTACAGTTTAATACGAGACGATGTGCCACATAGTGTTCATATGCTTGTTAGTAACAGCAAGTGCACCGCTCTTGCTGCATGCACGCCGTGAAAAAAAGTACCTTGTCAGGAACCAAGCCACCGATACCAAAGGCAAATACCCCTACGTAGTCGCGTTACTCATGGATAGTTCCTACAGAGTAGGCACTGGTACTCTAATATCACCAGTATGGGTAGTAACCGCAGCGCACTGCCTTGAAGACTCAGTCACACAAATACAGTATGGCAATATGGAAGAAGTACAAATAATGTCTCAACAAGTTAGTTTAATAGAAGAGAAGATAGAACACCCAGCGTACCGAAAAGGAAAATTGCTGTCGAATGACATAGCATTGTGTCGTGTGACGGCTGTGCCTATGGAGACATTTGGAAAACTATCAGCAGTAGACTATAGATCACTGGAGGGAAAAGCCGTCGAGTATGCTGGATACGGTTTGACTGAAAAAGATGACAAGAATGCTCCTGCTATACTACCTTTGCAGATTGGAGAGGGTGTTGTGGTGGCATGCAAAGGGATCACAGGAGCGCTCGGGCCTAATATATGCGTTGCGCCGAAATGTTCCAATAAACATGCTGATTCTGCGCCGGGTGATTCTGTTGGTCCATTATTTTATGATGGCAAAGTAGTAGCTGTAGTCAGCTGGGGTGACCACATGACGCCTATTGGACGGTACGCAGCTATAAGTCCTTTCATCACATGGATCCAAGATGTGATGACTACTGAGAGCGAAAGAAGAACGTCGAAAAGACGATGAAGTAGAAGATAGGTACTAGAAAACGATACACGGTAGTTATATGCTTAATTTTTGTTTTGTTATATGTTATTGTTACTCTGTTTAGATACAGAAGATTTTAAACGTTTTTATAATTTGTACTGGCATCTGTCCCCAAATTTGCCTCGGCACAGTCCACGAGAAGGCAGGAGTTCAGGGCATGAACTATTGATGTATCAAGTTGCATCCAAATTCGAACAGATTACGCGATTACAAGACGAATATTTGTGTGCATGAACATGGATGTTTGTCTTGGTCTGGGTGTTTCTATGTAGTAGTAGTCTAGTACCCATAGTACAAGCTCTGCTTAGTTTGGGCTAGATATTGTTGTGTGTATGTGGTAGAATATTATTATGATTCACATTTATTCACTATTTATCAATAAAAATTACATTTTTAAATATATAATTATAAAAAAACATATTTAAAAATATAAAAATCATGGATGCCCACCGACATCGAGATAAGGTCCAAGCTGTCGGTGATTAGGGGTCCAGAGAGAGGAATCTCCTCAGTATGCGTGCCGTATCGAGGAGGACCGCCTTCTGCATCTGACCCTTGACCCAAGCACCTAACGCGAGCCTCTTAAGATGTTTTTTATTATTATTATTATAATTTTTGTATTAATACCTTATGTTCAAAGTATTAATAAGTATCTATAAACTGAAGAATTTCGGTTTCAAATTAATGATTATGTAAATCCAATCATACAATCAAAACTGCAGTGGATTTTGCGCTTACGCAGTACCAAGAGCAAATAGGTAAGTAATAAAATTTGAACGAATTAATTCATGTAGTAGAATTTATACGAGCTGTAACTATTTACTTTTTATCGTTATTGTTTTGTATATGTTGAAGAGACGATTAAAAGTCAAGGCAAATGAATGAAAATTGAAAACGTATTGTAGAATGGTTTCGTGAAATTTAAATATTAAATACTCACTTTATTACATTATTGAATTTTATTAAAAAAAACCTTCTATATATTATTTATTCGGCTTATATATGTTATAAATTACTTAATCACTAGTAAAGGAATTATAAAATGATGCCAATTACTGTATGTGATGAAATGTTAGCCATTGTATTATATCAGCAATAGATCACGTAGTTTAGAAATAATTATATAAATATAATTAGCATAATATACATAATAATAAAACACTTAATTATATAATACGATTAATTTAATAACTATAATAAAATGTATTACTAATTTCAGATTAATACCAAACGATAAGGCGAATGTTCATATTCCTGTTGGTGACAGCAAATCTTTCTGCACTCCCGCCGTCCTAAGCTCCGTGTCATGCACGGAGTTACCGACACTAAAGGCAAAAATCCTTACGTTGTAGCATGTTTAGTAAATAGTCGTATCAGAATAGGTAGCGGTACATTAATATCATCAGAATGGGTACTGACCGCAGCGCACTGCTTTGACAGCAGAGCCTCGCTTATACAGTACGACAATATGGCAATAATGCCAAAAATGTCGTCAACAGTTAGTTTAATAGTAGCAAAGATGCAACACCCTGCGTATCGACCAAAATCAATGTCGAATGATGTAGCCTTAGGTCGTGTGTCGCCTGCACAAATGACGACCTTCGGGCAAATATCAGCGGTGGACTACACTTCACTGGTGGGCAAAGCGGTCGAGTATGCTGCATACGATTACACTCATTTATCGAACAAATTGAACAAATTTACATAATTTGACACGACCGCTACAGATTGGAGAAGGCGTTGTGATAGCATGCAAAGGGTACACTCCGTTTTGGCCTGCAATATGCGTTGCACCGAAATACTCTAATAAAAAGGCGGATGCATCAGTAGGAGACTGGTGGTCCGTTGTTCTACAACGGTAAAATAATTGGTGTAGTCAGCCTTTTCTTACATGGATCCAAGAAGTAATGAGCTCTCAGAATGATAGAAGAAAAGCGAAAAGAACATTTTAAGTAAAATAAAATTTATTATTTTTATTGCATAACCTAATTGTATCTGGGGTTCTATCGTGAAACGTGTTATACGCAATTGCGTACATTCGTTCGTGCTTATTCTTACCATGAAACATCATTCGTTCCGAAATTCGTCACGAATATCGTCATATGACGTTTGTAAGTCCTAAACCCTACCGCCAAGTGGTACGAAAAACGTGCTAATATCACTTTGACAACCTGCTTATCGTGATTTCAACCTCAAAATACACGAAAGCTTAAAAGGTAGCTTTTTACTTTTGTAATTGCGAATTTTATTAATAATAGTGCTTTAATGGACCTGGGAGTGATTTAATCGTGCTCATGATGATGTTATAAAGTGATAAATATGTTAGGAATGAAACTTATCGGTATTATGCTAAATCAATACTTTTCCAATACAAGCATTCGACCTTAACATGCTTTTGTATGATATTTTAGTTGAAATGGCAAGATTATAAACAATGTTTTCATTTTTATCAGTCTCCATCGCTATACCAAAGGGACTCTGAGAACCCTTCAACGTGAGACAATAATTTCACTGGTTTACCAACATGTGCAAATAAGTAAAGGCGAAATAAAGAGAACTTAATTTATTTGGCGATTTAATAAAACAATCTTATTTTTGGGTGACTACATATCAATTAATCCAGAAAGAAACGCTATAGAAGGCTCTCTAAAATCCGGGCACAACTAACACACACGCAGTATAATAGAAGGACGATATTTTTGTTAAATATTCCTTTTAATTCTGTAACATAATAAATGATTAATTTATTCTGCAAAATATCTAACATTATTAAATAAATATAAAAGACTACCAGGCAAACAGTGCAACGAGGCCTTTATCAAAGGTCCTACATTCCTTAAGTATTCTAATTCTGCCTCGGTGGTCGTAATGTCTGCTGAGTTGGGCAGTCTTCGGATTCGTCTATTAGGAAATTCTCAGTAGTAGTAGGTAATCCGGCAATGTGCATATCCCATCTGAGATATATTATATAGTCGTGAGTCATAAGTATGAACAAACCTTTCCGAACCGATATTCATATCAGATTGTCTCACTCCTAAGGGTCGGCGACTCTTTTTTGGCACGAGATTTTGCAAATACTAATAACTACAGTTATTCTTGGACTTCATATGGCAAGATATACCTTCGCAAGAAAGAGGGGATGCCACATATTCGTATCGACGAGGAGGCCGACCTAATTAAGCTGAAGAACACGAGTAGCTGAAAATTAAAATAGAATTACTTAAATTATAGTGCAAAGCACACTGGCTGTATACCTCTCAAACCCCGTTAACGCCTCACGCATAAATGAAATAAAAAGAAAAAAGCGCGAAAAGGGAGTCCAATTACAATTACAATTACCGTTGACGCCGATCGACGTCTTCAGATTTGTACTCGTCAAACCCCGGTGACGCGATAGGGCGTCGAGCACACTCGATTGTTTATGGTTTATGTTTTCAATGGCGGATTTTGAGAGGTTTAAACATGAATAATAATAATAGTTCATTAAAAACATACAGTTGTAACAAATGAATACAATTCTTAAATTTAATTAATATAGGTAGTTGTGAATACGACTTTTACACATGAAGTCTCGAGTTCGATACCCGGGCAAGTGTTTTTTTGGTTTTTCTGTCAAGCTGTCATCAGCGGTAGCACGGAGTCTACAACTGTACGCGGTAGACGACAAAAGGGTGGCCCCTAAATTACATCTAATATATGTCTGTCATTGTAATTTAATAGACAACTCTCGTACTAGGCAGAAGTCCTACGTCGCGGGGGACATTATAAACATTTAAGCAATAGACACAAAGAAAATCCAGACTCGGAACAGCTCAGAAACTTTAGTCCCGTTCGGATGGAACCCATGACACCCAGGGCAGTAGTAATGGCGAGTCTACCACTTTAGCCAGTACGTCATTTGTGTCAAAATAAAATAGTATAGATATATTAACCTGTTAATTGTTGGAATGCAGACATCATTGAAAACTTATTTTATCCGGCCACTGGTGTACCGCTGCGACTCAATAGGTTAAAGACCTAAAATATAAATATTTTGCAGAATCAACACAGAGGCACAATTATTAGAATCACTATTGTTATCGTTAATTTAGAATAACGCCATCTATCATCGTTTGTCGGAAACGTCAAGCAGTGTGCTTGGATGGGGTCGATACAGAGCGTGGCAGGTCTCGTTTGACAGCTGTCAGTTGTCATTGTTGACATTAGACGTATTTGACTGTAGGGACTTTACTTTTTGGTGAAACACGAGCGCGAGAAGTCTTTCTGCCAACCTGCATCAAACTTACCGCGTTTCCATACTTTAATCAAAGTTTAATCCGTTGCCATCGGCTCGATCACTTGTGATTTTTTTATTTTGTTATCGAGAGTGAATAAGTAAACGGTTGTAATGCGTGTGGAGACTATTACTTCGTACTTGCACCATGTCGAACTCGGACTCTGATAACGAGGTACCCCAAATGGGTGAACTACCTCCGACATATATGTATTAATAACTGATTAAGTAGGATTGATTTATGAAAGAACAATAATAACCTTGTATTGTATCCTTGTAGAAAATGACTTTAAAGGATCTAAGGATGTGCTGGGCTGCAGGAAAACAACAAGCGGAACCCAATAAATAGTAAATTAATGTTTTTGTAAATTACAATAATGTATCTTTTACTAATATCTTTCTTACAATTTCTAGTGACCATTCTAAAGACTTCATTTATTTTTATAATATTCAGCCTTAAAATAATGTCATATTGTCCATACAAGTTATTAAATAATATTGTTGCTATGAACAATAATAACCCCAAAAGAGATGTTTCACTTTCGGCTGTGCAAAATATACCAGGTAACGGAGAAAATTATTATTTCCTGAATTCAAGTCGATTTACGTTTGCGCTTAAAATAATAGTTTTTATATTATTGCCATTGTATTGCGTTCATAAATCATATCGAAAGTACGAAAGTACTATATAATAATGTAAATAATATATAAATATATATGTCAATATTTAATCATTTCAACTATTATGCACATATTTTCAACAAACAATTAACATAAAAATATATTCATCTAATATAATACTGATTTTGCAGGGTGCACTCTTGAACGAAACATTTTATAATAAATATTCCAATGCTGAATTGGTGTTTTTTATTATACTTTCCTGAATTCATACATTTTCCTTCATTTTTACAATAATTATCAATTCTTGGGTGAATACTATTCCAACAAGAGTTCTTTTACTTCTGACAATTCTGGCATTTTAGGTTATGTACAAATGTCATCTACCAACTTGTCATAGATAGTCCGCACGACAAACGTCAAACATTTTATACTTTATTTTGTGCAACAAAAATACTAGAAATTATTATGGAATTGCTTATCTAAATGTATATTTCCTGAGGATGTACAAATTATAACCGGAGTCCTATACAAAAGTGAAACATCTCCTTTGCAACCAAAGTTGTTATTGGTAATAATGTACAATATAAATAAAACTTCTTCCTTCATTGATTACATCCACTTATATTTATATCTATTTTAAGAATATGTAATGTAGTCCATAACAGTAATATAAAATAGACAAAATAATAAAATATAATCTGAGTACCTACGATAATTATAACAATTGTCGCTTGATTGGCTTGAAGACAGGACAGTTCACGCAGCAACATGGTATAAATACTATCTATTTACACTGCACTGATCCAGCGGCACTGCACCTTTAGTAAATGTGTTCTACAATCCATGGTCTCATGAATGTTCTATATAGTACACAGAACCGCCGCAGATACAATATAACTTTATGTTCAACGAATTCATATTCATCAACAAATCCTAAACTGACACAAACTGTAATGACTTACGAGCAGATACTATAATGATCTCACAAAAGTCCATAAAACACAACATTTATGATATAGGTAGTTAATATGTAATATTACATAAATAAGTTTGGAATGTGTGTTGACATAAAACTTGCAACATAGTGTTGCCAATAATGATTTTAAATAATTCATTAATCATAATTACTGCACAATTTAGAACATAACTATTACATTTAATAATAATACGCAATAAGAATTCACAATACAAAAATAAATACAATATTTTGATAAACCTGTCAAATATCATGAATGAACCGCTAAGAAAAAAAATTAAGAATCTTACGCGACTTATTTCAGTAGTCTACAATTTATCTTTGATCTATGAGAAATGTATTTTTTTATATGTTGGTTTATAGCAGTTCATTAATTACATCATATTTTTGTAAGCGGAAACAGTCTTCTAATCTTTCATTAATTTACGAAGCTATTTTATGGTTAACGAACGAATTTAAAAAATCCGTTGTGTTTTCATGGTATGTATATGCTTATTACTTCGTTCGCAATTTGTTTCGGCACGTCATTGCGTAAAAACATTTTCACGGTACACCCGCTGTTCTATCGTAATTTTATTGAAAAGTTTGTTTTTGTAGTATAAAGGAACAATATCGAAGAATTTATATATTAATACGTGAAGCAAAATCTTTGTATTATATTTTTACGAAAATTGCGCGGACGAAGGCGTCTGAAATTTTTTAAAGTTAAGCTCAGTTAATGTCTATATGGAGAAAGAGGGGCGAATACTAATATTTTTATAAAATATGCATTAGAAATACATTAAATTAATGGAAAACCACTACACGCACACAGCCATGCATTTGACACACGCAGTCGAATCACGTTCGTAGTATTTCGGCATTGTTCGACTGATGTCGTAAAATTCTTCATAACTAAGGTTACATATCTTAAGTACCTTGAAATATAATTATAAGAGTATAATTATAGACAATAAAACCTTAATAACGACTAACCTTAAAATTTAAATCAATTATGGTCGAGTTTCGACCACTTGACGACCGCTAATAATTATAAATATGTGTGCGTAATACGTGTTCATCACTATTGTTGCGTAAACGCAGCATGAGTCGTGAATGATCTCGAGCACCATGAAAGATTTCGACCAATAAAAGAAACATACCGGTGTTCTAAATAATTTCATATAAATATAAAAACTGATCATAACGGCGGCGTTGTCAAGGCAACTTATGTAATAACCTACAAGGACTATAATTTGCGACAAATTAAATAGGAGAATACACGACGACACAAAAACAGAGAATGCTTACGATTTTGTTGCTTAAGTTATTTGAATACGGTCAGAAGGAAACTAGATTGCTATTCTATTCTATTTAGAAACATGTGTTGCACAACAAATTGGCGGCAGAACAATTTCAAAGCGTTCGCACAACTAAATTGTTTCGATGTATCAGGTGTATTTTATTTTTAGTTGTATGATATTAAAATTCATTTCCATTCATGGTAGCATGCGGGTATTCATACACATGGCAGTTTTCCCGTATAAACTGACTCGGAACACCAGACGAGTGTGGGCTTATAGACAAATTTTAATCTATAATGAATGATTTTCTTGCTGTCCCGTATTAAATACAATAGTAAATCTATTGTTTTATATCATTGATTCATCATTGCTAATATTTAAGATTAACCTGTCAATTGTTGAAATGCGAGTCATAATTGAAAAGTGTGACTGACCGGTGTGCGGATGCAATATAATAAGTTAATTTAATTTACTAATATTATAAATGCGAATATGAGTTTGTTTGTTTATTACGCTTTCACGCCTTAAGTACTCGACCAATCATTATGGAATTTCACATACACGTTGTCAGTGGAACAGAAAAGGACATAGGGTACCTTTTGAACCAGAACCAGTATTGTTACTAACCTAACCTACATTTACGAGAGCGAAGCCGCGGGCATAATCTAGTTAGAAATATTTCTGAAAGGATTATAAAAATACAATACGTAATAAAATTACTTAAAACGATATCGTACTATCTTTCTTTCATATTTTTTTTTCTTTTCGTTTGGTTAGTGGCCAACCTGTTGTCAAGAGATGTTCAAGCTGCCCGTAGGCCTCTGGCATGGCTTTACGACTGCTGTCAATTTGGCAACAACCGGGACCGACTTTTTTACATGCCCTCCGAAGCATGGAGACGCTCAGATGAAATACCACTAAGCGGTCACCCATCTATTTTATTTTATTATTATTATTATTCTATTGTCGGCCTCGATGGCGTAGTGGTTAGTGTAACCGACTGCCACGCCTGAGGTGGCGGGTTCGATTCCCGCACAAGTCAAACATTTTGTGTGCATGAACATGGATGTTTGTCTTGGTCTGGGTGTTTCTATGTATAATATGTATGTATTTACAAAAAAAAAAGTATATATTATGTATGTTTATCCATTGTCTAGTACCCATAGTACAAGCTCTGCTTAGTTTCGGCTAGACGGTGCTGTGTGTATGTGGTAGAATATTATTATATTATTATTATCTATAGACTGACCGCACCCAATGTTGCTTAACCTCGCTAATTGTAATTGTAATCTATATTGTAATTAATCTATATAAAAAACTTTACTGAAGAGACCTTTAAAAACAGTTTCTAACAATACATGAACTAAATAAATACACACGTACACGTCTCATAATTCCATCAAGAACACTGACCTACCATCAAACAAGCTTAATAAGCCTCCTCAAAAACGACTTTGAGCATACGAGCATCAGTAATTATAATTAGAGCTCAGACCGCAGGCGATAAGATGTGCCGCGGAGCATGAAATAAGGCCCTCCACACACGTCCTGTGAACGTCTACTTAATATGGTGGTCCATGCAAACTCACTCATGCGTCTCGTGTAGATGCCTTTGCAGAAGGCAGAGATATGAGTGGATGCTTACGAGTGTTTTTACGGAGGGTAGTTTGATGTTTTGATATAAGTGAATTGAAAATTGGTATAGATTTTTTAAGGGTGAAGTCTGCATAAGAGTTGCTGGATGAAGGCTTTATTCATGTTCATTTGACCATGGCCTTTCTATAATCTTGATATTACATGTGTATGTATGAAGTAATATAAGGTTATGAAATTCTACCACCGCTTTGTCTATTACATAAACGACGTTTTTTTAAACGAATTTGCGCGATGAAACGCGTCACAGGTAGTGAATGAAGTGATTGCCTCGCTACGAGTGTTATAGGTGGGATTCCCACAAGGGCAAGAATTTATGTGAACCACAAATAATTGTTTCAGTGTTTGTAAAGGTTTTCGTGGTACAGGTTACTCATAGGGTTTAAAAGGAAAATAAATGGATCGTCTGTTTAGAGAACTCTGAATCCAATATAAAGATTCTTAAAATTTTTTAGTTTACATCTGTTTGTCTTTAGTTCCGGCAACGGAGTTGCTGGTTTAAATTCTCACCCAAGCCTCATTTCATTGAATTTCGATTGATAAATCATCTTATTCTAACAAATGGAATTCGATGAATCGAGGCTTAGGAGTATAGAATTCACGTAAACGACATCACTGGCTTTGCAAGAACTTTGCCAAGTCCACGCGGACGAAGCCTTTGGCAAAATATATTCATCAATATGATATTAGGATACCTAAATGCAGTGTCTTACAGTTGGATTATCATTAAAAACTCCAGTCATGTTTAAATAATGAATATTATCCTGTCAATTGTTAGAAAGCCAGACGTAATTGAAAACCGATTGTGCTTGACCACCGGTGTGCCATTGCCACACAACACGTTAAAAGTACTGCCGTATCACGCATCTGTTACAAACCTGTATAAATAAAATGCATGTATGTATGGTAGGTAACGTACGAGGTGCACATACGTGGAGTGCAATTTGCAGCACAAAGTCAGGCACTGACAAACTATCTCATATCCGGTGACGTAAAAGCATTAGGGCATCGCTCTGGGCTTCACCTAAATTGCTGCACATTGAGTGAGTTCCGCTCTACTCGTTATTATTAATACATACTTTACCAAGGTATTTTAATTGTTTTATAAGTTACCTTTTGTGTAGTACATCGTATATGACGTATCAAATCTATTCTAAGCATTTTTTCACGCAAGGGAGAGTGTAATTATGATATTTTATATAAATTTTTGATTTTTCTTGATAGTCAATGGTAGTAAATGCGTTAGCTGTGTATGAGGCCCGACTTCAATTTCCCGGTCAGACAGAATGTTAGTGTGTTTACCTGTCATAAAATTCTTAGTGGCAATACAGATTCTGGAGCTATGTATTTCGCCTCTGTTACGCAGAAGTTAAAACTATAGGTAGCTAGTGATATGTGGATGTAACGCAAATGTGCCTACCTTTTCGGTATGTATGTTTTTATTTATAGGTATGTATGTATTCTGATATTTTTAAAGACTTGATTCTTCAATATTATTATTTTATCAATTGTTAGTAGTACCAGTAATTAACTAAATTTTAATTATGAACCGTTATAGTTTAAGTAACGAAATTATTTAAGTAGAGACACAATACAATACAAAAACAACAATTAATTCCAATTAAAGAACGAATTCAAATCACATAACCAAATCAACATGGACTTAGTTTTGATATCATACGCTATAGTGTATTAGAACCGAAGTCTCATTAGACGACTATACAGAATGGAATTAAATTCGGCTCTCGCCGCAGACAGAGATTGTGATGTTTCGTCTAGTACCGGTAACTGCTCGCCGAGCCCTATGTCTTGCCGAGAATATTGTTAATGCATCGATTATAGTTTGCTTTTCTTACTTGTTAGATATTTGAAGTTGCAAATAAAGGAGTTTGGTATAGACCACATTTCGTTCGAAAGGTTTTATTTTTCTTTAGCTAACAGCATTAGCATTAGATATAATTCCTGTATTCCGGAGACATTACAAAACTTTAAACAACGGGTACAAAGAACATCTAGACTCAAAATAACGATTTATGGACCCACAATTTTTAGCACCGTACCTTGTGCAAAAAAAAAATACAATATGAAAATTTGAAAAACTATAAAATTATACAGGGTGATTTTGAAATCGTGTAATTCCTTTTAACCACGCATTCTACTGGTGATATAGAATAACCCTGACCATATTTTTTCTTAATTAGAATAATGGTATCGGCAAAATTAGAGTACAGATTTTTTTCATGAAATGATTTCAAATAGTCATATTTTAACCACCTGACACAATCTTAATATTTTACTAATTTAAAAATAATAACATAACAATAACTGATGTCGTAAATAATAAGGGGCAATAAAAAGGACCGCCCGTTATTATTTACGACATTAATTATTAATATGTTTTTTTATTTTAATAAATAAAAAATTAAAATTGCCTCGGTTGGTTAACATATGACTATCTGACACCATTTCACGAAAAAAACGGAACAATAATATTTCAAAAAAAATAATTCTAATTAAATAAAAATATGGTCAGGGTTATTCTACACTCGGCGTCAAAAAAATCGCACTTCTCTGAAAATAAGTTATAAAGCCTAATAATTTGCAAACCAGTACGTTTACCCCAAACAATGTTAATATTAATTGAAAGTACATTTAATTAGCTTTTATTAAACAACAACCTAATGAATAAATTCCTTAAACAACCGCATGTACTGCATGTTGAAGAAAATGATATCCAAATACTCGTTACATAGACCACAACTTGCCGCACTTTCATGGGCTATAAAAAGGGCAGTAAGCATCAAAATTAGGTCATTCGACATCCAGACGTTGTAGAGAACACATGAAAATACAGAACACAAGAAAACAGCCCTACAAAATGGATACCACTGCAGATCAAGCCGCTCAAGTGATAGCACTACTGCAAACAGGGATGCGACAGTGTGATGTTGCTCGACAACTGAACTTGAGCCGTTTTGCCATTCGTCGAGTGCTCCAACGGTTTCAAGAGACTGGGGGCTACACCCGGAGACAAGGATCAGGAAGACGGCGCTGTACATCTGAGAGAGATGACCGTTTCATTGTGACGACGTCATTGCGGAACCGTTTCTCCAATGCTGTTGAGCTGCAACAGCAGCTCCGTGGGGCTCGTAGAACCGCAGTGAGCACATCTACGATTAGAAGAAGGCTGCGAGAAAGGAGTATTGCGGCCAGAAGACCAGCCAAGGGCCCGAAATTAACGCCACAGCATCGTAGAAAGCGATTACAGTTCGCTCGAGAACATCTCAACTGGGATCTTGAACAATGGAGGACCGTACTCTTCTCAGATGAGACGAGAGTATGTCTCTTCGTTAACGATAGGCGAAGGAGAGTGTACAGAAGGCGAAACGAACGGTTTTCTGAAGCTTGCTTGGAGGAGACAGTGGAATATGGCGGGGGATCTTGCATGTTCTGGGGCGGAATTTCAGTCGACGGCAAGACGGAACTCGTTTGCATATCCCGGACTGGAGGTGCTCGTGGTCAGGGATCACTAACCGCTCATCGGTACATAACCGAGGTGCTGGACATGCATGTAGTCCCATATGCAGGATATGTTGGGGATGGGTTCACTTTAATGCACGACAATGCTCGTTCCCATACCGCAGTAATCGTGCAGGATTATCTACACGAGGTTGGGATTCCAGTTTTGCAGTGGCCAGCGAGAAGCCCAGACCTGAATCCAATAGAGCATCTCTGGGATGAACTAAAACGACGAGTACGGTTACGTGATCCTGCCCCAGCAACTCTACAAGACCTCCATGATGCTGTAATTGAAGAATGGAATAGGATTCCTCAAGATAGTGTGGTACGGCTGATTGGGTCTATGCACGAACGAATGGAAGCTGTTATTAGAGCAAGGGGGGGTTGCACTAGGTTTTAAGTAGCATTTTTTATTAATTTCTTTTGTTGTTTTGTAATTTTAATGCCTGTTTTTGTTTGAATATTTTTTCCTAATAAAGATAATTTTTTCACTTGACACATGCACCTTGTTTTTTTTTAAACGATTGTAATTGAATACATATTTCTGTATTTTACTGTTACTATACCTACCAACCTTTCAAATAAATAGCATAAAACAACCATACAAAAGATTAAACGCGACATAAACCGAATTGAATTAAATTTTTGCAAAGGTGCGATTTTTTTGACGCCGAGTGTATATCACCAGTAGAATGCGTGGTTAAAAGGAATTACACGATTTCAAAATCACCCTGTATATCTTCTTTGTTTTTTTAATTTAGCCCTTGTAGATTACTGTACTAAACTACACGATTATAATATTTTATATAAACCTCTTTGACACAATAGTTAATTAAAATGTTTAACATGTTATAAGCCTCGTGGTTTCTTAATTTTTATATATCCTATTGTTTATCTGTGAACTGTGTTGTGGGCTGCGATATTGTGTATTCTACTTTTTGTTGTATACTAGGCTTTATATAAGGGATAATTGTCATGCCACTGAAAAAAAAAAATATGTACGCATTAAAAAGTTGTTACTCTTAGGTTTCGTTAAAATGCTAAGTTATAGTCATATATTGGTCATACTTTTGAATTCGAGCTGCTATTGAGCATTACTTCATCAAGTACTTTTTGGTGAGCTCTGCTTGCGTAAGTAACGGACCAAGAGGGCAGTCTATGAAGCAAAACTTTCCATTATCCTGAGGAATTCCGCACATAAAAATAGCGGAAACTAAATGTTGGTTTGGTATTTTGGTGTCTAGTCAGAGATGAGTCAGATTCTTTTGTTGGCCGATGGCTCAGTGAAAAAGAAATGTTTTCCCGGTGATCGCAAAAAGGTTTAATAAGACGGAAAATTTCTTGCAATCTTGTCGCACCGTATTAGATTCTGATTTATTCGCGTTCGAGTATCGTAGGGTGGACGAGGCCTTTCCGTTTTGGACTGCCAGCGCCAAAATAAGTTGACCTACCCTGAGACTTGAGATCCCTACTTTTTGAAGGAGATTGGAGTGTTTTAATAGTAGTACAAGTGTCTCGCATGGATGGTTGTGTTACATGGCCTTAGGAAACAAAGATTGCTCCATTCGGCCGATTGAGCGCACCTCCCTGTACTAACTTCCCGTTCATTGAACGCGAATCCATGCAACAAAAGGAGATCTCGCGCGAAATAACAAAACTACCAATCCTGTAGGTATGAGTTGAATTTAGATTTTACTGAAGTACTTTCGGCTTATTGGATATGCGATACTAAAGTGAATACCGCATTACTGTTTTGTTTGCAAAGGTATTTTGAAGATAAGATTTAAACCGGTTTCGTAATAATATGTAAATTATTATAAAATAATAGCTTGTAGTTTTTATTGGTTTTCTATAAGATAGTTGTCACCCTAAATTATACTTATGTGATTTATATATTGATTTTTATTTAATATATACACTGTCGACGCCATGCCAAAAAAATATTTCACTAGTTTACTAGTTAATGTAGCGTAGGTATATTTAAACAAAAAAAATATAGTTTTAGGTTAAAAAAACGCGTTAGCTTGCTACTAGCAAAGCTTGGTACTAGCCAGGTGACTACATAAATTTTTAATCAACGGTGCTATCAAATGATTTAGAAATCCCTTTTTGCTCATTCTTTTTGTTCCATGCATACTATTTATATAAACACTCAAAAAGTCTAATAAAATTGCTCTATACCCTCTATTTGTAGTATCTTAATAATTACTTCTTCCGTTTTGTTTGCCTCGAAGTGAGGGGCGCAGTGAAAAGTGAGTCCCGGCCAGAGTGGCTCAATAAATAATAATACTAAATGCCCGCTGGTGACCGGAGGTCGAAACGGAGTGATTCTGTTTCGGCAGTTTGTAGCTTTTAATGTACATTTGTATTATTAGAGATGGCTTTGTTTAAAATTACGAATGATAATGTGAATAGGTAGATTCATTACGTTGTTTTATTACTTTAAATCATTTGATTTTTTAGGAATTTTTATGTTGCTGCTAATAATTATGTTTATTTTTATTTTATTAAAAAAAGGAATAAATTTGTTTTCAAAGAGAAGATGCCCTCTCAATATCTTGAATACATACATAGATTCACGCTTGTTTCCCAGAGGGGTAGGCAGAGACTACAGATTTCCATTTGCTACGATCCTGACACACTTATATCATTATCGCAATATCTTGAATATACTTAGAATAGTCGTGTAGGCGTCTTTACCACTATTGAAACACTACTAGGGATAATCACTATTTTCCCTAGCATTTGAACTGTAATCTAAAAAAAGAAAGACCAATGAATTATATGTAAATCATAATTCAGACTTTTAGGACATGTTAATACTGTTAGCGGTTTTCACGTGAACCTTACAATTAACCTTACAGGGGCAGTGGCGAATCACTATGACTTCCGTACGAAAACTTATGCGGGAGTTCACACTTGTTTAAAAAAACTAACGCAGTACACTTTTGTTATACCCATAAGTATATATTAAATAACAGTCAATAAAAGTATAGCATGAAAGAATCACCAAACATGGAATGTCTCAATCAGGATTTTCGATGGTAATTATTTAGGGTATGTTTTGTTAGGACACAAAGCGTCCCCCGCGTTTGTTTGGGTCATCTGTCGACCACTTGATTCCTTCTGATTACGTTTTACCTATTTAATCAGTCGGAAAAATGTTTTTGTTCGCTATAGATAATAGGTAGGATGTGTCTTATTCATTAACGATTTCAGTGTTATTTTATTTTCTTTTCTAAACTCACATTACTGCATTGTTGGTTCTAAACACAATTTGAACAATTATGAGATTTCGATTACTACGAGTTAGCACGGAATGTAAAAATGCGCTTCGCTTGTCTTTACATCGTAGGGCATAAAAATGTGGGTTAAATACATTTCTGCCTTTTCATTTGGTAATATACAGGCTGAGTATTATGTAGATAACAGTGTTACTAGTGATCCCTTATATAAGACAAAAATCTGATTTCATAAAATACACGTAATGTAAAAACATCTAACTGCCGCAGTAGGCAAAAGCGTATAACCAATACATTTTCCATTATCAAACAGGGCCGGATTTAAACCGCCAAATAAAACAATATCCATCCCATTACCGTTGGGTTCTGGCGCGCGACATCCCGATGAGTCGTAAAGAATAGGCGTCGTTGGCGAAGTTTTCCCATGGAGGGCATAAATTGGATTCGGAAGCAGATCACGTAACGGTTAAGAGTTCACAAAACTGTGCCATAAATCGGACGCACCGAGGTGCGCCGGAGACAAACGGCGCCGGACGGGAGTGTGGGGAGGCTTGCAACATCGGGCCTTAATATGGATCACGGTGTTCTAAATAATCAATAAGACACAAAGTGCGTCTTCTTTTTTACTTAATGTTACACTAACATTTTATAAAGAGGAAGAGAACATTCTAAAACTGCTGAACAGATTTATTTATTTTCCAGTGGGAAGATAAAATATGCCTGACAAATAAACACTGTTTCAATGATATAGCACTCGAGCAAAATCATAGTTTGAAGCTAGTTATATATATTTAGTTATTTACTAGTAAAACTATTGAAACTTTACTTTTTATTCGTCAAATTAATGCTTTTGTGTAATCCTGTCTTAATTCTTCGTAATCTCAGCCACATATTTACAAACATTAAAACTGAGGCATATTAAAATTTATTCACATCATAATATTGTGTTGATAGTGCAATGATTTTAGTGATTCAATCTTTATTAAATGCTTTCTAATACAGAACAAACGTAACCAATATGAGAAAGTATATATTATGATTGTTGTACAATAACAACTTCTTCAACTACCTACTTCAAATCAAAATAAATATTGAGCGGCGTATGTTCCATACATGAACATAAAAAACTGCCGTGATACATTAAGGCGATTGATAAAACATTGTGCTATTAAAAGAACATAATTCCTTGTAATCCTCCACAGTTTTAACCCTTCACCGAAAATCACCATGAAAATAGGTAACCTAATAAAATTCACATTCTCACTAACCCACTGGAAAGTTAGCGGTGGAGTTAAAATTTGCGGATTTGCATACATCTCTCCGGCTCCCCGAGCTGGGAGCGATAGATTTAGCACAGAGCAGCTATTTAAAAGATGGCAGGATAAGACCCGCTGGTGTTTCTCGACGCGCGTTTGGAACACAGGTATACGTATGAGAATTTTTGTGGGTTAGATATTGGTTTTAATGGAAGCAGTTTGTTTTTGTTCGTTCGGAAGAATATTTGTTGTTCTATCTTTACAATCCGTTGATTGAGCAGAGCGACAGAGCGTTCTCTGTAATGAATATACAACAATAAATGTGCAACATATGCACCTCTAATATAAAGATATCTTTATATTGGATTTACATTGGTCTGACTAATTAGTACATTTGAAATCTCACATTATCAACTATCATGTATTTTAGAAAAAATACTATTTAAAACTTATATTATGGCATAATTATATGTATGTAATGAAAATGAGTCTTAATTTTAAACATCCTGACGTTTTTCAAATATAACTTGAAAATGGAATGTTCTGACCATCTCAGCTATACTATTTGACTCCATTTTGATATGGTAAATAATAAACTTAATCTTAATTTAGTCGTAGCGGCACACCGGCGACCTAACGGGTTAGGGGTCATTAGGCCCACTATGGAATTGGTCCGAGGACCAGTTACCCCCTTTAAAAATTTGATAATGGTTAACTGGGCCCGCATCTGTTTTGGTTACTACATAGATATCAATATATTGCCATGTAGAAAAAAACCCTGGTTTAGTCAGATCAACAGTTTAATAGTCAACTTTAATTATTCATTTAAAAATACAAACTATACAAAACTATATTAACTATATTATTAAACAATAATTAACATTATTTCTTTCTTCTTCGTTTAAATTATTAATACAATAACCTTATCAAATCCGGTACACAACACTATACATTGGTAAATAACAATTCTAGTTAGTTAATTTTTCAATGCAATGTCCTATACTTATTTCATTATCTATTAATTCCCGCAGAACGCGCTCAATTTTTTTTTGTGATCGTTTACTTTCAGTTGTTTTTTTCGATATGTACCCGTTTCTTTTTAATATACCAAAATAATGACGTGAATCTTTTTGAAGTGACTTTATTAGAACAGCAATGTTTGGTTTGGCTGGTACCATTTTATTAAGCCTAGCATTCCAGGCTTCAATTAAATTATTAGTTTTGTGTTTTACTTGGTAGAAACACCATTTCTTTGAAAAATATGCTTTGTTACGCAACCATGTTCTTTCAAAGTAATCATTAAAGGAATCAATTATTGGGTCCCTGTCAATCTCTCCCAAGTTATATAGCCATCCATCATTCACATAGAAAACATTTGACATAAGTACTAATAATTTTTCCCGAACTACCCTACAACCACCAGTATTGACAAACATTACACTTAATTTTTTTATAAAGGTTTATGATCTAAATAAAATTAGATATGCAATAGAGTTATTGTATAACTGTGATTTTACGCGTAACGTTATATTATAGCACATTAATAAATAAACGATGCATCACGATATAAATGCGCCAACTTCCTGTTGTTGCAAATGCACTATTTATTATTTCCATGTATTTGAAACTATAGAATCGAATTTTCAACTAATTAGTAAAAACTTTTATTAGTAAAGATGTAAATAATTATATATTTATTATAAAAATATATGAAATAGAAAAGGACCTAGATATTATTTTGTTGATTTAAACGAAGAAGAAGAAATAAATGTTAATTATTATTTAATTTGTTTTGTATTTTTTAATGAATAATTAAAGTTGACTATTAAACTGTTGATCTGACTAAACCAGGGTTTTTTTCTACATGGCAATATATTGATATCTATGTAGTAACCAAAACAGATGCGGGCCCAGTTAACCATTATCAAATTTTTAAAGGGGGTAACTGACCCCTAACCCGACCTAACACAATAGGTTTTTTAATTATTCCAACTAATTAACAGGTTAAGCAAGGAGATCTTCTTTTTATTTTGATATTTATAAGTCTAAAGTTTGTTATAAGAATAACATAATTTGTCGTATATATTCTGACTTAAAAACGAAAAAAGTGAATAAAGAGTTACAATCTCTTACATACTCGATTTAAATTAAAGAACATGTCATTACGTTTCATATTCAAATTAGACAGTTGCAAATGCCATAAATGTAATTGGAATGGCTTTTATTGCACCTTACCTGTAAGTTTCGTCACTACTCCCCAATAAATACGAGTACCTAAGTATAAGGAAGAAGGACTGAAGGCGGTGCCGGTGCGCGTTGGAGCGAGTAACGAGCGTATAATTCTCTGGCGCCAGGTGGCGCCTGCGGTTTGTCTCTAGACGCATAAATGTCGACTAATTCATGTAAATAGCTTCTCGATACGCTACCCGGTTTCTTCTAGAATTACGTGTCCAAGTTACTACTTAGCTGAGGGTGATTTATATTCCTCGTTTATATGATGGAGTCAACTTAGTTTGGCGTTGCCAATGTTGTTGGTTGCTAGTCCAAACATTGGCGGAATTGTAAGGCTATTTTTAGACGCGACACATTCGAGTATCTTTATTCTAATTTCATTGAAGACTTTTGATTAGAATGCATCATTACCTCAGGCGATGCCTTACTTTTGATTGTTACAGTTGAAAGGAAATTAATCTTTCGAAGGTATCTACTAGCTCTACTTAATAGCACTGCTGCCTTTGCATTATCACAAAGTGTAAGTGTATGCGCCATCATGCCATCTTACTGTCTAATTTAGATTTATATTGAAAAATATAACTAAACCCAAATTATTATTATTGTTATTATTTTAGTTTTTTAGAGTCGAATTTAAATGTATAATGGTTAGAACACCTTGTTGATATGAGTTGTAAATTACTGAAATTATATTTAAATGACGATTTAAAAGAGTGGCCGTGGGTTTCTTGCAGGTTTCTTCTCATAGGCTCAACCCTTTGCCTGCAACTAGCAACTAACCTAAATGTAGCTTCAGTAACTTAGTAAACTCACTAACCTATATATTTTGACGTCCATAAGTGTTACTTTGTGACATAAATGAATAAATGATTTCTGACTTTGACTTTAGAAATATATTATTTATTTCGGATACCATTTAACAGACATCGATTAAAAATTCACCCCGTAGTAAGTTTGCTTATTTTGTTGATCGTTAATAGAACATTATTTTCTTAATTTATTATAAACTAAAGACCTGCCCCGACTTCGCACAGGTAGTACAAAACCTTAACAAATTATACACCTAAACGTTCCTCATAAATCACTCTGTCTATTGGTGAAAACCACATGAAAATCCGTTTAGTAGTTTTTAAATTTATCGCGAACAGACAGACGCGGCGGGGGACTTTGCTTTATAAATGCAGTGATACATCTTATTAGTTTTCATCTATAATTATAATATTCGCTGTCAATCTACAAAATGAATCAATCCCATTGAGTTTCCCTCAGCATCGAGCTTCACTATACCACATCTTAGAATAGATTTAGGAAATCCCAACCGGAGGTAACTATGGTACTTGTTTGCGCTAAATTTAGGTCGGAGGATATCTAAGAGGCATTCAGCCTTATGCTGGCCAACGGCAAGTCCACGGTGGCTTGCTCACGTAGGTTTTAGGTTCCCTGGGGGCTAGGATGTAAGAAAAAGTGAAGGTGGCAATTTGAGTATTCTTGTCGTATGTGTATTCAAAGTAATATCGTAAGTAAACTAAGATTTGTATACACTTAGACGAATCTCGCGATAATATTATGTAACAGTTTATTAGTACTACCGCAAGATTTCCGATTAGCATTGCTTACAATCTTTCGGAGTGTGCAGTGATATGTTGGTCTAAGCAATTTATCGATATGATTTCGTGCCATGAATACATGCCTCCTCCAAGTGTCATACTTATTGTGTATCTTGGGTACGTAAGGGCGGCCCTCTCTCATTATTTACGAAGGGCCGATGGACTGAAGTGTGTGACAAGCGGCACGTACGGACGCTAACGAGACGCTTTGTGACCATCTCCACGCTGAGTGTGGTCAACGGTTGTTGATTTTTTTAATGGACAAATTATATTTGCTCAGAAATCCCACCGGAGTCGCGTGGTCGATTCTATTGTGAAAAGTGGTTCGCCTTTTAAAGCCGTAGGGGACACGCGAGGCTCGCATGCGATGTGAGGTGTTTTGCGGATACGATCGACGACGTGTTTAGAAAACTTTCTTGAGTAGTTTAAACTCATTGAATGGCATTCAATTGCGAAAATTTACGACTAAAGTACGATCGCAAAACATCCGACGACTGTGTAAGTTCTAACTAATACATCATGATTCATATCGACACACGTAAACATATAAAATCACAGTCATACGTTATTGCCCGTTCGACTATAAAATCGTGCAGACACTGCGAAACCGTTTTCCTCCGATTTGCTCTCACAATAGCTCATTTGTTATAACCTGATAGCGTAGCGTTATTACGGCCAAACAAATTGAGTCGAGCCTTCGCCACCTCAGACTAATGTAATTCCAGAGTGCGCGCACCCAAGAATAGATATTTAGAGTGGATTGTTTTCGACAGACCGTAATGAAACTCTGATGCCGGGGCCCAAATCAGTTTCGGAGGTGAGCGCGCCGCAGGGGAGGCGAGCTACATTGTAATAAGACGTGGAATAACCTAAAATAAACCGCCGAGCGAGTCGCAATACAAAGATGGACACGGGTGGCGCGGCGTACTCGGGCCCCTTACTGCTTAATTTGCCTACCGTAATTACTGTCCTCTCGGGTTGGGGAAGGACCCCGGGGCTCGACCCGGCCGTCTTCCAGGTTATATTGCGCTCGTGCGGGCGCCGCGTGTGTGCTTAGCAAATACTACTCCCTACTCGTTAAGTATGAATACGGGTGTGGACAAAATGTATTAGCTTAGGCTGAGATTCGGACCGTGTTTGCTCAGCGATGATAGATTTATAGTAATTGTGTTATTAACGTTATGGGATAAGGGTTTTACGGGACTTAAGTAATGAACGCTTTTACCTAATGCCCAGATTTATAGTAAATTTGCACACGTGGTGTGAGTAATCAACTGAGTAGTAAGTCGTAACTGGTCGGCTCAGTTTATGTGTACGCGCTGTTCGCTATTATTGTACTTTGAAGCTGCCCAATCGCGTTTACGTAGTAAGTATAGGAGTTTTAATGTGCCTTATTACGTAAAGTGCTGCGATGGTACTTATTTATTTTAAGTTACTTCTCATAGGACCGGTAACGAGTAAAAATGCAAAAACTTTTCCCAACTCATAATGATGAGGACATACTTTCTTTTGTTTTGGCGCGGGCTCCAATTGAATAAAACATTTATGTCAATGGAGTCCATTAGGATTCGACGAAGTTTGGAACTTTTTTGTCCGTGTGTATTGGTCGCTCCGGTATTGCTACCTTACTAAATAAAGATTAAAAATAACGCCATGTTTTTAGACACACGCCGAATATCATCTATTCTTTTATTTTTTCAAAACTTTGACTGTAATGTTAAAGTAATTTTGTTATGTCAGCTAATTAAAAATATCTTATAATATTTGTACTGAATATTTTGTAGCCCATGGAAACAGGCTACTGGAAAAGATTAAATACGAGTAAACCTGTAATTAGTATGTTTATAGTTCGGTTCCATTAAAGGAAATATTAATTTCTTTGCTATCCATAATGATATTTTATCTCCAAGATAGAAATGATGAAGTTAAAAATAAAAAGAATTTTAAACAAATATCACTTAGAACACAGCAAATGCCACACTGATTGGTCATCATAATCAGACTTCTAATTAATTAACAAAATTGATAATTTTATCTTACCTACATACCTATATGTAAACTAAAAATAGATTTATTTTATAACTGAGTATAGTTAAGGTACATTTTCACCATTTTTTATATCGTAGAACTAACGATATCGTAGAAATAATGCAACTACTACTGAATGTGTAAATAAATAAATAAATTCCTCACATTGAAAATCGGCAATTCCTGTTCCGCGAGTTTCTTGTCCGTTAACGTATGATATAATGTTCTATCACATACACACAACACCATCTAGCCCAAACTAAGCAGAGCTTGTACTATGGGTACAAGACAATGGATAAACATACATATATTCTTTTTTTTTGTAAATACATACATATTATACCTACATAGAAAAACCCAGACCAAGACAAACATCTATGTTCATGCACACAAATGTTTGACTTGTCCGGGAATCGAATCCGCGACCTCAGGCGTGGCAGTCGGTTACACCAACTACTACGCTATCGAGGCCGACAATATAATCAATATATTGATTATACATCTGATGTTGCAAGCGCCTTTAGGCTACGATGGTCCACATTACAGCAGGCACCACATAAGGGTTCATCACTCTAGTACCGGAAAAGGTACAGCCATATACGCTACCGAAGCTTCAGGTCACAAATTAAAGTTCGACATTTGACTTTATATTGGTCAGATTATTATAAAGTGTTCTTGTTCTCTGTTTGCCTCAGTGGCGCTGTAGCAGGGGTTGTGAATGCCAGAAGCCGGGGCCAGACTTATACTCAGGTATAAAGACTCATGTTCGATTTCTGGCGCGGGCAGTCTCAGTATTGACTCCCTTTGATCTTCCGGCTCTATTACGTTGGACATAAATCCATAGTTGGCGTATTGCGTATAATCCATATCGTAATAATTATTAAATAGTTATTGTGTTCTCGTATATTGTACTAGACAACTATAATAACGTTAAACAATTATTATATTATCATCTTTATTTATAAACTATATGTTGAGCACGGGCCTCTTCTAACTCTACACGAGTTACGTTGAAGTCTACCTTGGTGGTCCAATGTGGGTAGTCAGTTTTCACGTTTTGAGAAAATTATGGAAAACCCTAAGACACGAAGGTTTCCTTACGATGTTTTCCTTTACCGCATTGAATATTGGAAACTAAGGGAGTTGGCAGTTTAATAAAATTTCAATTCAATTTAATAAATTTCCTAAGGCCGTCTTAGAGGTGTAGGTAGCATGTCAAAAAATCCTCTTAAATATTTTTTATGGCTTCCTACTGATATACCGTACTTGGTGATTTTTACATTAGATTAATCATAAAAAATATATAAATATAGAAGATAAATAAACTATACAACAATTGATTTGGCTACTTTAGAGAAGCAGCCCCATAGTTAAGGAAACGTAGAGAATGACGAGATCGTGTATTCGATCTCCACGTGAATTCACTCTTAACACAAGTATGGAGTTTAGCTGAAGGCAAGAGTGCTAGTAATTTATTATTGAAATGACTAGTTATGATTAAAAAATGTAGGACTACATTACTTAAGTGTTAGTTCCCACGAGATTTTTTGTCGTCTACAATTAGAACCGAGTATAATTTTATTATCTCAATATAAGTGTCAGAAGACAATAACACGATTTTCTGTAACATAATTAACACTTTTACGGCGGCGGTTACTCGGGATCATCCCGTAATAACCTTGTTAACCCTGACGTACCCAGTGAGTTGGCTAGCCTTTTAGCAACCGTGTACATGGGCATTAATCCGAAAGCTATCGGCCATTGTCCTTTTCACACTTGAATCTTATTGTATGTTTTGTTTCGCTTGTCTCTGAGGGTCCAGTCCGGGGACCCGTGCCTTTTAGTGTGAGGTTTTCGCTTGCCTTAACGAAGGGAAGCAGGCAAAGGTCGTCATTAGGGCAAGCGCGGTGTAAACAAGGTCCGAAGCGCCCGCTAATGGCCAATTCGTGCGTCCTTCTCGAGGTGACCCTACCACTGTCTCAGGCCGCCGCCGTAAATGGGCTTTTAATTGCAATTTTGATAGAACCAGCGGATTAGTTTTGTTGTGTAGTGTGCACTTCGGTTGTTTTCGGATTTGGGACGCAAGTCTTACATTATTTAGGTGGACATACATATATCATATGTGAAAGGTTTATGGGTAAACTAGCTACGATGACGACGAAAAGCTAGGCGAAGGTCTTGTAGTATAAGTTAGTGAATTTCAGAGCAAAGAAGCATTGGATTTTCTGAGAAATTCTCAGTTAGATCACGCTGAATGGAAATGAGGCCGACAACACACATACACAATTTGTATCGTGCATTATTTTTCAGTCATTTGACAATTAACCCTACTACCAAATTTGAAACACTACTGGCGTTCTTATTTATTAGTGAGCAGATTTAAATTCCTTGTTTATTTTAGATTTTGGGTGATGACTCAAAATATAAAACACAATTAAAAAAGAAATTATTGAAATGTTTAAATATTAATTCGTATCGTTTATATTTATCTTAATTTCTTTACATTTACTTACCTTTACATTTACTTGACTTCAATAATAAAAAAAATGTGAGTCATCTATTCTATTAGAACACTGATAAGTCAGTACTACACATTATTATGTGTAGTACTGACGAGTCAATCTTCAGCTACAAGTAGCGGTAGGCCAATGGATAATGCATTGGTCTTCGATCGATCGATTGGATCGAAGAGGTCGTGGATTTGATTTCTACATTGCACTGAAATGAGCCGACCGCTAACAAAAGCATTTAGATTAGCTGGAGGGGACTTAACGATACTACTAGTAATTTGCAACGTTAATTAAAGTAATAACTTAAAATTAAAAGTAAAATTTTGTTTAGTCTTAAAGAATTTATTATGAGTATATTTGTTCAATTCGTGTAAAGTGCAAAATTTTAATTGGGAATACTTTTAACTATTATTCGTTTATAGCCTAACCCTTCTCATACCAAGAAGAGGTACTTGCCCAGCAGTGCGATGATTTATATACAGGATGGATTAAATTTTTAAACAAATCTATTAGGTTTTTAATAAATTAAGACTGTGGCTTATACTACTTCATAGGATCTGGTTATGACATCTACAACATTCTGTATAGATATACGTCCAGTGTGACCTATAGCTATGTAGTATCAAGATACATATAGATAAAGCTATCGCTTTTGTAATGTTACCGAATTCGTAATCAATCTTCATAGTGCTGCTATAGCAACATCGCGTGTCGCCGCAGCATGTTGTGCGACACGTGTTTGTCGCGGCGAGTGTTCTCGTTCTTGTTCGGATGTGAAATTTAATTTCCGCTGTGCGGGAATCTGTCAGCGGGGTGGGGGGAGGTGGCCGCCTCGAAGAAATATGCCCCGCTCTAAACTTTGTCAATTTGTTTGTGGAGCGAAATTAACTCGATCCAATCTGCGGTGCTGCGCGTCGCCGCGACCCGCGGCTGATACGAGCGATGGCAACTCATATTTCCTTTGCAGGGTAACAGGGACACGCGGCTTTGACAGAACTTGTGGTCTACCACAAAGAAAATTGTAAAGGTAAACTTGTTTCGCTAAATATTATAGGCTTCATGCCAAATATGCTACTGTTTACATACATAGAGGATGTTATGTATATAAGTTTATCTAAGAAAGAGAAAGTATCACGCCTGTATTTCACCACCTATGTTGTTAGTTTCCTGGTAATAGAGGACAAGTCTATTGCCGTCTACTCGGTTCACTGCCGGACTCCGCAGCATATCCTGACAGAAAAGGCTGATAATCCTTTATTTTGAACTGGAAATTGAACCCAAGATCTCATGCTCGCATGTAAATGTAAGCAGAGATATACAGGGAGTATGTCCCTGCTTACTTTTTAATTATACTATTGTATTTAAAAATGGAGGAATGTTTGGATTATGATTTTAGCGTTACCTGCATATTTGTTAAACCTTTTAACTAATCTAGATTTTGAGTATTTACATCAATAGTTGAATGACGATTGAAAACCGGAACCTCTCGAATACAAATCTAATCTATTCGGCTCTGAAGAATATACCTATAAACCAACCTTATAAAATATTAACGCTAATTAGATAAATATTGTATGAAATATTTGCAATTTATTGCACAAAGGTGGTATTTCGGTAACGAACAGTCGGCGGGTAAGTAAAAATTCGCATTTACAACTTCGTTATACGTATCACAGGGCCCGTCCCCCGAGAATGCGTTATTAAAATATATTGTGCACATGCCTTCATTTTCACATCCCTAGCTAAGTGAGTTAACATGTGCGCACAGTGCGTGAGCGAAGCGATTTTGTATAACAGAGATCAATGTAATATGTATACGTAACATGTTTTGTTTAATTTTGATAGGAATTATATTATTTTTATATTAATGGCAAATATGGAAATAATTATTTTGAATTTTAAACTTATTTTCTTTAAAGTTAAAACATAATTTTAGTCATAATACCTAAATAAAATGATAGTCAACAGTAAAAAAGAAGAATACTACGACACCTATTAAACGTTCGATTCTTGTATAAATTCACATTTTAAGTTTTATTTACAAAAAGTGATAATCATATTCGTTTTTATTATATACAGTCATCAGTTATGATGAACATTTATTGTATAAACAATCACCTACCTAAGGAATATTATTTTATACAAATAAATAGTATCGTGATCGAGAGTTATTAAAATGAATTAAAATAAATATATATATCTATAATTTATTATTTATGCAGTTGAAATTGTCACTCATAATTATCAATATAAATATTTTACACGCAGGTGAAGACGCAGGATCATTCATTACACTATATTCCATGACTACAATTACGCAAACACTAAACAAAAGCCAACTAGGTGCCTCAATCATCGCTATCGCTTCAACAATAAAAACATAGTTGAACCCGCAAATAAATTAGTTATGCCCAATATTTTCAGAGTGAATGTTATTTCGTTCGAATGTATGAACATGCGGAAATTGAGAGGCGTATTTATCAGTAGGAAACGGCACCTATCTAAAGAACCCCTACATTTCCGTATTCTTATAATAAGGTGCAGAAATTTTCCGATTTGCATAGAGACGCTTCGTTCACAGGTGACGCCCAAGTAATTACATTCGGGAAGTTTGAGACGAAAGTTTATGGAAATTGTGTAGTAGGTTCCTTAAGATACGATATTTAATAACAGCAACGTGTACTGATACGTAGTTACTGTGAATATTGGCTCTCAGTATTTACTTTTACGCTGGCTGAAAATGTTTTGGTGCTTTCCTTTGGTAGATTGAATGTTGGTTGTAAGGGTGTTGATGTATGAAGGTACAATTCTAGTGAGTCTGGTTATATTATAATAATATTGCGTGATACTAAAGGCCTTCTAGATGAATTAATTTTATTTGGGACAGTAAAATTATAATGTACATATAATTTATTTAATTACATAGACTATTCCTTTCGTCTTTTTTTCCTTTCTCCAAGCGCATTTTATTCAGGATATGCGATACTTAAACTAACATATAAAATAACTTTTCTTATTATTTCAAGTACCCGAATAAAAAGTCTTCATCATTAAAATAATGGTAAATAAATCTATAAAAAATCCTTTTGTTCTATCTTACTAATGCGATGGACGCTGCAAAGTATGGGTAAAGCAAAACCATTATAAGAAAAACTGAAATAAAATGACTCGGTAAGTGTGTAAAAGCAATTTTATAAAAGAAGTACTAAGTAAATTTATTATTTTGTACTTTATTAACTTGATTGGCGTAAACTCATCGCTGCTTCTCTGTAAGTATTACTATATTATCTTAAGACGTATGTTTTTTAAGCAGGAGGTATTGCTTTCTAAAGTGTTTTTCCTGAGAGTTTTAAAATAATCAAAACAACTCTTTTAAGATAACATAATGTTACAATATGTTTTAACTAGAACCCGCAATACCCAGCGTATTAAAAATGCGAACTAACCATTTAAACAAATAAACCATTCAGCTAATAATCAAACACTAATGAATAGTCTACATAAACATAACAGAAATCAATAGCCTAAAAACATCCGCCATGTTATTTCAGCCCACCTAACATTTCAAAGGCCCAATGAGCTGATTATTAAAACCAAATATTGGCTGACAAATTAATAAATACAGAGTTTCTTTTGACGAGTGGCGAACGTCGCGGGATCTTTAATTACATCTCAAGTAAACAGTCTTGTTTGAACGGGGAACGTATCTTTGCATGCGTTTAAATGAAACTTGAAGAACTGTACAAAACTATAGCAGCCAATGTTTGTTTACGGAGGTAAATAAGAGATGGCGCGGCAGTTGATTTGAGTGAATGAGTTGCGTTTTGGTGGGAAGGGGGCATACTGTTGTTGTGACGTAATTTGTTGTTTTGTTCTTGTTACAACGTTTACGAAAGGAATGGTCACATTTAAGCATTGTTATGAACAGCTGCTTTTTATAGTCTAAATAAAATTACTTTTAAGAAACTATGTTCTGTTATCATTATCATTATTAGTATTTTAGTTTTCGTGTGTATCTTCATTAATATTATAAATTGGAAATTTTGTTGGTTCAACTTATTTCATGTAGTTCGCAACGGAGCACCGGATGCGCTTTTTAGGAATAGTTTTTTGCCAAAGTCTGACATACGCTACTTTTTATTCCGGCAAAATTAACTATTCCGGCAACATTATTTTATGACATCTATCTTTAACACCCGTTTGTTCTAAACATCGGTCATATAAGAACAGTGAAGTGCCAAATCACAGGTTATATCTAGTATTCAAAGCGTGTTTACTAAAGTAGAAGCTGCTTGTATTCTTATCCGTGCCATCATTTAGGCTTTTGTACATTATTTTGCGCCATTAGAAATTCTTCAAAGCTTTCTAATCATACTAGACTATTATAAAAGTGAATGTTTGTTAACATGTATGCATGTTTGTTACTAATTCACACGTGAACTGTAGAATGGGTTTAGATCAAACTTGACACACAAATAGACCATATCCTGGGTTAACACACAGGCTTTTATCCCTTTATGTATTCCATGAGAATCACGCGGGTAAAGCCGCGGCTAAATACTATTGTAATAAAAGTTTGTATAGATATTTGGACGTTTGTTACTCAATCACCCGTAAACCATGAAAGAGATTCGAATTAAACTTATGACAATGATAGATTATATCCTGGATAAGCTGATTAAATAAATTGAGTGTAGCGAAAACATTTATTGGACCCACAGTTTAGAGAACATGCTTAAAAACTATATTACATTTTATGATGACATAATGTCCTCGACGGGTTGGATATCAGCCTATGAATTAACACATTGCATACTTTTCTTCCTGCTACGCGATCCCTTACGATTCACAATGGTGAAGCTGGGCTTACATTTATTACATTTAGATCAAATTGTAATAATTCGCTGAAACTGGATCACACAAAACTAGATTACACAAGTGCACTATTCCTTAAATCACGTTATAAAGTCTATAAATTTTCCACATTAAATTTGTTCTCGCTCGCGTGCCCTCGCTTCCTTATCAGTCCTAGTTATACTCGTAAGAGTTGCAAAGTTGGCTCGACAAAGGCCTTAAGAGGAAACCATTATGGTACTCGACGTTGCGCTGCGGACGCTTCATTAGGCGAGAAAGAAGACTTACCCCCAAGGGGATGTGGACCACTGGTGGAGTATGTTCGCTGTTGCAGTTGTGTGTATTCTTTTCTTTTTCTTTTACGATAGATGGCCTAGTTAAAGATTCCGTATGCTTGTAACAGTAAAATATCATTCGCTGTGGTGTATTAGAGATACGTATATTTAAGGTGGATGACTAAATGGTTGAAGCAATGGTTAAAGTGGGTCCCTCGCAATTATACGCATTGAGTATTGTAGTCGTGATTCCTACATGGAATAAAACTTGTGTGATCTTTAAGTATAACTACTTAAAGATCACACAAGTTTGGTTTTTGGCTTAAGTGCTTCCAAAAAAAGAAGTAATGTATAATATTGTCTTACGTTTACGCGAATGTTACACATTGAAATTAAACAAATGTACCCCATAATTAAATTTATTTTAAATTATTTTTAAAATATAAAACACTATTATTATAATTTTGCACATTTTAAACATTAAAATTATGTGATAATAGTGTTTTATAAAAAAATTAACAACGCGGTAAAAGCCATATTTTGTTTAATTTGAAAGAACTAATATAGTTGACACACATGTACTTGTATATTATATAGACTTAAATCTATTTTCCGAAGGGAGGCATGTATTGATAATTTCCATTTCTTATGTTCCTGGCATCTCTCTTGCTTCACGATGACAATCAAACGCTTTCTCTAAAATTACCTCTAAATGTTTTGTTTTACAACCACAAAATATGATACATAGCACATGCTGTAGTTGAATCTCGAGAATCGAGAATGGAATGATATATGATGATAGACATCATAGCACCACACTTGCATATTCTTCGCAGGTTAGGCAGAAGTGTCTCGTCACATAATTCCATTCGCTGTTTTTTAGTCCTGGTATAACTGGACGAGACTAGTTCCTTATACGAGTTCAGTTCGAAAATGGTTGCAACTACTGTTAAACTCAAAATATTTCAATAACACTTTGTCTAACTTCCAAAATAAATGACCACCTGGAAGACCAATTGAATAAATCTTAAACCTCTGCTGTGCACCTACTATACACCAAAAATACACCACCAACTACCAACTATTAAACCTCCTTATCTCACAGCCTTGAAACTTATGATATCTTAGTAACTACTAAGTAGGCAAACTGTACAGGTGGCAGGCCAGACCTTTGAGTTACGCCTACCGTTTGTGTAATGCCTTTATGTTTACCTAGTACAAGATTGTGTCACCAGAGAGCGCTGGCGTTTGGAGCACCCGTGCCCGCATTGCGATAACTTCAGCTAAATACTGCGTACAGCCTACGGCGTAAGCTTAGAATAATAACAGAACAGTAACAAAACTTTCAAACGAAGTTTCGCATAAAAGTAAAAGAGGTATGTGTGTGTGTGTTAGTAGCAATAATGATGTGTACAAAAGTGGCATGTAGTGTGTATTTTTGCAAGACAGGCCGCTTATGTTGCTCTTGTTTTGGGTCATAACTATGAACAGGAAAGTGTAACGTGAGGTGATACTCTAAATGGACAGAGCATGTAGTTGTGGAATGCAACAATTGGGTTTAATCACCATCGCAACGACTGGTTACTATATGCTATTTAGCAGTGAATTAAGATAAGTAAATTCATAGATTTATTTAACTGCTTTCAAATTGGGAATGCACACTGTAATTTAATGTATTCGAATGGTATTGTAATCACCTGTGAAGTACCTATTTACATATACGATACATATACGGTAGTGTTCTCCATACTTCGAATGCACGCGTATGAATCTTTATGTAATTTTTATGTAACCTTTAATGACGATAACATACATCATGTCTGTATATCGTTAAAACGTTAGGCAGCAGTAAATATATACACCTATATAACTTTGTCCAGATATATGTGTGTCTCATGTAATAGGGGGGCTATTATCATCTACCAAGCGCAATTCCAGACTCCATGCTTTTATACCACTACCATTTTTTCGACAGAAAACCCCGATAAAACTTTTCGCAATATATCGAAAATTGTAGTGCAAAATAATTTGTAATAATTATTAGACACCCTTCAGACGGACGCGCCGCGCGTTAATTTGCGTCGTTGACGTCGCGACGCAATGAGCGGCCACAGAGCGTCTTATTAGACACGTAGCGAGGCGTGCCTCCGGTAACATCGTCACATCACATGTGACGCCGCCGACACAATGTACACGTAATTTTATTACACCGTACTATTAGTAGGTTTATTATGAACTATGGACGTCAAATTTTGCGTGATTAGTAGGCAATTTTGAGTGAGATGCATTTTTGCAATATTGTGATTATCATTATATTTATTAGTTAGTTTTAAAAGCCCACTGTAGTCGACAAAAATTCTACTATTGACCCAATATTTATTTGAGAATCATTTATTTTGGGCAATAAAATTTTAGAATAATATATTTTGATCCACCGTTGTTAGATAACTGCATGAATAAGTGAACTCGCTCGTCAAAGTACCATACATCGAACAAGAAACTGACGTAAGATTAGAGTCACTTTTACTCCGTTTTGCTCTGTGGGTAAAAGTTCTGGAGTACTCATCTATTTCTGCTATTCCTTTCCTTCATCCAGTTTTTTCATCATGAATTTCAGTTTTAGATATATTAAAACTTTTTGCCAGAGGTCTGCAACGCGTTAATCATGCTACTGCCTAGCTAGCGGTCGCCTATGACTACTTGTCATAGGTACTCATTTATCATCAGGTGAGCCGGATGCTTGCGGCTGACTGACCTTATCCAATTTATTTCAAGCATAAATTTTTTCAAGAATGGCGCCTGATTGGTTCAGTATTAGACACCGTATTTTATCGCCAAGTAGTACAGAAATCACTTCCGTATCCAAAATTATACATTCATCTGCGCAATATCAAATGGATAACAGAGGCGAAATTCGAACGTAAATTCAAAATTATTTCAAAAGTCATACAATAACATTTCAAATCACTTATGTCGTGTAAAGTACTTCAAGAGCACCCTCAAGATGCATCCAAGTTCCGTCGTCACGTACCACGACAGATGGGAAATCGATGTCATTATGATAGATTATCCGTTAGGGCAACGTATGCCTCTGATTGGCTTTGTTACGCCCGTCTTTGGCACCTGAGTGCGTCCTCGATCTCGGCCAACTAATTTGACAGATCGATGGTCGGCCGCGCGTCTTCGTCTGTATGAGATGACCTTAATGACCTGCAGGGTGGCTGGAGTTTCCGATGTCAGCAATATCATGTCGAAATTGCACAAATTTGTGATGATGTATTGTTTCACGTTTATTATATAGCAAACTAAAATGTTGGCTTTTTGAGATGGAAAAGATAAAGAGAGACAAATAACGTATAAGAATAATTTTTTTTCATTTACTGCTTAAATATTAAATGATAATATTTAATAATTATTTAATTATTTGATGTTGCTACTTGTGTTTTTGTATATTCACAGCGCTGGCAGAGCTGGTCTGCTGCAAAGTTGGATGTTTAACACATTTAAATCACTTTTTAGAAGTTTTTTAGTTGTAAGAAACGAATTATAAAATCTCAATAACATTTTTTGGTGGCCCGTCGAATAAGCCTACTTTAAAATTACAACGATAAAAACAAAAGAACGCGAATATTTTGTAAAGCCTTCTTATTTCGTATTACAGTATAAACCATTCGAATATAGTAACGCTTGATTTCATGCAAATTATAATATGTGTGTGGAAGTAAGACACATCAATTGTGCTTCACCCTAGAGCATCACCCTTTATTTTGCCTCACAAAAGACTGGTAGCCAACCTAATGAACACAGTTCAGGTCGTGGTGGTGAATACATTACTGAGCCTTTAAGTTTTGTAGCTCTGTAGGGATATAATTTGACTCCTCTGTTTTGGTACCAAGTTATGTGTGTAAAGTACCAAGGAAGAGATTAATTTGAAGCGTCTATTTATACTCAAACCTTATCATTTAAATAAAATAATATACTTAATTTTTTTTGGAACATCACCGCCTAATTCCTCCTTCGACCTGTTTAATTTGTCATGCTTTATAATAAGTAAGTAAGTACATATATCTTATTTTTTATGTGTTGTTCAGTACAGTTACATTTCTGAGCGAGTTGGAAACCTAACTTTCATAGTTTTCATAATTTTGTACAGTTTACATTCGATTCTTTCTTCTTGTTTTTACATGTCCAATGAAACCTTGTAATCTTTTAAATTATTGTCAAAATTAGATAAAAGGTTTATGAATTGACAAATGATAACAATGCGTTGCGCATAATAATATAACTTTCAAAACGTGTCTTATCCCCGATTTAAAAATATAAGTTGGATATAATGGTCAAAGTAGTTAAGAAAGTTCATGTATAATATACGAGGTAGAAAGAGATACCATATAGGCTTCTTACGATTCTAGTAATTATCTCTTATATAATTCCATTTATTTAACATTTTTTATGCACGTTTATCAGTATAGGATACTCCTAACCTTATAGCATAGACGAACACAAAAAAAAATGTAGTAGTTGATTGATGAATGTTTAATTTAGGGTAAATCTATGGAGGAAAGATAACATTGTAATATTGTCTACGGCAATTTTTTTTTATAGAATAAATTGACAGTAATGTGACACCTTCTTTAGGGGCTAAATTTATATTAAATGTAATATGCAAACGAATATACTTCGATTTATTATATTAATAAGGATTTATTAAATAAAATACATTAATAATAAAAGTAATTAGTGTTAAAGTAACTCAGTTTTAAGGTTATAATAATTTAATAATAAAACTGGTTATGTGCGATTTAATTAATACAACAACAGATTGCAATGCGCGATGTGTTCGCAGGTGAATGGGGCTTATTTGTCCGTATGTCGCGTGGCACGTAACTCGACACAGCGTACGAGTATGCAAATTAAACGTGTTTCATCTTGGTATTTTCACGGGAGCTTGTCACTGTCAAGCTCGTACGTCTGTTTATTAACTTTTTGCTAATTAGACAGGCCTCCGGCACGTCTGCGAGTATGTTGGCATTTTTAATTACGCCCCATAATGTTGTCTGGCGTTCGTGTTGTGCCACTGGGCCGCGTAACGAACATTTACACAAAGCACACAATTAACGTCATTGCTGTCTAATTCTCCTGAGTGTTTTTATTGAGAAGCGCAAGTGAACGAAGAAAATAGAAAAGTTTGCTCCCATTCGCGCGTATTGCTCTTTCATATGCGAATAATTAATATCCCAACAGCATAACTGCCTCGATCGTCCAGAGGCGTAAGTAAACACAGACGCATGCGCAGTTGCCAATTGCAAGTTTATGAATTAGAAGTTTAGTCACATTTATAAAAAGAACGCAGAAAAAAATATGTTGTGTGCTCTTTAGACAAGCTAATGATTACTACCAAAAATATGAATGCAATACAAGCCCATGATTGCTAGCTATATGATAGAAAAGAGTAAAACAATCGTCTACGCAACTCCTCGAGAAGATACAGGCATGTTGTATATCATGTATAATAAATACCGTTTAATCGTTGCATGGTAAGCGTAAGTGAAAAATGTCACGAATCAAATTAAGCCAAATCAAAACAAACAAAAGGAAGGGTATGCGATGTAATCACTTCGGACTGTCAAACACACTCCCAGGTACGGCAGCTTACGGACGCATTTAAGTTAAAATTTTCACTCCCCAGTAGCTTTTTACTAATTCGCCAAGTGAAAAGGGTTCGCCGAAGTAATACAGTTTACTGCTTATTCAGTATTTATACGTTCGGGGGGCTGCCACTCGTCTCTAGACATCGGCCGATGTAAGGAAAATTTGTAAAATTTGCACTAATTAACATTCATCAATAAGCTATAAGAAATACATTTAGATAGTTCAATGTTATAAAATAACAAGTCGAATATTACCTAATATATAAATTACCAATTAAATACTTGTGTTAGTACCGCAAAAAATACTTGTGAATATTATTTTTATAAGCAATATTTAATTATTTGGTTAGAACGATAGAACCGTAATCAAATATAGCAAAATATGTTTTGCATTTGTATTTTAGTGAGATAAATATTTGCTTGGAACTAGCAATGAAATACATTAAAATAATAAATATTATTTAAATTAGTGTCTATTGGATGTTATACCCTTTTAGGAGACTGCTTTAACATTTCTAGCAGGTAGAGAAATCAGAATCAGATCTATCACCGTTGCTTTTGCCTTTTGCTTTAGCTAGAAACAGATTTAGCGATGAGTTATTAAACTTTTAAGTAAATAATACAATTTAACGATAAGTAATCATTTTGTAATTACAATTTACTGATGCTGTGTAACATTTTGTAACACGTATTACTCGTAAAATAAACTAGCTGCCGCCTAGTGGTCAAATTTCGACCAAAACTCCTAAGCTTACTACTTTGTTTTCTGTTTTTCACTATTACATATAAATAAAGTATAGGTAACCATAGTTACAAAGAATTGTACGACGATTCGACTGCGTGTGTCAAATGCATGGTTGTGCACGTGTAGTGCTTTTTCATTAATTTAATGTATTTCTAATGCATATTTTATAAAAATGTTATGATTCACCCCTTCTTCTCCATATAAACTTTAATTGTGTGAAATTTCATACTTCTCCGGCCGCGCAATTTTCGTAAAAAGGGGTAGGTACAAATCTATTGCTTCACGTATTAATATATAGATAAAGAACTAAAACAAAACTGTTAAGCCGTCTCGAAATTATTCTCATGAGGCTCTCGTTTCTATTAAGAAAGAATCACGAACAACGTAATAGTAGTGCGTACAAATTGATTTCCAATACAGAACATTGTAATCGAATTTGAAGCGTACTAAAGATGGTGGCATTATTAAAATCCTACAAAGTTAGATAGGCAATAAAGAGTTAGAAGGAGTGCGAGAGCGCCGTACTTTGTTTACGGGTCGGATAACATCTCCGATCGCGCGTAATGTATTTATGATTATTGTTCCAACTCGTGTAAAGAAAAGGTGGAAATACAGCTTTAAGGTAATGCGCCTCTTTACAAAAGCCTCTGATGGAAACTATTTTCTCCTGAATAAATATAAATTGTAAAGAGTCCTGACTCTGATAGACTTAACTGAGAGCTATAAGAATAGACAAGCTCACTTTTGTAAATTATTTGATGACGGAACGAAAGAGCCGGCTCCTTCGGGGAAGTAACACTCTCTTATACACAACCAGAGAGAAAGTAGTAAGACTGTTACTGCGTTATACTCTGTGAGACTTGCATACTACTTCTCTTATTCCTTTCTTTTCACTCCCTCTTTAATGTGTCTCTTCAATAGGCCGTATAGTTGTTTGTCACCTTGGTATTAGAAAATAAATACTAAACATTGTTAGATATACATATATTACTGAAATGACATTCTTAATTAATAAATAGCAAGAATTACATAGTGTTAAATTGTTAGCTAGTGCTTTATTTTCTTGAATACAGACTGAATGCGAATAGGGGTCACTGTCCAGCTCTGTATTGTTATGGGCCGATTAATTAAGTGATTAGATGGAAGGTTTTACCACCTGCATCAAGGTTGAACATAGTATCAAGTAGACTGTGGGATCAGATCGTTGGAAATCTGAATCACCTTCTTATTAACACTTAGAGCAACTGATGTTCCTACAGAAATATCTGCACTGATAAAGTCACCTTGCCTTTACAAGAAGATCATAGGTAAATAGTATATTGTTGCGATACTGCTACGAAGAGTATGTAAGTATGCCATTTTTATTTCGATATTACACGCAATCATATTCATTATATACCTATGATATAATAGCGAGTTTAACAGAATATACATACATATATAAAAAGTAATCGATGGGAATTTTGAATAGTAAAAGGAGCAACTTATGTATACCATACTAAGTGCGTAGATACAATAAACGAAAGCCCCTTGCACATGTTATAAGTAACAAACAGCCCCTGCAGATTCCTTCACCCATCACATCATCGCGATACAGTTAAGTCTATCGACAAGCAAACATTGTATATTAGCTGGCGATGCCCTAAATATTGAAGCCCGTCTTAATCCGATGGTGGCAACAGCAAGCCGCTCCTTAATCCATCACGTAACCGAGACTCGACGAGAAATCGTGTTACATCAACGAAAAATGTATTATAAGGGGGGAGGAGGGGGTAGCCCCCTACGATCGGACAAACTTTGCTAATACCACCCTCTAACATAATCGCAGAGCCTTTTACGAGAGGAATTTATGGGATGGTCCCGATTTCTTGCTGTATTTACGGCAGAACGTGGGTCTTACGTGTCGGCATCGCTGTGCAGTTAATTAGGATGAGAAAGTATTGAGGATCGACGTGATGACGGTTTTGGAGTTGTTTATTAGTTGTTAGCTCTTGTAGCGTCATATTTTGAAGCACTTTCTTTAGGGAGAAGCGCGGTGTAATGCATTGTTCGGTCACGTTTAATATGATCTGAGAATTAGCGCGTTTCGGTAATAGATGTATTTTATGTAATGGTTCGATCTGATTATATTCTTGTTTATATAGTTAACTATTAATGTTATGTCTACACAACTGTGTAGTATGGTAAAATCTTAGGACGCATTGTCAACACATGTCAAAGTGTATCTTAAGATTGTGAAAGTAAAGTTTATAATGTCACATTCCTAATATATCTGATTGGGATAGTAGCTTTATTACTGACATCACAGACTGATATCATTTAAATGCACTTAATGGTAAACCAGGCGGATTAGAATCATTTTGACAAACGAGTATAAAACACAGGTACAGATTACATATACTTAGCAAAATTTTTTACAGTACCTACTTTAATTGTAATCGTATTCCAAAAGGATATAATCAAATATGGTCTACAAATTACTGTAAAGTTATTGAATTAATTTAATAGCCGTATAATCATATTGTTCCAGCCTAAATTAGTACAATTATCTGCCAGCACTTAACCGAAGTTTATAGACATATCTAGTACATGTATCGATTGTAGCGTTATGTGAGTAATTCACCGGCTCACGTCAAAGTTGCGAAGTCTTAGCAAGTCCGGGCCCCAGGTGAGAATGTGCTAGACGCCAACTGGCTAGACGAGTGAGCTGCCCGCGAGCCAATAATGCTGCATGCTAACTTGTAACACTTAGACGCTAATAGTATTGCCAACATGTTCGCTAGCTCGTTGGAAATTCTGTTACCGTCTAATTGCCGGTTTCTGGAAGGCAGATCAACACAAAAATTGGCTGATAGATAGTCAAACGTATGTTCACTGTTGTGATAGGCAGTTTGAATTAGCAACAGCCAGTCAAATCACTTGATATGAGTTTGATTTATGATACGTCGTCGATTAATCTTTAAGTAAATGGTTCTCAGTGTCAAAAGATGTCTCGATTTATAAGATCATATCGTCTCTTTGTAGCTTTATATTTTAATTACATAAAGCTCTTTTATGTATATTATGTATTCATTAAATTATATTATTTATACATTATGATACATGAAAGTGCTGTTTGTTATTATACGATATTTAAATGTCATTTCTTTAATAATATAGGCTATTAATCTGCCATCGAATTTAATATCAACAATAGAGCACTAGTCTGCTATTCTTTTTTATGATTTTGTCGACGATCGCTCAATTAGGTGTACGCCAATAAAAAATTCGAATACCAAATATTAAATTATTTTTTATATGATGGCGCTAATATAAGCGTAATTCAGTATGAATATATTGAAATTAAGCAAAAATATGAAATCTGTTGTCTTTACATTTTTTCAATGTAAGTATTTCAATATATTTACTAATATTACTTTGATTTTAAAGAATATGCCATATAGACACTTTTGAATAGATAAGTGTATCACCCTTATTCAAGAGTCATGTTCGTCGGATTAAGTCGCGGTATGTGGTTGACGTATAAGTGAATTCGACAATGCAGGAATAGGTACTTGTACAATATAAGTGGAGGACGCGAGTTGTGGCTTTGTTCTCGAAACTTCGTCCGTATTGTGTTGTATCTTATTGCATATGGCATCGTAAAGGTAATACTCACTTTGTTATGCATTGCCATGTTGTTCCTCATCGTACATTAGGTTTATACTTAATCTTATAATATGTCTACTATTAAGTCTTGGAGGCCTGGTGACCTGTAACACAGGTATTCCTATACCTATTTCAGGCACCAGTCTCTCACAAATGTCTTTTTATATTGATGTTAGATTAAGCCATATTACTGTTCAAACATTTGTGATGAGAAAATAAATTATTATTATTTTGCTCATCATGACAGGCATAGGTACACCAAGTCATAGATTTAAAGGATGATATAATGAGAGCATATATAGCAACAAAGTATACTTATTAACAGCATGTACCATGAGGTTCATATCATGGAACATTCGTTTACCTGCAAGTGATCATAACAGTAACACATATCAATGCACGAAACGCATAGCAGTATACGAGTTGCAATGTTACGTCGTTTCAACTCCAAGCCTCCAAATAAGTTACAATTGTACAGTTACCAAAAACCAAACTCATTAACATTTAATAGACACACAAAGTAGGTACGATCGAACACAAAATTTTAATTCTGTAACGTTCAGTTTATTCAGCATTCAGAACTTTGTTAAAAATACAAGAGAGTCGAGAGTTGAAATTAATTATCATTCACAAAACTCGGCTCGGAGTCAGCCTACACGAAATCTTTACGCTTCAATTGAGCCAGTTTATGGCGAAATTAATTACTGGCTAGAGAGGATCGACTATAATAGTTTCCCGCCGGAATTATTATTGTGAAGGGGTCCACGGCCGACGAAATTGTGTCCGAACAAGAAAATTAGTGAGCGTAAAACGGGGTGTGAATTTGGAAATCAAAGAGCTTGGAGAACTTGTTCTGAGTCCATTGTGCCCGTCCATCATTTACATGGGACGCCACCTATACACAATTCGGTGATAACTCATTCGCAACTAGAGCTTTTGAAGAGTGAGGACAGTTTGAGTTGTTTAATTAGAACGTGTGGTGACTGGAGCTTTGTATTGTTGCATATTCGGTGCCGTGGTTCGACTAGGTGCCTGTTGAAGTTAATCTCATTCTATGAATAGTCATTTTAGGAGTAGCCGTGTTCAAGTATCTTATAAATAATATGGGTATACCTTATACATAAGATACTTGTAAACCAAAACAAAATAGATACTCTACTTCCTGGTATTACGTCTTTAGGTATGTACCCTGCCTCGCCACCCATGTGGTTTGTTAGGCAGAGTATCAGACGCACATTTGTGCATACATCCTAGTTAACAAATGAGTCTGTTGCGGTATATCAGTTTACTTATAACTTTCGTGCTGAAATAGATAATTTGCTAATAGAATACTGAATAACACTTTGCCCAATCTTAGAATCGGAACGTGGTATCTGAAAATTGGCAGTTGTACAATTTAATGATATAAGATCAAGGAGGCCGCTTCATAATTTTTAAGAAAGGTGATTACGACCAATTTTACAACAAAGTCCTACTTCTTAGCACTGTATTCAGAAAGTGAAAAAAATACATTTGTAATTAGCTATACGGGATCAATTTTTTTTAATTGTTTTGTGGTTATAATTAATGTTACCAAAAATTTGGTTGTAAATACTGTAAGCTTATATTTTATGAATAAATTATTATGATTATGACTAAAAATAGCAATTGAGATTTTACGAAAAAATTTGAATAATGTCGTGTCACGTGGCCGCCGTTCTCGTCACTAGACAATCGCAGTTGGCTCCCTTCTCACTGGCGTATTTCCGTTGTCTAGTTTGGAAGTGGCGGCTAGTGCAAAAGTGCGTCCCTCAACGGAACGTCTAGCGTCTTGGTATCGCAATATATAGCCGCTGAGGGAGCCCCGCACAGCTGAGATTCTCACAAACAGATTTATGGTCCGTATGCACGAATACTAATACATATATCCACTGCTGTATCTGTATACAAACTGTTTTAGATATAATTGCTATGAAAACCCACCAACCAACACGTATTAAACCATCGTGTCGGCCTCGATGGCGTAGTGGTTAGTGTAACTGACTGCCATGCCTGAGGTCGCGGGTTCGATTCCCGCACAAGTCAAACATTTGTGTGCATAAAACATGGATGTTTGTCTTGGTCTGGGTGTTTCTATGTATAATATGTATGCATTTACTAAAAAAATTGTATATATGTATGTTTATCCATTGTCTAGTACCCATAGTACAAGCTCTGCTTAGTTTGGGCTAGATGGTGTTGTGTGTATGTGGTAGAATATTATTATTATTATCTTAGACAGACTTTATGTACGTTCATGTATTAAAATTAGCGTGCATAATATGCACGCTAATTTCTAAAGTTGTTGAAACAATTCGGCTGTGGTTTTCTGTGTTGTAATCTTGGGTTAGCTTGTATCACGTAGATCATATGACGAATGAAAAATGTGTAAATTTTCTAGTGCGTTACATGTGTGATACATGCTCGCATTTATGAAATCACAAGCACAGCTAGAAGTGAATATCATATGAATTAGACAGCAAGTTAAATGCACAAATAGTTTAGTGATATAAGTCGACAGTTTGACTATGACAATACATCGAGGTTAGGGATCGATCGTTCATGCGTGATACAAAATAGTGGATTGAGTTGCTTACAGTCTGGGTGCTTATTGCATCGGTTTATTTAATATGTGTAAAACCACATATGACCAGCATAGTAATTTTAATACAAATATAAATTGAAAACTTTCCTTTATTTAAAAATATGTTAAGTTAGAGTTATAAATGTAAGGGACTTATCATTCCAATATCTTTGTGATACACGTCATAGTCAATGACAAAATGTGTGACAAGGCTATTTATTGCATAATATCGCAATCACACGTGTAAAGTATTGTCATGTCAATGTCTCCGAGTCCCCAGTTGTAGTGACAAAATGCGTGACATGACGTTTTATTTTGTGATGCGATGTTTACTAAATAATAACAAAACACGATACAGGTGCAACACAGGTTGGCTAAAGACTGACGGCTCATAAACTAAGAAGGCAACAATGTTGGAAAGAATTAAGTATGAAATATGCGCACCGTGGGCCTACGTGATTTATGTTACGGAGATCTGCATTAAATATTGTTCGGTGTCTTGTGAGATGCAGGGGAATACAAAGCGTAACACCGGATGAACTTTTAGTAGAAAAGGGACTGGAAATGATGAACTAATGGGGTAATAAATAAAGGTATCTGTGAATGCGACGCAGGGTTTACGCTTATATTTTAGATACTTAAATTTGATTGATTGATATTGCTATTAGTGTGTAATTGCATATTGGATAAGATTATGTGATTAGTGTACTTATGGTACGTTAAAAATGGATGGATGGTCTACAATGATATAATATTTAAAAAAGGGTTACTTCCTTTCTTCAATTAGTGGCTGCAAGATACTGACCAATAACAGACAAATTATAGAATAAACGTCAATATATATGGCATCTAAAGTATTATGATTGGAATGGTCGATGCATTCAAATATTTTTAGGCTGGTCGAGCTTTGGTTGAAATCTTTTTATCCAGATATTTCAGTAAAATATTACACGTATAAGCCTCTTAACAACAAATATATTAATATCAAGTTACCAGGTACAATCTAATTTTTAAGCTCGCCATCTTTCAAGCTTAAAGGAAGAAGTCAAAGTCAAACTTATAATAGTTCTGGTACAATTAGGTTGCTGAATTCGCCATTAATTTATATACATATCTAAAAGATTATTAAGTAAAACTATATGGACTACATGCTATCGTTTCTACCAGTACCTATGTATGTTAGGTCGGTGTTGGCGTCGGTGTAGGCGCGTCGAGACGTGATGAAGGTAAGCCACAGAACGCCACACATGCGACCCGACAGTAATTTTATTATAAGCTCGTTATGCTCTAAACTCGTTATTCACGACTTTGTGGTAGGTAATTGGTCTGTACATGTCTACAAGCCTATTAGTTAACCATTGTTTATCTTATATTAATTTATATTTAGTAAGAGAATATCGATTGAGATATGATGTGTGGTGAACATTTTTTGTATTAACTATGTACTTGTAATATTAAACAAAATATTGATCAGAATAAAGTAGAATATACATCGCTGTGCGAAAATCTTATGCATTGTATACATAATACCTGATCGTGGAAGCAGAACAACATGCGAATTAATTTTATTTTGTCTGGTGTAGATTTTAAACCAGTGATACGTATCACATTGTAGAGGTACCTAAATCATTCAAAGGCTATTCAACTAAATATATCTTGGTGTATTTATCGGATCATATAATTATTCATATCAGATTGTATTTAGTTACCTGTTTTATACAATACATGTGCCTCGATATTCATAGGGATATATTTAAGCAATTACTTATACAAATTAGTATTTACAAATTTGTATTGCTGAGCGTTATTCTGACAGTACACTAAGCATATATTATCCGAAACGGACAAAATGTACCTATGTCTTTCATACATGAACAATATATATGCAACTGTCGCCACAACGCGTATCCTAAAGAAGCAAAAACTTTCAGTCGGGTGGCGACGTATGGCCACTTCTGCGTTGCAGTAACGGGTTGAAAATTAACGTATGGCAACATCTGGTAGGTTACTATTCTGTTTTTGTACGTTGGGTATGGTTTTGGTAATAAATCTTATTATTATAATATATTTAATAACTAGTCTCTGTCCACGACTTCGTCAGGGGTTACATTTCACTTGTTACGTCATTTACGTAAAACTGCTAAGGAGCTAAACTTTGACAATGGCATTTAATTTCTAGGCAACAACTAATGGTAATACCAAATGCAGAAAGTTGACGACTTAAAATCAGGGTACGATCATCATCAATCGTAAGGCAAAGCGAAATATCTTTACAATTGTACATTATTAGGACTATTTAAAACAAAAGGACACAAAAGTTTTCTCAAAAATGATACGAATTATAGAAATAATATCTAATATCTGTTATTTGTTGTAGATTGCATTTACGTTCTTTCACTTTATATTAAAATATTAATTTTTCCGGCTGAGCATTTATAACGCTTCATAATAAAGTCAATATGGAAACTAGCAAGTGATTTAAATGAATATTCGTGGCGTAAGTTAATTTCAACGTTGGCTGTCTTGCTAGCTGCAGGATAATGGCCGCAGTAAATCCCAGCAGACAAAACTGCCTCACCTGCACTCATTATATTTACGCCGCAATAATAAAACTTTCCAACTCACTCTGAATATTGAATTCGTTGCGGCGAGGAGAGGCGGTCGCCTTACTTATTGCCGTCAGTTCTGCAATATGCTCGGTAGGTTTTAATAAAGGCTCGACCGACGGGGCATTTCGAAAAGTTTTCGTTTCGCGAAGGCGGACGCTATTGCGCCGACAATGAGCCCCGCTAAGCCCCTGTCGAGTTGAGTTGGAGCGTTTTCGTTTGACTAATAGCTGCATGTAAAATTTTCGTGCTTTTATTCGCACATGCACGACGGGTTAATCTAAACCCGTGCTCAAATCGCCCCGCCTTTGCGATCTACTTTACTTTGTTATTATACTTCGGTCCTAAGCTTCTTCTTTTAATGTAGCAGTGATGGATAATTTGTTTTTAAATATTATTAATATATGCGTTTATGATATTTTTAGACTTACAACACTAAGAAACTCGTTAATTGCTGATGATGCAGAAAATAGCTGCATGCACTCCTAGCAAGCGACAAAAACCCTTCTTTCTACTAACAGTAACAGTGCCTCCATAAAAAGCTTTGGAAGCAATACTTATCGCCAGATAAACTAAGTACAATAGTAGATATTCTTGTGCCTATTTAAATATCTATATCTTTACTATTATTATAAATGAGATTGTGAGTTTGTTTTTTTACACTGTCAGGCCTTAATTACTTGACGAATCATCATAAAATTACATACATGTTATCAGGGGTCCAGAAAACAGTATCTTTCATTCAGAAAAAGTACTCTTTCCAAGGGATAGAAAATGTACATAAAATGTACATTTACGCGGACGAAGCCGCGGGCAAAATCTAGTATACCTATTATATATTTTTGATAACAGCAGTAGAAGCAACGAGATGGGTGTAAAAACCCAGGATTCAACCTCTTCGTCTTAAATTTAAAAGTAATAAAAAGAAATGCCCCCTATATCTCGGGGTTCTTTTGACCCACAGGGCCTATATTCAAACTCGACCGAGGTATGACTCCAAGGTGACCGCACACCAAGTTACAAGTCAATCGGTTCAGTGGTTCCAGAGTTATACTGGTCACTAACATACAGACACACAGACCCACATAGTATTTTCATTAACCTCTTTAATGAAGACTCAGAGTTTCATAAAGATGTGAATGGTGACTATACCTAATAATGGCTGAGCAGAGCGTACCTGTAAAAAAAAAAAAAAAAAAAGAAGATGCCTTGCCTCAGCCACTACGCTCAGTTTTTATGGTGTGAATTTCAAATTCCATACGGGATAAAAGTTTGTATTAACCACAAAAGGTTGTCCCGAGTCTTTGTCGTTGTGTAATTATTTGTAAAACTCCTTGCGATACAAAAATGATTGTTACTACTGGTGTTGCCTAAAAATAGACCAAAATATACCACGATCTTACACATTTACCATATAACTAACAATAAAACTTACTTAATACATATAGAACTAATACAGCTTACAAAGACATCCTGCTTTAATACAAACGCCACTTATAGAAGAACTATAAATACACAAAGTTTATGCATTATAAAACAACGCCTGGCAATATACTGCAGCACAGACAAATAAGATATCAGTGATGAGTCTGTAAGTGAATGGAGGTAATACGTTCTCGGCCTGTCTACGCTACCGGTAGTAGGTACGCGTGGCTTCTTAACTGCAGCTAGAAGTACTACCTACCATTAAAAAGAAAAGGTTTTGGAAAATATGAATCGAATTCCATAAAAAAATTTGGACTTTAAGCTATTGAAACGTAATATTTATGCAGCTAAATCTTCCGATCTCATTTTAGCATGATAAATATCACATTTAGTTATTCTTCTTAATTTAATTAAACGTTAAATGTGAATATAAATTGCATTTCAGTTCACATTTAACGCATATTAAAATAAGATTAGATCAGAACTGTTTTTTAAACAGTTTTATTGCGAGAGTTGGTCCTCTAAAAATAATTAACTACCGATTTTTTTTTATTAAATCAATCAAAAGTTATTAAGTGTAATAATGAGATAAATCAGCATGGTAGCTAATTACAGCCTGTTATATATATATAATTATATATATATTATATTATATAACCTTAAGAGATAACAACCATACATCAAAAATAATTAAATCATAATAGAATTATATTATTGTATCCATGGTAATAAACCAAGGATCTTCCCGACCTGAAAATCCAAATCCAATCCAAAACCTCTAATGAAAAAAGTTCTTATTTAAAACTAGCTTCTAGGACTTTCTCGCATAGTTCGTGTTCGTAAATAACACTAAATATTATCTAGTTCTACGCAAAATAATGTCATGAAACGTAGATCGTTAAACTTAATTTTAAGTCGAACTCCAAGCTAATTAACTGTTAAAACCTTATCATAATAGATTCTGTAGTTCTTGAGTAAGTCAGCACAAATAGGTTCACTAAAATTATACAATCTGCTTTTAAAAAAATATCTCCAATGTATATTTTTGTTGCAGTATGGATACACCAAAAACATTTACTTTATCTGTAACCTCACTTATCGGTGATCAGACCTGTATATTAAAACAAGTCACCCTTTATAATAAAACGTTAAAATGATAACTACCTTAGAAGCAGGATGCAATGACGCGGATGCATTATCGTGTACACCTGCAGGCGGATATTGCATTAGATGCAGCCACCAACGCCGCTTGCGGTACACTCAAAGCTCTTCTAGTTATTCACACAAGCTCAGATGTATAGACGGGCGTGCGAAACGATGTTTATATGCAATGGTTTTCGTTTAAATTTCAAAATAGCAGTTGTGATAGCTTAAAAGTTGATTGATGGCGAGATTAATTTGTCAATGTACAAGATTTCATTTATTAGCTAATTAACTATATTGCTTTACGAGAAAATAATTGTATATTATTTCAATTAACAAAATTCTTATAATTAACGTAATACATGAAATATATACATATATATATATATATATATATATATATATCTGTATTCCACAAATATTAAAGTACCGAAAGTACATGCATCCATATTTGGTACAATTACATGGCACATATAATGTGCTGAGAGTGATGGACACATAGGAAACGAAGTTATAGTACTTAATTGTTTTAAATTACTAATATTGTTATTAACTCTGCAAGCTAAACTAAATACATCTTTACAAGTAAGATCACGTCGGTAGCGCAATAGGTAGGCGTTTAGATCGTCAACCTCTCGATCGTACGTCCATGTCTCATCAATTGGGATACTGCCGCTTTAAAACAATTGACGCGGCAATCTCATTGACACTTACCTAGAATATAAATCTAATAAATATGACTTTATTCAAACGTTTGCAAAAGTATACATTACTACTAGTATCAGGCGAAGTTTCTACATAACCGAAAAGTGACAATAAAAAAAACTAAATAGAAAAAAAATATAAAGCTTAAGTTCACCGCCCGTCTGCACCGCGAAAATGCGATAGCCTATTTGCTTACGGGCGTGTAAGCACACAAGCGCATAGGTGCATCGGATTCCATGACGATGCCTTCAAAAGTTCCGCGTTCGACGCCCGGCCCGCGGAAGCGCCGTCTCTCCCAGGAAATTGAAGTCACCTCTCGCATTCAGCGTACGAACAATGCTTTGTGAAAGAACATCTAATTTATCTGCAAGTTGTTTTGAGGAATCGCTTCGTTTAAATTGAATATCGATTTGCTAAACAATATCGTATTGTTTTAAGAGAACTGTTTGAGTTCATCGCTGTGATTATATTTCTATTCTAAGCGTGTTTCGATTTCACGTTGATTATAAAATTGAAATGTCAGAGGCATCGGCTGGGAAGCCTGTCTCTTAAATGTTTGAGTATTTAGAAAACAGTTTATACTTTGTTATGTTAGAATGTATTTGCATTTGTAATGCAATATTTATTTTTATTCATGTGCACGGTTTATTTTTTTATAGGTAATGGATATTACAAGGCGTGGCACTTATTTTATCGGAGTGTGAGTTGCGTACAGTAATCATTATATGTATGTATATTATGTCCTACACTGTATTGCTGTTTGGGAAGATCACACACCAGTCACACACACGCACACACACATACGCACACTCGTCACATACACACAACATACATCATACGGTACTAATTTCCTAACTACACACACTAATATCACATAACCACATACCAAAATCACCTACTTGAAATCTGGCTGTCCAGAGTTAGGAGAGGCTGGTAATCTGTCATACAGGTGCATCCTAGTACAGATACCAGTCTCTCACGCAGATTCACTTTATAAGAAATGTTAATCTTAGCCTAAGTTATATATTGTTTTTCTGTAACTTTCTGTGTGAGACAGGAAAATAAATGTTTTATTTTTATTATTATTAATAAAGCATTAAGCGGTAGTATATAACAGCCCAATTTCGCCAGATATGTCCATGTAATGAGAGTTCGACCATTGCTATCTTCTAACTAGACTCCCATGCTCCATGCTACTGACAAAAATCTTATCATTTGACCTTAACTGAATACGATTGGCAGTTGCGTGACTTACTTACATTTATGCCGCTAGGCAATCCTGTTCGTTGTAAAATGCTGCTGCGTACAATCCTGTCGGTTCTTTATAACATCAAGTCATTCGGTGACCAGGTAAAACGCCGGTAGCCTAGGTATTTAGGTATTGGACTTACAATCAAGAGGTCGTAGGTTAAATCTTTCCCATTACACTATTAACGTGTATTACCTAGTACCTAGATTATTAGTGATTTTAAACAAATTCTTAGTAATATCTCTTTATGATAAGGTACCCTATATGAGAAGGTATTTAAGCAAACGTTTTGCAATAGTCATATTTATCATTGTAAAAGTAGAAGTGTAGAATAACAGTATAGTATTGTATTTATTGTGGCAAAATAACTAACCATATCTATAATTTCTATGTAGTTAAATGAAATCTGAATACAAATCGATGAAAGCGGGAGCTATTAGTAACACAATATGATTTTAGATCACGTCTAGACTGATAAAGACCGCTATTATACATGTGACGTGTACGAGAGGAATAATATGAGAGACCGCAAGCTCAGGTGGCTCGGCGGAGCACCCACCACGCACGCCACCCATTGTAAATATTAGTTCGCAAAACTCATCAATTCCGCGCTTAAACTTAATAAAATACTTGGCGCTTAATTGAAAATGAATACTGCTTTCGATGCGATCGATAAAATATTCCGCAGCCTTAATCCGCGATAATGAAGCGGCCCCGCGAAGGGTTGCTTCGAGGGGCCCAGTAATAAATGTTGCGTCCCAAATTTAAAATCAAAGTGCGGAATAAATTTTGATTAAGCGATTAGCCGGGAGCCGAGAGGTGTTTGCGTTTCTTCAGTGCTCTATTAGTGATGCTACGCCGGTGCGGTTGACAGCTAATATGGGTACAAATCCCGATCGGGGTCGACGGTAATAAGAGACTGCAACAAGATCGGTACAATGGTCGGATATCAAATTGTAAAAGTGTTAAAATAATAAAAATATAATTTCTAGCTGTGAACAAAACTTTCGTTTAAGCAATTGTTTAATTAGCTTAATCTTTATATATTTTTAGGACCTCCTCATTAATTACATAAACGGTATAAAGAGGAACGGTAAAACAGAAATGTTTAAAAGCATCGTTTTTTATATATATGTTATGCTAGGTTATACCTTTTATCCCAGTTTTCGTGGGATTCACGCTGGCGGCCGTGTAAAACTTTTAAACAATTATAGGCCGTGTAATCAATTATAATAATATAATTTTTTATTAGCACACCTGATAATTACAAAACTTTTTAGACTAATAGACATCTTATGATGGAAGTAAAGACTCAACGAGATATGTAAATCTTTGTTAGTTTTACTGCCCTATATCTAGAAAGCGCCACTCTCGCGCTATTATCAAAGTGCATCATTTGTACCAACATAAAATATCAAGAGCAATATTAACAAATAAATCTCTCACGTACTGTTGAACATGATTCCACCTGTAGTTAACAGAATATGATCGCAGCGAAGCAGACATCCTAGCTCCGTTTTCCATTACATCAGTACCTAATGCATTCGCGACGTCACATTTGATAAACTCCAAGATAATGTACGTTGAAATTCATTATAATTTTATTCATGCACCGTAGCTTTCGGTTTATTAGCCGTCTGAAGCTAGAATATTGCACTGATTTACAATGTAATATGAATGTCTGGAGGTCATGAATACAGATGCTGTACGAATTTTTAATTACTAGGTATATGTTATTATGTAGACACTTTTTGAGTAGCAATTGTGATGGATACATGGTAGAGAGCGATTTTATATATCTATGAGTATACAAACAAAAATTAAAATGGAAAATCATAAATGATTTTCCTATTGTAATTTTACTTAAATGTATCCTAACTGGGAGTCGTCGCTAAGCTAAAAGTGTATCTTTATTAATCTGTCAATACTTGAAATGCCAGACAAAATTGAAAACATATTGTGTCTGGTTGCTGGTGTGCCGCTACAACTTAATAGATTAAATAGAAAAGGAGTCAAGATTAATAAATAATTCTTCAGTCTTCTTTCTAGAAAGGTCTTTAGAACATTAAAGCAAATTTTTACAGCCAAAACTTATTGGATAATGACTAATGACAGTGACATTTTAATTTATAATTTACAAATTAAAACTAAAATACCACTACCATGCCACTTATGCATTACCGGCAGCGTGAATTAGTTTGATAGACAAACGTATTTCAAGGAAATATGCTAGTAACGGAATTGTAACTAGCATAAAAATCACCATAACAAACTTACACGAATCGAAACTGCTAAAAGCTAAAACATCATGCAGAATACCGTTTACACTAGTTATTAAAATAATCACCTTCTGCGCTAGCTTCAGAGTAGCAAGTGACGTGCCAGGGGTGGTACTTCGCGACTCCCGAGTAAAACCCCGAGTCATACGGTTAATTACCGGATGAGCGACCCGGGGTGATTTACGACGCAAGAAGGCAAATACGCCACTGCACCGCCGATGTGTTGTGTTCTATTAAAATTTATAATGCTGTTTTGATTAGTGCAGCTGAGGTTGTTGACTCCTCTGTTTTGGTGGCAGAGATACTATGGATGCTGTCCTAAGTATTGTATATAAAAGTAATTCTGTATATTTCTAATTGTTACGATTATCTCGAGGTCTCGTATAATATATGATGTGATTAAAGTAAAATTAAATTAGCTTTAGATAAATTTAAATTGATTTATGATTGTATATTCAAATAGCCCGATTGAATAGCTCTATAGAAAAACAACTAACACACATTATTATGGAGTGAAAGGATTAATGTGACATTTCATTACGTTAACGACAATTCAGCACAAGTTATATTGAACTACTAGCCTGTCCGGGGTGAACATAATTTAAAGCCTACGTTCATCTGGAATAATGTACTTTTGAATTACAGAAATATGTTTTCATATAGTTGCAGTGGGTGCAGAGATTACCTCCCAAACAGAAAAACTGACAAAATTTGTTAAAATCCCTCTTATATAGAGAGATTTTATAATACGAGTGTATATTTTGAGGCGAATAGAAGTAATTTATTACTTACTATACTATTTAGCATACGTCTATATAAAATTAAAGGCATGAGTTTTAATCTATCAACTCTTTGAATACCAGACATAATTAGAATCAATTGTCTCTGGCCCTAGGTGTGCCACTGCGACTCAGTGGGTTAAGCTTACAACTAGTATATATTACCCTCACTTATTAAATATAATTTATGTTAGAGAACATCTATCTATTACTCGTTGTATGTATGGAAACAAGGATAGGATTGACAATTTCGTAGCGAATGTGGTTTAATAAACCTCTGCTTAACTCTTTAGGGAAATACGGGTGTGATGTTGATGAGCGTCTGAATAATGTACTAACAAGAGCCTAGCCCTGTAAAAGATTTTATAGAATGTACCAGACTTAACTGCGTACCATATACATATTTTAGAATCTTTAGATTATTTTGAAATTAAACACTATAAACGGATTTTGTCGCGTTGTTTATTTTATTTTAAAACACCTTTGTTACATAATTTTGAAAAACGAACATACTATTTAATTACATACTATTTAAACTATTTAATTTAATTAAAACTATTTATATTTAAGTTTACACTTTGTCCCGACGACGTTTCGGTTGCTTTACAGCAGCAATGTTCACGGGGAGACTGCAATGGTAGTTGTCTCAATGTTCAATGTATAACATTCACGTAAACATAAGACAATCTTTAGATTAGACTAGAGTAGCTAAAGCCTTGTATTTCTTAACCAATATTTGCTATATGTTAAATGCGAATGCGATGCTGTGAGTTTGTTTGTTTGGTTGCTACGCTTCCACACCTAACTACTTGTTCATCATGAACTTTATCATACACGTTGTCGAAGTACAATAAAGAACGCAGGGTACCTATTCCCCGAAAAAAGTACTGTTTCCGAGAGATAGAAATAACAAGCTTAACGCGAGAAAGGCCACAGCAAAATGTAGTATAGAATAATCATGTCCAAAGTCTGTCTTATGATTTTTATATACGAGGCGTGTAATATGCATATGTTGAGGATTTTATTTTTAATTCCAAACTAGTTTGAGTAGAAAGGTATGAGAACGATCAGATATTTAAGCTAAAGCTGTTAAAGCGAGTGACGGACAGAAATTGAGACCTTTATTGTTCCACGATTTTCCTACTAGGCATTGATTAAACGTTTTTATATATTTTACTATAGACTCACGTCTGTATCACGAAGGAGAAGACTGAGGTATATTGCACCAAAATCGTTTTTTTTTTGTAGATAGCCTCAATTTTTGCTGGAACCACTTTTAAACTCCGTACCTACCTGCTATTGACATTTTTGAATCGAACCAACGACATTTATTCGTGGTTTTATTCCCAGGTTGGTCAAAGTGATGCTGGATTTACCTCACTTGCCATAGCAAACGCACTCACTACCGATGCGCCATCCATGTTTTTATTTAAAACATGCTAATTCATATTTAATGCATAAACTATTCAAAAACTGAACATAACCATATTTGAATACATATGTAACATTTTCTTTGCCTAGATAGACAAATAAAAGAGCGCGTTAGCTAGTGTTGATTTTAAAATAAGTTCTCATTACTCGCGGGTAAGTTAGTGTTGCCGCGTCTGTATTAGCTGGAGGGAACTTGCGAGAAACGAATTCTTAAGCCGTGTATGGTTTCACTGAGACATACGGCTTTTGAGTTTGGTATACTTGTTTCTTACTTGGCATGCAACTGTATAGGTGAAGACCAACTTACTCAGTTTCTGACTTCATGCTTCTACTTTTGACAGAAAAAGCCTGAGCTGAGAATAACATCCAATGCCTAAACAAGATTTCAGCATGAATGGGCTGGCTCGGCCAGGGAAGGACTACCCTCTTACAGAATATCGACGTGAAATAGCAGTATTCCTACTGTTGTGTTTCATTCGGTGAGTGAGAGTGCTGCAGGCCCAGTCACCCTCTTTCCCCCTTTCCGCTCCTTTTCTTTCCCTCTTTCTTTTTCTCTTCTTCCTTTCCTAAAGGGTCGGCAAACCGCAAGTGATGCTTCTGGTGTTGCAGATGTCTATAGGCTACGGTGACCACTAACCATCAGGTGTGCCGTATACTTGTTTGCCCATTTAATTGTATAAAAAAAGCCACTTTCTAATCCACACTATATACTAAGGCAAGACCTCGGTGGCGCAGTCAATTCTATCGTTGAAATGACATTTGAGTTAGAGATGAAATCTGTTACAGAATTGCTTGGCATTGTTAACTATTAAATTGTGTGTAAGTTTATGTACAGAAATGACTAGATGAGAAGCTATAGTAGTAACAACATATACCTCGAACTGATAACTCTTCCTTTTTTTAGTTGGTTAACAACAACAATAACAACTTAGATCTTTTAAATTTACTTTCATGTATCTAGAAAGTAAACGTTTTTAGATACTATTAAGATAAGCGGTTTGGTAAGCGATTACTGTAGCCTAAAGACTCTTGCAACATTCGGAAGGTAACGGCTCCTCCTTACAGAGCCTCGGAAATATAGCTTTGCTTACTACAGGGACTAAACAGATTAGTAAGAGAGGAGGTATTTCCTTGGATAAACTGCTTAATTTTAAATAGTAACCATAAGCAGAGATTTCGTAGTGCAAAATGTCTCTTACATCATTGTATAATATAATAACAAGTTTATTCCATAATTTTTTCAAAGATTACGTTTTGTTAATTCAAAGAAATCCATAAATTTGATATTATTCGAGAACAAGAGGAAGTCAATGACTGCTACTTATAAACTGTGCTACAATAGCCAGTGCCTTCCATCCAGTACTATTCACCAAATTATTATTATCATTTTAACGTGTTAGTTATATAAACTAAGATAGTAATAAGTATTACTTAAAACGAATAAGGGCTCCATCTAAATTATTCGTTAAAATTCTCGAATATTTGAAACTGTAAGTTGGTGAAGTCCGTGTGTACCTCACTTCACTCAGGGGTACTACACCTTGTCTAATAAGTGCCCGCACTCACGTTAATGAGTTTACTGCATCCTCAGGTCGGTAAGTTTTTAAAAGTGCAGGAGTTGTGGCGCCTGGCGAACCTTTTGCCGTGGTGTTGGCAATTAATGCGGCGCTTTCGTGTTTCTTAGCCGATTCTCAAGTTAAACAGAAAATATTTTAATTGGTTTTTCATACTTGAATGAGTTTGTTGTGTGAAGTTTGACCGTGGACGTTTGAGCTCGAAGCTGTAGTGTTACTTTGGTTATGGGAAGCAAAGGATAAATATTTGAGAACGCTTTGCTTTGATAAAATGTGATTGGTTACTTAAGTTAACACTGAAGTGTATTGCGAACTTGGTCAAAGACCAACAGTTTGAAATTGGAATCTTCAGAGCGATAGGCTAAAGCAACATCGGAATCAACACACTAACAAAGTACAATTATGTAGATGTATACACATTTCGTCAGGTATATACATATGGTTATTTTTTATCCCTGAAGGATTAGGCAGACGTGTACAACTACATTTTACGGTATTTAAAATTAGCTCTCACGTAATAGAGCATGAGTGTACTGTTGTCAGTGTCATAGATTATATTAAGTCAATAGTTTTTTTTCTAATAGAATAAGTTCTGTAAACTGAGCTCAATATCAAATACTCAGTGTTTGCATTTCGCACGACACATGTTTGAACTTTAAGAAATAGTAAATGTAGGCCAAAATAAAGTATTTTTAAATAGAAGTATGAGTTTAGACTTATTCTTTTTATATTACAAAAATGTTTGCTGTGTTATTGTGCATAAACAATTTGCCTAGCAATAAGTTGTTATCAAGATCTGTGGAGGTTTACAGAAAGTTATTACTCGTGCGTTAGACTGGAAAACAAAGAAAATGCAATAAAGCAATGAGAAGTTGTTTAACTAGGATTTTCTGCAGAGATTTTCCTGCCTTCTTCTGATAGAAATAATTTTCCGGTCAAGCTGCTTCAGTTTAGGCAATATAAAAGTATTAAGCAGAAACTATGCTCAATTTCTTTTATATGGTCATTATTTTACTCTTGTGTCACTATATCAACGCGTTTTTACTAAAGAATTGATATAATTATCGTACCTGTTTACATAAAATAATCATAATATGTATGTCAGTCTTGGATCTCTTCGTAAATGTAATCAGGGAAATCGTCAAAAAATTTAAACAAATTAAAGACCGTTTTAAAGTGATGTCTTAATTTTACTAATTAGCTTTGAGCTAGAGCTATTGAGAGTAGGATAAGCCCTAAAGCTTCTTAATTGTATAGTTACAATTATTATTACGGTCGATGGCGTAGTGGTTAGTGTAACCGACTGCCACGCCTGAGGTCGGGGATTCGATCCCCGTACAAGTCAAACATTTCTGTGCAGGAACATGGATGTTTGTCTTGGTCTGGGTATTTCTATGTATATTATGTATGTAATTACAAAAAGAAAAAATATATATGTATGTTTATCCATTGTCTAGTACCCATAGTACAAGCTCTAATTAGTTTGGGCTAGATGGAGTCGTGAGTATGTGATAGAATATTATATTACAATGTTTAGAACTGTTGAACGGTTTTAGTTAAAATTTAGCACACAGACGATCTGGATGCAGGATTAATATATCCGGATGCAGAGTCGTTGATATTGTGCGAAGCCGCAAAGATATTTGATTAAAATTAAATAGTTAAAGTGAAAACTGTCCTACATTCCAGTATCAAGTTAACAGCAGCGGCAATAACAAAACATTTTTCATTCAACCCGCTACTGCAGGGTGAGGTAACGACGTTAGCCGGTCCATTTCTCAATTTTGCCTTGTACCCCTTTATTCTTGGACCGTGGACGCAATGGGTGAGCGGGTGCAACCCTTCGACTGCCTGCAGCGATGTAAGGCACTCGCGTTATTTTATTGCTTTCCAAAGAATTTCTTGGTTTTAAAATGTTGCCAGTTTTATGTTCTATGTACCACTTGATTTATACATGGTGGAATTTGTTAGTGGATTAGGTTGTGGATTTAAAGTGTTTGAGTTTTGACTTTATGGTGTGTAGGACTTAAGAGGATGACATGTTATAATATATTATGTCTTGTTAAGTTTATGATCGTGACTAAAATATGTATGTGCTTTGGTATTAAGTTTATATGCATCATAATACTTAACTTATACTACTAACTAACTTAAATTTATGAGATCTTTTTACTATTAGTACCTATTAAGGTAAGGCGAAGCTTGACGTGTTATCAGTTTTCAATAATTTATTGACCTCTTGTTCGTTCAGACTACGGCATGGACAAGCTGGCGAAGCTGCTAGGAATTTTCCCAAAATTGAAAGAATATTTCTTAATTATACATTTAGGATATTCTTCTACTTTGTAATATTATTAATGCAAAAATACTTCTATTTCTATGGCAAATCATGAAATTTTCGTTTGAAGGTATTAAAAATACTAGGTTTTAACTAAATGAGCGAGTTTGAAGGTACCGATAGTAAGATACGAAATAAGAATGTTTAAATTATGATTAAATTTACCTTATTATCATCTGAGTAATTAATATGACAGACTGATTTGACATAACTTGACACAATATTTATTCGGTATTAAGAATCATTAAAGCGTTTTTATAATTAGTTCATGACTTAACTAAATAAAAAATAGCTATAATATATTTATGTAATATATGCAAATACTTTTAAAAACGAAGGCTGCAGAAACAAATAAATCTAAAAGTAACAAAATTTTGAATTTCTACGTTCACCGTCACATCCGTCCATGGCTCTCTCTGAAGCTTCCATTGTGGTCGCATCCGCCTCCTCATGGCATTATATTAAATTTTATTATCGCCCTGGACTAAGTAATGGGAATATCGTGTAAGGAGCGGCCGTCCGCAGCCCCAGGGCGACGGAGGGTTACCACGGGGCGAGAGGGGGATGGTGGTGATTAAAATTTCGACTACCGTTGATGACACGACAGTACTGTCGAGTGGAAGGATTAATGCCGGCTTTATGAGTGGATTACATTACTTTGCGTACGGCATTGTAAGTGTTGTGATTTCATTTGTTTTGTCATGATGACACGCAGTTGGTCGTAAGGCTACTGATAATTTGTTACGTATACTTTGAGTAAAATAATAAATAATTCAGCTACACTATCAAAATAGGAACATCAACCAATATCCATGTAAAATTGCGAGAAGATAATTTGTATGGCATTCAGAAAAAGTCCTTTTTAGGTCACATAATATGAAGCAATTTTATTGTTGTTTATAAATTATAAGGCATACTTTCGGACTTATTCTTTATTTGGATTATCCAGAGTAAGCCAAGTTTCAAGATTAAGGCCGTTATAACGGCGTCTAAGGTAGTTTTTAAACCAGTAATATAAAAAAAACTCAATGATACTTATTATTTGTATCTACTTATTAAGTGATTTTTCCACGGATTCACTCGCGTAAATGTAGGTAAGGTTAGATTAGTAACAGGGGGATTATAGGATAAAGGATTTTACTGGGACAAAAAAAAAATTTAAGCACTTTTTTTTTCTGGATGAAAGGTTCTCTATGTTCTTTTCTGTTCCCCTGACAACGTGTATGCGAAATTTCATGATGGTCGATCGAGTAAATGAGGCTATAAAGCGTATCAAACAAACAAACCTACATTCACATTTATAATATTAGTTAGGATTTGGAAGTATCTTTCTTAATCCTATTGTACTATGTATGCACTATAGTTACAGTTAATACAAACCATTGTTACATTTATTGCATGTATTGCTGTTACATTTAAAAATAAAAATTTGAGTCCCATTGTCTCTTTCAACATTCCATAATTCTACAAAAACAAACACGAAGAAATGCTTTAAAAATTGTTTGTTTCTTGTTATCCCCAAGTGACTCTGTTTATTAATAAACGCAACAACAACAGATAAAATTTACATTTGCAATGAAAGCGTCTAATGTATCGACACTTAAGAGTATTATTGGAGACAAAAAACTATTCCATATTTGGTACTATTGCCAAAAAGACAAAGTTTTGACTATAAAAACGGCTAAAAGCCTCTAAAGGGGAGATAAGTCTGCAAACAAAGGTATTAGATCTCCAGGCAAAGTTTCTTAGTAAGCTATTACTGTGATACAATTGTTTATCAATTGCTTACGATGGAGAACAAATGTTTGAGGTGGCCTGTGGGCGTGTAGAAATAAATTGAGACATTCGCTGCCTACACAAGACACGTGTTTGAACTTTAAGAAATAGTAATGTTGGTCAAAATAATTAATTTAAAAAATATAAGCTCGAGTTTAAATATAAACTTATTAATATGTTAGTTATTGCCCCTGGCTTCGCTCGCGCTTGGGAACAGTCCTTTTGTCTGGATGAAAGGTCTCAATCTTCTTCCTCTCAATCTTGGTGTACTTTTCTATATCTTTGACAACGTGTATGCGAAATTACACAATGATCGGTCGGGTAGTTAAGGCTTAAAAGCGTAACAAACAAATTCACTTTCGCATTTATTAGTTAGAATCAGGATTATTTATTAGTTATATATAATTATTTTTATTTAAATAGGACTGGCATTTTGGATCGTCGTGATCCTATGAGCTGTGTCGTGAAGAACTAACTTACATATAATAAACGGATACTAAGTACCTAGACTTAAAACAGTCATATGTGGATCATATCCAGTGATATCAGTCATATTGTCCCGTGAAGAATTTGAAATATTCGGGACTAGAGTCCAAAACAACCTCTTTCCTGTTGCGTCATCCGTGCAGACAAGCACTGTATGAGCTGCCTACTCGTTATGACATAGATCAACACAGCACAAGTAGACAACGTAGACATAAACACACACAACATACTTATGTCTACGTCAAAGCCTTACGCGTAACGTCTTATGATCATATGATTGTTTATTTTCCTTAGAACTCTTTAAGCATAGTGCTATTAATATTCTACAAACACATTTATTTGTTTTGTGACTACCGCACTGTATAGTATACAGTTAGAATATTGTGTATTTGTTAGAAATAATAGATTTTAGTCGATATAAAATGTTATTGGTATGTTTACGTGATGTCGTTTGGAATTCTTCACATTATCACTATTCATATCTATTGCTGTTAGTACAGCAATAGATATGAATTAAAATTAAAATTAATGTTTTTGCTTGTCACCGAGTTTATTTTTTTATATAATCTAGTATATAAAAAAATAAACTCGGTGACAAGCAAAAACATTAAAAAGTTGCATTCTGCGGACATTATCCAATCGAATAAGATGTGTCTTGACATATAGAGACCTAATACAGATAACGAAAATGTCGAAAGTCTGCGTGTACCTCTACCTAACCTTTAAAAGAAGCTTACATTAAGAGCATTTCAAGTATATTTTTAACATCAGAATTCATGGAAGTGGCAGTAAATTATCTACGTCTATTCACCATAACTAACTTTAATTCATCTTAATTTCTTTCCCGAACGCATCCGCAGTCACTTCTTAATTATTTCTCAATAAATCGCGCGCGCGCCGTCCCGTTGATCTCTCAAGTGTGAACGTTTATTTAAGGGCTGTAATATTTTTCCACCCCCAGCACCGGGTTCACTTCGTTATATTTATTAAAACATCGGCCGAGATTACAAAGAACACGATATTTTTTACACTGTAAGATGTGAAAACCAATTAAAGAGATAAAAAGGGAATCTAGCGAGGTGCCTGCATTAATTTCTTTTTTGCGGGGATTATTTTAAAATTGCATTATATTCTTGTTAAGACGGCGGCCTCTCCCGGTTAATGATAGTAGTACCCCTTCCTTTTTAATTGCCTCAGGCTATTGCGAAATGAGTAATCTAAAGGTGCTCGGCCGGTGCTCGAGATAAAACTTTGGAGACTTTGAGAATCTTACACGGCTAGATAAGTATAGGCCATGGTTCGCTCTCGGTTAGCAAAGGGATTCGTTTTCATAGTACTTAGATATTCTAAACTATTGAAAAGTCTACTGTTATTTAAACTTTTGGAAATTTAACTTTTAAGTCAAACTTATATTTATGTTACATGAATTCTACTACGAAGTATACAAAAGTGATTTTGTTCTGCAACAATAGTTAAGGAATGGGAAGCAACAGCAAAAGAAGAATATATAAAGCGTCTATTACTCCATTTGTATGTAATGTCAATTATCGCTTGCTTTAACGGTGAAGGAAAACATCGTGAGGAAACCTGTATGTCTGAGAATTCTCTATAATGTTCTTGAAGATGTAAGTGAAGTCTGCCAACCCGCACTAGGCCAGCGTGGTGGACTATAGCCTAACCCTTCTCACACTGAGAAGAGGCCTGTGCCCAGTAATGGGGCAGTTTAATACAGGGCTGATATTATATACTATAGGCAATGAGGACAATTTTTTGACCTATTGAGTGACAGCGGCACACCAGCAGCCAGACACAGATTTTCAATGATGTCCATCCTTCCAAAAATTGACAGGTTGTAGATAACTCGCAATTTAGATTGCAAATAAGAACCTTTCAAGTCCTCAAGTTAAGCTAAACTAAATGCTGATCTTTACATTTTGAGAAACATGTGTGGATTGCAACCGAGATGCAAATCTAGTGCGTTATCTACTATCGTCACTTCTGTGCCACGTTAATTTTTGTATGAGGAAAGAAAACGGGTAAGTCTTCTACATTGCATTGCAAGTCATGTAATGAGTAAAAGCTTACACACCTTCTGAAACGTTATTAAGAACTCTCGGTGTTATGATTCCGTTATTCCATTTTCTTCACTAAGAAAGCAAGCAATGATTTTTATTTAGCGGACATAACACCGAAAAGAGTCTACTGCCACTCTACTACTTCCAATTTTACCCAGTATTACCGCCGTATTTACTTTTTTGGTAAATCTAAAATATGTCAGCTATAAAATATAGGTATTTAATAAACGCTTGTTGTGTTTTGTAGATACTTTTTACACGGGAACGTCACGAAACGGCTTCGAGGCTCAACTATAATAAAGATATAATAATTTCCCACGCAGATATAAATTGTGCGTCGATAGCAATGCCTATCTACGTACATAATTCTGACACGGACCGCTCAATTCGGGGGCGAAGTTCTAAAGTGTTCGCTAGAAGTGGTCACGATTATCACTAGTACCGCATTATTCTCGCATTATGCTCTTCGAAAATGACTCTTAAATTGTTAGTAATAAGATAGAGATCAAATGTAAAGTTAAGGTTGTAGTAGCTGGTCGCGATTACGACACAGCCAACTTATGCTTGGAGGGTGGATAAGTAAAAATGAGCTTTATATTGTGGGAGTTAAGGTAGATTTGTGGTGCGAGTGTAAGATGGTAGTGGTTTATTAGTCATCGATGGTGGCGCGATACGGCGGTGCCAGGCGCGAGCGGCGCGCACGCATGCACTGTCAACACTACCTAATGAACGACAGTTACACAACGCACGTGATGCTAAATGTCGCCATACTTCCTGCCGTAATTTTATTGTAATTTGTGCGTATTTATCATGTGAAGAGAATTATGGCTCTATTATTGTTTACGAAACTATAGTAACTAATTTCGGCGATCATGCAAATGTTATACATATATAATTATTTTTTTATTGTTTCTTCATACCGTACTTATAAAATACTAGTAAGTATATTACTATTTCTTTTTAAAAGTTCAAACTAAAAGAAATGTTTTCTGTCAGGGGTATTTCTGCAACATACCTATATATATAAACTGTAGCTCTGCGTCACTGTATTACTTTATCAGATCACTCTAAATATAAGGTGTATATCTACAGTAAGTACCTTTTTTTATTGCTACTAGTTGCAGACGAGCTAGCAGCCCGCCTGATGGAAAGTGTTAACCGCCAGTCATGGACTTCGGTAATGTTAAGAATGTACACCGCCACGCCGCCGCCTACCGTGAAAATAATGCTCTTCTTATATTTGTTTAAAAAGGACATGTTATAGCGCTGGGGAAACACTACAGCAGGTAGTCATTTAGGTCACAAAGTAACATTTATGAACATGAAAATATATAGGTTAGTGAGTTTACTAAGTTACGGTAGTTCATTCTAGAACTTGCTACGTAGGAGAAATTATTGCTAAAAAGCAGCCGTGCCGTACCGAAAACGCTTCCAGGTGATAGGGATAAATCCTGCTGCGGTATCGAGAGTGGTACTTTGATTATTATAATATATTGTGTCGGTAAAAATATGCCGAAGATTCGGTCTTAATTTCATGTTCGATGAAACTAGCGTTCGTCCCATAGTTAATTAATAGATGTACTACCTATTAATTAACTATGGGACGAACGTTGATTTGGTTTGGAACAGTTTCATGCACAAGATTTGCTTTCTATTTAGTCAATTGTTGTGCTACTGCAAATAAAAAAGTAACATTTAAAGCATGTCTTTTACAAACCTATTCTTCGAAATAATCAGTATAAGTTAAGTGCTTTACCAAAGTATGTACAATATAGACTCATGTAGACTACGCGAGTTCGATGCAATAATTGAGGGGTTAGCGCGGGCGCAAATAAATCCACCCTGAGGTTTGACCTGGGGGTGGCGGGCTTTGTGGGCCTGCCCGCCATCCATTCAGCACCAGGTCCGAGAGGCGGCGTGCGTGTTCCCACGCGCGCCTCTGTTTCGAGTCCGTCTCCCCTCTAGGGGGGAGACAGTAGGGAATTTTAGAGTGAGTCCTTTGGGTAGGTCTCTTTGTGTAGTAGCCTGCCGTTTCACACGGCGGGCCGTAACCTCAGCGGGGTCGCGAGCGCATGCGAAAGCGATTCGCGCGGCTCCGCCGATAGTGCTTTTGTCGAGGAACACCGTGGTAGGTTTAGTCGGTATTCCGGGAGGTACATTATCTTTTCAACATCTTTATTTTACCCCGGCGAGTTCGATATAATCCCTCCGCCCGCCCCCGCGGAGGGATATGCGTCATTGCATTCCCCCACGTAAAAAAAGGACGCAAATAAATAGCATGATTAGCTTGTATAGATCGCGCAAGTAACTTGCGCATGTAGTTCGCGCATGTTACTTCTATAGTTTATAAGTATCATTGTGTTATTAAGTCAAAATAATTTCCTTGACGTAGTTAAAACTAACTTTTAGGAAGTATCACTGTCATGCTAAATAGATGACTACAAATCTAATTCTATGTAGAAAATGTCAAAAGAGATTATAGGTAATTTGTATGACAGAAAATGCTGCATTTCCTGTTTACTTGCCAGATATCACGTGATGCAAAAATTAAGGTTGCGCCACAAAGAAAGCGAGGCGGAATGCTAATTACCGCAGATATTTATGCGACTGCAACCGCGCCGGTACCGTGACACTGCCGCGACGTCCACCAAATAAATCGTACTGAGCCACGACTTACTGCAGTTAAGGTGGGCTCATTCGATACCAATTTGTAGACAAAGACGAAGTATTGTTTTTTACGCTAATGTGTTTACTATTAGGTAATATAGCTTTAACCTATACCCGAAACACTTCATACAAATTAACTGATTTAATTATCTATTGATATTATATAAGCTCCGGGCTAATCATTGTAGTAATAAACCAATGGAGAGTATAAATAGGTGCTCCTTGTTCGCGCGCAAGCGGTGATAACTAAATGGCGCTGGCATTAGTTTATTGTTTTTTTTTTCACGTGGTTTACGCTTTGTCGCATACCCCTCCGCGGGGTCGGGCGGAGGGGTTATGTCGGGCACACCGGGTAAAAGAGAGATGGTAATGATGATAAGAATGGACCTCCCGGTAATACCAACTTAACCTACCACATTGTTCCTCGACAAAACCGCAGTTGGCGGGGCCGCGCGAATCATGCTTTACTGCTTAATACTTATTAGGTACTTATACTAACCTAATAATAATGTTTATTACTATATTCTGTGACTGGCACAAAAACACCGTATAAACTAAAAGTCCTTTAATGACTGTATTCAATGTACAAAATTAAATTTAAACAATAATGTGCGTCCTGTACAGACTAGAATCCGTCATCTCATTTTTCTAGTCGTGGCATCGCCCACGATCGCCGACGCATTACGGCCCCCGCGCGTCTTGCTTCCCCGCTGTGGTCGTACGCGTCATTAACATCCTCCCCTCCCTTGGAAGCTGAGTTTCCAAGGAGCTTATGGGAATCTCCTGTGGGCAGAACGTAGACCTTTGTCAACGCTCTTTTGATGATGCCCTTGGACGTAGCAATGTCCACAACTCTGCAGACTCCATCAGGTCCATGGTAGAATTTTTTTATGCGTCCCAGGATCCATTTCATCGGCGGTAGTTGTTCATCCTTAATGACGACCATGTCTCCAATTTTTATATTTTCTCCACTAGATTGGTGCCATTTTACCCTCTGTTGAAGTCCGGACAGAAACTCTCTTGACCAGCGTGTCCAGATATGTTGTCTCATACACTCCAGCTGCTGGTATCGATTGATGGAGATCTTGGTTGTTGTTGGAGATGGTAGGGATGACAAAGGACGCCCGATGAGGAAGTGCCCGGGTGTCAAAGGAGTCAAATCGGAAGGATCCGCTGACAAAGGTGTAAACGGCCGCGAATTCAATATTACCTCAATTTGCTTAAAAAGAGTAGTTAGCTCTTCAAATGTTAGCCTTGTATTTCCTGCTATACGTTTTAAATAAAATTTTGCCGCCTTTACTTCAGCCTCCCAGATGCCACCAAAATTAGGTGCATAAGCGGGACTACATTTAAAATCTATGCCCTCACAGACACCGAAATCAGTGACAGACCCATGGCAGTTCATGGCTTTAAGCATTCTGCGTAACTCGTTATTCGCTCCTACAAAATTCTTACCATTGTCGCAATGTATTGTACGTGGTTTACCGCGTCTAGATATAAATCGGCGTAAACATAGAATGAATGCGTTAGTACTCAATTCACTCACAACCTCTAAATGCAGTGCTTCAGTGACAAAACACACGAAAATACACAAGTAGCATATACTCGTTTTTGGCCCACGACCCTTGCGACTAGGAATTAGAAAGGGACGAGCGAAATCAGTACCACAAGTCTCAAACAGAGGAGCTGGATTGACTCGCGATATAGGTAAGTTATCCATTATTGGTTGTAAATTTTTACTTTTTAATTTAGTACACTGTACGCAATTATGTATAGTTTGTCTAGCTAAAACTCTACCACCGATGGGCCAAAAGTCTTCACGAATTAAATATAATAATTGTGATGGTCCATAGTGTAAAAGACGTACGTGTTCTTGTTTAAATAAAAGTTTCGTAAACTTTATACGTTTATAGGGAACAAGTGCCTTTTGAAGCCGATCTCCGACACGTAAGACCTTATTGTCATCTAGAAAAGGATTCAAAGATAAAATTCTCGACTTACGATTCAGATATCCCCTTTCGTCTAGAAAATGAATTTCTTGTTTAAAGATTCTTTTTGGGCAATTTTAGCTGAAGTAGAAAACGACTTCATCAGTTCCTTAATTATCAGATTGCCCTTTATCTTATTTGTTTTAGACTTAGAATTCTCTATAAACCAAAACCAAGTACGTATGCAAAAATTTTTGCATTCTATATACATATATGCTTGAACAAGTAAGGAACAGGTTGAAAATAGGATTCTCTTCGCTCTGTACATTCAACCTAACCTTTATTTCAGGTAGTGTCGTATGAACTAGATTGTACACTGGCCATTCTTCCTCTGGCCGTGTTAGAAAAGGAGTACCGTGCCACCACAATTTATTTTCTTTAAGGTGTTGCTGCTTTACTCCTCGAGATGCGAGGTCAGCTGGATTGTCTTCGGTAGGTACATATCGCCAAACGTATTTCGAGGTAAGTTCGCGAATCTCTTCTATTCGGTTACACACGAAATTTTTTAAAGTTTTTGGTTCATTATTAATCCAACCTAAGACTATCGTCGAGTCAGTCCACAGAATGCATCGAGAAATATCGAAACCATTAATACGTAATGACTTCACAACTTTAGTAAGCAGCCGCGCACCCAATAAAGCACCTAGTAACTCCAGCCGAGGTATCGTCAGTTCTGGTTTCAATGGAGCCACCTTTGTCTTGGCACAAAAAAGATGGACTGTAACCTTTCCTACCATATCAGTAGACTTAAGATACAAACACGCACCGGAAGCCATTTGCGAAGCATCCATGAAGCAATGTAATTCAACGTTGCTTGGAGCCTCACAAACGACGTGCCTAGGGACCTCAAAGGTGGATAAAGAGTGATAAGAGTTAAATATTCCTGCGATTATATTTGGTATAGGATCGTCCCAGCTATTCTTTAGCAACCATAATCTCTGAAGTAATATTTTGGGAATTATAGTAGTAGCTGATAACAAGCCAAGAGGATCAAATAACTTTGACGATGTCGAAAGAATATTCCTTTTGGTAACTTTTGGATCAGCCTCGAGTGTAATAGAAAAACGTAGAGTATCAGTTTGAGGAGACCATTTTAGCCCTAGAACCGTAGATTCCTTACAGAAGTCCTGACTTTGATTAGTTATAGGAATATTATTAAAGATATACAGGCACATTCATACGGAACTTTCGCAACGGCATGCAAGCTTCTGATAATTTACAAATAACTTGTGCTAAGTTATTCTGTAACTCTTTCTTAGAATTAAAGCCTGTATTTAGGTCATCAATATAAAAAGGGTAGTATTTACCTGTCCCTAAATTTTTTGCCTTTGTTCCACTAAAAATACTAATTGCACAGCAAAATATGCTTACCAAAAATACTAATTGCACACCAAAATATATTTAAAGAGATTAAACTAAGTCAACGGAACCCCGCTTCGCGAGGCTCCTATTTTTGGGTGTGTTTAGGAAGGAACCTAACATAATTTAACCCTTCCGAGACGGAATGCAGTGATTTTAGGCGTATAGGTGCTCGTTATGATATATTTTAGTTAGCATATTTTGTTGTGCAATTACTATTTTTGATGGTCATTATATTTCCCATATAAAATTCGTGTTTAATAATTTTCGCAACATCTGGTTTATCTTTGCATTCTTCTGTCAACTATAATAAACACCGCGTACTTAAAAAGGGAGCCGAAGCTGTTCCATAAGTTACCGTGTTCAGCTGCATAACTTTGAGTAGCTGAGCCTCATTACTATTAACTGTAGATGGCGCTGTGATTCATATACTTCGATTTGCAGGTATATTTTTTCTATGTCACCGGTCACAACAAACGCATTTTGACGAAAGCGTAGCAGGATTGAAAACAAATCATCTTGCACCACCACCAGCCGGCCCTACGAGCTGAATATCGTTAAAGTATTTACCACTTGTAGTTTTACACGACGCATCGAAAACTACGTGCAATTTTGTTGTCTCACTCTGATTACGTATAACTGCATGATGCGGCAGATAATATCCAGAGAGAGGATGGTTGATGGGAGATAAATGGCCCAAACGTTCATATTCATCAATATTTTTTTTATAATCTTGTTTCAGATGTGGAGATTTATTAAGTTTTCTCCCCAAACTTAAAAATCGATACTCAGCTATATTATAAGAGTCACCTAAAGCTTTCTCAGGTGACTCACACAAAGGAATTTTGACTGAGAAACACGCTGCATATTTTCTAAAAAATGACCTTCACAGAACTCTTCGACTTTGGTGAAATATTTTTTATCAAGGGACGGAAGTTCTTCAATGTCCCAAAATTTAGAAAGCGAAGCCTCAATTTGAAAAGTGACAAGCTTTATTATGGGATCCAGAACTTATACCAGTTGGACCAAATATGAACCACCCTAACTCAAATTCTTGAAGAGTAGGCTTATTTCGCCCGAGTCTTATCTGATGACCATGCACAATCTCCCAGAACACGTCAGCTCCCAGTAGCACCTGGATATTGAAGGGACTAAAGAAACTCGGGTCAGCCAGCTCAATATTGGCAGGTAAGTTTAGCATTAATGTATTTATTTCAATACTTGGCAACTTAGTAGTAATTTGTGATATAATAAGACAAGATACTGTCATGTGAAAATAATTAACTCGAGATTTTATTTGTAACCTACACCGTTGTGTAGTAGTACATACTTATATTATTATTAATGCCCAATATATTAATTGGAACATTTTCAGACACAGGTAATTTGATCTTCCTTTGCAGTGTTTCTGATACAAAAGGTGACTGGGTGCCACTATCTAGAAGCACCTTTACAAAATAACTTTTATTTGACATTGAGTCTAATACATCCACTTGAACAGTACACAATAACACCTGGCCAGGTATCACAGCGGACAGCGAAACTTTGTTAACATCACCAACGCCTTGAGATTTACCGGGTGAGTTAGATGACTCATTATTTTTATTACCATATTATTATCTACTGATTGTGTATGCAATAATGTATTATGTTTTGTATTACAGAGCTGACAGCCCTTTTTAAAACAACGAGAGGGACGATGGCCTGGCCAGAGACAGTTAGAGCATAATTTCAATCTGGCAACTTCACTCGACCTTGTTTCCACACTCATATTTTTAAACTTGTCACATTCATGCAAAAAATGATCTTTTGTACAAATTACGCAACATTTTCTGTTCAACCTTTCACTTGACACAACAAAAGATTCAGTTATTTTTAGAATCCTTGCCGTGAAAGGATTTTTCAGATTTATAATTGTCAAATTTATTAAATTGTACAGTTTCCAAAACATCAGCGCGATTACGCAGAAATGCATAAAAATCATCAAGACTAGGGGAATCTGACAAAGAATTCCTATGCTCCTCCCATTTGCGACATGTGGTGCCATCTAGTTTGCTTGTCATCATAAAAATAATCAATGTATCCCACGAGTCAGAATTTACAAGCCCTTAATACATTAAAAGAACCCATCTTTTAATGTATTAAGGGCTTGTAAATTCTTAGTAAAATAGTCAATCATATAACGTAGTGATTGATGGGATTCCCTGGCAAGAGGTTGAAACGAAAACAATGATTTTAAATGATTATTTACTAGTAGTCTAGTGTTATTGTATCTGTTGCAAAAGAGGTCCCAAGCTACTTAATAATTTTTAGCTGAAAAGCAATTGATTTAATAACAACAGTGGCGCCCCCTTCCAACGAAGAACGAAGATAATGAAACTTATTTATTTCGGGAATACTGTCATTTTCATTTACTAATGAATTAAATGTATCACGATATTCAAGCCACTTTAGTGAATCTCCATCAAAATGAGGCAAACCTATAGTTGGCAACTTTATATTAAAAGATTTAGAGGTTCTGGATGAATTGGTAGAATTATATACCAAATTATTTTTATAATTTTTGTGCGCACTCAGATAAAATTCAATATAATTTTGCGCTTGCGAAATTAATGAACAAAAGTTATCTTCAATGACTTCTCTCTCGCCTACTTGTTCTTCAGAATCAGAAGATAATATTTCTATTTTGCCCTGAATTTCATCAAAATGCGACATTAAAGACTGAAGTCTTTTTTTTTTTTTTTTTTTTTTTACGCGGGGAAATGTGCAAGTCACATTCCCCATCGCCGGTTTTGGGGCGGGCGATGGGGATATGTCGGGATCCAGCCCCTAAGATGGATTTGGGCTGAACCGACTAAAACCACCGCGGTGTTCCTCACACCTTTATGGCGAGGCCACGCGGATCGCTCTCGCATTCGAATCGCGACCCCGCCAAAGGTTCGACCCACCGATGGACGTGGCGGGTCCCACACAACCATCAAAAACTTAGACAAAGACAAAGCGGGGGACCTAGTCCCCCTTGCGACATCGAGAGGCGTGCGCGGAACACGAACGCCGCCTGCTCGGACCTGCGCTGATCGGGAGGTGGACAGCCCCAATAGGTCCACCACCCGCAGGCTTCTACTCAAGGTGGCTGGAGGTCGTCTCGCGCCCTCCTGCGCCCGGTTCTGCGGTTAGGGAGAGGGATTGACCGTTCCCTCTCCCTCTCCGCCGCCTCCTTCACTAACATCACCTCCTCACAGAAGGAAGCGACGGCATCCCAAGACCTCTCGCTCGAAACCATGGACAGAACCATAGCCTCGAGCGAGAGGATGACTCTACCGACTGCCGCGTGCATGACATGGCGTTGCGTGGCCCAAGCAGGGCAACCTACCAATGTGTGCAACGCCGTGTCTCCCACAGCGACGTGGCAGTCACCGCAGTGATAGCAACCGGGCGTCTCCTGTTTGCCTATTCGACACAGGTACCGACCGAAACAACCGTGGTCGGTCAGCACCTGCGTCAGACGAAACGTGAGGGCGCCATGACGCCTCTCCAGCCACTCTCTAAGAACGGGTCTTACCGCCACGATTGTGGCGTGCCCAAGACTGAAGTCTAGTTAACTTCAACTGAAGCTCATCAACTTGAATTTTCGTAACAACTTTATGATCAATAAAGCCAAATGCCTTAACAATATTGAAATATTTAGTGAAAGTAGTAATTCTCGATTTAATCTCACCACGAATATGAATCAAAACGTTTAAATCGTCGGCCATAAAATAAAATATGTACGAGTGAATAACGTGTTAAGCAAATTAAACAATATAGGTAATTAGAAGCCAAACCGTGCAGACCGCTGTACCTATGTACAACAGTCGACTCAGCAAACCGGTCCGTCAGCTGATCCAGGCGCCACGGTGACACGTAGCGAGGCTCGATGCACTCGGATTATCAGGCCGGTAATCGCACGTCAACACGTAAAATCTAGCGGCTGGCGTAACAACGGCAGCTGAAATCATCGGCATGTACTATTACACTAACTACTATTTAGGTACGTCGAACCTTCTGTACCTAATTGAAAACAATACTGCGATAGTTTGAAGGTGATGAAATGTTAATTTCAAAGAATAGCAACCTCCTAGGTAAATTTGCAGGAAATAAGCGCACTTATGCGTAAATATATGTTTATAATTTGTTGTTCGAATTGTGTTCGCTGTACCTAGCTATATTTATATGCAACATTCAGAAACACCTTAGGCATCCCTAGTACCAATTCCTTAGAATTATTGCAAAGTAGATAGGTAGCTATGACAATTGGTATGTGAAAATTAAATGAAAATTGCAGGCAGAAACTTAATGCGTATAGGCTTAATAGCTGTATACAGATGCAGTTATATTATTATTTCGAATTAAGATTCGCTGGCAAACAAGGAAAATGAATTCGTAAAATTTAAATGTATAATATTTTACCTTTTAACTAAGTATATAATAAGAAATGGCTACTTTCATGATCGAACTCCAACGCATCGCAATAGCTGTCCGTCGTCAGGGTAATCGTAATCCAATCCAGTAAGTACTATGTTTGTATAAATTTTTCCCCAGATCTTTCCACGCTTAGGTTCAGGTATATGAAATGTTCTGCTTCCACAAACGACTTCCATGCAGCAGCAGCGAGTAGGTAAGAGCAACCATCAACAGTGTCGTCGGGTACGAGCAGTTCACGGTTCCTTTGTTACCGTTATCCTTCTACGCGGCAAGTTACGTATTTCGTTATGGTGACGATATAATAGCTCGTCGATTTACTCGGAAATATATCGTCAATAACACATCAAGGTGACTGGCACAAAAACACCGTATAAACTAAAAGTCCTTTAATGACTGTTTACAATGTACAAAATTAAATTTGAACAATAACGTGCGTCCTGTACATACTAGAATCCGCCATCTTATTTTCCTAGTCGTGGCGTCGCCCGCGATCGCCAGCGCATTACGGCCCCCGCGTGTCTTGCTTCCCCGCTGTGGTCCTACGCGTCATTAACAATAATAATAATATACCAATACAAAAAAGAATTCAATCAAAATTATGCTTACAGTGTTTAATTGCTATGAATCAATGATATGACTCGCTTTAGACTAAGCCTGCCAATATATAGATATATAAGTACTCAAGTTAAAATAAATACGACTATAAAGTTCAAATATGAACAGCGAATATATTTTTGTGTTTTTTCACTTATTTACACAAGTCGCACATTGTTCTACCAATATAATATACAATTGAATGTTTTTTCGTGTGTAAATAATGTTTTCCTATATCATTCATCCGATTGCAACAGAACTTTGTTGAGTGGAACTGAGACTAGAAGCTCCAAATACAACGAATTTCGTGCATTAGCTAGATAAGCAATAGATGTTATAAGCAATGAAATAAGATAACCAATATTTATAAAATCCAGAATTACTTCTAAAAGGTTAGGTAAGCAGCAGTGCTATTTCCTGGATGAAAGGTACCCTGCATCTTTCCTTGTTCCCGTGACAACATGTATGCGATATTTTATGATGATCGGCCATGTAGTAAGGGCGTGAAAGCTTAACAAATAAACATTTTAGCCCAGTATGAGTTCCAAGTTGTTAAACAAAACATGCTCTTTGTAGAATTAAATATTTGTCATAAACAGTAGCTAACTCATTAACATAAACTGCAGAGCCGCACATGCACCATTCGGTTGCACGTGACGATGGCGCAATGGCGCGGATTTCTATACACCAGATTAGCCTTATGAAGTACCTACATTTTACATTTTATAGCAACAAATAAACTACACACCGACGCAACTTGCCAAAAACAGTTTACAAGTTTCTTCATCGCAACAGATTATGAAGCTGACATTGGTTGTGGAGTTGTAGACAAAAAATATTATTTTATTGTTCTTATTAGATCAATCTTGGTTTTAGTCGCATGTTGTATTAAACGTTAATAATAAATTATTGATACCAGGCCAATTGAATATAAATACCCTTTCATAAACGATACAAAGGTTTACATTCCCTTTTTTTTTAAAGGCGGCGGCCGTCCTTTACTTCTGTCCTCGTATCGCGTGTGACTATCAAAGGTTAAATAAAATTATCAAGTACGAGCAGTCTCAGTACAATAATTTCGCCAAACCTACAATTAACAGACCCAAAGTAGACCCAGACTCAGAACAACAATATGTGGATACCACAAATAATTATTGCTGTTCGATTGCCAGCTACGCCAAAAATATGTTATATAAAGGCAATACGGTGCCACTTATATTATATTCCTAATTGCCTATATTATAAATATATAGGCTACAATTTATTTTTTATTTAAATAATACGAAACGTTAATTATTTTATTTTTATTTATTTTTCGTATTATTGTTAATATTCTTTGGATAAAGTAAACGCTGTAGTGATGTCATCGTTGGACGTAAACCTCTTTAGCTAAGCTAATTGCTACGAATAGGTTGATAACTATAATTAACTGCATTTGGGGAACTTCTTTGAGTGCTCAATCTCAAAGTCAGTACCTATCTAAATTGGTAATGTTATACTTAGAATAAGTTATAGAAAGATATAACCTTAAATGGCCATAGGTCAACAAGATATCCCAATGATTAAAAAGTCAAATGACAATAGATTTTTATTTTACTAAAGCACTTTTATGCTTGTCAAATTAACAATAACAAATTAAATAGATATACCAAAGACTTTTAATAAAACAACTTAGCAATGTGAATTTTGTTCGAAGAGAAATTTATTTTTAGATTGATTAATAAATCAATTGAATATTTTTGTTTTGTTCTATTGTTTCTCGGTCTTAACAATAAATGTGTCTTCTTTCTTATTCCAATTTAGCCGAGTAACTTAACCTTGCTCAACACTGAGAAGTCCCACTCACCAGTTTATAAACAGAAATGATTTTATTATTATAAACGTTACCACTTACAGGTGCAGCATAATCGGCTTAAAAGATATACCTGTAAAAAAAAAACACAGAATAAAACTTCCACGTACAAAATTAACACGAAATCTCGTTGTCGAACAAGCGAAATATGAGTTCCATTATGAAGTTAGTAAAACAATAATTTTATAATCAAAACCAACATCGTAAAGTTTTCAGTGTGTGCGAAATCCCTAAAATAACAAAATAGAATTTCCGAGAGATGTGGAGGCTTCGAGGCCAGAGGCGTGGCGGGCGGATGCGGCGTGCGTTCGGTCCGGCGCCGGATGCGCCACGATTGCCACATCCGTGCAGCTTCGCAGAATAAATAATACGCTTATTATATTATAGGAAACTGCTACATCGATGGGCTTTAATTTGTTTGCTATTATATTTACATCTTTCATGTGTACTTGGTATAAGTGCTTACACTAAAAACGTACGTAAACAATCCACAGCTAATTCGGATGTGAGTGTGATCTACATCTGAATGAGCTGTGGTTTACTTTTAATCTAGTAAGATTAAAGTAAGCCAAGCTTATTCAGAACTTGTAACTATTTAGTTGCGGAGAATAAAAGGTACAAGATATTAATAAAAAAAAATAAAGAACCTTCATCAAATATTTTTCCATCCAAGAATATTTTTTTATAAATGTAAACTGCTTTATCTACCGCATCTCCTTAATTAACTTTAACTCATTAATTGATTGTACTGGATTTAATAGTAATTAGCTGCAGATATTTTTAAGTATACCTATATTAAACCATATTTTTAACTTAATTCTTGCTCTATGTGTTATTTCAAGTCTCGAACACAAGAAGATCATATTTCCAATACACAAAATATGTAAATAGTGCGAGATCGAGAAGAAACAAATGCTTTTGTGAGATGTGCATTAAAATTTACCATAAATAAAGAGACAAGATAACGAAAACAGTGGTACAATTTGTTACTATTTCAAATTTTAACGTGATATTATATTGATCACGTAACCTTAAATTCGTAATAATACAAAACTGCTTAAAATAGTGCTAGGTAATAAATACCTATTGATCGCCCGACAAATAAGATCCGTTACCTAGCATTACATTAAGTATGTGTACAAACCACGATAGTTTTAAAACGTTTAATACAGCACTGGATTCTCAACTACGTTCCGTTTCTATTTTAATTAGTCAAAGAATATTTGTCGATGTCAAGAATAGAGCGAAGTGAAGAGTTAACATAAAGAACCTATGTGGGATACCTAGCCAATAAGAAAGAGAGTTGTCACAAAAGCATCACTTGTATCATTCAAATTGTAATGCCCACTCTGTCCTTATTGTGATGGGAATAGTCATCTTTTTTTTTCAAAGTGCCGACATATGTAATAAAAATTACTCAGTAAATAAAACTTACAGATTAATCAGGATATACTTTGTAAGAGACAGTCAATGACACAGTGAATCTAGAAATTGCCAATAATTTTTTATCCCTTATGAACAGTACTTTTTTTGATAAAGTATGCCTATTTTCTTTTTTGTACCCCTGACAACGAGTATGCTAAATTTTATGTTAATTGGTCTAGTAGTTAAGGTATAAAAACGTAACAAACAAACAAACACATACCCATTTATAATCTTAGTTAGGATTGGATGTAATTATTATCTCATAAAAACTATGTAGTGATAATTTTCGTATCTATAGTTTATAAGAATAATGGCTGTGGCAGTACAGTAAAAAGTGACGATAGACAGTTAATCGAACATTTTTAAGCTAATCAACGGCACTTCCAAGCAAGCGAGCGCCGCCGTCCCAAGCGGTTCCGCCCGCGCCAGGCACGGCTAGCCCCACCAGCCTTAATTGATTCTCCAGATAAAGCCGGAATGTCATTCGGAGTTCTGTTTACATTGCGACTTCTGTTATTTAACGCACCGCTGCCTTTGCGTGAGTCGATAAAGCGATGACGAGTGCATTTTGCATGATTGAGAACAGTAAGTGAAAGCGGCTGTTATCTAGTGGCAATATTGTAGGGATTAATTATATTCGAGTTGAAGTTTATTAAGAATATTTTGTAAAATAGTCTGAATATACGCGGTGTAAATACATGTTCAGACTTTTTATTGAATTGTAGTGTATATAAAGACTATTTCAACAAAGTATTAATATGTACTTAAATTCGTCATGTGGCCACTATTTAAAATAAATATTAATTCTACACGAATAGATTAATATAATCATATGTATATAATTATATTTTGTAATTTTCATCCAATAAAATTAGTATTGATTTAAATTACCGTATTCGAAGTAAAAGCCGCCATCATAAAACTCAAAAGCAATCACACCACATTAATCATAACAAATTCATAATATTACCAAGAAGTACAAGGGCTCTCTAGAAAGATCTATGTAATGGGAGAATTTAAAACAAAGAAGGTGTATAATTTACGAGGCGCAGCGAACGCCTCGGACCTCTCCCACTTTACATCTTTGCGTCTATTTGATAATGCCCCAGCTTTTAAAATGAACATTAAGATTATGGGAAACGTTATTACGATGTTATAACGCAGTGAATTCTATGTTCCATTTTTGAAAATCTTTTTTATTGCGATTAGAGGTTGAAAGAAGCAGGTTTTCGTAGCGGCGTTTTCTTATCTTTACAATAAATATGGCGTATGGTCCACCTGATGAGAAGTGGTTACCATAGTCTACGATCGCCTTCTATACTATTGACAAGATTCGCGAATTGCCGAACCTAGGGATCAGGAATGACAGAAAAGGACAAGTAGCCATGTTCAGTCAGCCAAGAAAGTGGTCTACCAGTTTTGACAAAAGCTTCTGTGAGATCTAATTATCGCTAAAGTTGACTTTTATGAATTGATACATGGCATGACGTAAATATCATATATTATAAAGAAGGCAATATTCACTGTCATCATTGCAAGGGAAAATCGACCTTGTTGTTTCATGACGTTCAAATGAACCTCAATCGTAGGGTGGTAGACCACATTTTTGGTCGACTGTACACTTCCAGTACTCTTACTAAACGTAATAACAGTGTTACTACTCCCACGTCGTGTTCCTATAAGAGGGTGGTACTGTCACAGGCAAGCCATCTCATTCGTACCATCACGAAATAATTGGCAAAGGTGGGGTGGGGTCTACCCCTCAGAAAGGCTACTTTTGTTTTTTCTTTAAGGAGGAGCTGTAGTCAGTAGGAGGATGTGTAGGTCTAGTCCCATGCGCTGACAGTGAATTCTTATTAGGTAAGCAAAATACAGGCAAGTATGCATCTCCACTATCTTAGTGATGTAAAAATATTCATTGCTTTGACCGTGCAATAGTGTAATGTCTTACGAATCGCTTTCAGTTAGAAATATTTCGGATTGCCCTGTAGCTTAACACTATTGACACATAATATATAATATATAGATTGCAATAATTTAGCGAGATTAGATTTAATACTACTATCATAAAAGGCGATTTTAAATTATCAGAACCACACATTAACAAATGAAACACAGTTTTTAGCAAAAAAAATGCAATTTTCATATATTTGCCAGTAAAATAGCATTGAAAAATTGTGTTTCAATTTAGGCGTAGCAAAGGAAATATAAATTAAAATCGGCGAAGGCGTGTGTTTCGACAATAAAACGCAGCTGAGCTCGCCCCAATCAGATGACGATCTTGATAAACGACCACCGTGAGATTGCACTCTTGAAACCTGAATGTTTTGGAGAGAGTTTACTTTCAGCTATACGCACATTATATAGTTATAAGGTGGTTTAAGAATTTGTTTATTTTTACTATATTTTCCGTAAGACGATGATAGACTTGCAAACGCATATTTACCATAGAGGTAGGCAAAGACTATGGATTTCCACACACACACACAAACACCCTCTTTAATTTAAGATATACAGTTGAAAAAAAACGTATGATTTTGTTTATTTTATATATACTACGCCCGCATTCGACATTAATCCTATATCGCGGCGGACTCTACAAACATTGAGACACAAAGAACACCCTGACTTAGTGTGTGTGATCCACAAATGGCTGTTCCGAATCTGGGCATTCTGTCCGTTGTTTGAATGTTCCATGTATTATCATCACAGGAATTAATCCTAGTGCGAAAGTCTTTAAAAAAGTAGAATCTATTTGCGGATAATACAATTTTCTTTTTGTTTCGCGTAGGGATTAAACCCATAGCACTTGACGCAGTACCAGTAAACACTTAAACCGCTGCGATATCTATTAAACAACTTTAATAGAAGTTAAAAACGTATTTTACTAAAAAGTTATAGTTAAATCAATATTAGTTAATACAGTTTGTATATTGAAAGTAACTTCGCTTGCTTACTTTTAGTAGTTTGGTATTGGAATCGATTAAATGCATACGTACATATTAGTACCTTATAAATGTAAATATGTATATTTAAATAGCAACATTTTAGCACTACCGTAGCTCGGGCATAGATTTTATTTGTCCCGATTCGTATGCATAATACAATATTGCATCAATCGTGGTTTGGTAGATCCTAGTCAATCAAAAAGTCGGCCATAAATAGGTAGATATACATTTACCTTAAATACCTGCCAACGCGATTAACATCCGTAGCCTAATATCGTAATACTTATGCGAAAACTTCAGAAAAGTATATTACAATACTACCAAAATAACACATATCTTTATAAGCTTACGTAAAAAACAATTTTGAAGACGCCAACTTGATATTTCACAAATACCTAATATATTAATCAACTTTTTACAAAGACTTTGTTGTAAAATTATTAAAGACCGATACTCCTACAATTTTATGAAAAATTTACCAAGCTATATTTCTGAACAAAATCTAATCTCGTGGACACTATAATTTATTCAATGGATTCTGATTTAGCGTACACTGTAGTAATCTAGGACCATGTTGCAACCTACAAAATGACGACAGCACATAAAAAATACACGGCAATGACAGAATAGAAATAATTACTTCGTATCCCGGGCAAGGCAGCCGTTCAACTGAAACGTACGCTGAAAAATATACCCATCTCGTTCTTACCAATAAGTATTTTTATGGGCTAGAGAGGGACAGTACAACGTTGCCTAAATAAAACATAACGGCTGAGAACACGAGCCATATTGCCTCGGTGGAAAAGTTTTAAAAAGTTTTCTTTGCGGACCCATTACAAGTACGTCGACTTTGTATGTGTGTGTTCGCTCGATACAAGCGGTCGATGGTCCTGTGATGTGTTAGAAGACACGCTTGTGAAGAATATTATGTTAAAACACGAGGATTTGTGGAACGAAAACAAACGACTATTCTAAGAATAAATATACATTCATTGTGGAGGTAGTGTCTGGCTGGGAAGACTCTAAGAAATAAGTCATCACTTTAGGGTTTAATGAGAATTTTAGCACTTAATTATCTATTTCATTTAAAGCAAAGTTTTGTATTACAAAATAATATAAGATGGAGAATAAGCAGAGGTACTACTGTAAGTGTGATAAGACACTTCATGGAATAAAAGCGGATCACTAAACCATTAAAATTTAAAACATTAAAATCAATATACATTTTCCATGTATTCACTTAAAGTATAAATGTCGATCTCAATGACATATTTCCATTTAAAATTTTAATCCATTGAAAACGTGACCTCTAGAGTACTTCGCTTGTGTGTGTGTGTGGCCCCGGCTGACGCACACAGCCGCGGCGCTGCGTACACAACGAAAGTAGGTTTATTTCCATGAAAAAGTTTTGAAAATCGATGGCTTTAGCTCCTACGCTTGGAAAGTTTTGCTTCATATAGCCATAAATACGGTGTACGCCCGTGTTTTGCTCGCTGTAGACGTCGACCTACTGCTTATTTCTTATAATAATTTGCAATCCACTGTATTATGAACGTTGCGTATAAAAATATAGCTTTCTACATGTATTTACAGTATTTCCTTGAAGATATTTTTTTCTTGTATATCTGACGTTGAGATGTGACGATAAACAAGGAAAACGACCTTTTACTGATTTTGTAGCGCTACAGGAGCTACGGCACTCGTAGCTACCTACGGCTGGCTTACGTTGCTACGTAGCTATTTTTGTAATAAGAATGAAATTTCATATCCAAACCAATAATTTCTTTAACACAATGAGTATTTCACTTATATATTTTGCAATTAATAAGAGAGTTGTATTATATTTATACTAGATGTGCCCGCAGCTTCACCCGCGTTTATCGTTACTGCGCCACTCCCGTGAGTTCTAGCGTAATGTTATATGTTCCTCGATAAATAGGCTATCCAACACTAAAATAATTTTCCAATTCGTACCAGTAGTTCCTGAGATTAGCGTGTTCAACCAAACAAACAAACAAACAAACTCTTTAGCTTTATAATATTAGTATAGATTTAGGTTAGCTGTACACTTTTAAATTCAAACGCACGAACCAATATGAGACATCTATATACCGATTATCAAACGCAATATGATTGTTGTTTGGTTTAAACTTTTCTGAAAAATGGGCCAATAATATATTGCTCAAACTGTAAATTGTAAATTGAATCAAAAATATAGCGATTGGCAGTTACATATATCCTACTTGGGGGAAAGTACCAATTTGTCTATAAGGCTGAACCCAAAGATGCAAAAAATTTACATATGTATATTACATATATATTTTCAGGTACAGCTATTAATTAAAATTTGACATATTGCATGTGATTATGAATTTGTTTTCTTTTTTGATGTGTGTGGTTCGCCAGATGGTAAGCGGTTACGATAACCAACAGACGCTTACTATGTCCAGCGGTTGCCGTAACTCTCGCGCATTGTTGTACATACAAAACTGAAGTCGCTCATCAACAAGAATATGGAGTCAGAAAGCTTTCGGCTAAATTTTTGTTGATTAAAGACATGATTCTAGTGTATTTTCCAGTTTTCTCCGTAGAATCGAATGTACTAATAATAATAATAATATAATATTCTACCACATACACACAACACCATCTAGCCCAAACTAAGCAGAGCTTGTACTATGGGTACTAGACAATGGATAAACATACATATATACTTTTTTTTTTGTAAATACATACATATTATACATAGAAACACCCAGACCAAGACAAACATCCATGTTCATGCACACAAAATGTTTGACTTGTGCGGGAATCGAACCCGCGACCTTAGGCGTGGCAGTCGGTTACACTAACCACTACGCCACCGAGGCCGACTCTAATGATGTACATTTAGTGTAACATAGATATTTTGTAATGATGCTTGAAATGTTATTTATATTGAAAGTTAGTATCAAAATTTCATAAAAAATTACAATTATATATAATAATAAAATAGACATCTAGAAAAAAAAATCTATACTTTTCTTTAACTACCTCAGTTAAAACAGTAATATTACGCGTATAAACCTCAATATTCGTAAATTACTTGCTACTTGCTTACTTATTGCCTGTCAGATCGATTTTATACTTCATGGTGATGAACAGATACTGAAGGACAGCAATCCTTTTCTTTAAATGGAACATCCTATTTCTTTCCGTTGTAAATGTGGCATGGTAGTTTGCACTTTGATACCTTTAAGAGACAGATTTTAACGCGATGCTTAAACAATACAGAAATTTTAAAAAAATCACTATTTTCACCACGCTTTTATTAGCTTGGTATCTATGTATCTATGAATCTATGTAACGGAATCTTTGAACGTGATTTTCACCCCTTTCGAACCGACAGATCGATTTGAAACTTTGCACACTTATCGAGGACCGATGACAATACAATAATTTTGAAAAAGATAGAAATATATGAAAACAATAGTTTAAAAAAATTATTAATAGTTTAAAAACAAAAACACGCTTTTTTAAAAAAAAAAACAAACTAAAAAGTAGAAAATAATTTAATAATTTTAATGTAAAAAAGCGTGGGGTGCTTTCTAAGATATTTTGATAACCTCCACTTATTATTTATTATTACATGTTACATAACATCACAATATAGGTATTTGTTATAGGTATAACAGGCGAAGCTTTGTTATCTAAAAACGACTGTATCAACAGTACACCGCTATAAATATCTTAAGAGTTAACCCCTTAAGGCTAACCGTCGCATGACGCATGGCTGCGGCAGGCACCATCTTGAAAATATCGCTTTGATATATTATTGTTTATAAATAATGACTGCTAGACCCTCCCAATTTAATTGTGGCGTATCCCCGAAGCTTATTAACCGTCCGGTTAATATTTCCTCATTGGGCTGTAATTAATTTTGTTATCCAGGTGCTGTGAGGTGGTGCTTCGGCCCTTAAGCGGTTGTTCGCCGATGTTCGGCCCTTCTCATCTAAACGTCTATTATCTACCGCATTATTTTGTCGTGGCCAATTTGTTTGAAGCCTTTGACGGCAAACGTTCAGTTAATTAAGTCGATTTCGATTTTGAGATGCTTGCTTCGGGATAAGAATGGATTTTGTTTAAAATGGCTCTGCTGAAAAGGATTAATTATTTGATATGGGGCAGAGTAAATTTGTATTCTTACTTAAATCTGTTTTTGTGTTATTTTAAGGCAAAAAATTATCTTGAAATTATTGACGGATAACCATATCCCACTAAGCTTCAGGTGTAGCAGAATATCATCTGTGAAGATTTCAAGCTCTTACAATTTTAGAATATATGTAGAAAATCTCGTTCAAATAATATTAGCTATATATTTTAATATTATTTTACCAGCATTTTTATTATTTTATAACTTTTTAAGACACATTAATAAACTAAATTTCCTTTTTTTTACGGCACTGGAGACAAACGAGCAGACGGATCGCCTGATGGTAAGCGATTACCGCCGCCCATGGATGCAACACCAGAGGAGTCGCAATATGTCTATAATTGTGGTCTTTATCATATGTAGCCAAAACCCAGTGACTACTAATTATATCAGTGGTCCAGTAATATACCAAACTACCATTTTTGTATTATTATACTCTTAGGCAACATTAGCAGAATAAATATTTGTTACATTAGCATAATAAAAAAAATGCGGGGCAGTCTTTGGAGACTGCCGATATAAGTGAAAACTAAGTAACTAGTGTGCGGTGACGATGACGCGAGTTTCACGCTTTTTGTTCACCCAAAAAGTACACATATATACATAGTAAACATATGGATAAAGATACCATGGAAAGCCTTCGGTGACGATGACGCGAGTTCCAAGATTTTTGTTCACGCAAAAAGTGCTTAACGCGCCTAAAGAAATTTTCACTTCAAAAATGACGGATATATTTTCGGTATATCACAAAATTGTTCTATATTTAATGTTTTCGATTCAAATGTTCGGTAATGTTTAATAGGTATATACATTCCTAAACTCCCGCCGCCGGCAAAGTGTACCTGGAACTGGCGTTTATCCAAAACGTCTCTCATTTGGCTCAGAAAGTGTTGCTGATGACTCTTTGCATTCACACTGATCTCAATTAGGACAATATATCACAGAAATATAAAATCATGAAAGTCTGTGCTGATACAAATATTATATAGAATACGCATTGCTAAACATGATAAATTACGGCAAATATAATTTAAGGGCGCAGGACAAGTCTCAACAGATTGAAGAGCCGGTCGCGGCCTCATGAGAACCAAACAACAACCATCGAGCAATTACAAACTATGACCTAGTGTAGCCAAACAGTAGTCCGCAAGTTGTAGGCAAGGTCAAATTAGCGCCATGACCTTCCGACTGCAGCCCTCTGCCCGCTGGTCCAAGTAGTTTGCGAACAACTGCCATAACTCTGTTGGTACTCTGAAACTGGGTGACGGACTAAGCGGCTCGGGCGTTGACTCCGAGAAAAAGTTCCCTTTAAATATCCACAACTTTAGTTTAGCAACTCAAATTTAGTTTGGTAACAAACGGAGCAAACAACAAGTCGCAACAAATCCGGCTGGAAGTTGCGCGCGAGTCGTTTTCAAGTTCACCGCGAGCGCGTCGCGGGCCGAATCAGCTCGTGTGCTCTGCGTGAGTACTTTTTTTATAAACAAAGCAAGCCATTTTCTGCTATTACATGACTGATTAACTAAAAGATAAGCTGTAAAGCACTTTCTTATGATAAGTTTCTTGATTGTCGTGAATAAAGAACATTATTCTCTTCACTCATTATAAATTTTTTCAAATACATTATTACATTCGTTCAAAACGACACTATAAATTTTGTTTATTTATACATAAATTTATATATTATATATCAATTTTTTTTACATTGTTGTTATATTATATTCTAACTGTCGTAAGTCAAGTTTATTTGCAATTATGTAAAACGGATAAAACATTTTTCTAAGTAGAACTTTTAACATTTTATGCGCAGAGCTCAGCCGAGTGCTACGTTACATGAACTAGAATTTATATCACTTTGCCTGCATTTACATAGTTTCTTTGCTACGCTCGTAGGCTATCCGGGTCGTAGCTACGGAGTACGGCTACGGCGTAGGCGGTGCCAAAAGCTAGCCGCTACTTTGCACGCTGGGGTGTGGGGTATCGTATTGATTGCCTCCCCTGTAGCCTTAGCATGACCTAACTAATTATATGACCTTTTAAAATTTAGCTTGAAAATGTAATACTAAAACGACCATAATTGATCAGCATTTAATCTATTTAAAAATACATGGCTCTACAACATCGTTTAAAAAATATATAATTTATAAAATAAAAAAAGGATTAGCCATCCTTTTTTGTTTTCACGTTTACTGCAACAAATAAATTTCCTTACAAAATCGGTTACGCAATTACGTAACGGCGCATATCATTCCATAATCGACAACATCCCTGCGTCGGGGACAAAGTCCTGTGCAGGACTGGCACGTCGGTGCTGCGGTGGCGGCGGCGCGCATGCGTCACCCTCTGCCCTCTCAGCCCCCTACCCGCAACACGGAAAACTTTTCCCCGACATAGCTATAAGCACACGCGCTCACCCGTCGGCAACACTTTTTGCCCCCACCGGTGGGTTGGGGAGGCAAAAGTTTTGCCAGCCCGGCTCGGTACTCCGTACACATCGCTCTTCCACTTTTTCCTGTATATTGAAATGGAGGTGCGGAGAAAAGAGTAGAATTTAGAAGCTGTCGTACAAATTTTAATGAGGAGTGAGAAGGTGAATGCTGTTTCGTGTAACGAGCACCGCGGCCTTTGTATGGACGTTTTAATATTTCAATACACGCGAAGTTGGCACACGAAGCGTACAATTTGACAAAATGCTCGTTTCATAATGAGGATGTCGTCGCCTGTCATATGTCAAATTATAAAAGGTAATTTACAGCAAGTTTATAGAGCAATAATTCCTTATTTATGTAGCGAGCTTTATTTGTGTACTGTTTTGTTCTGAAAATGTTACTATCAAACTCACTTGTAAATTTGCTGTGACAATTAGAGCTCTTCTATTGTATAGGTATAGTAATAATAGAAGTTTTATTCGGTTACTGTCAAAGTGATATATTAATTCGAAATGTTTCTTGTATATAATTATTTGAGATACTAATACTCACACTTTTCGTTCACATAAGAGGCAGGCAGAGGTGTACAATATACCTATATATATATATTTCGCCGACTATGTTTATTAGATCGCAAGCAATAGAGGTAGAATCTATTGATGGACACATTACCATACTTAGTACTGCTATTTAGAATTACCTAACAAAAAAAACGCAATAATTATTTAGCCCACCTGCAACCTAACATTTCCAAGATTTGCCACATAACCAAGCTACTGATTTACACACGACTGATCAGAGTATGTACACTTCAGGTAACACTATATTATTATATTGAGTGGTCAGTTGCGGTCACCTAGTTAACAGTAATCACAATTAGGTTCGCCATCACTTCATCACGGCCACTATTAGATAACAAGGATCCTCGGTGAATGATTAATAACTGGAACCGCGGTTTGTTTGCATTTGGACCGTCCGTCGGGGAGTAACAAACTTATGAATAATATGCCGCATAAGTTGAGCATGACTTAAGGATGAATCGATTTTCTTGAGCCGTCGTCACACGGCTAGCATTATCTTCTACCATCTCGATTAATTGCATGGGTTATTTAAACAGTCGGGCGTCAACAGCGGCATATTTGAGGTTCTGTAGTACATTCATCAGTGTGCGGACTCGGGTAGTGCAGTCTCTGACCCCACGTTATCTTCTACAAGCAGTGACGTGACCCAAACCTCTTGGTGACTGATGACTCGCTTTAATTAAATTTTATGAAGCGGTCTTTCCATTACAGCATTAAACACCGCTGTTTACAAGGAACTTGCAATCAGGGAAACTGTTAACTGGGACGGTAACTTTGGTATTGACATTATCTGTAGAATATAGCCTTGCTTGTACAACGAAGCGTGCTGTTTATATCTATATATAAATGTTGCTTGGGTAAATATCTGACAGAAGGTACGTATATTATTATTAATAATGTTTGAGGTCAATCTTAGGGTATTGGCAAAGTAATATAATATCACTGTTCATCTCATAGTTGATCAAAAAATGTAAGGTATTTGAGTTTTATATTTCGTCTATATAGTCGGCCTCGTTGGCGTAGTGGTTAGTGTAACTGACTGCCACGCCTGAGGTCGCGGGTTCGATTCCCGCACAAGTCAAATATTTGTGTGCATGAACATGGATGTTTGACTTGGTCTGGGTGTTTCTATGTATTATATGTATGTAATTACAAAAAAAAAATAGTATATATGTATGTTTATCCATTGTCTAGTACCCATATTACAAGCTCTGCTTAGTTTGGGCTAGATGGTGTTGAGTGTATGTGTAGAATATTATTATTATATTATTATATTTCATAGGTACTCTGTTCATATAAGTAGTGGTAATTAAATGGTTATGACTTGTGATTAAGTGGTCGTGTGTTGTATTAATATCAATTGCATAATAGCTAACAAATAAATTAATTTAGTATAACTACCGATAGGCAACCTAAACTGCAAAGTATATATTTGAAAAATACGTGCGAAGATTGTATCACATTGTACTCGTCATATAAGAATTGCAAAATGATGTGCTTGTTAGTATTAAAGCTATATGAAAAGTAATATAAAAATATTTCTTTCGTTAAGTATGTAATGGAAGAGTTATATTTAAGCAACTTAAAGTATTCTAAATATGTTTAATTCGCTACCCTTTATTTCAGTTCCGCAATTAAAAAACTTTGCAACACCAACACATCGGCAGTAATGGAATGACAGTCCTAATTCACGGTACATTTAGTTAACGTCTAAACCAACTTTACAATTCTAATGTAGTTGCGTATTCTGTCCACCTGAAAACCGCCGACCAACTCCAATGGCGATCGCATCCAAAATTCAAGGTATAAAGACAAGCGGCACGTCCACATGTCCAACAAATGTACTCAGCTTGTGATGTGTGTGAATCAAAGACTAGGATTTCGGTTCAGTTCCAGAATTAGAGCGGGATATTAAAGCCGTCGGGCTTTAAATAAACACCCGCTATGTGGGGCCATGTTTGCTCTAAGTTTTGTGTACGAAATTTTAATGAAGCTGCTATGGACTTGTGTGTAATTATTATAAATAGCACAGTGTAAAAACAGTTTTCAGTGCATTCGTTGGTAATAGTTGGATGTATGACAAAATACGGAATGTTTCGTTTTGTAGAGTACCTTTTAAATTGGCACTTGTATACGACATAGGTGCAAGTTGATTTGCGCTGGTATTATGTGTGCGTGCGTGTATGTGTGTGTGTTTGCGTGAATCAGTGTTAGACGCAATCCGTGTCAATAAGTCACATGATTAGCAGCGCACATCTATGATCGAATCTATGAAGATTTGCTAATGATTATCGTTCTCAAGAATTTGAGAACAATAAAGTGGCTAATGGAAAGATAAAATATTAAAACCAAACTAATTGAAACAAACTTAAACTACTACTGTATTGGTTACCATGAGTTAGAGAGCAGACACTCTAACGCGTGTTACAAACAATTTAGTTGACATGTCTACTTTAGTATGTAGTACTTAATAACTTAATGATATGGAAGTGTATATCTACCTATTCATAAATATGGCAATTCCCTGTAGCAGTAATTTTTTTTTGGCAATAATTAATATTAAATAACTTCCGCAATTAATTATCACGACATTCTATTTAATTATTTGAATGATTCAGATATCTTCATATTATTAGACCAATCAATTTTCATTCTTGAATTTACCGCCATTTCCGTACGAGCACTATTTAAAAAGTTACAACAGTTGAATTTCGAAAATAGAATACGATGTTCAAACTTTGCTTTCAACCAGTTTGAATAAAAACCATTCGTTATAGATCGAATAGGACGAGCCAATAAAATTATTTCCAATCGATGTTTTGGATTCAATTTTCTTCTAATTAAAATTTATCGCAGTTCGACTTCTGTCGATGTAAATTTTTAACGAATGGCAATAAAAGTCACGACAGTCTAGACGATTTAACGTGTATGTTGGTTTCCTAAACTTTGTCGATAAAGTGCTATTTGAACCCGAATGAAATTTGAATGAAAAAGGCCTCTTTGTTAGGATGAATGTGAGTTGTTCGTAACAAGTAAGTTTGTTAAACGTCAGTTGTCCATTTGAAGTGTTCTAAAATAAAACAAAAGAATGTTGCGACATTTAGGTTGAGACGGAGCGATAACTCAGCCGCCTCCCGTAGCCACTCGCTCAGATTTATTGGAGCAATTGACAAAGTGGCAAATGGCCCATTAGAAATTAGGAGTTCCTCGAGGAACGCGCGCCTTGGAAAAATGTACAGCAATATTTTCCCTGTGTAAGCAAAATTGTAAGCAATAAATAATATACGGCTGTTCTTGCGTCGCTTGTGTAAAGTTAATTTGAGAAAGGTTTTAAAGAAACTGTGAATAAAAGGTATTTGTATTCCGGTGTTTTATGTCGGAAGTTGATTTGAAACTTGAAAGGTTTATCTTTACGGGCTGCTTCATACGCTTCCGAAGTTCAGATAAAACTATGTTATCGCTTCTTATTCCACTTTAGGTTAGTGAATTTGAAAATATATTATCTTTGAGATTAATAATGTTTTTAAATAGTGACGAAGTGTTTTTATTGCGGCAACATTAGCAGTTAAATTTAAATAAAGTCCACACTCAGTAAACTAAATGATCGTTCAATAAAAAATAAACACGGAGAACACGATAATCGAATACAATAATCGTAATAATCGAATAGAACGGAGGGAACTAATTCCACGAATGTTTTCAGTCGATAGCTTACGACATGTTTATTGTCATTGAGTAATAAAAACGAGTCTAATGACTCGGGAACTCGGCTCGGTTCGGATTGTGTCTCTATATCATATATGGGTCAATAAAATTTTATGTACAGTTAAACTTTGTTAAACGCTTCGTATTTTTCTCGACGAAATTAGATAGGTATCGTTTGTTTTTCCATACCTTTACCGGAGTGATTAAATTGCCTTTGAGTTTGAGATGACACAAAAAATAATTGTTAAATCAATTGTTCGCCAATTTCACTGCTTTATGTTTTATAAGCATAACCACAATTTACAGAATCCCGTAATGTGAAGAGTAAATGGTTACCATTTTTTATAAATTTAAATTTTTATATGACTTAGCAATAAAATGTTGATAAAGTGAATCAAACGAAACAACTTTATTGCTATGAATGAAATTCGAATACGAGTACGTCGTCGTTCATATATTGTTTCGACTCTCACCACGAAAATACAAATTAATACTGAACGTTAACGTAAAACGTATCAAACAAACGTTATTACAAAGGAATAGAGTTCAAAATCACATTCTAGGATGAAAATCTGCAGTTCCTTTTTTAAAATGGTGTGCAAACACATCAGCGGGTGTTCAGTATAAAGAGATTATCTAGTAAAAGCGGGAACAAGTAAACAGATTATAAAAAAGACGTTTCGTCCCCGCTACGACCTCAGGCTGTATACATACTACACAGTCTACTGTTCTTTTTTTAACTTGGAATGTTATTTTTGTATTGTTGTTTTTTTTATTTTACAAGTTCGGATTATTCTGCTTAGTCGAATTTTATTTTGTTGCATTTTGTTATAAAAGCAATTATCATCCTTTCCATTAACTTATAGAGTAATACAAGGTAAACTACAGTGTAATATTTAACAAAACATATTTAATAATCGAATAACTATTTTATTTTATATATATTTATTAAGTTATGCAATTAATCTAATAATTAGCTCTACTGAGTCTATGTTAACCAGTTATTAATTTTATTACTATGGCGAGTCAAATATTTATATTAGAACTGGGCAGGATTCAATCTGGATAACATTCTAAATAAAAATGAAGAAAGCTAGGGATACGAAGCATATTTAAAAAAAGTCCCTAAACGAATATGGACTTTTTGTTTTTATATGACATTATTATCTATGTTCTATCGTATCTGTGTCTATACTTCTGCAATTAAAAAAGACGTAATGTATTCAGGAAATCTTTACACTGTAGTCGAAACTTTTCTGAACAATGTAACAGCTAGGTCCAAATACTCAGTTTTCCCCTTTCAAACCTTCTTTTTTGTCTCCACTATCTGTGCGGTCCCGCGGGTGCAATGCGTCGGTGTCGCTTCTTGCCGCGTTCCCCGCGCCCCGCGCCTCGCATCCCGCAGACCCTGCTCGGTCGTGCGTGTCGATAAAAAATAATTGCTTCCGTCACCCTGAATTACAATACAAATAGCTACGTTTTTTTAGAATAATTTGCTAGGTAAGATTGTTTATTTTTATTTTGGCATGGATTTAGGTGATTTTTTGGTTTATTTAATAAGATTTTTCTTGAATCACTGCCGTGCCGTGGTGGCATAGCAGTCGTTAATGCGACGAGCATAATATTGTCTGGAAGACGTCAATAGTCTTGTGCATTATCAAGGAACCTAACAGTATAGCTGACTAAACCAGACTATGCATGATTGTAATCCTGAATTTTTAATTTATGACTAATTTGTCATATTTTCTATCAACTATAGAGATAAATTTCATAATTTAAATTAGTGAATGGACCTAAACCTTCATTTAAAATATTACTATTCTCAATTATAGTAAATCATATTAGGTACTCATATTTTTAAAATTAAGAACAATAAAAGTTGTTTATATGTCCTGTCAGCCTTAATTAAAATAATATTTAAATAACGATTCCTTTGGATTTGGAACAAAAGACTGAATTAAAGCACTCGACTAGCTGAACAATACGTTTAATTTCCTCGAACACTAGAATAGCTATGAGAATAGCATTCCATATTTAGTAAAATACCGAAGCTAGCAATACGAAATTAACATCTTAAGTTGAAGTTCTAGCCAGTTAATCTACGTTCATTCTCGATTTGCTCCGAATGCAGGCGCTATCGGCCGGCAGGCTCACAATAGATGCATCGGGCCGAGTTCCAATACGAGAGCGTATTTTAAATCGCATTCAGTTTGTGCTGTGTCGATAATTTTAATATTAAATTCAATTTCGAATTGGAGGGTGAAAGAGAAGATAGTTGTGTATTAAAAGCTTCTATATTTAAATTACTGTATTTTGTAATATGATGTATTATAAATAAAGCAAATACTATTTTTTTTTTAATGTCTCGAATAACAAACTTTTGTACAACTTATTTACATAAATGTACTTATTTCGGTATTTAGTTAGTAAATTACAAATAATATTTTTTTTATTAAATTACTTTGAACGAGGAATTTAAAGGCATCCATCCACTTTTTAATAATATTATAATAATACAAATATAAACTACTGGTCACGGCCTTCTATCACTAGGAGCAGAGTTCGGTTATACCACGCTAGCCCAGTGCACTGGCAGAATTTACACATTTTCGAGAACATCATTAAAATCTTTCTAATATGCAGGTTACTTTACCATATGTTACTTAAAAACAAGCAACGATGTGCTGTTTTAACATATTGGCAGCAAAACATAAGGCTAAAGATTTCAGTAGTTTTTGGAAAAATACGGGAATCTTATATTCTAGGCCGAGTGTTCCTGTGAGCGTTGACAGTGCAGTAGGGGACCAAAATATAGACAATATTTTTAAAGATTTATTTTCTATAGAACCTATGCCCTGTGACACTAATAATTTAAGAAGACCATACGTCAAACCTGGTGAAAAATACGGTAGAATTTTGCCGGTAGATGTAAAGAACGTAATTAAAAAGATGAAGCGTGGCAAGTCACCAGGTCATGACGGTATAAGTATTGAACATTTGCGTTATGCAGGTGTACATTTACCCAGAGTCCTGAGCTTACTGTTTACTTTTTGTATAGGTCATTCTTTTATTCCTAACGATATGATGAAAACAGTAGTAGTTCCAGTTATAAAAAATAAGACAGGGGACCCATCTGACAAGCATAATTACAGACCGATATCACTAGCCACAACCATGGCGAAGGGACTTGACAGTCTCATGGAAGCACAGTTGAGCGAACACCTTCAAATTCATGACTTGCAGTTTGGTTTCGGGCCCAATCTCTCAACAGAAATGGCAGTTATGTGCCTGAAACAAACTGTAAGGTACTATACTGACAGAAAGACACACACCAGTATACGCATGCTTTCTTGATCTTTCGAGGGCCTTCGATCTGGTTTCCTATGACATTCTTTGGCATAAATTACTTGAGGAAACTACTGTGCCGAGGGAACTGATATCTTTACTCAAGTATTGGTATAATAAACAAAAAAACACTGTCAGATGGGTCAACTCACACAGTCAGGAGTTTAATCTGAAGTGCGGTGTTAGGCAAGGCGGGTTGACGTCTCCAAGTTTGTTTAACCTGTTTATTAATCAGTTGATTTGTAGGCTAAGCGGAACCATGGTCGGATGTTCAATAGACGGACAAATGATTAATAATATTAGTTATGCGGACGACATGGTTCTATTAAGTCCGTCGGTAACCGCAATCAGAACACTACTGGGCATTTGTGAATCGCATGCTTTGTCACACGAACTCAAATATAACGCCAGTAAGAGTGTCCTCATGGTATTTAAAGCAGGCAATAAGACTCCCTCGAATGTGCCACCAATTAAGACCGGAGGGTCTTCACTGGTAAGAATAGCAAAAGTTAAATATTTGGGTCACATGACAGAGCGGCTACTGGATGATGAAGACCTGGAGAGGAAAAGGAGGGCGTTGGCAGTCCGTTGCAATATGTTGGCCCGTAGATTCGCACGATGTACTACAGATGTAAAACTGTTACTGTTCAGAGCCTTCTGTCAGTCTTTTCACACGTGCAGTCTATGGATCAACTTTACGCGCCGGGCTTACAGTGCCTTACGTGTTCAGTACAATGATGCTCTGAGGGCAGTATTGAGGAAACCAAGGTACTGCAGTGCTTCTTTAATGTTTGCAGAGGCTTCAGTCGATGATTTCTTTGCCATCATCAGGAAAGGAACTGCATCGATGATGAGCAGGGTCCGTGGTAGCACCAACACTGTCCTCCGAACGCTAATGTGCAAAATGAACAATCCTTTCATTATATTCTGGGCTAATGTACACCTGCTCAGAAATAAAAAATAGCGCTTGGTAATTATTGTGTATTCTTGTTTTGTTTACTAACAAATTACTAACAACCTGTTCTTTTTGTTTCTTTTTGTTATTATTTTTATGTGTGTTACTAACAATGCCTACTGCTAACTTTCTTTGTACACTTTTTATGGACGGAAGTCTGAAATAAAGATTATTATTATTATTATTATAAACGTGTATAACTTAGAATAGTCAGAAGTGTTTGCTGTAAAATCTAACTTGGAACTTTTTCATGGTCACCAGACGTACGGTATCTTCACAGGACTAACTAAACGTTTTACGTATTATAAAACAAATATGACACATTATAATAATAATATGTACAGATAAAATACATGATAAAGTGATAACGTTTAAATATGTATAGGTATTAAAAATCCATTAACAAATTGTTATAATATCAAAACAAAGGCGTGATCATATTGAAACCAAAGTTTACGAAGTAATCGTCTTAGTTTGCAACAAATAAGGTGGGTGCACACGTGAGGGCTTCCATTCAACAAGTCAGGCATTGTGGGGACGATCAATCATAATCACAGGCTCTTTCAGCCTCTTTCACTTCGACTAATGGCCCACAAAATGCGTTTAAAACCTGCGAGTGTTCGCACGCATTCGAAGGTAACCGCTCGGAAAGGCACAAAGCCAGTGCGGGATTGATCCATCATGTATCCTCACCTCACAATACGGTTTTTGAATTGTAGCGTTTTGATTCTCGAATGTTATGCTTCCGTTTTTGAATTATTTAAACTATTCTGTTGTTTATCGTGAATATTAGACAGAATGAAAGAATGACATTGCAAAAAGTTTTGTTTTAACAACTAGTCATCAATAACGAGTTGCCAATGTATTATAATTATATTTTTTAAATTTTACCCTCAACGCATAGAAAAGTGATTCTATTATTAGTACAAATCTGAAAGGACTTACTACATTCTAAGAACGAAAAGCGTTTCCGGACTCGGAATAAAGACTTGTATGTACATATCAGATTAGTTCTTACATAATAATAAACACAATAAAAAAAGCATTTTATAAATAGTTAAAAGATAATATTTAAAAAAATTGCCACTTGTATTCTCTTGTTATTTTTCAGGCAAAATACGTTTACTTTTATGACAAAAGTTTTAAAAGTCTATATGATATCATTGTGCTCACATGAATTCGCTAATACCATACTTTTAAAACATATCACAGAAATAGTATTCTGTAAAGAATTTTTAATTTAAGTACACATAATCTTCGGCGGCATCCCGCAAATCACTCTCCCGCCCACCATTGTGCTCTGTTATTTTTTTAATTTTTCCCTGCACAGGAATGTCTTTGAGACGTCAAATGACGCGTGTAATATCAGCGTTTGTATTCGTTTGATGTAGAAAGATTAGGCCATTTGAGATGAGTATTTTCACTGGAAAATAAAAGAACAATGGCGCGTCGATAACCGGAGTATCCCCTTTGTGGTGTGCCTACTGTTTGCAGTGGCTTTTTGATGTGGCCATTTTGATTTAACTGTCTAATTCACTTTGATTTTATTTTGAAATATATTTTAGTTATTTGTGTTTTGAAATTAATTTTTATTAAATTTAAACAACATTTTACAGTGTGCCTTGTTTATACTAGACTATATATTTTAACTGCCGATAATATTGCTTCGATAAATATGGTTTAATAATGTACCGCAGAAATTCTCCTTTGCAGCACGAGTACCTACATTATTTTCAACAGACGGTAACAGGTTTGCCGCACGTTATTTGAGACCTAAACATATACCTACTTTTTCGGGGAACGTATTATATCTATATATTTATTTGACAAATTTTAAATACCAACAAACCAAGTATGTTGACGGTTTTTTCGCAGTTTGCTCTGATATGATAGTTTAATTAACCTTATAACGTAATGTCCTTACGCTTGGACTAAGAATTATTCCAATTAGCAAGCTGATTTAGAATCTGGCACGCAAAAACGTTTTCAAATTAAAAATAAACAAAGCAACCACTGTTCCAAATTCAAATAATCATCTCATAATGTAAGCCGCAGAACATACGTAGGACCGGCAACGTCCAAGACAGGCAAACTGTCCGCGCCAATACAACGGACACTAAGCAGAAAATTCCATTGCGCTAAAGTTTTGATTGTCCCGGGCAGCTGGCATTCTTGGCCATCACATTCCCCGAATCACTGAAGAGTGTACGTTTTATTGTGTTCATATCGCGCAAGTTTACAGCCAGTGTCATTTGGGAGCGGACGGTGTGACCGCCAACATGGACGGATGGTTCTTGTTTTACTTTTTTTGGTTCGATTGAAGGTTTTTTGACGTTGGTTTATTTCATTCAGCATCTTAAGAATGAATAAATAGCTTCAAAATCAAAATCAAAAAAGCTTGAAGTTGTATTTTATTTGACTGGCCGTACAAACATACATATTTGTTATTGAAACTATTCATATTATCTTTTTTGCAATACGTTTTTTTTTACCAATCTCTAACATTACAGAGCCGGTAGCACTTCCTAAAACCAAATAAATAAAATTCCAACCAGCACTATTCCAAAATTTGATTAAACCCTTCCGCGACATCCAAATATCCCCAACAACTTCCCAACGTAAACAAAAGCGGCAAATGCAACTTCCGACCCTTCGTCATTTTTATCCCTTACTAATTGTAATTTCATTGATAACATAGTTTACAGTTTGACCGGTCCATTAGTGAGAAACAAGGTGGCGTCCGGCCTTACGGCTATATTTATAACCTTTAGTATAGTTACGGCAATAATTTCATTAGCGGGGCACAACTAGAGGCCGGACAAGACAAATGGCGGCCATTAGGAGGCCTAACGACTGGCCCCGTCAGCCCCCAGAACTTTTAACGACGAGAATCAAAGTAAATACGAAACGTTATCTTGCCGATTTGGCTATCATAACTCGGCAAGGGTTTGTTAATAGGATGATAGTCTTCAGGTAGATTGTATCTGTTTTAATTGATGCTTAATGTACGATTTACTGACCCCCGCTGGACTTATCGGCCTTTCATTTCGAATGTTAAGTATCAATAGGGTGCCTTTGAAGTTGATTGTATGTTATATGAAAAGTAAATGCGGATTACGTTTTTAAAAAATGGGATTTTTATTTTACAGTAGTATTTACTAGGTTTGGAATTATGAACGTGTTTCTTTGCCTAAATAGTATGAAATATAATGATGAAGTGTATTTCGACAGTAAGATAATTTACATTTCTAATTTTTTGTTAGAATGTTATCTAGGCTGAAGCTTAAGCGGACATCGATAAGCTGCTTCGCTGATGTCTTGTGTTGGATTAACTTCACACCTCTTATATTTTGAAGTTATATGCGAATTAAAAAGTTGTATATCAGAATTCATGCACATGCAGATCTACTTGTGATTATGTTTTCTCGAAGAGCTGTGAAGTCTGTGAACTTTCACTAAGCCAGTGTGGTGAACTATAGTCTAACTCTTCTCATTCTAATAGAAGGCTCGTGTAATATTATTATATAATATTAATAGGATTTAGGATTAAGAATTGTTCAATCTTCGTAATAAAATACCTCTACTTATGTATAGTTCAATTTATTTGGCAAAAACAAAAACATAATAACTCCTCATAAACGGACCCCTCTATTCAAGTGTTAGTGCTGCGTCCCACGAGACGAGGCGAGTTCGCGACGCGAGGCGGAAATCAGTCGCATTCGAGGCGAACTCGAGGCGCGACTTACTACGTTATTGTGGCCGGTCATTAAGAGACATTCGTGGCGAACAAGTTCTTCTGACCAACCGTAATATATCGAGATAAGAAAAGCTAACAAATGTGAGCAGCTGTCTTGCTTATTTGCTCGCGTATTGTTGACATTGGTGTGATGTAAGCGAATAGTAAAGGGGACTGAGGTTAATATGATGCACGTGACGTTGAGAACTGACACGTTGCATGATATATTTAATTAATCCTACAGATGCAAGATCGGTTAAACTTAAGATAAGTTTTTAATGAACTCAGAGGTATCTCATTATAGTAATTCTTTATGACATATCAAAGATTGTATATACACAAAATCTCTTTTAATAGTCGTAGCAATAGTCTCTCTTAATAATTCTAATAGTCTTATAGAGATATTGTGCTGGGATTTTTAATCAATGCAGTTGAGGTCCCGTCATAGGATTTTATTTTAAAATTTACTTAATTTTAAACTCGTCTTCGCTTCCGTGATTCCGTGGTGGTATATTTTGCTGAATAGGTCACATCTTTTTCTGGATGAGACAGTTTATAACAATTTCAATGGGAAAACACGTCTGTTATGTTACTTCGTTGTTACGTTAAATGAGATCAAACCAACGAATTTATTTTAGCAGTACCTAATACTTTTTCAGGCATCTTTATTTAAACTTATAAGGATCAACAACAAATATGTATTATTTGTTGTGATAAGTATGTAAATACTGTTTAATGGTCCATGTAAACTATCCTTATGTTGTATATGTACTAACTTAGCATATTAATGATGGTATTATTATGTTACTCCTGAAAAGTACAAAAAATATCACTAAGTAGGCCTCGTCGTACGCCTTGTGATTTGAGCCCATTCTTATTTAAATTGTAATTTAATATTTGTATATTATAAATACATACATATGTACATAGTCAGACACTTGTATCGTCGTGTATTACACCTACATTTCGCCAACTATGGTTTTACGTTCCATGTTATACGGGGCCATTCTATTACCGATTAATATTTTCTTGACAAAATAACCCAATTATACTTGGTCCGGGACTCGAACCCGAGAACTCATACACAGCAGTCGCATACACTGCCGCTGCGCTATCGAGGCAGTCCTTTGTATATTAATATTCCATAGATAATAATCAGAAACAATTACCCGTACCTTTAACGAACATTAACATCAGTGCAACTCATAATCCGACATGACTGACATAAGAGCACTAATACACGAAATAATGTTTATCGGAAGCAACAGTGGCACGTAATCCCGAGACTACAAGCGAGGGTCCGCTCATTACGCTCATTACCTCCATGACTCGTATACTGGGGGTCTAATAATGTACATGTGTTGATCGATTAGGTGTCTTAACAGCTGTTAACATGTATATGAGAGTATGTTTAGTGGAATTCGGAGTGTTGTTAACATAATGTAATAATATCATTGACTTGCTCTCAGGTTCGGTAGCATAATTTGATTGTTTGCAATTGGTCGTTGGGTCACTGGCTCGAATCCCATGTCTCAGTCCAGCGTTATTGTGACATAACTGTTAAGGACAGTTTCTTAGTAGCATCTGTAAATTCAAGAAGTCTCTAAAAACAGAAGGAAATTTTCTGATGGTGGGAATTAAACCATCAGACTAATGAGGCAATTTGTACATAAAAAATAAAAATAATGACTTACAACAACAGGTATATGAACTTGTTTTCCGCGGTTTTAAGATAATTATTACTACTCCGCTCCCGTTGCTCGAAGCGCAATGTTGTGTAATCTCTTAAATCGGTCCATTAATTTATATTAGTTCTGGAATAAACTGCCTATGATGATATGTCCTTCTTCAAACGAGGTTAAAAGAAAGTTCTTCTTTCACGGTAGGCAGCGGTTTTGCTGTGTCCTGACATTGCTGAAGTCCATGAGCAGCGGTTACCACTTTCCATCAGGTGGGCCGCTTGCTCGACTGCCGCAAATGGCAATAAAAAAATACAAGTGTTTTCTGTATAAAAAAATATGTATTTTTCATACTTATATTATAAACTTTTAATATAAGTATAGATAAAAACTAAGCTGTTAAAGGTATCATGATGACCATTTTCATAAAATTTCATCCAGTATCCGTAGTTTCGACAACTTGTTTATACACGCTGCTATTGATGACCAATATGTACAGGATGTAATAAATATAAATAGCTGCCAGTCCGTACTAATTTACATAATATTGTCTTATGTTTACGCGAATGTTATACATTGAAATTAAACACTTTATACGGATTTTGTCGCGTTGTTTATTTTACTTTAAACACTGTTATTACATAATTTTGAAAACTCTAACACTACTATCATTGAACTTTACTACTATTTAAGCTATATATTTTTTAATTAAAACTAATTATATTTTTAAGTTTACACTTTGCCCCGACGTTTCGGTTGCTTTACAGCAGCCATGTTCACGGGGAGACTAAGATGGTAGTTGTCCTAACGTTCTGAAGTGAAATCCGTATAAAGTGTTTAATTTCAATATAAATAGCTTTTATAAATATCAAATAGATTTTAATGCGGTGTTTATTATAATTGTGTAATCCACAATTAGTTGCTGTAGTGAGTCTGGGTGTTTTTAGTCTCCGTCGTTTAAATGTTCATAAAGTGCCCCGCGACACAGGATACATTCATAGTGCGGAATCAATTTATTAAAAAAAAACATGCGGTAACAGTCTTTGGGGACTGCCGATAGAAGTGAAAACTAAGTAACTAGCGTGCGGTGGCGATGACGTGAGTTTCACGCTTTTTGTTCACCCAAAAAGTACACATATATAAACAGTATACATATAGCTCATGGAAAGCGTTCGGTGACGATGACGCGAGTTCCATGATTTTTGTTCACCCAAATAGTGCTCAACGCGCCTAAAGAAGTTTTCTTCAAAAATTAATTAGATTTCATTAAAATATTATGTCTAGCAAGTGGCTCAGTGGTCCGTCATTGCCTCCGCATCACCTGTTGTGTGTTCGATCTTTGCGGCAATTTTGTAAAATCTAGTTTCTTCTTTTGAATGTTGAAAAGTTCACCGTGATGCAGGAACTTAACATTAATGCGGAAGAAGTCATCTTCTGCATTAAAGTTAGTTTCTGCATCAGGGCGAACTTTTTAAAAATGATTCTAATAAATCTCGAATTATTATGAACATTTTTAACGCCCACGCAACAGTTTATAGTATTGAACACTGTCGTGGGCGTATGTCTGGCAGATAATACCATCTACTACGTTGACCTTTATTTAACTAGCGCAGGGTGGGTAGGTAAAAGGACTATTCTGTAATAGTTTCCTCCTCGAAAATATCACTTCAACAGCAATATAAAACAGTACAGAGTGCCTAGTGCGAATTTGTTTTACCCTAACGCGATCGACACGTTTATGACGTTCGGCGCTCCGATTAACCCGCTCCACACTCGTAACCACCCAGAGAGCCAAACATGGTAAGCGTTTCGATCGCGTAAACGTAAAAAGTAACTCGCACTAGCACTGGCACCAGAACTACATAAAACGTTAAGCTAAGCAGAATTGTCACTCAAATAATGAGTTTACATGTGCTAAGGGAAAGACAGAGTTATATTACACATTCATATTTGGAAAACTATTTTTAAATCCCACATTATTAAGTGTGTAGACACATTCCTAAACTGCGTGCTATCACTAATGATTAGCTAACACCAAACCCCATTCGATCTTATTCTGATCCAGGAAACAAATCATTACTATCGATTGCAAACATATGTACAAATTGCTACCAGAGGATCAACGAAGCCGTCATATTAGCACTATAAAAACAGCAATGAAGGATCAGACTGCATATTGCTGAAGCATTTCATATCGTACATATTAAACCATAACCTATTAAGTTAATGAGGGACATCTCAACGCGAGGGATGTGACGTGTCTCTCTGACGATACACACACGGTGTACGGAATTTATTGTTTCATTAGCCGTGGATTATTTGTTGTAGTGGATGAATATCTTGTTTTTGGATAACTGAATATGTTTTAGGGTTGATATCCTGATTGTTCAACTACGCGTAGTACAAAACTGTGATGGGTATTTGTGCAGTTCTGTATACTCTATGTATAAACTAGGTTTATAGAATTATTTGTATACTATTAATATGAGAAGGCTGAATGCTGATGCTGAGCGGTTATCGTAGCCTTCAAACGTATACAATACTAAGGTTATTTACATTGTAATAATACATCATGAGAGGGGTGACAATCACTCGACTTTCAAAAAGAGGAGTGCAATACACAAAACAAATTGGCTCATCTATTGATAACACATTGTCAAAAGTTGTCTAGCAATCCTGCTGTCCCATGAAAACTACAAGGCTATACATTTTCATATTTAATTATGTGCGCCTTGTGATAAATACAAGTGCTAGTCCACCAGTAAGCTTCGTGATAAAAAAAATTGTGTTGATAATATATATATATACGCTATTTTTAATATCGAGTTGCTCGTTAAACTTTATTTCTACAGCAACATTCGCTAAACTATAAAACAAGTTAAGTAAACACAAGACAATCATTACTCATTAATCACTGTGTAGTAATTAATAAATAATTAATTGATTGCTGAAAAAGATCTTTGCCTACTGTGTTGTAATGAATGAATAAAAAAAGGAATTATATAGATACCCATGTGCCGAAATGTAAGCTATAAAAAATAATAACTAGAAATGTTCACCTAAAAATAATAAGAAAACAATATCTTTGAGATCCACTCAAAAGCTTAAAGGCTATGCTTCACAAATCATTAACAATATCGCTCGCACGGAGCTAGACGCGCCAGGGGCAGGAGGGAACACACGGTACTTTTTATTAATTTACGAAATAAAGTTATAATCTTGTTAGCGGCCCGGCGACTCCATTGTGACGTCGCGTAACCTGCCCATTGTAATAGGATCAACTTATTAAACACTAAGTATACAAACATCAAAAGCATTTACGCAAAACGAAAGAATGACGCTTTCGTTAAGAGGATTTCTATTTTTGAATAACACGAGTAAATATTTTCCCAACAAAAATATGTTACGTTATTGTTTATTATTAGCAGAGCAATAATTCTGTTGATAAAACACGATTTATTAGTAGTAATAATATAAAATGTATCGCAGAGTCGGTGTACCGAAAAGCAATAAACATGATAACATCGTTCTTGTATAATGGTTATGGGGCAAAATATTTGAGATCCATTTACCGAGGATATTAGCCGATAAAGAGGTGCTTGAAAGGCAATGGAGCTACCTCTCGGACCCTTTGGGAGGCGTTCTCAAGGAGCGAAGGAAGGTGTTATGCCCCGTCCTAAATGCGATCTAATTACTAAATAGTTTCACTTCTTGATTTATAGATTAAGTTCGGTTCGGGCGGGTCGTACACACGCGGCGCACTGCTACACCGATGACATATTAAAATCCTTTCGCATGTGTATTTCATTGACGCTTTTAATAATAATATAAATAAGAACTTGCTTATTAGGTCTTTTGGCTCATTATGTTAAAAATTGTACTAAGCTATGAATAAGTACAAACATTTTCATAGTTTATAGCAGAATGCATGTGTGTAATGTATATCAGTATTATAGGAACAACAACTTAACTAAATTTGTGATCTAATATTGAAAATGTCTAATAAATTTAAGTTGTATTTTATCTTGGTATCCTTTTTTGTGATTAACAGGTTTAATCTATTTATAACACAAAAAAAAAGAATAATATTAGCTATGTTATAAAACGGCTAGATACAGAACATTACTACCGTAACACATTGTATGATTGTTACACAATATCATTTTAAAGCTATATTTTCAGACCTACTAGCGAATTAAAGTACTCTTATTACCAGGACCGTATAATCTAAAATTAATAAGAGCAATTCAATATAACCTAAACTGTTCATATAAGCGGCGGTATCGAAAGGTGTTAAAGGAAAGACGGGACAATCTCCGAGGCATTATCGGATTCCGCGGGTACTCGGCCCACAATGGATGTTCCTGGCCAATCCGGGCTTACTATGTGGGCCCACTGCTTTGTACCAAATCACTTTCCGTAAATTTATTACCCACTGTCTCCATTACCCCACTCTCCCCCATATAAATTGTAGAATAAGTGTTGCCATATTTACCGGTGACGTATTACTAATCGCAGGCGCCTTGTGTTGCCAGTAGTAATAATTAATCTGGTTGTCCGATGACGAATTTGAATAATTTATATTGGTAATTTATTAGTGAGAGGTCCGCGGATCAAGTGAAGAGGAGGCGGCACATGTGCCGCTGTGACAAGGGAAGCCTGAAATACTAATGTTCTACGGACGAGTTGACGTGTGGGACTGATTTACAAAGGTCTATGTTTTACTTTGTATTCTAAAGATAATGTGTTGAATAATCATTAGTACAACTTACTAACAAAATTAAAACTAGAAAGGACTACAGTTTTTAAATATTTAACCAATTTCTTTTTGAATTCAATCGTAATTTTTTTGTAGTATTAATTGATTTGCATATTCATCTAATGGATTGATCAGCTAGTTCTAAAGCCTACCGAAGCTAGGCTTAGTTTAGTTTAGAAGAACTTGATCAAAACCTAAGTAAAGTTTGGAACTAGAAAGGAGTTCCTGAATTCATATATTTGGACTTGTTTTAGTTTTTTATCAAAACATCTACTCTGCACATGTATTTTAAACTAATATATTACATAAATTATTCTATAAACATAACTAAAGAGTATGTAAATACAAAATTACATATTGAGTTGTGGCTGCCACTGGAATCGAAATTTTATGCACAACCACCGTGTGGAGTCCGTATTTTTACAGTAACAAAATTATTATCTGTGAAATTCGACAGAAGCGAAAGAAAAAACATGTCCGATTTCTCAAAATATCTTACCTTCCTTACAACTAGTAGCAACACCTTCGACAACATCATTAATTATAAGTAAATGTATTTGTCTGTCGTCTGCGGTCACGCAGACGTATTCAAAACATCCAAAATTGGGTCGTACTATGTCTAATCAATCGTCCGGATCGACTGACCGTTGTTGGTCAACCAACCACGAAAACCTAATTACTAACCGATCCTGATCCGATCTGAGTGACCGATGACAGTTTACCACGGGAATGTAATTACACGACACCGCTATTCCTTCTGTAGGTACATTTTCCTAATGGCCAGGATTATTTGGACCCAACAAGACCAAAGTGAATTTGTAATAAGACCCCAAAATCTTAAGACTTGTGTTGGCCTCAATAATTTATTTACTTTGATGATGTTGGTAGTTGCTTCCAATTTCAGTTTGGTGTGAGTCAAATGGATAAGTTGCTGAATGACTAATGTTAATAATAGATACAGATTTTAAGCATTGCCTAACAAGATTGGTGAACTTAGAATGTTATAAAGTTCAGTAACCTGTTATTGGATTTTTCCAGCATGAGATTCTTAGTATGGAAACTGGAAGTGTGCAAGTAAATGGTAATATGCTTTATTCGTGGAAACTTCGATTTATATAATATAACAGGAAATTAAAAAGCAAAATGTGGACGTGTTATTCCACTGCCAAACTTGATGTAGAAACAGCATATTTTTTTATCATAAACGCTTCTTTTATTTATATCTATATGCTAGTTAAAATGTTAAATTTGTGTTATGTATTTAGTAACAAAAGTAGTAGCTAAAATGTATTAATCAGATTTTGAAATAATTATTTGCATTTAATTATTGTTATGAAAAACGTTATGCCGAATACTTTCCTAGTTTCTAATCTCCGATTCAATTTTAATATATGGCAATCATTTAGATTTGTGATATCATCTATTGTTTAATGGATCCCTGGCTGGATCGTATGAAGTTTTTAAGGTAAAATAAATTAATACAAAAAACATGAATGAACACATCAGAAAAGGTCTGCGTTATTAATTATATTTTCACACGAGAAAAAGTATCTAAACTTTCCAAGTGAACGCGGACATTTCTTGATGTATGTATAATAGCTCAATATTTATGCGTATGTATAATGGCTTATTTATATTTCACCCTTTATATTTTATATGCAAATAAATCAGAGAAATTTATACACATTACAATTTTATTGTAATACTTTGCATGTTTATACTTAGAAAGCATGTAAACAAACAGAATTTACATTAAAGTAATAGTATGATTAATTTGTAGCAATAACGTAAGTGGTGGTGGGATAAGTACCACCCATTATCTGCTACACACGTGCAGATGGATCCCGAGATATAAATCCTCTGCTGCGAGTTACATGTGCGATACAACGAGCAATTAAAATGATAAGATCACTTGGATTTAATGAGTATTTGAATATAAACATAAGTCGTACATATATATGAATATTGTAATATTCATACATATTATTATATTAATAATTACTTATATTTGTCCTGGGTCACTATTTAAGTGGATTATGGTAGTATAATAATTACATCTTTTTTGTAATTATTAACCATCAAATGCAATTTGATATAGGTGCGAAACTAAAAGCTATGAATCAAATGATACTACCCGTTTTAATTATTTAAACATGTAATCTTAAATGTCTTTAATCAGTTTAATAGGAGCAATACGAAACTTTATCATTTGCCACTCTAATTAGTAAGTATGTTGTTAATTAACGATAAAATTTTTCAGTTTGCTTAGCAACTTTCAAACTCCCCTTTCGGTAGCTAATCAGCGCGGTGCAGATGTGTACGACTGCTCAACTCACTCCATATACTTAATTAATTAAAAGAGTACTCGAGTTGGAGCCAGCTCCGTGCCATTCCTGTTTACCTGTGCCCATGTTTGCACAACTAACGAACTACTTAATCATCAGTTATTCGATTTCAAACAAAAACTTTCAACCGCCCAATGAGGTCAAAATTACCAGTTACAATAACAACGAAGTCCATCGTCCTTCATTTTCAATTAATCATATTCGAAATTCAATTTTCATAACGAAATTTTCAAGACCCAATTTTACAGTTATCTGATTAAAATGGGCCCTGCACATCCGAATAGGCGACGGATAAGAAAATTGTATTATACCTTATTAACCGGTTTAATGTGTAGGTGTTAAGTAAATTTGGGTGTAATCGGACTAAGCCTTTTTTCCGGGCCGGGGTTTTGCGGGGCTGAGGAAAAATGCGCACGGATTTATTGGCTTGTTACCGGGATTTAAAAAAAGGATCGTCGCAGACGGAACAGGAAGGAATGCGTCCCGATTCGAGCTCTCGGCGCGCGTTTGATGGTTTGAAAAAGGAACCCCCGATGCTCATTTTTGTGATCGTTCTGATTTTATTTTTATTAATTTCTCCTTTTGCTTTGAAAGTTGTTATATTTTCTCAATTTAAAAATGTAAATTGTTAGGGTAGATAACAAGGACTTTGTGAGACATAACTAAAGTATTTGTGTGGTACGTTTCGTAATGTATTCAAACCTTTTTTGTTAATATAGTTTAATGAAATTTAATAAAATATATCCAAACCAGTTTTAAATAATATGAGCCATCAATAACTTATTACCATATATTCACTTTGTTAAAAACAACGGCAATAGGAATACCTAAATCGTGGTGACTTCACAAACATCGAAACAACATACATAAAGAACATGCAGACTCAAAACAAATATTTGCTTGTATATGCAGCATTCGGCGCAGGGGCAAGGTGACTATTATACCATACGTGCAGTCAGAGTAAAAGTCATATACTTATATAACATACTCCAGTGTAAAAAATTACATCCATTGCTTAAAATGCAAGACAATTTCTTCAGATTTAATCATTTTAATATTTCTATTTGCTTTGAATCTTTATAAGAACTGCCAACATATCAAATATAAATTATTAGAGCAGTAATTCAAAGTCCCCTTTTATCTGATGTATAGATTGTTTCTGTCTATAACTCAATTGCTCATCAAGTATTTTAAGTGACTCCCCGAACCTCTTGAGACTCACTTGACAACTTCTTAAATATTCACAGAGCGTGATATTTGATCCTACATTTACTGATAGAGCCTTTTTAATAGCCTTCCATATAAACGGAATGTAATTAGTGCAATTATTTTAAACCATGCGATTTGTTTATGTTTTAGAATTATTCGAAGCAATGTGTTCAACCCACTACGATATAGTTATAACATTGTTAATAAAATAAAATTGAAATATACACAAGGATTCTGCAATAATTTTGATACAACACATTTTTTTTCTGCTTGACTGGTAAATAGCCTCAATCCTATGCAGAAATGTTAGGCAAATAATTTTACACTGCACTTTCATCAATTGTATCACAGCTGGCATTTGGTTCTTGCACTCAAATCATTCCACTTTTTGAAACTTCTGTATTTAGATGCAGAGCACATATAGAAAAGAGAGAACACTGCTTAAGCCTTGGATTTCAGATAAACCGTGTCAGCTTGGTTAAAGAAGTGACTTCACCTTACAGAAGATCGCAGACATAGGACATGCAGAGATTAGGGTTTCTAGGTACACTATGTCTCTTAACTGGCTTCCTACACGAGTAGGAAGCCAGTTAAGAGACATAGTGTACTTTTAGCATAAGGAATGCTGGTAGCATAGCGACTCCATTTTATAAAAGGGGAACAAAGCGTGGGAGATCTCCTTGGCATGGCAAGCGTAGATAACTACGAGTAGTTACTATCAGAAGAGATATACTTATTTAGCTTCTTTTTCTTCTTTTCGTTGGCTCAACTCTTTGCATCCTGAACCTAGCAACTAACCTAAATATAGCTTCAGAAACTTAGTAAACTTACTAATTAATAGATTTTGAGATTCGTAAGTGTTACTTTGTAAGCTAAATAAATAAATTAAATTCGTCTTTGGCATCCTAATAGTTTAAAAGTGTAATACCTACTTTGCAGTATTTTATAGGACTTATATATAGTGAATTTGAACTATCTATCACATATATATGTATAATCTATTATTACTTAGAATTTAAAGTACACAAATAGTTGATACCTAGTGCTACAATTAGTCTGTTATCTAAACTAATAGTCTATTCAGTTACGATTATTATTTGTAGGAATTGTAATAGTACCTTGAAAATAATCTACTTTCATGACAGTTATTGCTTTTCTATAAACTTAGTATATTTTACATTAAAATAACTGCCTTGAAGCGCAATGCGGATCACTTCGTTCAGCGACATGAGCTGGTAATCAATTAGATAGGTAGTTTGATTTCAAGTTCTGCCAATTTTTTGTCAAATTTGTCAGATATAACATTCTCAATTGTAGCGAAGTCTAAAACTGTTTTTGATAAGTGGTAAGAGACTCGCCCATTATTATATAAGTTATGATATTTTAGCCTAAAATTCGTAGCTTCGCGATCCTATCTATGTGATCTTGTAAATTCCGAGGTATAAAGAGAATTTTACTATTGGCATATTAGGTAGCAGCTGGGCTATACACTTGACATGGTAGTCCATGAGTAACGGTAACCAAGCCTTCGGCCACAAACCATTATAAGCAATAAAAAAGGAAATATTATTAAAGTCACCCAGAACAAGAAAGAGTTACCATCAAATGATACCAAACAAATTGAAATCAAATAAACAATGAGGGAATACGAAACAGCGCGGCGTCGGTAACTGTCATGAATATTTTAGAGAAAAAGGTTTTACTTTTTACTCTTTGTACGTGACGACGATGGGGCTGGCAGGAATAAATGAGGTAAATTAATAAAAGGGAGCGGTTAGTTACAATTACGTTTTTAAATGTAAGCAAGCCGAGTCTTGTTACGCCTTGATTTTTCTTGTGCGACATGCCATTTGTCCGCTTTAAGCTGGTAAAGGAGAGAGGCGTGGCTGATAAATGACTTCTTTTTTCTACTTGTAAAAGATGTGAACATCTGTGAAGATTCTGATATGAATGTAAAGATGTGTCTTACTTATTTTCGTAAATGTATAAATTATTTTCATGATATTCGCGTATAGTAAAAAATACTTTGATATAAAAGTTATTGAAGTATATTAAATCATAAATGTAATATGTTTGATTTAGAATTACCTGTTAATACGGTGGCGTTTAATACAATAAACAGAAACAAATAAATCAATATACTAAGTATATATATATATATATATTCACATAAATACGTATCATCATCATATATCGTATCGTAGACTAAAATATTTAATCCGAAAATTGTCACCTGACACACGAGTGTTGAATGCATATTCAAACTACGGGCGAAGCACTGTACTTGCTATAATTGCCAAAAGCTATATTTTCTTTCATATCTCTGTTCTATTAACCGTGCGATACATTAATTCTTACACCCGTTTACAAATTCAACGTTATCAACCTTTGATTTTGGAAAAGCAAAGGGTTAGAGAATAAAAATCGCGACCCTCCCGCGAAAAATCGTGCCAAGAAGGGGTTGCTAAAAAAGAAATACCGCGCGTTGTTTTCTAAAGACGGGGGTAACCAGGTAGCAGGGCAAATGAATTGCAAACAGCATTATTATTTCCTTCAGGAAGTCGTATATATTCCCAGCCGCCTTTATTTTAACGTTTTTTTGCTTTATTCATTTTTTTTCTTACCCCTTTTTTATTGCCGACAACGTCGTAATATATTGTAAACGCACAGCGAGTGCTGGTTGTAAACAACTATTACAACTTAATAGGGAAGCCCGGTACCTGTTTATGGGAGCGTTTTATTATTTTATTAGATCCACCGTTAAAATAATATTGAATGTATCGCGTCTGTTATATTGTTATTTATCTACTGGCTTTTATAAGTAACTTATTCTTTGCATTTAGTTTAGTTTGTAGTATGTATATATTTTTAATTTACTGTAAGCATAAGTATAAAATAGTAATTCTAAACATATTTATAAAATTAAAGAGGGAAACACCTCGGTAAGCGTATTTATTTATCTCAATATCTATTATTTTTAATATTGACTCATTATTGTTTAAATTTATTGATTAATTAAATATATGTAACGATTTATTTTCTTGTAAACATAATTTTTAATCTACTTCTACTTTCATAATATCTCAGTAAACGCTTGTAAGAAATCTTTGACAATATATTAGTACTATTATACATTTACTACTGTATGATTGGAAATTTGAAAAACAATCACAGGGTAACTAATTAGCTAGGCTCATATTACTACGTTAATTTAATAAATATTGTAATTTATTAGTCATATAAATAATATACCTTTCAAAGTATAAACTTATAAAGCGCTATATTCTTCACTCTGCTTAACTAACATTATATTATTACTACTTCGATTTTAACTAAAAGACTGCAATCAAAACACATTTCCAAACACATTAATATCTAGTAACAGTATCCATAATTAGGTCTAACAAAGGATCTAACCAGATAAGAAGGAGTACGTTCCTTGGGTGAATAGTTTTGCTCATAAAATCCGCTATAAAAGGGCGATAACGGTCGATTATGGCCTCTGTAACGGCTCTCTAATAATGAATTGTCTTTAGTATAATGCACGATCGTGATTGTACTACCAGCTATAACGCTTTTGTTCTAGGTTAATAGGATCAAATTCATAATTGCTTTGTTGAGTAGTCGGAATTGCTTATTTAATACATGTCTGTAAAGAAATAATGACCACATGGAGTGGTGAACACCACACTGACAACGTGCCGAGCAAAGAGCACAACGGGAAAAATTTATTATTGCAAAAAATGATTGTGTTTGCGTGGTCCAAAGTGGACACAAATAACACTCACTTTTTGAAGTATAGCTGTTTGCGTCAGTTGTTTAAATGTTTATAAAAGTTAACGCTATACAAGAACGAATCCTAGCTTAGGTCTATGTGTAATAAAGAAAAATCAGCAAATCTGCTTATTTCTTTGCAATTATCAGACACCAAACGAAGTCTGTGCCTTAGACATTCAACGTTGGTGAAGGAGACCAATGGTCAGAATTCTTTGACCAGCAATAAGTCAGAGAAAAAGAAGAAGAGAAGCATTAGCATTGAAAGAAATAGTATAAATAGATACGTTTACCTTGAATTTATTGATCCAATGAAGGTTATTTGATCAATAAATTCAATTCAATGAATATTGCAGCAACGTTAAGTTCGACCTAAGCTCAAAAGCCGGTTTAAAGGTCGTAAGTTCATGCTCCGTACAACTATTGTATTAGCTTCACACTCGTGGTATACACGTATGAATATTTGACATAGTTTGACAGTTTCCACAAATAATATTTATACACAGCTTATAAAGATATTGTATATTACTTTAGTTAAACTGCACATGTCACGAAACGATTTAATCAGTAATCTCGCCGCTGCCACCGGTATCCAAATTCGGTTATCTATCGCACACAACAAATATTTATACAGCAAAATATGCAGGTAATTAACAAATAGTGACAATGGATTAAAGCATTTTTATCCGTAATTTATCTGTAAAACTTCTTTGTGATAAATGTGTTAGAAATTATAAGAGATGTCTTAATATAATGATAATGGAAGTATCTTAACAATTTCAGATCTTGACAATATATTGCGGGATATATGATCTTGTATATTCATACATGCTATTAATTATTATTGTTTGTAGCAGATTTAACTGTTCATATTTGCTTTGTATAAAAGTATTTTCCATGTTATATGTAGAACTTATATTAAGTGATGAAAACTTCCAAATCGATCACATGCACGTGAATAAATCTTCATACTACTGCATGCACACATCAAAACTCTCACTGAACTACACACACGTACAAACAAATGCTCACATGGCCACGCACACACATAAATAAACATGCATTCCATGTGTACTATTAGCTATATTTGGGGGTAATAAAGCAGCGAGTGGAGCCAATAAACGTAGATTATCGGGAGTTATGACGCGATTCACGGTAATGCGACATGACAACGGCCCCGGGCACCGATCCTGTTCGAATATCGTGTTTTCCGGGATAAAAATGTGTGTGATTTTGGCACAAAAGATATGATAGAAAGACTTGAATAAAACATTCAATATATTTATTCAATTGAAGACTGTATGGATATTTTAGCGATTAAATGACCACTGCGAATGTGTTTTGTAGTAGATTAAATTCTAATATGGGACGATGCATTTAACTTTATACAGCTAACGTGGCATTGACATTAGTACTTTCCAAGGCATGACTGATAGCTCCTAGAAGAAGCCTAAAACATCACTTTTCACAAGAACATAGATGGTATATTACCAGTTGGTCTAGTACTACATGAAATGCAGGTCACCGAAATATTGTTTTGTATAAAAATTCTGAAGCAGGATGACATACACTCAAAGTGGTACTTACTTTTTCTGTAATAATGTTATAAAGAGGAAAGATTAGAATTTTGTTTGTAAGGGTTTAACTCAAAAACGAACCAGCCGATTCAAAAACTTCTTTCACTATTAGAATGCTATATTATCAGCGTTACTACTACTGTTACTAAAATAACCTAACCTACTTTTATATGAGTGAAGCCGCGAGTAAAACCTAGTATTTCATATTGTTCTCTTATACCTACAAGACAGCTACGTAATTCGAAGATTTTTAATCGATACATGTATTAAAAGGTTCTCTATTGTATTCCCTAACTTTTTTATCCATAATCTAAAGCGCCATATTTTTTTTGTCCTTATCCTCATTTGTCCCTATGATAACTTGCCCGAACTTGATCTCAGATAATATCACATGCCATAAAATTTAAATACCTAAATACAATATGCCATAAATTTGTTTGTCATAAATATTACAATGAATAATATACAAAAGACTTAAAAACGTTTTTAATAAAAGTTATAAGTTCTAAATTGAAATAAGTTAATGTTTAATTATCCTACTAATGTTTTTAAAACAAAGATTGGCTTTTGTCACGGCGCCGGCGCTGCGGGTTTCCGGCGGTCCCACACGTGCTAATCGTCGCAGATGGCTTTCGCTCACCACCGCGGCCGAGGCTGGCCGGCGAGGCCGGCCAGCAAGCCGAAGCTCGCTCACAGTCTTCTGCTCCTCAGCCCGCGAGCCGCCTCGCCCCTACGCGCCTACGCGATTCTAAATTACACTCTAGGGGTAGGGCAGACAAGACTGTGTGGAGTCGTATTTACAGCAATTCGTTTCTGTCCTAACCTAATTTTTAGCAAATGTGTTAGGACTAACAATTTTATTATATATAAACATTCAGAATAATACACATTATATAATACAATACTTAGAACATATGACTTTATTTCATGCAAAATTAGGAGATATTATAACAGAATAGTTTTAGAAGTATAAGTAATTATGTAAAACAAAAATTCGAATTTTTAAATATTATGGTTACTGAAGTTTATAGCAAACGTGTTATGGATAATGAGCTTTGGCAAACAATTTTAGGAGAAGAAAGGGAGTACCATATTAAAATTTATACTTTTTGGTTTGGTTTTAAGATATATCCTAGTTTGCTTTACTTTTATGACCAAAATGGAAACTAACTGTTAGAAAATACAGTTTATTAACCAGTCAAAAAATATTTTCTTAAAAATTAATATGACTTAAACAAAATAAAATACAAGTCTTACGCCATTTAGTGCAGCGCTAGAATGCGGCCAAAGAGTGCACGCGATATTTACCTTTATTACATTGAATTATAACTATGATTGCTGAGATATCATACTTATGTAACCTATTACATAACTATGGTTTTCAGGGTGCATAGGTTGTGCTAAGTTGAAATTATTGTAGTGTGGTTGTAAATAAGGATATCTCTGACTTGACATTTCAACAGTTGCCTCATTAAGGCGTCTCTGCCTCATAGTCATACAGTCATACATACTATCCCAACTGCATCCAAAAACCGCAAATATAATCCCGCCTATTGTCCCACTTTGATCCAATTGATCTTTGGAAAGAATACGTGAGTCCTACCGAAGTGCAAACAGTTCGACATCGAGTCAATGTTGACTTTGGTTCGACGAAGCCCCTCTCATTGCGACAATAAATCGCATAAATAAATTACCTCTGTCAATCTCCGGTGATCTTTTTTTGTTGGTTTGGAGGTATCAAGAGATTTTATTTTCTTTTTAATGTTCGTATTACGTATATTAAATTATTATTATTATTATTTTAACCGTGATCTGTATATGCAAATGCCGTCTCGATCATTAGATTCTAACTATAAATTATTTTTTATTGTTAGTCACTGTTGGTGTTTTTTTCTAATCTACATGCTTTACTTCCCAACTATACACTATTATGATATGTCTATGTTCTGTGATCCTAATGGCATTTCTACCTTATTTCTCTGTTATGTGTTTATGACGACCCAGTCTCTTTCTATCGGTATGGATCTTTTTTTGTAAATTCTACTACTCACTTACTTTATTTATATAAACGTTTTTAATAAAACACATTACGCAAAGTATAACATAGGTACTCCACACTGTATGTTTAATGTGGAACAATTGTCAAGCGGTATTGGTTACACCAAATCATATGCATTCCTGTTTATATACCGATCGTAATCCTCTATTTCGGAAATGTTAACATTCCCCTTTCTGGTACAAAAAAGGCACTACAAATTTTAGGGTGAAACGGGGAAATAAAGATATGGTCGCGGTCGCAAACAGAACGATATGTTGACCGGGGGTCATAAAAAACACGTTAACATCCATTCACATTTATGCCCCCTATTTACGCGCAACCACAGGCCAAGGGATACAAAGTAACTGATTGCTTACTACCCTCTACGACCTTCGTGAATGTTAAAACAGAGGTTATTTAGTTGTGTGGGAAATTATGCGTTTCGTAAAAGCCTTTATTTCGACATAAATTTTACATGTTTTTATACATAAGCAGTAAATGTATATAAAGTTTGAAAATATATAGACAGAGATTTTTGAGGCTTAAATATGATAGCCTGTAATGGTAAAGAAATCAAGCTTGCGATCGTGGTGTCGATCTTAATCCATTGCGATATAGCCGTGAAATGACTCTTAAAAGCATTTCTCTTAGCTGTTGAGGTTAACAAGAAATCCTCAAAACCAGAATATTGTGAAGTATATTGTGATCTATGCTTGCATCACTAAATCAGTAAGTTGCCTTCCTTCTTCGATCTTAGTCCTCTAAGGCATCTATCTCTCTCAATGTTTTTAGAAGTATTCCCTTGCTGAAGATCAATCCTACGTACAATTTCGGCAAGCAAACTTTAGGTCAGAATTGTTTCATATTTAACGTATCCGACATAAACCTTTTAGGAGCTATAAATAGGAACAAAGAGACGTTGTCATTTATACGGGGATTTTTCGTATTCTCCGTGCAATCGCTTTGTTACATTACGCTCTATCTAAGGTGCTCTAAACAAAAGTTTTGCACAACTTTTATCATGGCGCCCCCTTAGGGAAAGGGGTCCGCTGACCCATTTTTCTCGAGATGATCCAACGTAGCTGTAGCTAAGAATGTTTTGTTTTATGAGTATAACCATAGAAATAAATTAAAATACTGAGAAAATACGTTATCTTTAGGATCGTGGGTTCGGCATCAAGTGCAATAATGTTGATACCTTTTACTTAACTCAGTCAGCTAAAAATGAGTTAATTGATCATAGTTTTTAAATTTCGCTGTCTAATTTCAAATACTTTGAAATTAACAGCGGTAAATAAAATAGTTTATAATTTTTGGTATCAAATAGGTATTTTAATAATTGTCTACTTTTTATAAAATCTTAATACCCTTCACTGTACACAAGATATGTACAGGCTAATTATATTTAGCAATTTATACATCTTAAGATTGCGATGGCTTTCAGATTATAATGAAATGTATTTTGTTTATATTTTGACTTACTTGATTTTCGAAGATACCTGCCCAATTTCTACAATACTTAAATACGCACATGTGTTATTGAATGTAATAAATCTTGATAACTAGTTTGTTAACCTAAAATTAACTTGTTAATTCATAAAAATAAATAACAGTAACCCCTTTTAAACAGACATGCTACATATTACTTGAGCTACATTCGTACCATAATTGCACTCATATTGTAAGGTCTGAGCAGTCAAAGAAAGCCCATATAACTTTTGTAAAGGTTATAATAATATATACCTATGTAAGGGCGGTCATATATATCGACACAGACACATCGGTCCTCTCTTATTGAGTTATCACAGTTGCTCCGCTGCTATCGATTGGACATGTCACTGAAAATACACAGAGCCTTATCGTTTTATGTCACGGATAATAAGTGAAATGGAGTGATTGAGTCCGAACGATATATTCCTTTGTCTTCAGAGGAAAATACATGAAGGTTGATTGTAACAAATAAAATGAGTTTGTTGACAATGTTGATACAATCTGCAAGGTTTGTTGAATGCGTCAGATATGGTCTAGTTTAACACCTGAGAAAATGAAGATTTTATAATTGAGAGCTTTTCTTTCTAGACAACTCCTACATTAGAAATAATCCTTGTATTATTTTACGAAGATTTAAACAACAGTCACAAAGAATAGCCAGACTCGAAACACGCTTGGATGTTGATCGAACACAGAACTCAAACTCAGATCAAATAGGTGTTTGAGCCAAATATAGTTGTCGAGTGTATATATGTATTAACACTCCGATCCCTATTACTTGCTATTTCAGCTAGTCGTGCGATTATACTACATCTACTGTTGTTTAACGATGGTGCAGTCATTAAAAAGTTATTAAATCTTAAACAACAAATTCCTTTTAAAACTAGCACTAATAACACTGTTAAATTATAAAAACTAGATTAAACGTAATGTTCATACTGCATGTCTCGATTATTTTACTAAATATTACAAAACGCTTTTAAATCGCGTGGCCATAAATTTGGGCGATAATAAATTCTAGTTTCGATTCTTGTGTCGGGCAAAAAATTTCAATAGTAGCACAGTTTCTGCAAATATGACTATATACATATGGTCAGCCCCTATTACTTGGAGCCTAAACCATAGTGGCCGAAATGACGATCTAAGTTATCTCTGCTTACTCCTTCGACAATATACACACATAAGTCAATATGTGTTTTTAATTTAATAATTTATTTTGAGACTACATTATTTTAAACATAAATTTTTCTTTTTTAAGTCTGAGAACTTGCAAGAAGAATATAATAACATTGAATAAACCGAAACGGAGGTACTTAGACGAAATAACTTAAGAGGTATTAATCAATCAAGTGAAATACCTGCCTGTAGACACATCGAGGCGGAGCGAGAATTAGCTCAGGCAAACAAGCCTGCTCCGTCCTTCGATCTTATTTATTTTCTACTCTATAATTCGTTTCCAACCCCGTTTAATGTTGATTACATTCCACTTCCAAGGTTCAACTTTGAGATGGAAATAACTCGTTACTTCTATTAAGTAATTAGTCAGTATAAAGCGATGCTTAAGTAATGAAGCGTAATTATAAGACAGGACACGTCTAAGGAGTAGAATAATTAAATCAATCATCCTCCCCGTGGTGTATAATCTTTTCACTGAAATTAAGTTTGAATTAAATACTCTTAAACGAATTGAGTCGTTGCTTTGAACTCGATAGCCTTTTGGAATAGAATTTGAGATGTTTGTGAAGTTCGCATCATCCGAACTTATATTGGATTTCGCAGAAAGCAACTACGTAAACTCATGTTTCGGTGTATTTTGATGAGGCCACGTTCCTTAAAGCTCCGTCCGGTGTTCGGTTAAAAAATGTTTCTTGTTTAAACCTTTAATATATTTAAACAAGAAGCTTACAAATATTTCTTATTTAAACTTAACTTTAAAGTTTATGAACGGCTATGTATTGTGTAGAATTTTACCGTTATTACAATACTGACTATAATTTTAGGGTATTAAATTTCTGTGGAGCATTAATTGACCATGGTATACTGTGACATATACATGTATATCGTCAGGGTAGACAGATGTCTATTACACCCAAGTTTCGCTTACTTTTATTTTAGGTGCCATGTTCATCCCTATGATCGAGCCTGTTGGCGTCTACTACTGAAAATTTGTTGATGGAATATCTCAATAACACGTTCCTTTTCCGGGCATCGTAACCGAGGCATTATGCACATCAGTGGCATTAATTATCGCTGCACCATCGATGCAGTCATAAGGCACATACAAAACATATTATCTACAATTATATTGAGTTGATAAAAAAAAAATGCAAAATTGAGTATAATTTTGAGAGTAAATAGCTAGCTCAGTAGAAACCCAGAGTCATATAGATTACTAAATTGACGCTTTAGCAAAAGTTAACTATAATAAGGAATTACTGCTGTGTCGGAGTGCGACTGTAAATCTTTAAATCTTTCTTTTAATTTAGTACCCAAGGTGCTCTACCATGCGATGGCTCGTCTTGGGTTAGACGCAAAAAGGCAACGTTAACAATATTATAATGCCTTTACAGTTACTTTGTAATATACAAAGTATCTTTAAAAGTAACGGTAATTATATCGTTATGCGGTAGCATTATATGGTAGCGGTACTAAATTATGTTATTATATCATAATTTATCTTAAGAAAATATACAGTTTAATAACGATACTTTTAAAGTGAATTAATACAATTAACACGCCGTAGAAGTTTTAATTCACTTTTAATGTTGCGATGCAATAAGCAGTTTTTTATATTACATATTTGCAATCTTAAATGCATATTTACGAAGATAACCTAAAAGTATTTGGACGGTTAAACACACGCTTTTCAATTGAATTAGCAATCACATATTTATATGTTTACAAATAATTAAACTATACATAACATAAAAAATATAATGTCTGGCCATGCAAGTAAATATATTGAGTAATTAATTTTCAGAACTGATCAGAACAATTTTATAATTTCATAGTCGCGAGCAAAATTTAGTTCCAAATTTAAATTGCTTTAGTTTTATTTTAACTAGATGCATTACTATTAGATTTTGTCAAATTTCTATCACAAAAATGTGAAACAATATTTTAAAAACAAAACATTTACTTTTATTTCTCACTAATAACATTTGATTGGTAGAATAATTTAAAGCGATCGCTTTCCCCCCGGGAAGATGCGGGCTAGGGCAAACTTTTAAAGATATTATCCAAGAAGGGTTGAGTTGAGGCAAAGGCAAGCGTCGTTCGTCCTACGTGATCCGCCGCGCCATCTGTCTTCAGCCGACTGGAATTTGTTTATCTCGTGGATACAAAATATTTTAGGATTAGAACTTGTATTCTTTGATACAAAACCCTTTCTGTTATGTCAAAAGTTAGGTTTACAAATTGATTTTATATTATAAAAATATTATTTTATAAGAACAACTTATGTTTGTTAATCTAATCTAATATTTAGCAATATGATTATTTTTTTACAAAAAAGTATTTTTCTTAACTTGTAGATTTTATTAATCTCTCTAAAATCTATATAATTACATTATTATACCAGTAAGGGCATTAAAAGTAAGACAAGCTTACGAATCCATAATACTAGCTTCCCCACGCAATTTCATCTGCGTCACATAAGAGAATTTTATCCTCTTTTGCAACATTTTTCATTGATGCTCTGCTCCTATTAGTCGTAGTCTTCCTCGATAAATCGGGCTATCCAACACAAAAATAATTTTTCAATTCGAACCTTTAGTTCCTGAGATTAGCGCGGTCAAACAAAAAAACAAACTCTTCAGCTTAAAAATATTAGTATAGATTATATTTCATAAGATTCATAGGTAATGCATAAAATAATATTCGGGTGTATTGTTATCTTTATTTATTATTATTGAGCAGAAATACTTATCTTTAAAATAAAATTATAAACGTTTTAAGAGAGTTGTTCATAAGCAGAAACGAGTAATCTATAACTATTTATTACATGCTAGTCCCGACTTAGGCTTGACAAAGGCACTGGACCTTCCGATGATAAAAAGTATTAGGTATTAAGAGATTAACTTACCACTGTGTTTTAATATTAAGACTGACTAACGTAATCCAAGAGACGGCGAATAAACACAACAACAGCCAAGTCTTAAAAAGTGTGAGCAAATGAGATAAACAATGATAGGCATTATGCAAACGTGCCACAATAACCATAATAACCCAGACATTTTCCACTAGAGTCGTATCGGTGCAGGAACTGGACGCACATAAATTTATCATTTTCCACTGCATAAAGCATAAATTCGAATCATTGGTCCTTCCTTAGGGGTTCTATACAAAAACTTTTGTAAGAAACTACACTAGAATTTTACTCGTTGTTTACTACGAGAATAGTAGGAAAAGGAAGTAATCTAGTTTAGAGAAATGTGGACATTTGGCAAAGAAAGAAAGTATATTTTTACGGAGTGACGTCACATTTTGATAGCCTGTATTGGTGTTTATATAGTATTTGATATATTATTCGATAGTTTTCTTTTGTTTAGCCTATTATATGACAAAAGTTGCCACTACGACTAACTGAATTATAAATGCGAATGTTTGTTCGTTTGTTTGTTAAGCTTTAATTTCGTGAACGAGCAGGACATAGGGTACCTTTGATTCAGAAAAAAGTATTCTTTCCAACGGAGAGAAAACTGTCATTACCTACATTTACACGAGCGGAACCGAAGGCAAAATCTAGTATCTTCATAAAGCTTTTTTCAATGCCCAGTGCTATTTAAAAATAAAAAGTGTTCTATGTAAAACCAAACTCAATCATCACGAAGAAAATAAAGTCGAAATATTTCAACACACTACAGAATAAGATTGAATAGGTCCACATGCACAATAGAAACCTCGCCTCTAGCTATACACTATGCCCACTTGTCACCCACATCGGACCGAGGGGACGAATCTACATAAAAATATCCATATTTTTTAAATTTGATTTGAGAGAACTTGGCCAAATGTTTGCTATTGAAAATTGTACGGCATAGTGACGTGACGAAAATTCTATGCGTCCAAGTTGCGGTGCATAATAAAGATGTTGGACTTATTGAATGTTTTGGTTCAAATAAGGTGTCATGTGGGGAGTGGATTTTCGGCCCCGCGTATGACTGAATATTCAATCTTAGTCTGTTATATACAATGCATCTTACGTCGAAATATTTACTGTTCTGTTAATGTATTGTACACGTAATAGTTTGGTATTGCGTAGTCAAAGCAAATAAATTTAATTTAATTGCCTCGAAATAGAATAACTGACATTAATAAAGCAAATAGGCGATAGATTTGCCCGTAGACCTTCTTATTTTGATGGTTGTGTGATTTAATATTTTAGTTTCGATGAATTTAAAAGATTATGAACGGAACACCTAAAACGTCTCACAACATTGCAAACCTTTTTTTATAAGATGTATTATAATAGTGAACTTGTTTAAAAGTGTTTCTAAAGAAACTTTAGCCAACAAGGACGAGTTTACATTCATGAAAATGTTAATTATAACTATGAGCGATAACGCTTTGCCTTATTCAGTAATGAGAGGCATATGTCCGAAAAATATTTGCACGTAATTAATATACTCGGAGTAAAAGAAAATTTAACGACAGTAATATTTTTATTAGTTACTGAATATTATTTTAATATCTTGTAAGGGACAAACAAGTTATCAACTAGACATTTCGATTAGTAGCACCTAACACATACATACCTCAACTCGAAAAGAGCTGCAAACAGCCACTGGGCAATACCTTACACGCGATATCGCGCACCCAGTAAGTAAATAGTCATGTTTCAATGGTCGCTAATAACGTCGGAGAGTAGGCGCGTCTCACCCGGGGCGTTTTCCCTTGCTACTGTAAAACTTTGGTCGCTTGTGTACTTGTGTACAGTCGTACACATCTGTGCTGGCCGCAGACCAAGTTCTGGTACAGTGTTGCGGTGCTGACGGCTCCCAGATATGTCATATTTGAAACCCACCCCTCCTCCCCGGCTCCGCAAGCCGTGACACCCCCCGTACGCCGCATCGGACATCTTCTCGTGTAATGCGCCGACTGATTGTACTTGTACCGCAGTTGAATATTCTTGACCGTTTATTAAACATGATTATGTTCTAACGTTTCTACTTGAGAAATGGTATTTTAATAGTACTTTTTTGCTTGAGCATCGTAGATTAAACGAGCATTTTGGATTTACTGATGTATTTCTCAAAAGTGATTACTGGTCCTGAAACTATAGCTGGTGATATGTGGTTGTAATATTTATATGCCTACTTCTTCCGGGATATAAGTGTGAGTAGTATTTATCAATAAAGTTATGAGTTTTTAGCGTATATTTTAGATAATCTAAGCAATACGCCCTGGTGTTATATGCCTAAAGTGTACAGGCCTAAACCCATCTTACATTATTTCGATTCTATACATGAAATAAACGATACTCCTGATTTTTATCCAAAAATTAATTGTTCTTTTTTTGGCATTTTAAGCTGTAACACCAAATCAACGTGATCCTAGAATACTGTATATTAATACAATGACATCTGCATATTGATCTACTATATGCAGATATCATATATGTATGTGTTTAATATTCCAGTCCTTGTATTTTTTCATGGTGGACGTGTTTACGTCAAGATGGAAATCATTCTGGAGCTATAAAATCAATTTCAAAATTAATTTATTTAAAGTAAGCTACACCATTGTTGAGTAATAAAGACTACGTTTTTCTACATACCATTTAAATGAAGCTATAGAAATATGTAACGTTACTAAGTAAATTCTTATAGGTACTTTCGGACATGTTAATTTGGTTGTGTCCCGATTTCATAATTATAGACTTTTGTTTCGTATGAGCATCAAACAGCACGCACATCAATAGCGTGTACTTCTTCAACACGCCAAAATTGTGGTTAATTTACTATATCAGTTAATGATAATCATAAATTAAATATTTACATATATTTAATTTATGATTATCATTAACTGATGAACAATATTACTCAACTATCATCATAGCAGATGCTACACGCTAGCTTGTAAAATTGGAGCGCGCAATTCATATTCTATGGTAATTTTCTTAAGGGCAAATATTTGAACATCGAAGATCAAACCGTGTCAGTCGCGGTATAAGACGATGAATGAAACGAGTTAGTCCACCCGCTCTTGGCAAGCAAGTTTTCTAACGAAGACGTCACATATGCTGCCTACAACTTTCGCGCGAATATTTGTATTCGAGACATTTCTTGCATATACACTGATGGGCGTGCATACTTACTACACGACTCTTTGAGTACAATAGCATCAGTATGTGTTAGTTTTATAAATACATGGGCAAAAGTATAAGCTTGTAATGCACTCTTATAAGTTAGTTAGGTTTTTTAGACATATTTGGATATTGCTACAAAAACAGCGTATGTATATTGGGTTTGAAACACTAAGTAATTAAAAAGTAAGCAAGTGTATTATATCCATATTTTGGTAACTATCATTTTCGATTCGATGGTAGGTGTGAATCGATTGATTTGCAGACTCCGTGCTTCTACTAAGCATTTTTAACGAATAATCTATTAGTTATTGAATTCAAGCACGGAATCTGGTATCTAACGAATGAAAACATTACCGCAAAGGACGAAGGAATCACCCCATATATATCTGGGCCCAGTTGTTATCATAATCAAAGTAGCCTTATTTGAAAGAGAATATAATAACAAGTCGTCACCAAAAATTGTGTGATATTTCGCTTCCCAGAAATTAAGTTATATAAAATAAAGTAAAAGTGAGGTTATATGACATTAATCGTTTGCAAAATGTTATATATGTTTATACGGAGGTACTTTATCGAAGGTTTATCTATTTATTTACCAGTGGCGGTCTATGGGGGAGGCCCATGTTCAGCAGTGGACGTCTGTGGCTGATAGATAGATAGAAGTAGGCACTTCAGAAAACAAACATCAATATTGCTTTGATTTTTATGTACCTATAAATAAAAAATAAAACGTCCTTGTTTGTAACATGCAGATGCGGACCACTAAAAGACAAAGCAAAGATCCACTAGATTACTTAGATTGCGGCATTACCCTCTATAAGTATGCAACTGCACGCATTTTTTCACTTGCTATACCTACATACTTGCTATACCTATACCTATGCATGCCATTGACGTATAACTGATAAAATCGCTTCATCCTCCAAAACTCTTCTGCCAATAGAGTTATTGTGACCTATCGCAATGGTATAGTTCACACAGCGATCCATGTCGTCAATATCCAATTCAGAAGCGGAATCAGTTGTCTAATATGAAGTGCCAGGTAATTCTAAGTCACAAGATCCGTCGAACAGTCCTTTAGCAAGCCAAAGTCGTGGGGTAAAGCAAACAACATAACAAAACAAGAAAAATACGTGCGCACTCCTAAGGAACAAACCACAGAGTACATTACATTTGGAACAAACCGAACGAGTGTTGAACTTGATTTTGACATTAGCCGTTAAACTTGTCAGTCGGTGACCACAGGTAATTAATAACCAAAAAACGATTTTCAATCGATTGAGTTTTTATTATCATCATTCGATTATAGAACACATTTTGAGATTATACCGATTTAATAATACTCGATAGTATATAATTAGAGATGCATATTAATCGATTATTGGTTAACTTCATTTAATATAAGTTTCTCGCTTTCTATGAAGAAATAATCAAACGTATTTTGGTGGTAAGTACCTAAAAATATAACGAATTTTTTGGTATCAATTACAATGTGATAACTGGTGGGCCCAGGGGTTCTCACCCTCCTTTGTGCCACGAATGAGGCAGTCTACCATTTGAACAAGTTTTTGAATAGGTAATTTAAAATGCCATATTATATGTAGTAAATATAAATGATTGAATAAAGATACATTGGCTTTATTAATTATTAAAGTAAGTATTTGCATCTTTTTGATATAATTAAATATATCGAGTCGAGATACCACAAAACAGTAAGATTGATATCAGCCCTGTATTAATCTTATCTTATCTTGTGTGGGAGCCAGTCAGTACAGACCGGCGACACTTCGACCCAGTGGGATCTTTTGTGTCGACTTCCCCAATAACGACTGCCATAGATGTTCATGGCAGTCGGGACCGACGGCTTAACGTGCTCTCCGAGGCACGGAGCAGACGATAATTGTAAATCAATACGCACATAATTTCGAAAAGTCATATAACTTCTGAAAGTCAGAGGTGCGCGACGTGGGTTCGAACCCGAGACCCTCTGCATTGCAGTTTGTTGGTCTCCCCACTGAGTTATCGCTGCTCTAGCCCTGTATTAAACTGTTCCACTGCTGGGCACGGGCCTCTTCTCATTGTGAAAGCGGTTAGGCCATAGTCCCCCACGAAAGCTCAGTGCGAGTTGGCAGATTTCACATATCTTCGAGAATATTATGGAGAACTTTCAGACATGCAGGTTTCCTCACGATGTTTTCCTTCACCGTCAAAGTAAGCGATAATTAACTATCTAATACGCATATAACTTCAAAAAGTCAGAGATGCGCACCTTGGGATCGAACTCGAGACCTCTGCGTGGCAGTCCAACGGTTTCCCACTAGGCTATTAGCCCAAAACAAATAAAAATCGAAATTCTAAACAAAACATTCGGCAGCCATTCTGTTTTATTGAATCAGACGAAACAGGGAAAATCATTGGTATCCAGTCCAAATAGTCAGCGCGTCGTGGCGTGTCCACATAACTAGAGATGTGCTCTCAAAGGAGCTATGTGTTTGATTTGGGCCCGCTTCCCCGCCCCGCCAACAAATTGTGTTCAAAACTTTGCCTCGCTAGTAAAAACCTTTCGCATACCCACTACTCTTTGCACTACATTTGCTAAAATAACGAGTCTATGTAAAGTTCTATTTGTATAAAGTGATATGGGTAAAAGTAACATTTTATGGTACGTGAATGGAAGGATATAGCTGTGTATTCAAATGATAAAAGGGCGTTTTATTAATTTGGGTTTTGATGAGTTGACTGCCCGTGTAGAGTGTTGGCAGATCAAAGTTGGTGACAGAAGTAGATTTCCATTTTGATATTATAACTACATATATTAGACTAAATACTTTAATAATTTATTTATGTTTTTACTCTTGTAGAGAATATAAAATCCTTTGTAATATTGATTGGTATGATTTACAAATAAAATTGTTCTAAGTCTAGATTTACTTTGTGTCCATTAATTGTATGTTTGTATATTACTCTGTGCCACAGTGCCTGGCTCTAAAGCAGCAGTTGCCAAGAGGGCTATTTATATACATATACTATAAAAGCGTATTAAAGTCTAGAAATGTTTCGTTTTAAATATACACACAGAAATTCCATCAAAACCGCTGCAACAAAAACATTGAAAGATATGCACTGAACCGAAATCCGAAGCACGAAATTAAGTTTAACCCAAAAGCTTTCCGAAGTCCGAACTCACCACACGTACTTTAAAGCGAGTCGCAAATTCCTGGAAATCCTTTAAAATCAGCGGAGCGATCCAGCCTTCTCGCCGAAGTGACCGCGTCCTGATTCCATTAATACCTCGCTCCCCCCTCGAGAGTACCCCCTTTCTCAAAAGCAACGCCCGAACGAAAGTATCTCTTAATCTAAGCTGGACATCACGATAACGATATTATAAACCATTGCCGCCGACTACAATTCGCTTTTAGAGGGGCATTACTAACTTCAACGCATTTAATCTGTACCCCATTATAGTGTGAGGATCTTGGGGCAGCTAGGGCTGTGGAATTAAGTTTTTGTCTTGTCAATGATTTCGGTATCGGTGGATCGGACAGATCCAATAATGTGAATGTGAATCAAATTGCTTTTATTTCTCTTTGTCGCAGAAGAGTCGATAATGACGCAAGATAAGAGTAACAGATTTGTGATAATGCATGCTTTTGTCTTGAGCCATTTATTATATATTGTGAAATTGCTCATAAAGGTTTTAGGGTATAGTTAACTGGTGACAACGATATCAAAAATTTAATTGACGTGTGTTAGCGAACGTTGCTTTTATTATTATTTATTAATATATATTTTGACTATTTTAAAGTAAAACCAATGTCAACCAACCAACTATCTGTTTACTAAATGTATTTGTTTCAAAATCATGTCACAAACATACTTCAAATTCAAATGTATAATACTAAGCTATAGTAAAAATTTAAGAATAATAATATCAGCCCTGTATTAAACTTCCCACTGCTGGTCACGAACCTCTTCTCAGAGTGAAAAGGGCTAGGTCATAGTCCACCACTCTGCCCTAGTGCAGGTTGGCAGACTTCAAATACTCGTATATTCGAGAAATTATAATAATTTGTTAATTAAGTTGTTACATACTTCTATTGTCTATACATTATGTTTATCACTTACAGATGTTTCTATATTGAAATTAAACTACTTAATATGAATTTTGTTGCGTTGTTTCTTTTAAACAATTTTATTACATAATTTTAAAACTATTTATATTTAAGTTTACACTTTACCCCGACATTTCAGTTGCTTTACAGCAGCCATGTTCACGGGGAGACTAAGATGGTAGCAGTCTCAATGTTTTGAAGTGTAGTTATTTCAAAGAAGGTGAGATGTTTCTTTAATAATATACAGTGATTACTTTTAAATGGGCTTCAAGACAATCTAACAAAAATAAAACAAAAAGATATAAACAGCCACCATACTTTGTCAGCCCTAAAGCATCACGAAAGGGTCTGTGAAAACAATGTAACGTCCACTTGGTCCAGTGTACGCCACACCGCATCACACCGCCAGACATTTGAGTAAAGCAATTAGCGTCTAATGTGGCTGAGCCTGGCTGGCTGAGGTGGTAAAAGGATACACTATATATACAAAATAAATTAACACTACTCGATCTTCGTAGCTGTGTGTGTATCTGACTATTATTATATATTATTATAATTTTCTCCTGACATCCAATCTAATTATTTATATTGATTTAATATTGTTTGATTTTAACCTAATTACTTATAATATTGTCTTCTGTTTACGCGAATGTTATTCATTGAAATTAAACTACTATATACGGATTTTTTTGTAATACAGTGCTAAATAAACAAGGCGATAAAATCCGTATACAGTAGTTTAATTTCAACTAATTACTTATTTTAATTTTACATAATCAATATTTGTATACCGCTATATTCTGGTCAAAATACTTGAATCTTGAATGTATTTTTTGTAACACCATTTATCACAGTATTTTTGCAAATAAATATTCTGATTTCTGATTTCTGACTCTCATTTGTTGCATCCTAACTAATATTAGAAATGCGAATGTGAGTTTAAAAGACTTAACTACTTGACCGGTCATCATAAAATTAGACATACACGTTGTCAGGGGTATAGAAAACACATAGGGTACCTTAACGCGAGACAGAAGTTTCTAAGGCCTCGCTGATTTCAGCATGAATGGGACGACTCGACCGGGCAAGTACTACCCTCTCACAGAATATCGACGTGAAATAGCAGTATTCCTACAGTTGTGTTTCATTCAGTGAGTGAGAGTGCCGGAGGCCCAATCACCCTCTTTCCCCCTTCCCGCTCCTTCTCCATCCCACATCCTTTTCCTCTTCTTCTTTTCCTAAAGGGTCGGCAAAGCGCAAGTGATGCCTCTGGTGTTGTAGGCGTCCATAGGCTACGGTGACCACTTACCATCAGGTAGGCCGAAAGCTTGTTTGCCACATTAGTTATATAAAAAAGAGCCGCGGTAGTGTATAAATATCGTCAGTACCCAGCCTGAATTTGAAGATATTAGGATGAGATGCAGCTATCATACTTATAGTTAGTCTGTCACGGTTAACTGCCATACAATTGCAGCAAGTCTATTGTTATATCCGTGGATCTAGATAACGAGGTGCTTCTAATAACTTTCTAGAAATTATACCCAGTACAATTTGTCCGTTCGGCGGCTTCTATAGAAACCAGCTAGATTCTAGACGCTGTCATGGTTTAAAAAAGGCTTCTGATTTAAAATTGTTATTTTAAATCAGAAGCCTTTTTTGGGTTTGGATAGTTTCTAAATTTTAAATTTTTATTTCTTCTATTTATTTTAATTATTATTCTTTATTAATATAATAGTGAATTGACGTCTCCAAGAAATGTTTGCACATTTTTATGGAAATAAAGATTTTTGACTTTCACTTGACTTTGACAGGAATTGCTGTAATGAGTTTTTAATGACAAAATAATCTAAGTAACACTTTCAAATCCTGCACGGACGGCGTAGTGGTTTAAGTAGTCGCCTCGCTACTGACACTGCATCGAGTGTTGCGGGTTCGAATCCTACACGAGACAAAAAATTGTTTGGTCTACAAATAGTTGTGCTGAGTCTCGCTGTTCTTTGTGTCCGTTGTTTGTAAACTAGTAAAGAGCTTTTAATTTAAAAAATCCTTGCCTATCATGTGTTCAGTTTTAGGCGTGACAGTTTCATATAGTTCAATAATTACCCGAATATTGCATTTAGAAACTCACGATCAACGCAGCTGTATTTACAAGATCGCTAAATGAATGCATGTGGCATGCACAATCTTGAAACACTTACCCCACGATATTTCTATTAAAATACACTAGAGTAATGCCTTTAACGTTGTCTTGCGTTTAGTGGTGCAAATTCTCGAGAACGGACGGCGGCGTGCATTCCACAACAAGAATGTCTTGTAAGTTTTATTGCAAGATTTTACCATCTTCTGTGGTCCCTACGTTGTGGTTGCGGCCGGCAAGGATCGCGCCAGCAAATGGATATTTTATGTGCCTAATATAGAAATATGCAACCGGAGGCAATTCTCACTGGAAACTTCTGGGCAATGCAACTTTTTATAAGCTTACGTTATTATTATATACAACATACAACAAAATGCTGTGCATAATATATTTGAACTATATACTGTAATCCTTACTAATATTATAAACGCGAAAGTTTGTATGGATGTATGTTACTCTTTCACGCAAAAACTACTGGACCGATTGCGATGAAACGTGGTATGTAGATAGCTGGAGACCTGGATTCACACATTAGCAACTTTTTATCACGATATTTCCACGGGAACGGGACTTACGCGGGTGAAACCGCGGGGAAAACTAGTTAGCAAATAAACCTAAGAGAATTTTATAAATATTTTTTGTATTTGATCAGTTAAAGTAACGAAATAAAAGATTTAATAGGTAGGCAGAAACAGCCACCGTGCACTAAGAAATTTATGATCTAAGAAAGAACTTGCCATTTCCACCATATTAGACTGTTTTGCAAACTAATTTATTAAATAATATTAAAATAACGAATCCTTATTACTAAGGATAGTTTTACCGACATTGATTTTATTAAACAACTTCACAACACAATACAAGATATAACGTAGTAATCTATTTTTGAAATTAATATAATTATGTTACGTTTAATAAACTTGATTAATTTTAATTATCTTCTTGAGCGGCAGCAGCCCACCGGTGGCCAGACACAATATATACATATATACACAGATAGAAATAAGTTTTTAATACCGGTTGGCATTCCAAGAATTGACAAATTACATTTACTTGGATATCATTTTGGACCTTAAAGAAGGAAGGTTACTTACTTCAAAATTATATATACATAATAACAGCTACTGCAATATAAAACAAATCATGTCTACAGTACGTCATCTTCAATATATAGTACCTATTCCTATAAATGCCAGAAAATATCTAGATTCCTTATCAAAACCGTGAAACACAACCACGTACCCAAACAATGTAAACAATTTACCTCAATAGCTTATTCTCAATAATCTTGTAGCATACGTATAATTTATTAGATCAATATTGCTAAGGTCTTGCGCCCGCCATTACGGTTATCGGCCCACCACCGTTTAATTACCCCAGCCGCCGAGACAATGGTTAATAAGAAGAGCTCACCACTATCCCTCTGATTTATAGTACCTTGTAGAGCCTTTAGAACCTCTCTGCAAGTTCTACAAGAGATTAGTTGAATTATAAACTACAAATAACTTGTGTGAAGGTAATTTATTGTTATTGATTCGTTTGTATTGTCTACGTATCGCTTACGTTTGTTCTGTTTTACCTTGAAATATTTAAGGTCATGTTTTACGATAGACTGCTGTCGGTTTTGTAAGATATGTTTGAGCTTACTGCATGGATAACATAGTGGATTAAGTGGTCGATTCGTCGCTGCCACTGGCTTCGAATCCCACATGGGACAAAAGCTTGTGTGATCCACAAATGGTTGTACCAAGTCTGGATGTTATTTGTGTCCGTTGTTTGAATGTTTGTAAAGTTCCCCGCGATGCAGGAATTATTCCTAGTGCGGCAATTATCTCTTTAAAAACATGCGGGGCAGTCTTTGGGGACTACCGATAGAAGTGAAAACTAAGTAACTAGCATGCGGTGACGATGACGCGAGTTTCACGCTTTTATTCACCCAAAAAGTACATATATACACAGTATACGTATAGCTCATGGAAAGCGTTCGGTGAAGGTGACGCGAGTTCCATGATTTTTTTCTACCCAAAATGTGTTCAACGCGCCTAAAGAAGTTTTCACTTCAACAAAACAAACAAAGCTTGCTTGATTGAGGTTCAATATTCAGTTTTGCAATGTGAGGCGTTGGGTGTTCAAAATAAAAGATGTTACTTCACCAGTGAACTATTGTATAATGCATAGTCTTACATTGAATCCTTATATTATATAGTAGGGAAGGCGCGTCACACACTACAGTTTGGATAAAGTGTACTGTCAATAATTTCTTATTAACAGAAAGTAGACCATAAATGTACACAGTTCACTTTCGGGCACACATACTATTGTAGAAATCTTTGTGTTTACCTGTAACCTGAATCCAAATATACCATTATTAACTTTAGTAGTAGTAGAACCACAAAGTAAACACCTTAAAAATATACTACGGTAGTATTATGCATAATTCCCTCCAAGTTTCTCGTCATCAAAGATATTGGCTGAATATTCAAAGGGCTGACGAGGTATTATGTAGGAACTATCGGGTTCACCTAGTCCTTAATTGATTGAAATATATTCAAAACAACTGATGTAGCAATGTGGGTTTGTGGTCGAGTGTCTTAGACGGGCAGAGACGGAGTTGGCGGCATTGAATTAAGAAACTTAATTCTCTGGATTGACTTTCAATCATAGGTTAAAAGTATGTTTTTGTACCTACTTGTTTTAAGTATACGTCAAGCAGTCATTTAAAGTTAATAATGTGTTAGTAACTAATAATAAGTTTAAGATGTGCCCTTCAATACTTTATACGTGATTAATAATGTAAGATCATTTCTATTGGGTATTAAATTAGATTTTATTCACAGGTGTTTTTGTATGTACATAAAAAACATGATTGCTAATTTACAAAAAATCTATGGCTAAACCAGCCATAGATTTTTTAATAAATGTGTTGATATTTAAATATACAGGGTGATTTTGAAATCGTGTAATTCCTTTTAACCACGCATTCTACTGGTGATATAGAATAACCCTGACCATATTTTTTCTTAATTAGAATAATGGTTTCGGCAAAATTAGAGTACAGATTTTTTTCATGAAATGATTTCAAATAGTCATATTTCAACCTCCTGACACAATCTTAATATTTTACTAATTTAAAAATAATAACATAACAATAACTGATGTCGTAAATAATAAGGGGCAATAAAAAGGACCGCCCGTTATTATTTACGACATTAATTATTAATATGTTTTTTTATTTTAATTAGTAAAAAATTAAAATTGCCTCGGTTGGTTAACACATGACTATCTGACACCATTTCACGAAAAAAACGGAATAATAATTTTTCAAAATAAATAAATCTAATTAAATAAAAATATGGTCAGGGTTATTCTATATCACGAATATATAGAATGCGTGGTTAAAAGGAATTACACGATTTCAAAATCATCCTGTAGACTATAAACCCTGATTTGTATTATGAAAACGCATCTTACCACGTATCTGAATTTATATGTGGCAGTTTGTTACATGTGTAAGTTTGGTGATATAGAAAAGTACATTAGGTGTCAGACTGCCACCTATGGTTTTGGAAAAGGTTATTCACAAACTGATTCTCACACTAATATGTAATTTTACTGTTATAAAATATTATTTTAAATACGTCTCTGAATTTCAATGTGGATGAATAGATTCCAAATAATTGATCAGCTTTTATAAGACTGTGGGGTCCGCCTTACAACAGTCTTCGTGTTATTCAAATTATTACAAGTAATTAGATTTGTTCTACAAGAAAGGGACGCTAGTGGTGTTAGAGGCGTGTTTTGGTCAATATTTTACTTACCCTTACTTCCTTGTATTGTTTTCGCTTAATATACAATATATGTTTATTCAAACTATAAAATAAAAAATAGAAATTAAAATATCAATCTAATCACATAATATTTGGAGATTTAAATGGCTAACGAATATAATTTATCTAAGGGTCATGCATGGGTCACTCGAGTAGATTGGCAAAGAAATTTCCAAAGTCTGCTTAGGCTATTTAATTGACATTTGTATTGTGATCCTGGCTTCTCATTTAGATGACCAAAGATAAGATTTCATATTTCAGTATAGTCTCTTTGCTAAATAAAACTGAGCTCTCCAGTTTAATATGATCTATCTCTCTCTCGTTAGGCCACGATTAGTATCTTATTCGCCAAATAATCGGCGCACTGACACTAACTTCTTACTAATACATCATTACAATTACATACAGGGACTTGGAATTCATACACAATTGCTTTATCAGAATATTAACGATTTTACAAGTAATAGGCAATTTGTGTCAGTTTAAGTATTGCCACACATTTAATAGGTTTTTGGCCCATAGTTACTACGTACGGTACGATGTATACAGCTCGCCAAGTGTTATACCCACTTACTTCCAAGATAAACATCTGCAAGCTTCCATTTCATTTCTGCCCATGCACTAAACATTTTTTGTTAATTAGCTGGTCCCGACCACTCAGAAATAGAGTCACTATGCCAACAGTAAAGTAGACAAAGACTACTGATCCTTCTAATAATAAACTTTAGGCAGTACCGATGGTGCAGTGGTTTCAGTGACTATTTCGCAGTTAGTTGAGTATTGTGGGTTCAATTCTCATACGATTCGTGAAACAAAATTTCTGTGATCCACAAACAGAAGTTCCGAGTCTGGGTGTTCTTAGTACCAGTTGTTGGAATGTTTCCCACGATAAAATTATCCTAAACAACGCCGCAGAATTGACCATTCATACAAAAATAAACTTTTCTTCTTTGTTGACAACACAATGGTTCTTTTAGAAACTCAGGAATCCATTCTTTTAACGCTGAAATTGTAAACTCCGCGGACATATTTCAAGTTTACTTTTCTGCAATCTTTAAATTAAACTGAAATTGTAAGACGATCTCAAAATGTATTTTTATACAATACCGGTAAACGTGCCTAATGGAAAAAACATTTAAAGGTAAATAATTCTTAAAGCTTGCAAGTTTACCGAACCAAGTCACATGGCTTGAGTAAGTTGGGATAAAATGTCCATTGCGCAACATTTGTAAAATGTTATGAAATCACTTTGGTTGCTTTTAAAGATTATTTTCTCTAGAAGTTTTGTTGGGTTATAAACGATTACATTACATACATTACATTACGAAATAAACGTAATCGAAGTGCTATACTAATGTCTATATGAATCACAGAGACTTAACGCTTACACTCATTTAAAACTCTCCATGTTGACTCATCATAGACTAACGTTTTTTGTCGTCCATATATGATTATCGAGCATGGTTACAGACACCTGCGCTACTGAGAATTTCTGGTCTAAATAACCTAATACCACTTTTGCCGAAGAGTAAAATACATTTTGACGTACATTTTTAGTGCCGATTGAAATCTAAAAACATAGCTGGTAAAATGTGAATGTAATACATCTCTGCCTACTTTTTTTAAGAATAAACAGGCGTAAGTCTATGCATGTATTAAAAATTGGGATTCCTTCGCTTTGCATTATGTTTTCCCCTAATATACTTTGACATAACTAGATTTTTGGCATAACATAATTATTTTCGTGACAATCCGAAAATAGGTTTAGGTTGCCATTGGGTGGCCCTTGGACCACTCCCCAAGCGGTAAGTTGTGATAATATAATATATACAATTCAACTTTATGATTATGCTAAATAAATTGTGCTTAAGCTGTTATGCGTAAATGTAATTAGGACAAACAAAAGTATGCCATGATTGTCTAAAAAATTATGCAAATGTATAGGGAACCTTGAAAATTTTGGTTACAAATTACTGTTATAATGATATCATTATAAAAGTAATTTGTAGCCAACATTTTCAAGGTATATTTACTGACATATGTCAGTAATTAAATGGGTAGAGATTAAATCCGCGAATTCTAGATAGCAAGTTGAATACCTTTACCATAAGGCCGTCACTGCCTTGCACGTACAGCTACATGGCAATAAGCCGCTCCTTTAAACCTATGCGTATTGTAGGGAGAAAAGAATACTCTTCTTTTAAAAATGGAAGTATATTGTTTTATAACCATCCATTTGCTATCATCTAATTCATTTTCGCCAACATGTGCCAACAAACATTCTTCGTATAGTTATTACCTAATCTCTAATCTAATACACCAGTCAGCTGACGCGGCGTACAAGTTTTCTTATCTGTCCAACACTTTTCATAAGGACTGTGCACTTGACTCATGGCGGGGGCGAAACCCTGAGATGTGTGAAAATGTTTGGATATGGTGTTTTGATAATATGTCACTACGATGCTCGGATGCCGTAGTGGTTTAAATAGTCGACTATTCAATGAGGAGTGTCCGGCCTCAATGATTGCAAGAGAAAATATTCAAAAGTTATTATCCAATTTTTACTGCACACACACCTATTTGTACCCATACAAGCAAGTTCGATAATTATAAAACGCATAAATCCGGGTTTCGAACGACATCGGGTTTATGTATGAAACAATCGAATGGCGTTATTTTAGACCCGTATTGGTGGAGATTGCAAACCATGCTTAAAAATAGAAAATAAACTATATTAACACAATTTAAAACGTGGCTTGAAAAAAAAAAAAAAAAAAAAGAAAATGTACAACAGTAACCTGACAAGAAAGGTACTTGATACTTTTTAAAGTATTTAAGTGAATTTCACCGCTAAAGTATCTTTTTTAACGAAGAAATTGACTTACATATTCTAATTTTAGTATTGAGCATTCGTGTCAACCGAAAAATATATATTGAATTGAAATAATGTTAAATAGCACCTCCGTCATCACATACTTCGGAGCTCCGCGACCACGTTCCGTACGTTGCTATTTATTGCGATCGCTCGTTAGCGATAATGTTCCAGCGACATCTTGCGGCGATACGCAGATAAACGATTTTGTTCATCACTCTTTTGTTCTCTTCTCCACTTTGTTTTGTATTTCGTTGGTCTGTTTGTATATGAATGTGTTTGTTGAAAGAGCAACACATGTCGCAAACTATATGGGCTTAAGCTTTTATAGTACCGGATATTAAGATGGATTTCTAGTCTGGGGGTACTTTTCCACCTGAATTGCAAGGTGGCTAGTCCGTGAGCAAGCTACGATATTAAGTATATAGCCAGAAAAATTATGCGGTGTAGGGAAGTAGTCGAATGACTTACTCGCTTGCATCTATAACTTGCATTTCTCGCCCCAAGTAAGTGAAAACTTTGCTTCATTGAATCCTTTTCTAACTTGTGCTAAGCCATAATTATTATAAGAACAAGAGTTCTAGAGACGCACATACTTACCTACCTTCTAATTTATTACCTTTCTTATTTTATTTTCCATTGTGACAACGATTACAGACTACAGTAAGTTCCATCAGATAGATGGCAAGTTTGTTTGTCAACTTTGTTATATAAAAATCCAGATGTGCGATCTTGTAAACAATGGACATTCACATTTGTAGAGTATGTCGATTATGTTGTTGTGTTCAAAGATTGTTCAAATAAATCTTTGTCCTAGCAGGCTTTGCATATATTGGTGATATCAATGACCTGTTTTACATATACTGTATTAAGTTAGTAAGCATCTGAATATAATGCAGGTTTTTTGTTAAGTAGCGAATATAGGAGCACTGAAAATGTTGAATAACTAAAAAGTCTATTCATTGATTTTGTGCTTCGTTTTATGCATCAGCTGCTTTCTCTATCTTTTTTATTTGCAGATTTGGCGTAATATTGCTAGCATTGAATTGTACGGATTAGTGTAAATATTGAACAATGCGTTGTCAAAGTGCAGCCGGCGGGCGTCGCGTATTAAATTCGGTTATTAGTCCCGCAAACTTTGATCAAGTGGGTTGACCCCGGGCAGAGTTCATCGATCCGCGGCGACTTTCACCCGGATCATAAACTGAGCCACCCACTTTCAAAACTGAAAAAACAGTTCCCAACTCACTTCAAAACTAAGTCTTCCTAATCACGCGGCGCGAACAAAGTTCCACCAAGTTTTTTCCAAGTTCAGTTAAACTTCATCGATGTGGGGATCGTTCACCCTGGTAGGGACACTTGCATACGGCTCCGGCCGCGTCGAGCCATTGAAACAAAATGTGGAGCAAGGTTGGCCGAGATTACTTTCGTCGGGAACTTTTTGCGGATCGATATGGAAGTTAAAAGTTTATTACGAGCCGCACCGCTGCGACACGACTCGTAAACCGTACTTTGTCCGCGAGCCACAGCGAGCAGTGCTGACTCTCGCATTTTAATTAGACATCACTGCATCCGTCCTATAATTTCTGAACTGCAGCATCAAGCTAGCTGTACAACGACAGCTAAAAAGAACCTTTATTTACTTTACATATCAGCACCCGTAACTAACCCCTAATACCTGCTCAGCATTCGTATTCACAAAGGTTTTTCTACCTACGCCGGCGGCGGGCGTAAAATAGGAGGCGAGTCGGGATGGAGGCATAAAGGAGAAAATAAAATAAAGACGGCGCCAGCGAACGGATGCGAGGTCCGTGAAAAAAGTACGAGGAAAGCAGGCTTAATGGTGTGGCGCAGGTGAGGTAGGCGGGGTCGAGTGGGTGGTTCGCGAGGATTGGTCGGCGCCGCCCAGCCGCGAGTACGCCCCGCGACTCCTCGCCCCCCTCCCGTGGTGCGAGGCGCCCCCCACCCCCGCGGCCACCGGCTATCGCCTGGCGACCACCTACAGCCACCCGACGCAAGCTATGCCTGTGTCGTGAATTAGTTTGCCAACTCTCTGTCTATGGCGGAGCTCCGAGCCTGTAAGTATGGACGGCGGGCTGAATAATCGATAAAGGTGTTTATTGAAAACGAGTAAGGACGAAGCACTTTATTGCTTCTTTATTATTAAAACGAGAACTGAAATAGTCGAGTGCTACGTCACGTAGCTGATTCAAGCGTAGTTGCTACGGTCGTAGGTTCTCGTAGCCTAGCTACATTTGTTCTTCAACGAATACGGTGATAATTTGATTATAGAGTAATAAAAAGCTGTACATTATCTTCAGCTAAAGTTTTAGTTAGATAATTGATATTTTTCTCACTTGGTCACTTGTAAGAGACCTACTCGTAGCTGCTTGTAATGGTGCCTATCTCAACACAGTTATTTTTTGTGTGCGTAAGCAGCTTAAGATATACAGATACTTATTTAAAATTGGAGTAATCTATGTTCACACTCACACAAGCAACCTTGATGCAAACTGTATTACACTCACATTTTGCAACTTGTTTCATAACAGCATATTTTCGATGCCATTTTTACGACTTATACACACAACACCATTGGCATGCTTTACTTTAACCTTTAACAATACCTATCGCCTAGCTTAATGACGGGTTTCTTTATTTATTTGATTCAAATACTGCCTTGGTAGCCGCAACGGTAATAATTGCGACTATTGTACAAGAGGACTCGGGTTCGGTTCCCGGGTCATACAAAGTGTTATAAGGTATTTCTGGCAAACAATTTTATTCTCAGTCAAATTGTACCCGGTACATGACAATAGGTAGGGCAAACCTATTGTCATCTATCAAGCAGTTATATACTTAGTATTACGTAGGACCTACGGTATTATACTGCCACTTCAACCATATGAGCGTAAGACTATGTATGAATGAAAATCAAAATCCGTTCCGTTTTAATTGCCGACGGCCTTCACATACAGGTTACATCCGAACTATTTAGAACGTTAACGTTACGTATTAAACATCATTTAAAGGGTCTAATAGGCTTGTGCTAAGCTTGAGATATATAAGCTCTTAATATAATTCAATACAATACAAAACAATAGATCTTAATAGGTAAAGAAAACACATAAACCTATAAAGTTGTGTCGTTATTTACAGTAAATATATATATGTATCTATCATTCTATACTAATATTATGAAGAGGAAAGATTTGATTTTTGTTTATTTGTTTGTAAGGATTTAACTCTAAAATTATAACAAATTACCCGTTTTTAAAAATTCTGATTTCGAGCCTTAGACCTCCGACACAGCAGTTGCATTTGCTACCGCTGCGCCACCGAGGAGATATATTTTTAAAACCTCTATTAGGTAGACGTCTCTAGCCTTTTATCAGGTATATTTTTAGGCTGCAGCCACGTTTTGCTAGTTATAATTAGGTTCCATATAATGAACTTTAAATATTTTAAGACCTATTGTTATTCAAATTTGTTTCAACTTAAACTGAATAAACAATTATTATTATAATAATAGATAGCGAGTTTATTATATTTACTGAGAATTTACCTACCTACCCTACCCGGGAATCAAACCCAACGCTTCGGCAAACATAACCGGAGACTTATGCCAATGATAAGTCTAGATAATTACTCTAAGGAAATGACAATCAACGCAATGACTCTGTATTTTTCGTAATAACCTGTAACCTTACCCTCTCTCTAGACAAACGGTGTAATGTTCTGTGCATATCTCCCCCGTGTGAAACGAGCTTAATGTGCCATGAAATAATGACGGATTGCTTCCACTGACGAAGAGAAGGAATTCGCGAGACAATTGCCGATCTATAGTTCTATAGACGGAGATAAACAATTGCCTATTTCTTGTTTTATAGGTAGGTAGCGCGATAAACAATTTCCCATCTGTAATTCTATAGATAGGTGGAGAGATAAACAATTGCCGATCTGCAGTTGTAAAGATAGGTAGGAGATAAACTATTGCCTATCTGCGAGTTAAATAGATAGGTGATAAACAATTGCCTACCTATAGTTCTATAGGTAGGTTAGGAGATAAACTATTGCCTACTAGTTGTTCTATAAAAAGTTAAGGCGATTAAAATTGCCTATAGCTTGTTATAATCTATGGAGATAAACAATTGCCCATCTCTAATGAAATAGATACATAATTATTATATAAGGCGGCAAAAAGCTGCCCATCTGTAGACCTAGGGATAGGTTAGGAAGTAAACAATTGCCTACCTCTAGTTATCTCTGAGATAAATATGATATATGATTTAAATAATAGTCAAACTGCCACTCATACTGACATTGAATTTTTTTACTGTCTCCTTAGAAAGTTAGTGAACTGAATGAGATTTAACGGAATCCTTAGTAAGAATATACAATTTAAAAATATTACTAAGAAATCACATAAGTAGTCATTAAACAGGTATCTTTGAATGCAGAAGTCTTTCTGGTCGTTTTATATTTGTACGACTACATTGTACACTTATAAAACAAAACCTAATAGACAGACACGGGAGATATAAACGAATAAACGAAATACAGTTATAACCCACAGGACACAAATTCAAATTCCGAACGTATCAAACATTCCGTTCCAACGTCACGTCAATCGTATTCAAAAATCGAACACAGAACAAAACCGACACCGGGGAAGAACAAAAGTTGGCAGAAAAAAATCGCGATATATCCCCTACCATTGTCCGGCAGTACAATGCCTTTACGACACGGGGTAAATAACGTTTTGGAAAAATGTAAAAAAGTGCCCGCACGGTTTGCGGGTACCGGGTAAACACGTCACCGTACCCCTTATTGAGTTGATCTGGCCATTTGTACAGCCCTCGCCCTTTGCATTTGTGAAAAAAAGAAATTCGGCTTGCGAATTCAATTTCCAATATCCATTTTTGACGTGGCGTGATTAGAACGCAGTTTGGTCGTTAGCAGTGTTTCAGGACGAGATTTCGTTTACTTTTATTTGTAAGTATCGATTGAAAGTGTCAGCTTGTACGTTTGTCCGTACCCTGTTTCGTATAGTGGTTATCTGTTATTTACTACGTAGGATAAACAATTGCGTGGTACATAAATCTTTTTTCAGTATGAAGATTGAAGACCGATTACTGAACAGTAGTTATTACAGACCGATTATTTTAAATTAAATCTGTATGCACTTTGAATTATAGTTTATACAATTTCTGATTTAGATAAGAAAATCATTAAAGATTTATTTTTGATGGGCTTGTTTAAGGTCTTAGATGCAACAAACTGAGTATTTACCTGGACAAGAATTGATCTTAAGTGTGTTAATTGTCGAACTTTAAATTTCCATATCCAGTATGGGAAATCTCCGAAAAATGTGTATTGAGAACCACCATGTACCAACACACCTACTTTTCAACAAATATCACTCCGTTAATTAAACATATTACGTATTAATCAAGTCCAAACATTTATTGTTCCTATAAGCACCTCTTAATACATCTCACGAGTGTCTTCGAAACCTTGTAGTAATAATAAATATATCATAGTTATCCTCAAGGGACAAATAAAAGGGAAAATAAAGCAAATCGCCATCCCGGAAGGGTCCACAAAGAAAAACGATTAATATTAACTGAAATTGTTATTGCCCCTTTATTGCGAACAATTTAATATTTTTACTGCTATTATCCGAAAGAGTTTAGTTGGATTCAATACTAATAAAATTTGAGGACACCATTTTGGTGAAATATGACGATTATAATTGTTGAAGTAGGCTGATGGGGCTTGTTATTATTAACTTAGTTTGAATAACGTTGGTTTACAAACAAGCCAATATTTGGATTTAGAGAACAGTTAGATATACGAGGCACAATCTAAATAAATAATAAATATAATATTAGCCCTGATTATAAACTGCTGGGCACTGGCCTATTTTCAGTATAAGAAGAGTTGGGCCATAGGTCACTATGCTGGCATAATTCGGGGTTGGCAGACTTGACATATCTTCGCAATCCTTATGTACAATAAAATTCTCAGACGTTCCTCAAGATGTTTTCCTTAACCGTTAAAGCGAGTGGTAATTAACTATTTAATACGCACATAACGTCTAAAAGTCAGAGGTGCGTGCCTTGAAATTGAACTTGAACCCTATGCGTGGTAGTCCAACTGTTTTCTTCTAGACTTTCGGTGTTTAATCTAAATATCGAGAGTAAATAAAAATGTTAGTCAGAGACGTTATTTCAGAAAAAAAGAGAAGCTTTCACGTTCACATGCGACGCTCATTATATTACGAATATTATTTAACTATATATAATATAGGTATTTAAGTAAAATAATATATGGTATATACATAGAACTTCGCTAAAGTTCTGTTTCGTCTAGTGCATACAACGTTAAGTTACTTCAAATTAGTCATTAATTATTTACAAAGAAATCAATACACCACATATCGATTGATTACCTTGAACGGTAATATCGTAAGGAATCAAGCGACTTGAACTAATGTTATATTAAGCTTGACAAAGCAAACACTGGGGTATGTTCAATGAAGATCGTATATCTGGTATTCGTCAAACAAGTACCGACATGCAATATAATCGTAGTCGAATAGACCGATGCTAAACAGTCTATTGAAAAATAGTTGGTCTTCACTAAAATTACTAGATTTAAAATATATTATATGCTATACAATGATTCTACTCCTTATGTAATTGCCAGATGGTATTTAATACATATTACTACCACTACATATATTTTTCTTTTAAGTACATACATACATAAAAGACTAATATATATCATAATATCGACACGACTATTTAATACTCTATAATAAACACAAGATAATCAAGCAGAACTCGTGAATGCTACTTCTGTGCAGGAAGTTTAGGTTAGATTCATGGATCGGGCAAAACGTTATTATATTTTCCTGTCAGATTTTTTTAAGGGAATCACGAATACCGAAACTATTTTATTTAATTATTCATTTGATTTTACAAGCTAACAGATATAACACCCAAAACGCTTACAAGATAACTCGTTCAAGATTTAAGTTAAAAGTATAACTAAACATGCTCGTTACATATACATATTTATAAAATAGCAAAATGTCATAGATTATTAATAATAATAACAATAAATTAATAAAATACAATAATGAACTAAAAATACAAAAAATAAAATGTAAAATGTCAGTCCTATATATTATAATATGTCATTTAAAATTATACGAAATTTATTATACAAATGTTCATGTAATCCATCGGCAAATAGATCCAGTTCGTAGTGCTGAGCAAGTATGGCGGGCGGCTCCAGCAGCCGTGGGTGGCGGCGCGGCGCTATCTGAACCTTCGATTCCGTTGATATGTTCACGGGGACCAAAATAAGGACTCGCTCTAGTATTCATGGACCATCCATTTTATTACGAATTATTGACAGGTACTGTGCACCTTAAGTCGTAGCCCTTCTAAATTTCAACGATTTCATGTCCACCATACCCGAGATGAATAACTATGTCCGATAAACGACAATAACATGGGATCTAGAACTATACCTATTGAAATGTTAGTGGAATACACCTAAACTTACCCCTTTCAGGATAAAGGTTTATCAGATCTTTAATTTATTAATAATAATCGTTTTGTTTATCGTTTCTTAAATACTTAAATGTAATAATAATATTAAATGATTGTTAAACATTGTAATATATTTTTATAATAGCTAAAGATAATGATTGTTTATAATTGATGATATGTAGAAGTAAAGTAAAAGCAATCCCGATGGAGAGGCATTCAATACAAATTGTATATGAGATCAATTATTATTTTCATCGGCAACACAATACACACTTCGGACTTCTTAATGAATATAAATCGTTTAAATACCTCAGCAGAGCATTGTAAAATTAATATGTTTAATTAATTCTCTCAGCCACGCCTCTAAGGATTACCTAAAGACCAAAATAACATTCAAAACTCGGGAGAAAATACAAAAAAAAGTTCTCAAAAATTGCTTGACTAAACTTTAATGAAATCTCAGTTCATTAATAGAGAAAGCAAAAAGAGTAATTTGAGGAACGCGTGCTGTTAACCCTTTAATGAGCGAGCGCCACCGGTGTCGGTGTTCTTACATTAAAATGTAAACATTACCCCTTCCCTCAAGTCGCCGTGAGGCCGAATCGTCATTTGTCTGTGGCATTAAAATTGTACTCAGACGGGCGTTGTGAACGCTGCGTTTATTGATAGTGACTTTATTTTACAAAAATGGCGTGATGATAGCTCTCTGGCAATAAAAAAGACTTTGCTTTTTAGTCACTGTTTCAGTTTTCCAATAGTATATTTTTTTAAATAACGTTATTTTGTTTTTGTATCAACCAAAAGTTGAGTGGCACAGAATGCCTTTGGCCGCATTTCTACATTCCTTTTGTTGATAAAATTTAAATAAATAATTTTCCTGGGGCAAAGAGACGATGTCGCACCATAAGAGTGGCGTTATAACATTTAGCTGAAATGTAATTGATTTGGATTATTTCGAGTCTGGTATTTTCTTGAAAATACCGTAGATTTTTGTTTAATATTACGTAATATTATGAAAATTATTAAATATTTCAGTTGCTTTTTTATACGCATAAAATTGATTAAACACAGTAGGGCCCAAAGTTATGAGCTTTATAATATTATATGTATTTCTATAAGAGCATGTGGCGTTGCCCCTGTATAAAAAAATACGTATTTACCAGTTTGCAAAGCATTTTATTTTAGTTGGGCTATATTCGCGAATTATAAATTTTGTTTGTGCGTTTCAAACGCTTAAAAATAACCGCTCGTCTGTTAACATTTTATAATAAGAGCGTCTAATCTAAGTGTCGAGTACCTCAGAGCGGTCATCTCTGTCGGGATCACTCCCCAGGGTCCCGTAGACCCCAGAAATCCGGATTTATTCCGTCTGAATACCCACTGTCGCAAACGACACCTCTGCGATGGAACTGAATGTTTTATGATGTGCCGTGAAGATGTTAGATTAGATTAAATTTAAACGTGTGAGGCTTAGAAAATAAACGGCTAATTGGTGATTTAGGGTTATTATACAAACGCAATTAAGTTATATCATTCATGATTTTTTTATCTTGTTATATGGTTTCCAAATTACTACTACTCTTGTTAACCTTTGAGCTAACCTAAACGAGGACGGTTACGAGTTGGTCGCACCTTGGTAGTTGGGATCGAAAGTATGGTTCCTTGCTTGCAAGTGCAATGCCTTATCCATTGGACTACTGTTGCTTAATCTTTAATTAGCTGTGCCCGTGGTTACACCCGCGTTAATCATTACTGCGCCGCCTCCATAGATCTTAGCGTGATGTTATAATAGCCTATAACCTTCCTCGATAAATAGGGTATCCAACACTAAAAGAATTTTTCAATTCGAGCCAGTAGGTCCTAAGATTAGTGTGTTCAAGCAACCAAGCAAACAAACTCTTCAGCCTTAAAATATTAGTATAGATATTTATGTGCATGAAAATATGATATATAAATAGCGCAAGTAAGAGAATTCTCACATTTATAAGCACGTGACTACTGCCTCTTTTGCTCCACTTAAGTGAGGTCTCTCGATCTTCGGGTTCATCAGTGTTTTTTTTTTTATTTTGCTCCTCAAGCTCACACTCTCCGTTATTCGATTTTTTGTCCGTAAATTTACAGTAACAACATAGATACTGAATTTGTGAGCAATGGCCGCTACTAAGCTCATCACCTTTTATGTGAGATCAAAAAACATACTTGGTGAAATGTGGATATAATACAGCTCTGCTCCTTTTGAATGATATACGAAAGCATCATCTGTTAAGTAATAAATTTTCTCGTATAGTATTGAAGGAGACTATGATTATGTGATAGTTGCTTCAAAACTGGATGTGCTATGTTAATATTTTTAAAGATCTTGAGACCCCAAAACCACTACTAGAGGACGATGAACTTTAAAATATCTTGTCAAAAGTTTATTATCGACGTCAGGCCGAAACACAGGTTCGAGTGAAATTAGAACTTATTCATTAAGTGTTTATAAAAAATACATAGGTACATATATAATTTCATGTCAGTAGCCAGGAGATGTAGTTGGAAGTGTATTACACCCACATCTCATCGGCTATGGTTTTAAGTCACGTCTAATAGGGAACAAACCTATTGCTCTCCACTGACCACAGCCCCAGACTTCATGCTACTACTAAGAGTTCATTGACTGAAAATCCCAACTCAGGAATTGAACCCGAGATCATGCATAGTGGCCGCATTTATTACCTACGCGCCACGCCACTGAAGTAATCTATAAAAAATGAAGTAAGTAGGAAATCTTTAAAACAATTCCTCCAAGTTCGCACTAAGTCACTTATGCGAACTTTAAGTAGTCGTAGTGAAGTAGTGATGAATCCTGTTTACATGCAAACCAGCCCGGGTTCACGCGTCTAGACTAAATTGAAATTTACATTCATAAACTTAGCTAGCTTATAAACTACCTCACTTACCGTGATGGATTCTTGACGCTCCTCCAACTTAATTATCTAGTGAAAAGAATTCGATGTTGTGTATGGTATATGTTCGGTGTATATTATAAATAACATCACGCCTCCAAATTATAGCAGAGGTAAGCAGAGTATTACATTAAGACTGTATACGACTGTTAAACATTTTTAACTGAATAACGTAATATAGATTTAACAGAGAGAGGAATGACAGTGAATTGGAATCGAAGCTTACGCTACAGGACCAATGTAGTTAATAAAACTAATATTTTGTGAATGTTTTAAAGATATCGAAGTATGGATGAAATTCATATCTTACTTTACTTCTTGAGGATATAACCGTGAGAATATGAACCCATTTATTATCTAACGAAAAATTGTAGCGAAACATTCTAAAAATATCTGAACCCCGATATATAATTCATTGGAGCCCTGATCAAATATAATTGAAAATACACCCGCGGAAGTCACGGTACGAAAGTTAAAAGAACTTTAGGGTTCGCTTGTACCTAAATCAAAATTACGAAGTTGGTGAGTCTCTCAGCTTGCTAACGACTGGGAAGATGGCCGAATACTTTAATTATTTAGCTCTAATCGTTGGCAACGATGTCCTTTGACGGCGGCCTGTTTAATTTAGGATTCCTCCCCCAAATTAAAAATATAATGAGACTGAACTGAGCTCGTGTTAATTGGAAACCGATCTCAGAGGGAGAATAGACAGGCTGTTGTTTTACAGTTATTGGGACACGACTTTTATCGACACGTTAAACTATTTTGGAACTGTATTTACATACAATAAAAAATATTTCTATATTTATTTATTATTAAAATTAAGATACCAAAATAACACTTCTTTTAAATCAATGCGACCACTTTTAACGAGGTAAAAATCTTTATTTTTACCTAGTTGAAACTGGTGGCATTGATTTAGATTTGATTTTAATACGAAGTAGATTTAAAAATGTTAATAAAAGTTTATATTCCAATTGGTAAATTAAACACTTTCCGATTTAAAAGTACTATGGTCGAAAATGTACTTCTAACAGTACTTTAACATGTGTACTGAGGTTAATTGTTATTTTAGTAATAACGATGATCTATAAGTTACCCGATAGCCTAGTGCGGCGATCGTTAGATTACTCATGATGATAGATCAAATTTGAGACCTCTACTCAACTTTAATCCGTAGCTATGCATCTCTGACGTTTTGAAGGATTAAAAAAGTATCTACGTCACTTTTCACAGTTATTTATTAGATAGTTTATTATTACTTGCTTTAGTGCTTTAGTGGTGTAGGAGAATATCGTGAGAAACCTGCATGAGTGAGCAACCTCCCTTATATTTTCAAAGGTAATTTGAACTCAGGCAACACTACATATATTCTTTTTTCAAACTGGGCAGCCTTTTGATTTTGATCTACTTTATACGGATTCTATCGCGTCATTGTTAATTTTTTTAAATACTTTTATTACTTAATTTAAGTTTAAGACAATATTATGTAAATAAGGGCGGTATTCTTTCTTTCGAAAATGTTCCCTTTTTGCGATATTTTGCCAACAACCCTAAGTCGCTTAGAAAGTGTTTGACTTAACACAGTGTAAATAATCACTCTCATTTGTCAGTGTTGATCTAACGTCGTGTCGTGAGCGCAGGATTACCGTTATACTTACTGCTTTTTTCTTAGCCTTAACGAGTTGAACAGCTTAACTGGCGATTCCTTAGGTAAATATAGTTTTGTCAAAATTGTATATTATACAAGACACATTTGTAAGCAAAAATTATTTACAAACTATAATTACTTACCCAAATCTGAGTGCTTGTTTTGTTTCGTTAAAAATGTATATTGATAGTATGATAGATTTTTTCTAGGTACTTGACCAACAGAAAAACCATAGAAATATATTAAATATGTAATGTATGTTGTTTGGTAATTAAATCTGTATCAGATTTCAGGCATTCTTGGACTGGCAACAATGTTTAGACGTCCAGTTATCCTTTCGTCCGATAAATGTACATAAAATAAAATATTATTTACTTGTTGTCTAAGAACTATTATAAAATGCATAACTCATGAACACCCTAAAGGTGATGGGAGGAGGAATGGATAGAGATGATACTACCAAAATAAAAAATACACCTAACACTTCCAGAACAGCGGTGAACTCTGTACCTCTATCGACAACAATACACGAGTCACTATTCCTAAAAAGCAACAACACAGTTATTAAGAATTATTTTAATATTTCTCGGCTAATGAAAATTATTTAGTAAGAAGCAAACCCAAGATGTCCATTGAGTTAATATGTACTACGAAAATATTATCTTAAGTTTCTATATCAGTATCATCGTCGCAAATTTAGGTCATAAAGTATCACTTATGAAAGAGCAGCGATAGCTCAGTGGGGAGACCAACAGACTGCAATGCAGAGGGTCTCGAGTTCGAACCCACGACGCGCACCTCTGACTTTCGGAAGTTATTTGACTTTTCGAATTTATGTGCGTACTGATTGACAATTATCGCCTGCTCCGTGCCTCAGAGAGCACGTTAAGCCGTCGGTCCCGGCTGCCGTGAACATCTATCAGGCAGTCGTTATTGGGGAAGTCGACAGAAAAGATCCCACTGGGTCGAAGTGTCGCCGGTCTGTACTGATTGGCCCCCACACAAGATAAGATAAGACAAGATCACTTATAAACGTCAAAATATATTTTATGTCCTAAACATACACATCAGCATAATAAACAAAAGCATACAACATTTATGTCAAAACATTACATTGTTATAAAATATATATAGATTGAACGCACGCATCTATCGAAACATTCAAACTCGTCTGTGTAAAAATCCGCATTCATATTCATGGGTGATATGACCGGCCGCCAAATAAAAAACAGTAATAGAATCAGAGAACAAAATCCATCACTGTGACGCGTGTGACGTAGATACATGCCTTCGCAGATATAGGGTGCTTGCGTAACACAAAGTTTACTGAATAATATTGTCCATTATGTATAGTGAACCCAAATGTGTATCGAAATATGAATTTTAAAGAGGAATAAGGTTTTTTCAGAGATACAAATACAAATTTGCTAAATATTTGACATAATATAAACAAAAGTTGTGTGTAATTTTTTGACTTTAATTCTATTTGGTGGACTGAGGTCTAATTTATCCGTAAAGGTTAACACATTATACCCGAAGTGTTAAGTGTTTTATTTATTTATAATTTTAATAAAAACAAATAAGAATTTATATGTAGATATATCAATCCTTGCGAAGAAGAAACATTTAATCCGAGATTATACTGGCGACATATATGGTTATTGTTATGCATCGTTAGCAAAATCTCTGCAATTTGTAGTTCACTAAGTCATGTTAGCTATGATATTCTGATGATCTGAAATTTAGCTCAAATAATCGTCGCTGAGAGACAAAGCGATCACAATATAGTCAATTCTTAAATTTTCATTGTTTAATTAAATGACGTTTTATATACAGCTATTTGCTACTGTTACTTCAAATGTTGTTAAACGATGCTAAAACGATGATGGTCCCAGTTTACCCAAAAAAACGTATTCGGCTAAGCCTTGAAGCCAATAATAATACAGTAGTATAAAATAAATAACAAAATATAATAATCACCCTGTACACATCGTTGTCGTCTACGGGCACTGCAATATTTTGCCCACCTTTGGGGTCTCCACATTATGCATAACTGATAAGGCCCGATTTTGTATGCATGCGATCCTTAGCCAAGCTGCGTGGGTATAATGATGAGAGACCCACGGGACTAGTGAGCAACACAGTTTTTAGCTTATGTTTATAATATCGCTAGATAGTACCTAACGACTTTGTTTACTTCATAATGGGTATGAGCATCATTATAACTAGTATAATTTGACCTATCAATGCTAAAGATGGTCTTACTAATCGTAGGTCAGCAAATTGAATATTTCTATTGTCTCTATATAAAATAAATACTTCTGTAAGCGAATGTTTATGTGTCAAAACAAGCACTGTTGTCTGCATTGCATACGCACAATTTCACTCGGGTCATTATAAAATCACCATTGCCGAAGGCTTGACTTTGTACTATGTATTTTATCGTTATTTCACATTATAGTTCTTTCTAAGCCAGCCGAGGTCGACTTAAGCCAACCACAGGATGATAAACGGAACAAACAAATACTTGTGACTGCAGCGCAAGAACCTAATTTTAGACGATGAAACACTTCCCGCGCGTCTTGCTATGCAGTAACTAGTAAAATTTAAGCATAAAGTATTGTTGGCAAGACGAGAACACAGTTATAACTAAGTAAAGATGAAAATATACTCTATACCCAATAAAACAGAATTCAGCCCTAGTACTCGTATCTATACTTCTACATCTTTAAACATTTTTATGATTATTTTGGTCACGGTTAAACTCTGGCGGATTAATCTTTTAGAATTTTGTGGCATCAAACTTAATACATTCTGCCTATTGGTAGAGATCGATATCTATAACCATCCCCGTTTACGTCATCACCGCAATACATATTTTTCTCGATATATCATTTTGTTACTAACAGCTCAGTTTCACATACATATATCTATATCAGAAAGAATTAAGACAGAATCACCTTCGTCTATGGGGTCAAAAGGGCAGACTATAATTTTGTAAAATACTAAATATCTACAGAGTACATCTAAGATATGACCTTGTGGTTAACGCACATTATATTTAACCCTGAATAGCAAACCTTGACTGTAAATAAATCATTCCATTACGTAACGTATGCCCACGTAACATATTCGATACGTATCAAAACAGGGTTACGTAAACAAACAACACACGTATGTTATGTAATAATTCAAGCCAAAAACCATAAGATGGACAGATCCCGACACCAATCACAAAACGAGTTAACCCTCCGGACATCTCCGGATATTCAATTCGTGGCTTGTCCAAAATGTAACGAAACTAATATTTATCAAAACCTGTAAGGAATACGTAAAATGACATAAAACATGTCCGGCCGTACAAACAAACGCGCAGTGATGGATTATTGCCAGTGACCGCCTCTATTTCCTATTGGAATAAGAAATTACCATATGCGCCCGGACTACGCCTGAACGTGGCCAACTGTTGTGGAGGCGGCTTTGGTAAATGAAATATCGAACTAAAATGTTGCACTGAGTATGGGACAAGTACAATATGTTTGGCCATCATTCAACACAAATAAAATAGTAATGAAGTAGAAATTCAAATTATAATTATTAAAACGTACTTATTACGACTCTTACATATTTCTTAATCATCTTTCTATGACACGTTTTATACCACCCTAGTTATAAGCTGTGTAATGTTTTTGTTCGATATAAATCCGTATTAAATTTTGCTAGAATATTTTTCGGTGGGCGGTTACGTGAGACCCAAAATCATACTTGGCTGGGAGTCCGCTTGCCCCATCAGAGGCATAGGCGTTAGACTATAATGTATGTATCTAGATACATTACAACATACAAAACCTATTAAATATTAGATAATATATAAGATATTTAATGAAGCACATTCCATCATGTCATATCGTCCGTATCCAGGGTGGGTTAGCGGCGTCGCGCCGGCGACCAGAGACCCTTCAAAAAGTTTGATAATAACACCAGCAGCGCAGTAATGTGACAGCCGATACGTCGCCAGCCCACCACTGCTCACTGCTGTTTAAATTTTGAACCTCCTTTGTCCGATAGCACTGAAATATTGCGATATATGTCATTTAGTTAGACATGGGCATGTTCAAATCAACAATGTTTCGATGGTGTAACGTAGTGATGTAGAAATACTTTTTTTAATTTCCTGTAAAAGCGCTTGTAACTTGTATTTATTTTGTATGTGTAAACGCTAAAAGTAAAAGATTATATTTCTCAAGTGTCCAAACTATTAAAAATTGAAAATGTTTTAAAGATATCATATTTAAGTTTTACTATTTCTGTGATTGCAACAGTGATCTATTTATTTCATTGCTAAATTCTTTATTATTCGCGAAATTCTAATCTATTCGATCTCATCGTATTTTCTTGCGACCAGGTATTTGATCCTACCTTACATTTAAAATCTTTCTTTAATTTAAAGTAAAGCTTTCTATTATAGTATGAGAGTATGCTAATTAATTCCAACAAATCCAGAAACCATGATGTTAAAAAATAGTTAAAATTGAAAAAGGCTTCACTGAACTTGAAATATGATAGGTATAAACTATTTTGATCGTCAGTCATCATGCAACAAAAGAAAACAATATATCAACATCCTGCGATATTTATAGGTATATAGTTTTACAGACCCTGACGACAGGGGCAAAAGAAATACAAGAATGCATGACGAAGCTTATAGAGTGAGGTGTGGGCGGTGTGTGATGATAAATGACAGATTCATGAGGTGTTCATCCCGGATCACATGTGTCGTTGGAGGCTAATGCGCTGGAAGGCTCGGACCCCTCCGTGACGCGCACGAATTACAACATTCTTTTCTCTTTCAGCCTTTATCAACTTAAACATACATAGTGTTGAGTTGATGGTGTAAGAGGGAATTTTAGGTATTTCGATTACGTATGATTTTTCTATTACATTTAAAACAAAACTTACTGAGAATCATTAAATCAACATTTCATTATGGTATGTACTGAAAGTGACCTATACCTATGTATATGAATAAATGAAAAGAAAACTTGGTATCTTTTTTAAGCATGCACGTACGGCGGGCGGGTCAAATCATAGTAAAATTTGTTATGGAGAAGAAGTGCAGAAAACTAAAGCTTTTAACAATTACCTTTTCTTGTTAAGATAAGGTTTAAATATTACAACTATATGGTATATGGTATATATGGTAGCTAGTTGATGGCTGTGTCTATATTGATAAATGGTGGTTACCACCTAGGTACCATCAGGTGCACCATGGTAGCGGTTCACCATACACCATGTACCATAACATAACCAGAATACATCTGTATATATTATTCTAAAAGTAAATGAAATCGAAAATATTTTCTATGTACAAACAAATCTTGGTCCTCAGTTGTTGTTGTTAATGGTAAAACAGTTTTATAATAGTACAAATACGTAATTATCTTATAAGATATTTCTGAACAGCGATATCTTAGCTACTTTCTTAAAGTAAAATTAAAACAATACATTCAAATTAACGTAAAATGTACGTGCCATGTTCGTGAGGCGCAGGATCTGGCACACATACAAAACTTGAGAATATAAAAATGTCTAGACAACAAAGTATGTCGTATCTTGCAGAACCAAGTTTAATACATTGAAATATTCAATTGCTTGTCCCGCTATCAGATGGCTAATAACTTCGCAACTTGTACGTGTGTTGCCAAAGGAAAATACCTGGGAAAATGGCTTTGTTTTCAACTACAAGCACTGCATATGCCCGGGATTTTCCTAAAGTTATATATACATAATCTCGAAATTTATTCTTTCAAAGTTGGAAATATTTTGGCGCAAGATTGTAATGTATTATCTGCATAATCTAACAAGTACGTCAGAGCAAAAAGACTATGTAAAAATAATCTATATCTTTTGAATGTGGATGGCATGGGCTCTAATAGGGTTTGTACATGATGCAAGTAATTTGCGAAGGCATATGTTGCTCGCCCATGAGTGTTAGTACATCATAATATGGGAATTATTCTATTTTTTGCACATATACTAGTTTACAGTGGCGGATTTAGCAAGTAGCGTTCTCTACTATAATTGTGAGATATACATGTTACGTTCGCGATTGGTACGCTTTATTCATTTATACAATGCATACAATTCAATGCCTTAATTACCGCGTAGATTTTACATAACATAATAGGGGACGAGCCCATTATACTATTGAAAATTTCCTAAGACATTGTCTGTAAGAAATACCCAATAATATCACATTCGGCGTTTCACGATCGGCTCTTACCATAAGCGTAATATTTTACCGCGACACCGATAAGGTTATTATGACTGTACTAATTTTATTACTCTTTTATCTTTGTTTTATGTAAGGATAGACAACAGCAAAGCTAATTCCGTTAAAAGAGATCAATTCTTTAAAAAAACGTTACATAGTTTACTGAAGCTATGAGAATCTTAACAATTATAACATAAGACGTACATCCTAAGATTTTATATTTGATCTATCGACTGATTAAGCATGTCAACGATTATTTTTGTTTCATATGTATATTTTTAGACCACTTTAAAAATAAATTGTAAATAATTTAACGTTTTTAGGTAGCTTATTATTTAACTGAGCTCCCTTATACTGTAAATTCCTTTTACCGTACTATATTCTAATGCGAGGTTCATTTATGTTACAATGGTATTACAATGGTAATGGTAATTGTATACAATGGTACCTACTAAAACTAGAGAGCCGAAAATCTAAATATATAATCTGTTGTTAACAAATTTCACGTCTGGAATAGCACAAATCATTTATGTGACGACACAACGACAAAGGTGTGTGATGCGTCGTGACAAGTCAGATGCTAATCAGTCAACCCTTCGGCCGACAAATCGGAAATTAGGGACGCATGAGCGCTAGCGGGTTAACCCGGGCCCGTCGGGGTCTTTTCGGCCCTGGAGACTTGCCCGTCTTGTTCTTTGAATATTTAACGCGCAACAAATGGTGTTTCACATGCGCAAAGGTGATTCGTTGCGACTTTGATAAAAAGGCGCCTTGACAGGTGATAAATAAGAGTGCTCAAAAAAAATTCTAAATGTTTGCATATTTACGTAATGAAACATTTTTATAATAGGATTATCTGCTGCGACTATACAAAAGGCCAGATTTAGGTTCTGGTTTAGGTCTTTATAAGTCAAATTTCAAACTGGACTTAACCGTTCATGTCGCTAGAGGCTTAACATACCATTGAAACGACATAAATAACAACTATATGTGAAATATAGAAACTTTTGTTCAGTCTCCTCACAATCGCGCTATAACAATGACGGGGTTGTGAGGTACGACGGTAAGAAAAGTACAGGCTAAACCCTTGATTGGCCGATACCTTCTCTCGCTTGTCCATTAAGGCGGCAAACGTTAATATAAGCTAGACGTTATTGAAATCGTTTTTATTAAATTTTTCAAAAATACATTAATACACACATAGTCAAACACTTACATCTCCTCAAGAATAGAAAGACGTATATTATACCCACATTACGCTTGCAATAGTTCCACGTAATTGAAGACACAGTTTTAGCCTCCGTGCTGCATTAGCTTATCGGGCAAGCGAACTCGAGAGGGATTTCAAATCCGCTTCTTGAAAACAGTGATTGTTAATACGAAGGCGCACGACGCCCAACAGTTGCATTTAACGCCGAAGCAAATTGAACATAATCTATTAAATAAATTACGTAATTCAACTAGCATCGTAAACTTTATTGTTTTACTTAAATAAATAAACAATATATAAACGAAATATTTGTGCTGCTATTGAGAATATCTTGAGTAAAAAGCTCAATAATGCTGAAATTAAACAAACTTTATACGGATTACGAATACGGACAAAAAGGAAAAATATAATAAAAAATAATAAACAACGCGATAAAATCCATAAAAAGTTTATTTAATTTAAATGTACATATAACATTCGCGTAAACATAAGGACAATATCAATAATGCTGTCCAACCAAACGAATCCGATAGAAAATCGGATTGACTTTTCGGGAACAGCGGCAGTAAATGCAACTGTACATTTGAATGCACAGCAGAAGCATTCAACATCGCTTTGCCTCTGAAATAAATGCGTATGTGAGTTTGTTTGTTTGTTACGCTTGTACGTCTTAACTACTCGACCAAACATCAAGAAATTTTAAATACAAGTTATCAGGGGCACAGAAAAAGACATAGGGTAGGTTTCACCCAGAAAAAGTACTATTCCTGAGGGAGAACTAGTATTTAATGAAACAGGCAATGTGTCTTGTGAACTTAATTAGCAATCCTTAAATAACCAAATAATATAAATGTTTGTATTAAAATCAAAATCAAAAATCGCAACAATAATAAAACGCAGCTTAATTTTCCATATAGTCTGAAGCACCTTTACTCGCTCACCGTTGTCGATTACAGACGCCGAAGTACGGAACACTTTGATCGTGTTACCGTCCATAGACGTATCTTTAGCTTTGAGAGCCATCGACTTGCTCAAGGCGTTATAGTATACTGTTTGATAATTTGAGCTGCATTTGAAATAATTGACCGTTGGCGCAGGTTGTTAAAGATTATTACGGCAGTAGCGTGAATATTTAAGTATTATGAGAACGTTGATTTTGAAATGTGTTGGTTGAATTTCCGGGTCGGGCGTAGTGTTACTTGATTTCTTGACGGAAATATCCCAGAATGAGTTATAGTAGAAGTATAAAACATACATCAAAATGGCAACACTATATCTCGCTTGGGGTAGGCAGAGATGTATTAGGTACACACATTTTTCGCTAGCTATGGTTTTATATCCTATATAACCTATTACATAGGATTGTGCTGTAACAATTTGTACAACCCAAGAATTGAGAGCTCTCATACACAACAGCATTCAAGATCTTTGCACTACTCAGGTACAAAGAAAATAAATAAATATATTACTACCTCTACTAAGGGCTCTTGACACCACACATGCGCATATGTGCGTTATTTGCTTGTGTTGTAGACATCACAGGTAGGCACCGTGCACCGACGCGAGCAATCCGTGCGTATTGCCTGCGCAAGTAACCTGCACGTGTAGCCCACGCCAGCTACTTACGCCGTGTACAAGCACTTAGTGGCGTGATCGCATGCAAACTTAAGCGCAGACTTTAGTGTTATCTGCAACATATGATAGTCTCTTTCTGGCACATTGGGAACATATGCATGTGTGTACCCGGCCGAGATGAATAATTATAATGGGATTAAATATAATGACCATCAAAGATACTAATTGCACAGCAAGTTTCTTCTTAAACCCGCTCAAAAATAGGAGCCCCGTTGACTTAGTTTGATCTCTTAAAATATTTTTTTCTGTTCAATTAGTATTTTTGGTAAGCATATTTTGCTGTGCAATTAGTATTTTTTTGCTGTGCAGTTAAATACTACCCAATTATAATAAAGGATCAATAATTATTAGTGTAATTTATTTTATATTGGTTTATTGTTTTTTATAATTACATTAGTTTGAATATGAATTTTAATGTTAATGTTCCATAAATAATTCAATATTTTATAATTTTTAATGCTTTACTAATTATATTTATATTTTGATTATTTGTTATAATGTGTACTATGAATTTGTAAATTAGGCAAGTTTGAAATAAAGTTCTATTATTATTATTACGCCACGGCCACAAGGAGACAGTCAAGAAACACAACACATGTGGTTATTTGAATGTAGGTATTCTTTAGGTCTAAAGAGTCTTCAAAGGCGTAAAACTTGGCGGTTTTCATTGCAAATGTCACTTTTTGACTGTGTACTTTTGAAATAAATAATTCAGTCTTTAACTCTGAAATTGCTGTTTGTACAAAGAAAATCAGTAGCGTTCTAATTTTATTCAAACTATTTGAATAATATTTTTATAATGGCAAATTTTAATTTGATTTAATTTTATGTTAAATTATCAAAAACAACAGCCATTATTGATTTGAAGCAACTACTACGCGCTTCACTTTTTCTTCTCCCTAGACTTTAATATTCCCAAGACACTTAGGGTCGGCTTTTTAGTCTAACTGGATTTGACTGGATATCAGTTTTTACACGGAGTGGCTGCCACCTGACCTCCACAACCCGAAGGCTAACGATACCCTAAGGCTAGACCAGTGTCAGGATATTTTAGGGCACTGACATCCCAATATCGACTGCCATAGATGTTCATGGCAGCCGAGACCGACGGCTTAACGTGCTCTTCGAGGCACGGAGCAGATGATAATTGTCAATCAATACGCACATAATTTCGAAAAATCATATAACTTCCGAAAGTCTGAGGTGCGCGACGTGAGTTCGAACCCGAGACCCTCTGCATTGCAGTCTTTTGGTCTTCCCACTGAGCTATCGCTGCTCATCGCGCTTCACTAAACGGCCTAACTTTACACAAATTGTATAACACCGTATTGATATAGATTATTAATAATATTAGTTATTAATAGTATATATAGTAAATTAGAATATAACATTGAACTGTATTGTTATAAATATTTGGTGATTGAAAAGACTGGCCATGAGTTTCTTGCCTGCTTCTTCTCATGAAAGCTCTACTCCTCGAACAGGCTTTGTTCAATGCAAAATTTTTAATTCCTATTTATTATTTATTTTTATTAATATAAAAGTGAATTGACGTGTCCAAGAATTGTTTGCACTTTTTAATGGAAATAAAGATTTTTGACTTTGACTTTAACTTTGAAATGATCGATATACACAAGATTTTTGGAGTTAACCATTTTATTTAGATAAAAGTGAAGAAATTAAATGTAGAAAGCAAACGGCATTTTAATTAATATATACACACGTACATGCATAATATAATTAATACATACACACGTACATGCAACATAGCTTCACACGTATATTCCCGAAGAGGTAAGCAGAGGTTATTATATCACATCCACGATTTACCAGCTATGTCTTAAAGCCCTGGGAATAAGGAATAATCCTGTTGCCGTTTACCACTATGACTGTTCTATTACTGAAACTGACTTGACAGAAGATACAAATAAATCTTTGTCAGACCTGGCTATTAAACTCGTGACCAGCACAGCAGTCGCATACACTACTCCTGCAATATCGACGCAATCACCTCATAGATAAAAACCTAACATAGCAAACACTATTCAAAACATGATACTACTGTTACAGAATGGTAAACGTCTATTAAGAAATAAGGCAACACATTTGCGGACAGCATAATGGGTCGCAAGTACTTACATACAGTAATAAATAGTAAGCCGAGTGTACACAACGCATACCGTGCCAGATGACGGCGTCTTAAAATATAGGCGGCCTGCTTCAACCCCTTTACCCTGAAGGTATAATTAATAAATGACCCACACGGCCCCTTGGACCGAAGCAGATTAATATGAAATTAGTACACATACCTACTAGAGAGTTAAGAAAATTTTCTTGAGGGTACCTGGTAAAATAATTAAATAATCTCTTGGTTGGAATCGATTTGATGGTTCGGATGGAACAGTGTTTTAGAAATTTTCCAAGTCTCGGTATTGGCAATCTCAGATACTGGAATTAGTCATGGTACGGAAGGGTTATATAATAGCTTTATTCTGATTTAAGTATAAGGAAATATTCGGTGGTCAAATTTCTATTGAAAAAAAAAAATTGTCATAAATTATTAAATAATATCGTCTGCATGAAGAACTTGAAGAAAAGGCCGACATCTTTACAAAAATACCTTTTGCAGTGATCTTATTTCCCAATCCTATTTCATATATATCCTATTTCATTATTGAGAGAATCTAACATCATCTTATTTATTAAAAATTCAATCAAGTCCTTTCGGAAACAAAGCGTATTAAGAAACATAAACGTACCTACATGCACACCAATAAAAGAAACCAGTGCTCTCCTTAAGAAAGAGTTTTATTTTAAAATCAATGGTATCTTACCATTTAAATTACTGCGCAATTAGCATAAAAGTATTAAGTCCGTGCAGAAAGTGCTATAAGTATTTTCGTTTTTATTTACCAAATATTTCGAACTAGGTACTTATAATATAATTAAAAGAAAAATTAAACAAAATCTCAAATGCCACGCAGATACAATTAAAAATTAAGATCAACAGTGTCACCCAAACAAAACTTCATACATTATCTAAATGGTACATAGACGACCATTCAGCGACCGCGCGGCACCCATTAATTACTTAAATTTAATTCATACGAGACCCCACGCCACTATTTACATTCAAAAACGTACCCTTACGCCCTTGCCCGCATCCATAACCCTTGCTAACAAACTTGGCTACCCAAGACGCTAACTCCTAAGTAGACTTTCTTTGATAGCGCGCTCTGCTGACTACGAATAAAGGACAAAGTCTCGATAGAGTTTTGATCTGTAATTTTATACCTACCCGCCCCTACCGACTGTGAGGATTGTGGCCTATTGATCTCTACTTGTCTGTTTTTGTTCATAAGTACCGCGGAACTAGGAACAAAGCTGTTTGATCCACTTGTTCTGTATTGAGGATAACTACACCATCGCTGCAAAGATATTAGTTCAAAGCGATCATATCGCCGACCTGCTGATGGACGTGTATGATTTCTGTCAGGTTTAATATAGAGCTGTCTTTGATTAGCGTATTGTAAGTACAGTAAGATGCACTGTATAAGAGTTACGTCACATCTTTAATGCTATATGTCTTATCATAACAATATTGGTTAAGACGAAAAATATTAATAATTTGTATAATTGCATGCCACAGTGACGTGCTTAGGATTTAGGAATAAATCAAGCTCTGGTCTAGATCTGTATGTTTTTAACAGTAAATAAAATAGAATCCGTATCGCCCCCTCTTTATTATTTCTATTTCATATGCATGTCGTAGATCTGCTCACTTAAGCACAGTAAAGGCAAGCTAGTACTTTATCGAACATAATAATCTATTATGTACTCTAGCTACAGTATTTTAGGAAGGCAACTTTGGTTTTTGTGCTTAGCATGAGAAATGCTTAAAATAATTTACCGATTAAAATTATTTACAATAATTTAATTCTGCCAAGACATCGAGAAATTTTATATCTATGTTATGCATTGACAATAATATATTATAAGTTTTAGGTTTGAAAAATCGTACCTATATATTATTTCATTGCCTAATATGGGCTTTCGAACTTCATCTTCAAACTAGATGAATGGACCAGTTAATAATGAGTAAGAAAATTGTTGTTAAGACACAATAAATCGTATTCGCCAATAAATTTGAACCTTGTGTGCCCTAAAACTGAGTTATAACCAAACAAATAAGGATCAGTGATTCCTTTAAGGCGGATTAGCCTTTATCACCGCGGTACTTATATGAGTGCCCCTTTCATTGCATTATAGCGTGGGGGAAGGGTTGCGCCGTACCGTCTCGAGAAAACACGAAGAATTTATAAATAAGTTAACCGGGACCCGCCTCATTCTTCGCCTCGTCTTACTTTGTTTTATCATATTTAAATTATAAGAGTCAGATGTAGAACGTGTACCTAATTGCTGTACTTTGTTAAGATAATGTACCTTTGGCGCGACTCCACTTTTGTTTTCTTGTTGGCCGACGATATAAATTCACCGGAGGTTCGCGGAGGAACGCCCAACTTTCGTATTCTGTTTTTGTACGGACGTTCGTTTGGTAAGGAAATAAAATTTGTTATGCAGCCGCTCGGGCCGTAGGTGCTTTATAATAACTCCGAGATTACGCTAAGTTAAGGCGGACGGAATTCGTGAATTTTCTCTAGAACATTAACAGTAACTTTCAGTGAGTGATGACTGTTTTTCTGGCAATTAGGTTGTTTGGTTTTATTTTGTTGTTTAGAGTGTTGCCTTGCTTCTGTGGTACCAGCGTGAGTGCGTACTTACAAATAATCCAAAGTTTCATTTTAGGATTCGGTATTTGGAAGCTCTTACTAAGAATTAATAGTTTGATCATGGAGGCAGCAAGAATTTAACTTACTTTTGAAATATAGCGGTAAATCGTGATTGTATCTAAATATCGGATCATTCGTCATCACCTTGTCATCACTTTGTCGGCCTCGATGGCGTAGTGGTAAGTGTAACCGACTGCCACGCCTGGGGTCGCGGGTTCGATTCCCGCACAAGTCAAATATTTGTGTGCATGAACATGGATGTTTGTCTTGGTCTGGGTGTTTCTATGTATAATATGTATGTATTTACAAAAAAAAAAGTATAAGTATTTATAATTTAATTTTTAAGTAAGTATTTATCCATTGTCTAGTACCCATAGTACAAGCTCTGCTTAGTTTGGGCTAGATGGTGTTGTGTGTATGTGGTAGAATATTAGAATATTATTATTTACCTTCGTGTACCGTAATATTATTCCAAAAAAATGCAATATTTTCATCACTTTTATATTTTTAACTGCCTCTGTAATGCAGCTGTAGTGAATGCAATTACTGTGCATGAGAGTTTGGGTTCAATTCCCCGGTCGAGCAAACAGTTTTTTACTCGACCCGAGAAAGTCATTCTATTCAGAAATGATCTGTAGCAGCACGCAATTTGGATCTACTTAGGTTCAGTAGACAAGGCTCGCTTCCCTATTTCGTGGGACCTTGAACTATAATTAGCGAAATGTAAGCGTAATACATCTTATCCTATCCCTTTGGAATAACCATATTTCATGTTGCAAACCTTGTCAAGCATATTTGATGTCCAAGATTTTTTTGACAATAAATTACTTCATCTGATCCAGGAAGAACCCAAAACTATACACACAGCAGTCGTATTCAATGTTGCTACCGAGGCAGTAAATCTAAGAATAAAAGATATACATATATACGTATAAATAAACGCAATATCTACACCGTGAATAATTATGAACGCATTATGTAACATAGAAACACGTGCGTACGAGAACAAAACGCCTTAATTCGCCCAAGAAAACAATATCTCATTTATATTACAATATTTTCTATCATAAATCATATTTAAGTGTTATTTCATTTCCTTAGCACACGCATACGAATAAGTAATTGAAATTTGAAACGAACTTTCGATTTTACGGACCCCTTCTGAAATGATTATGAATTTCCTTTTTGAGCGATACGGTCTTAATACACGTCTTTTCATGTAAGGAGAATTTGTTAGACAAAATATTATCGTATTGACTTAATGGATGGTAAAGGGTTACATACACTGGATATGAAACGATTAATTGATGTGAGGATTTTTGTTTGTGATTAAAAGTTTGAAAGCAATGTCTTTAAAACGTTTTATTTATTGTTATTGTCATTTTAATTGTTAGTATGGAGATCAATAGATATTAATTGTAAGTTAATTTAACCTCTCAACTTAATCATATCGAGACATGATCATAAAAGCATTGTGTCTGTGTCTAGACGCCAGTGCCAGTACGGTGCAATGAAATAATGTCTAAAATAATATTATACTTCTTCCCGGGTTCGTCCATGCAGAGACCGATATGGAAGCTGCTGATTTAAAAGAAATTCCCACTTGGTTTACTGAAATAAAAAGACAATGTTCATATCTTAATAACGATATAGTGAGAAAATTAAATTTAATTTTGAAGCGGTGGATAAGAATTTCCATAAGGTAATAAGATCTATGGATCCTAATACAAGAGTTCCAGGTTAGCTGAATGGGTTACCAAGAATATTAGTGATTTGGAACACAAATTGCTAGAAAACTTTCGTAAAATAAAATTACTATGTTTTTTAAAATTGTCCCTTTTTCAACATTTTGAAACTGATACAAACACAGTTAAACAGTCATGTTACAAGCACTATTATAGGTATATAATTTTAAAGGATCTCTAAACTCTTTAAACTTAAAATAATAAAACATTTTGACAATCCCACATTAAAACAAATGCACCCTTACACCAAAGTAATATAAACACTTACAATAGCCAGTAGGCTCAAGATTTACATTTACAAGGAGTATTATCTATCATTCTCGATGTTACGACTATTATTCCCTCAACTATCATGGCCCCGGGCGCGAGGTGACAAGACATTGTCACTAAACCCTTCCCAAATGTCTTCTGTTAACACAAGTAGACAAGCAATATATATACATCTTGTAACTGAGACAATGCCAAAACTGAAAGTAGTTTGATCTATATCAATAATAGATACCTATATAAAAAAATTGTTTTATGGTAAACAAATGTTTTAAACATATGTATCAATACTGAAGTGAGAAGGAAAAAAGTAAGAAATTCATACAAGAAAATAGTGACTAAAAAAATTAATAATATCAGAGTCAATACTCGTAATAAAATGTTCTAGATCTCATCTAGTCTCAGTTTCATAAATATTACAATTAATGGTACTTTTCTAAGTTAAAAAATAAACGTTATAAGGGATTATAGATTGCGTTTCAGTTCACTTGTGACGTTTATTTGTCTCATCTAAAAACGATCTAGATCGTAACTCTTTGAAAGTATTTTATAACGGTAATGGATATTTTGTAATATTACAAAAAAGTTTTAGTAGGCATGTCTTTATTTCAAACTAGCTTCTATTCGTAGCTTCGCTCCTGTGATTTGAAGGAAATAAATTATTCGACAGGAATAGTGCATTTTCGCGGTATAGAAATGCCAGTTAATATTTTATGGACAAGGGAGTGGCATAGGCTATTTTACTCACAAATATATTTATATTTGTGAGTAAAATAGCCTATGCCACGACGACGGCATATTTATGCCGTCAAAAATTATGTCGATCACTTGCTAAATTATTACGACTCGAAAGGATAAACCAACATATTGTCTAGCAATTAATAGTTAAATATTATAATATCACGTTGAGAGGTTTATGTTATTCCAAACACACTCTTTATTTTTTCTAATATCTGTTATTTTTTGCAATACGCCCAAAGTTTATTAAGTAGCCATGAAGCTGTGTTTGTCTAACTTACGTGAACCGATAAAAAGAAAATAGGTAATGCGAAAACTTTTGTGATTCGCTCGAAAACAAATAAGTATTTGTAAAACATGTTTAATGAAATATACGTTTCTTAATATTGTACATTTAAATTCATGTCATTATTTTCATTACAGAAACTTGTTGCGAATTCAATGCCTTTGACGAAAACTTCCAAGAAAACATGTGTCGAGAAATTGAAGCTGCGAAAATAAAACAAGTCACCTGAACGATGGCAACACCGTATCACGAACGCTTAGAACATTCTTAATTCGACTATTAAAACCCGTTACAAGCGTCGCAATGTTGGCAACACCAATAAACAACGAGCGAACGCGAGCGCGAACGTCTAAAGTTTTGAGCGCGCGGTGAGTGCAGAGGGCCCTTAATGAGGGTTAGAAATTTTGGCACATTGTGGCCCAAACCGCACCCGGTTTCTTAGCTTATTATTAATTCTGTAAGACGTGTCCCCGATGTCCAAGACGTGCGCCGAGATTCGAGACAAAAGTCACAAGGGCGGAAGGGACGACCGAGCAACCCCCCAGCTCCCTCGTACGTGTGGAGCGTCGACAAGTCGCAAGTATGGGATTTACAGGTGGTTTTAATAACGGCAGCCACTAATGTCGCGAGATGAATACTTAATGGACGGATCAACGCAGATTTACGAGGATTGAGAAACGTCGACGCGTCTAATAATGAACGTGTGTAGACAATCTCACATGACAGTTCCATCTCACTTTGTTTCGAAGTTTAGAAGCTCTATGATATTCTCCCAAATAGCTGTCTAAAGTTTTATTGGATACATATTCCTCGTATTTAAATATAGTATGAATAAAGTAATAGTCCTAACAGAACTCTGTATTGATGAATTGTACGTACAAATATCTTTATTATTTCTTTAATACGATTAGAATGAAGATGTTAAAATAAAATAATAAATGCAGAATAAGTCTGCAAACTTTTGTAATTGCAAACGCCATATTACATAAATATAACATTTTTATTTATATTAGTGGCACCCATTATTTTGCCAAAAATGCCTTTAAACCTTTTACTACTGCATGCTTAAACGTACACAGTGTAGACCCCTATATATCCCTGAACTGGTAGTTAGAGATATATCACACCCACAATTCATCAGTTAAGTTTTAGTACGTGTGTAGTAGATGACCTATTGTCTGCTATTAATAAACGTCATACGACACTAGAATACTATTTATCACACTATGTTTACTGATAATTATTTAAATTTAAAAGAAGACTATTTCTCTGTAACTTGTATAAGTAAACTTTACTAAATTATATCAAAACCACAAACACTTCTTAAAATACAATGTTTTAACTTGTGCCTGACTATCCTGGTCATATCCATTTCTCCAAGACAATTTAGTTACAAAGTGCAAATCCCTTTAAGATGGCGTTCCCTGACAGGGGGCGCTTTCAAAAACTCGTTAGGAGGTTGGCATTCTGCGGTGGTGGGTCACGTCGCGAGGCCGCGGCTGCTTCGAGACAAAATGTTACACAGAACTTTGTAGTGTGCTGTCATGTACCAGCGTGTTTAACTAAATTTACTGCCACACAGCGCTCTCGTGCTTATTACTGAGTTCAATTTTTGCTTTAACGTTTCTTTTCCTTGTCACTTTTTAGTTAATTTGTCGTAAGATTGAAAGTTGAAGTTGTCTGAAACTCATTGGCTCGGCTTACCAGACAGGAGTCTTATTTTTTTTGGATTGGACTTAGGTAACTCGTAAGAAAATTTAACATAACGTTATATCTTCACGAAGAATGCAATAGAAGGTGCATATATCTCTCATCTCTATCCGAACGTTGAGAAGTAATAAAAAAAATATAATAAAATTGCAACCAGTAGCTCACAGGTAACTATGAGTTGCAGCAGAATAGAATATCATAAAAGGAATAAAACGGATGAGGTGGATACATAAGCCTTCGAAATTCTTTAACCCACCAACAGTATAACTACTTTTACGCCAGTTTCCTTCTACAGAAGGCGAGCTGACTCATATATCCGATTTTGGCTGTTACCAAGTAGCTCTTCTATGTGAAAAGATTTTTTTTTTTTTTATTCAAACACTGGACACAAAGAACACTCAGACTCGGAACAAATATTTGTGGATTACACACATTTTTGGCCCGTATAGAAATGGAGCCTACAGCACTGGGCGCAGTGGCTAGGCGACCAAGTGAACCACTCATATCTGTGCAATATCTATTAAAGTAGTAAGTAATTAATGTTCTGGCGCAGCTGAAGTGTAGGCGACTGTTGTGCTTGAGGTTTCAAGTTTGAATCCCGGGTCGAGCCAACAAAGAGTTATTGAGTTATTCTGTTAAGAAATTCTCAGTAACAGCCCGGAGTTAGGAAGTTGACGGTGTCACATATCCCCATGCCTCGGCAAGCACAAAAAGCCGTTGGTACTGCGCCTAAACTCTCTCCAATCGTGTCTGATTGCTGTCCCATTAAATTACAAAAATAAGGAAACTCTTGTGTTTGGGTACACACTTGTGCACTATAATATCTCCAACGTAGATCTCAACATAGAATCTGTTAAGATGAATGAAATAGATGAATGATGATGAATTCGTCTGGAGGACCTAATCTAATTAACCGGTCGAGCGTCTGATTAAAAAAGTGAAAGGAAGGCCTTGGCGGTTATATACACTTGTGTTCACACGACACACGAGAGGTTAAATTAATATTAAAAGTCATTTACAAAAAGATTGTGTTGACAACGTTGTACTGCGACTCTTTTAAAGCTATTTACTTTTATAAATCAGCTATATTGAACGTGTCCAAACAAATTGCGCCCTCACACTTCAGCCCAAATTAAAGTACCAACACCGCACCTACACGATTAAGTAGAAAAATTGGCAATCGCCGAGCACGTTAGTGTCGTGATCGGCAAACGTTAGAGGCGTTTATCTGCAAGTGGCCGCTCGGGAACAATATCGCGTTCGAATCGCACGATTGTAATATATTACGATCTGTGCACTTTATATGGCACGATGTGTAATTGATTGTGTTTGTGTTCCAAGATACATGGCTTCTTTTGTACTGCGATATATGGAGGGGTTTACTTTTTGAGGTAGTCGCATGTGTATGGTGTTTGTATACAGATCTCGTTGTAAGAGTGTAAAATTACGTAATAATGTTTAACAGGCATTTAAAGAGCAGCGATAGCTCAGTGGGGAGACCAACAGACTGCAATGCAGAGGGTCTCAGGTTCGAACCCACGTCGCGCACCTCTGACTTTCGGAAGTTATATGACTTTTCGAAATTATGTGCGTATTGATTGACAATTATCGCCTCGGAGAGCACGTTAAGTCGTCGGTCCTGACTGCCATGAACATCTATGGCAGTCGTTATTGGGGAAGTCGACACAAAAGATCCCACTGGGTCGAATTGTCGCCGGTCTGTACTCATTGGCCCCCACACAAGATAAGATAAGATAAGATAGCAGGCATTTCGGACCAACAAAAAGTAGTTAGGTTTTCTACTAAGAAATCTCAATAGCATCCCAGAGTTAGAAAGTTAGCAGGGTTCGACTCACACGTGCCTTGGGAGGCAAATAAAGCCGTTGGCGTAGCGGACAAGCGGTTGCGTTGGCGCCGCCACCGCGCGCTGCTCTAGCTGCTAGATGTTGTAAGTTTGAATCCCACACGGGACAATTATTTATGTGATCCACAAATTATTGTTTGTGTCTGTTTACCAAGAACAACCTTAGGAAGCAAGAGAAAAATGTATTTAATTATTAATAATTTCACGAGAGAAGAAGTGAACTTATATTAACATATACTTCATTTAACATTTACTCTTTGTTTCATCTGATATGGTTAACAAATAGAAAATGGTATGTCAATTTAAAGTCGGGATATATACTTAATTCATATCCATTTTACATGCGCACATATGAAATTGCGAGAACACCTAGCTTTTTATATAGGGTGTCCGGTAATTAATGGATAACCTGGAAATGTCTTATAGTGGCACTGATGGCCGTTCAGAAAAAAATATGAAAAAAATCTATCCTAACTACTACCTGAGATTTTTATCTGAACGGCCTTCAGTGCTACTATAAGACATTTCAAGGTTATCCATTAATTACCGGACACCCTGTATAACTGCTATGTTTTAGGAACCCTAATATAATTAAAAAAGTAAATGTTTATTAATATGTCTCAATTTTTGGAACTCACGCACGCATAAACCATGAAACGGATGCACACTGATAAATTGTGTTCTGGATTATAACGTAATATATCTTTTATTACACTTTTTATCGCGTTAATGCATTCCCGTTAGAATGTAGCGAGCGAAATCGCTGGTAGAAATTAGTTAACTCCCTGTTATTGTAACCTTAACCTTACAGAAAAGTACGTCAATGAGACAATATACTTGCATCAATACACTTTGAATCTTAAGAACATAATAAAGCATTATACAAGACCGGCAAACAGCATAAAACGAAGACCTATATTTGAGAGAGTGTAAAAAAGTCATAAGAAAAGTTTTTTACTACTTTCTTAGTATGCCTCGTCTTACCAAGCAAATAGCGTTTCAGTACATACTTGAATCGATTTCTATGGAAAAGACATAGTACACTGGAGTATATAATAGTTTTCACATTGCTGTTTTTGTAAGGCCTGGTATAATACCAAGCCACTACAACAATATGTTTGTTTTTAAAATAGAAAGGATAAAATATTATGCTCGAAGCTGACTTTCATGGACTCTTGGAGGCCTATGATGCCCAATGATAGAGACTATACCCAAAATTTTCTTTTCTAGTTGTATAGTTATATACCAAATTAAACATTTGGTTATTCAGAGATAATATATAAAGGTCTCAACAATTGGGTAGGGATAATCACTGTAATTAAACAAATATTTTGTCGGCCTCGATGGGGTAGTGGTTAGTGTAACCGACTGCCACTCCTAAGGTCGCGGGTTCGATTCTCGCACAAGTCAAACATTTGTGTGCATGAACATGGATGTTTGTCTTGGTCTGAGTGTTTCTATGTATAATACAAAAAAAAGAATATAATTATGTATGTTTATCCATTGTCTAGTACCCATAGTACAAGTTCTGCTTAGTTTGGGCTAGATGGTGTTGTGTGTATGTGATAGAATATTATATTATATTATATTTAGTCACCAGCCACAAAAAACACCCAGACAAGGAGAAACGATTCACGAAGCACATAATTTTGTCCCAAGGCGATCAAACATAATAGATAATGCCGAGTTGACCACTGCGCCATCCGTGCAAATTATATAATATATTGCAATGTAGACTGCAATGCAGAGCTTTTCTGGTTCGAACCCACGTCGCGCACCTCTGACTTTCGGCAGTTATATGCCTTTTCGAAATTATATGCGTATTGATTGACAATTATCGCCTGCTCCGTACCTTGGAGAGCACATTAAGCCGTCGGTCCCGGCTGACATGAACATCTATGGCAGTCGTTATTGGGAAGTCAGTGCCCTATAATATCCTGACACTGGTCCAGCCTTAGGATATCGTTACCCTTCGGGTTGCGGAGGTCAGGTGGTAGCAGCTCCGTGTAAAAACTGATATCCAGTCAAATCCGGTTAGACTAGAAAAGCCGACCACAAGTGACTTGGGAATAATAAAGGCTAGGGAGAAGAAGAAGATACTATCCAACTATTTTGTATTAACTTAATGTCTTCACGATCCTGGCGTATGCACACCTGTCACTGACACACTATACATAAACGTAAAAACTTCTTGACAGAACTATAAAGTTTTATTACCAACAAATCTTCTAAAACGCACTATTTTGTTAGACGGTTGGCAATAAATAAGAATTAGTCGTTACATTTCAATCGGCCCGTGGGCAACGGGCGGTAAATTATCAGCCAACACTGGACGAAAGAAATATCGCCGTCAACACCCACTGCACTTGTAGCGAGCAGTGATGGGGCATGGAGTTATCGATAATATTAGTATACAGGTATTAATCAAATAGAATATAACAACATAATTTGTTTTCGTTGTGTTGTAATTTAAGTATTCAAATTAAAACTTGTGCATTAATATGTTTAACTAACATATATGATTATCATAAGATAATCATACTACTAGCTTTAGCCCGTACCGTACTTTTTCTGGACGACAACAGTTTGCGAAATTTCAAGATAATCGGCCGAGTAGTTACGGTGTAAAGCGAAACCAACAAACAAACTCATACTCTTGTTTATAATATTAGTTAGAATTATATCGTTATTTTTAAAATAGCCATGATGCTTTAGATTTCTTTTAAACTTCATCGCAGGGTATTTTACAAACATACATAACCGCTAGATATCAATAATCACTTAATTTTCGGAAGCCAGAAGTCACTGTCATTACTAGGCAAAACTAATATTCAAGATCTGAATGTCCAACCAGACTCTAATACTCATGGAAGAAATCAGGCATTATCCTGAAGAAATCAGGCTATATAGAACAAATATATAACAAACTAATGCAACAGCGCACATACGTTGTCGTATGTAGTTAACGTCATAGTGCGTAGGCTACTGTGATGGCACAAGAAATAATAATAATAATATCGTTTATTTCTCCTCACACAATAGACTATTTCCATACAGTATAGTGACACATATAACTAATAATATTTTACAGTCCAGTATATGTGAGGAGCTGGTGTCTGTAGTAGGTTAAGACCTGTATTACCGATCACCAGGTCCCCACGCCACAGAATAACATGTTTACAATTACAATTTTTACCATATGTGACGGGTATAATGCTGTGTCGTATAGTTGTTCGAGAATATCTGAATATACATTAAAGATTCTGTGTGTGTGTGTTTGTGTGTATGCGTGTTTATGTGTGTGTGTGCACGTGTGTGTGTGTGCGCGCACGCATTTGTGTGTGTGTATGTTGTGGTGTGCATGTGTATTGTATATGTATGTTTTCCCAATTTATTATTAACATAATAAGTTTTCTTTTTCTTTTTAGTCTTGACTAAAAGTGAAAGAATGTATTCTTTCACTTTTCTTTCACTAATCCAAAAATATCCATTGTTAGCGAATAGATTGACAAAATTCTATTTAATTTGTTATAGAGATTACTGCTTTCATAGCAATAGAAACGGCGCAAGAAACTCGTATGCAACAGTTGCTTTTCACAAACCCTATCTTTTCTACGAACATTTTTTATTATTTCCGGATCATAGTTTATTTGCGAATGTTTTTTGACGACAGTATTTAGGGTGAACGTCGGTGACCGTCGATGATATGTCGGACCGTTAGCACTTTTGTTAGCTTGTAAAGATCTGTCGTAGGATAAAAGAAAGGTAAAAAGTTACTAACTTTTAAAATCGCTCTTTGAGCTCGTTCAGTTTTGAGGAAATGCGTTTTATTTAAACAATTCCTATCGTGTTTATCGATATATAATATTCCACAACATTACAACACTGGCTTTTTAACAAATCGGCGTGTAAGAGACCGGCCCTCTACCGCCCGCTGAGCGCTTAATCACTTAACACTCACCGGATTAACGGGGAATTTATTGTCTAAATGTACCACTACATAATCTATATACAAATATAAATGAAAAATTACATACCGCGTAATAATTACTGCGCAGTTGGCCAAGTGGTTTCAGTGGTCGCCTCGCCACTGCTGCCACACCAAGTGCTGTGGGTTCAATCCACGGACGGGACAATCATTTATGTGCTCATGTATACAAAAATATCCACAGATTGTTGTCATGAGTCTGGATGTTCTTTTGTCCTTTGTTTAAATATTTGTAAAGTCCCCCGCCAAACAGAGAATCTACGAAGCGCGGGCGATTTCTTTTCAAAATTAATTAAAAGAAATGAATATCTTCTTTTAAAATACTGTTAAATATATATATTTTGTTAAACTTTGGTATTACGATTGATGGAGAAAAAGTGGAGCAATTGAAAGAGTTTGTATATTTGGGTACTTTGTTTATAAGGGATCGTAAACATGAGGGAGATATTGAAAGGAGAACGATTGCTGACAACAAAGTGAATGGAGCTCTACGCGCTTTTATGAACAGTCGAAATGTATTCGAAAAGGTACGTTTGGCTGTTCATAGAGGACTATTAGTGACCACACTTATGTATGGAAGTGAAAGTTGGGTATGGCAAAAGAAGCATGAGAGCAGAATAAATGCTGTAGAAATGAGAGCGCTGAGAAGCATATGTGGTGTGACTCTGAAAGATAGAATAAGGAATAGTGTGATTAGAGAGAGATGCGGTATGAAAGTGGATATAGTGACAAGAATAGAAAAGGGTATGTTATGCTGGTTTAGGCATGTAGAAAGAATGGACGAGAAAAGACTAACTAAGAAAGTTTATAAGGCTAATGTGAATGGCACAGTCGCAAGAGGAAGACCTAGGCGAACGTTTCTCAATTATGTCGGAGGCGTTCTGGACAAAGGCCAGGTTAAGAGCACCTTGAAACGACAGTCGTGTTTAAGGAATGTGATGAAAGTGAATGAAGCCAGAGAAGTGTGTCAGGATCGTAGCAAATGGAAATACGTAGTCTCTGCCTACCCCTCTGGGAAACAGGCGTGAATTTATGTATGTATGTACTTTGGTATTTCAATGCATGATTGATTGCTTTGCCAGTGCGCCGAGCTGTCATGAGTTTGAACCCCGTACAAGATAAACATTTCTGTGATCTACAAAGTAACAGTTGTTCTAGGTCTGAGAGTTCTTTTCTTCCGTTGCTGGAACGTTTCTTCTGTGACACAATCTTCGACTTCCTACTCTACGTCTTTCTGAAGATGTAGACATCTTCAGCTAGAGAATAGTAGAATAGTAGTATAAGAGTAATCTTTACAAAATAATAATATTTATCGCATACTCCTACTTGCCTTAAAATGGTTGCAAAAACGTGATTCATGTAGTTCATATGAAATTAACCTTTTCTAAAATAGGTACACTAAAATCAAACTAACTAACAACATTCCTTACGGTATCGGACATCTAAAATCACGTAGAACACGAGAAGGGGTAGCAGGCACAGGAGAATTGGACCCCCATAAAGGCATTAATTCTTACAAGAATGAGGAATGAGACAAACGACCGAACCGGCCCTGTGCCGGCTCGTGAAAAGAAACCCTTTTTATCAATCGTTAGCTCATGTATGGACATGACGGTTCAATAATAATATTATATCATAGGTACGGATTTCTGGATATAATATTATAATAATTTACATTTTAGAGGAAATTTGACTTTTCTGCCACGAATCCCATGCTTAGTAGTGGGATAATTTATACAGACAGGGATATGTTTTAATGCTATATGACAGTAGTATTGATCAAAATTTTAAACTGCCTCATCGATGCATATCGACATATACATTTTTGTTGTTTAATATCGTCCTGAAGGTCTTGTCATCACTTGTATTTGAGAGTCACTATTAAAAAAATTTCAGCTTTGTCAGCACATGATCTATAATGATACATATAATTTTCATTGATTTATCTAATTAATATCTAGGATTAAAACCACTTTGTATTGTATGTATAAAACCTTAATATATCTGGTGAACTTTACTCATCATACACCTTTGCTTCTTTCATCACGGATACACTGATGTGATGCACGTTTTCACAATCCGAATTGTTATTAAAATTGTTAAACTTGGGAACCAAATCTAAAACCGCGATCGACAGTTGCGCAACGTCTGATACTTTGCACCATTGACGAATTTACAAGACTTCTTGTATAAAAAAGACCTCGTTTCCTAGCTCAACAATTTATTAAACATTTATAAATGTAATAAAAGCTAAAAGCAAAGGAAAATTAATTGCTTTTACTGACATAAATAGTTTCCAAACAAATTTCAAACCTTTCACCAATACGAGCCTATCCATGCTATTCTAGCATCACCCTTTCTAACGACAATTGTGTATTTGTCCGAGGTCATCGGGCGCTCAAAGTGATCGCCAATAAATAAATAGTTGATTTGCTTTGTAAATAAATACGGAAAGGCCCCGAATAGTTCCAATAGGAATGCGACAGAGGGCGGTAGGGTCAACCTAACTAACGAGAACTAAACACGTTTGCATTGGACAGGAATCCTGTTTACTCCGTTTGGCGATTTTGATTGATTTATCTGTTTTCTCCAACAATTTATTGGACTTGTTTTGTTAGGATACCTACTGGGTCTTATTACATACCATACTAACATACCATATAATGTAACAAAAATCTGTGGTCATATTTTCTAACACACAACGTGTAATAATAACCCTGTAACTAATGTTAAACTCTAAATATGAGTTGAGATTTTTATTTTTTCGTTTTTTACTCTGTTACGCCTTAACTACTCCACCGATTATGTCATCATGGGTACTTACAGAATAGGACAAAGGGTACCTTCCTCCAAAATTTTGTTTTGGACGTAACAATGCTTAATCATTTAACCCATTGGACTTTTCATTAAAATTAATTAATTTAGTTTCTTCCACAAAGATGTCCCGTCCCATGCTTACAATTTTAGCAAAAAATTCATTTGTAAGAAGACTGGTACCTGAACTAGGTCTTCTTATCATAAAGATTACCAGAATCAATGTTAAGTTTATAGGATTTACCTGTAAGTTATTAACTACACAGTTCATTCTAAATAGCCAATTTTTATGTGTCTGGTTTGAAACTCGGATCGGGCAAAAGTGATGCTGGTTTTTCTGTTAGGAAGTATTTAGAAGGTGCACCACGTAATAACCTTAATAGCACATAGAATAAAAGGATGTCTTTGCTACACATTTTAAGTATACTTCTGTTATTAGCTTCACTAATTATAACTAGATGTGCCCGCGGTTTCACTCGCGTTTATGGTTGCTGCGCCGCCCACGTGGGTCGTAGCGTGATGTTATATAGCCTATAGCCTTGCTCGATAAATAGGCTATCCAACACTAAAAGAATTTTTCAATTCGAACCAGTAGTTCCTGAGATTAGCGCGCTCAACCAAACAAACAAACAAACTCTTCAGCTTAATAATATCTGTATAGATTAACGACCAATGTTTGAATTGACTGAACGGATGGTGTAGGACCACTATACCAGTGGTCGCCTCGCCATTGCCACTGCGCAGAGTGTCGTGAGCTCGATCCCCATACTGGAAAATAATTTGTGCAATCCAATAATAGTTGTTTCAAGTCTGAGTATTTGTGTTCGTTCTTTAAAAGTTTGTAACGGTCGCTGCGATAGTGGATTTATTTCTATTTCGGCAGTTGTCTTTTAAACAAACGTTTCGTTGATTACAACCTATTTCTTATAGTCGTATTGATTTGAAAGTTTACCATTATATCTGTAGTCACAAGGAAAAGGGGAACAATTCACATTATTCAACAAATTAAAAACATCTTGTCTTTGTTTTTTACAGACAGGTTTCGAACAAGAAATCATTTTCGCATCGCGGGGAAAAACATTCAAATGGACACAAATAATATTCAAACTTGAAACAACCATTTGAGGATCACATAAATGTTTGCCGCGTATGGGATTCGATTCTACAACACTCGGCATAGAGACAATGGCGATGGGTATGATCATTTTTACTTTTCTCGTTTTAGTAAAAGTAGCTACATAATAATATTCGTAATAACGAATATTATATATCTGTTCTGGTTTTCCTTTTCCTTGTATTTACTATTAAGTAACCTGGATGATAATTCAATAATTAGTAACATCGAACCGATCTGATCATAAAAGCCAGAGAGAAAATAGTGATAATTCTTAGGACTAATATCCCGCAATAAAAAAATAGAATTCAGGTCTAGTCTCTGTGTCTTAAATCTCACAATATCTTTTGATTTGAAATTAACGCCAAATGTGAAAATGCATTTCAGTTCACATTTGACATCTAGATTGGAATTCTATTTTCAACAATTTTTATTTCAAGATATGGTTCTTAGAATTGCCACTATAAAATATACCTTGAAATTATTTTACTTGATGTGGCTCGTCTAAATAATAGACGAGTTACATACAATAAAATTACTGAAGAAAATCGAAAGCGGGTTTTTTTGTTTTCAACCTATAACTTTTATTAGCTTTGATTATATTATTTTAATGCTAAGTCAGCATTATAACCGTAAAATATATATCTAAATAATTTATAATATTTAGAAATATATTTTAATAACTTATTTACAATTTTATACCATTAAATACCAATTCCATATACGTTAGAATAACCAAAAACCTAAAATCAAAATATTCGTAATGTGCATTTTAGAGATATAATATACATATTATAATAAATTGAAAACAGCGCCATCTCAATGTTGTTGCAAGAACTACGATAAGCTTACACGCCCTCATCTAAGCAGCTTTCCTCAAAAGGTTGTTACACAAGTCGACACAAACGGTTTCTAGTTTGTTGAGTCTCTTAGTATTATGTCATACCTTACAATGTAGATTAAACACTTTAAAATATCAATAATATGTTTAAAATAATATGTTACATATTAATTTATGGTTATTTTAATAATTATTTAATACATTTATTTGAGATTATATTTTATATTCATTTAATAATTCAGATACAATTTTCACCGCTAGGGGCGCTGTTAAATAAGATTTTAAATGAATATATTAATAAAATCAAAAATATTACCTCATAAGTATCTTAAAAAATATAATATGAAATTATATTCTTATGATTTATTTTAATAAAAATAAAATAATATTATGCTTTAAATTATTTATGCTGATTTTCGCCGCTAGAGGCGCCACAGTAACGCAAAAGTTTTACGACACGATTACGAACACTGGTTGTTTTTCTTAATAATTTATAGCTGTTCCCAGAACTTGGCTCGTTCCGTGCCGTATACATACGTATTCACTTGTTCAATTATGAATCTATGTTTTGTTTTAGAGCCGAGAAAAGTCGGTTACCAACATATTTGCATGTGTGAGTGGATTTACTTTTTATTTATGTTAGTAAATTTTGAATTTATTGATGTTCTATTTATAAAAATAACCTGGCCCTTTCAATTTATTTGGTGACGAATACATATAAAAAAAAAGGAAAATAATCTCGAAGAATTCATATAAAAAATTTCCTACTTTCAAATTGGAAATTGCATGACGTCAGAAACTATGATGTCAAACCTTTATGCAGGCTATCCAATCGAACGTTGACGTAGATTTACTTTGTTTCAAGTTGCAAGTTAGTATTTTTATCTGCATGGACGGCTTCACTTGTCACATCGCCACCGTCAATGTGTTTGTGTGGAAATTGGGACCATACGGCCCAAGAAATAAAGCCTACAAATACTAGTTCTGTGTGAATTATTAGATGGATTTTATTAAGAGTGGCTTTTAAACATAACCTTTTTTTTGCTATATCCGACTCGTAGCAGTTTGCAGAAATAAAAATATACGAAAAGTGAGGGTGGATCAAGATTCTTCTGCGTCACAAACGCAGATATGACATCGCCGCATTAGTCAGCTTGTGACTACGTCTGGTGTAACTTTCTCGAAACATCAAGCATTAAGAGATTATGCATCATCGCGTTAATACCCCTCGCGTAGTATGTATATACCTTTTTGTATGAAAGATTTTTATGTTTTCCATTTGAAAGTTATTATTTTTGTGCCTTACCAAAACTTATTTAAATTATCATATACACTGACACCTATGTTTATAAATAAATAAAGCACAATCTTATGCCACGGTACCAAAGAAATCTAATTTGGTGATTATTATACTTACCTATTGAGCCGCAACGGCACGCGGGCGGCGAGACACAACAATTGGTTTACAATTACGCCTAACATTCCAAGCATGACAAATGAATAGTCCCATTAAAATCACACGATTTCTGCTTAATAAACAAAATATAGCGAATATCAAAGATATTGTAGAACTAGGGAATACTGTGTTTTTTTTATGATACATTAGCTTAGCTCGCGTAGATGTTATAAAAACGCGACAAATAGAGGGAGGGAGATATGTAATAAAAATAATAATGCAATTTATTTTATAAAACGTAACATAATACTTGCGTCCCTGAAATTAAATATTTTATATTTTAAATCATATAATAACGTCTCTCGTCTTCATTGCAGAAGGGGGCAGTCAGGTGTATTACTTCCACATTTTGTCAGTTACGGTATTTTGTCCCAAACCCATATTAAAGGAAAACCTAGTGCCATATGCGCCGGGTACAGCGTCGAACTCCATGTTGCTATAGAGAATTTTAGCGTAACAGACATACCTAATAACACTTTGCGCAATCCTCGAATAAAACGCTAGATCTATTTTGCAGTCGCATCCATGACCGCTTTAACACCGAGACACTTACATCAAATTTAGATCTATTTTATTAAAGAAAAGCTTTTATTTTAATCTAAAGCAGAGGTTACTTAAGTTTGTATTACTATGCACTACCTTTTGCACATAATGCGATGTATATGTATTAGATATACTTACAGTATATATGATAAAGATAAAATAAATATATTTGAATTGTTAAACAGCTTTGTAAATGAGCTTGTTAATACATTTGGCTTTTATATGATCAGTGCCTTAAATAGAATAGCCTATCTATTAATCAGTTAAACAACGTTGCCTGTTAATCAAATAACAAAACAAATAGCCACTCCACTAAAAGTAACATAATATAAAAGTAATTGATTTATTTATTTATTTATTTATTTATTTATTTGGACAACTAACAAAACATACACTGATATAAAATTAACAAACATGATTTAAAAATTGCATGCTAAGTGTTGTTTCACTTATAAGTTGCCACGGCATGGTAAGGGACTGTTTAAATTAAGGTAATTAAATTAAACTTAAAATTAACAAAATATTTTACATGAAGGCAAGAAAAACAAAGTGAATTTACTTGCAAAAGAAATATGGTTATGTCAGTCGTATAAAAACACATAGAACATGATCGAGATAACAGGACATAGTGATGCACTTTACTTCTTTATTGTAGAAAAGACATCCCTAATATAATATAAATTGAAAATTTATAAAACCCCCGACTCAAAATTCATTTGATACCTACATATATTGAGAGAGTTGTGAAAAAAAAATGTAATACACCATTTTGTGGTGGCGGCCATCTTGGATTTGAAATTTACCAAAGTGTATAGTATTCTACTAGTCAAGCCCTTTTATTTGATACCCATATCGAGGGAGTTGTGAAAAAATAAGTAATCCGCCATTTTGTGGCGGCGGCCATCTTGGACCGATTTTCATCAAACGTAACTAAGAACACTCCCGACTAATTCACCATTCAAATAAAAAAAACAAAATTAAAATCGGTTCATCCGTTCGGGAGCTACGATGCCACAGACAGACACACACACACACACACACACACAGACACGTCAAACTTATAACACCCCGTCGTTTTTGCGTCGGGGGTTAAAAATAGACTGAGACAAAAAATAACAACAAAAATTAATCTTAATCTATTAATACTTGAAGATAATATTTGTACTAACCTCTTTTTTTAAGTAGGTATATTAATAAAATTGTATACGGATAAGTACAGAAAGCTTATAAAAATCCATTGGTTTTTATAAAAAATACATTAATTTTACTAATTAACGACATGGGTGTAAAAACCCGGGATTCAACCTCTTCGTCCTCATGTCACTTTTTTCCATCCGCTTTTTGTTATGTCCCACTACTGGGCAAAAGCCTCTCTCTTGGACTTCCAAATCACTCTGTGGATATCCCCTGGCCTTATGACCTTGTGACCCCTATATCTCGGGGGTATTTTGACCCACAGTGCCCATATTCAAACTCGACCGAGGGATGACCCCAGGGTGTCTGCACACCAAGTTACAAGTCAATCGGTCGAGTGGTTCCGAAGCTATGCCTGTCACTAACAGACAGACACACAGACCCACATAGTATTTTCATTAACCTCTTCGACTCAGATAAATTACAATCGAATTTTGACCACTGAGCGACCACTAGCATCTATTAATAAAGTTAATTATTTAAAAATAGGAGTATATAAGCCTATAGTGACATCACAGATAGGACATTGTTCCAGCAGTTCAATAAGAATATTGAAATTACTGACAACGCACGTGTTTTTCCCCTCTTTTAATCCTCGATCTGGGCGTAAGTAATTCTTTGGCCGTTAAAGCGAAAACTAAATGTTTCACCTCATCAAAACGGGGCTTATACTATTGAGATACACTGCTTACCATCCACATTTAAAGTTAAAAGGCATATATAAAAAGAAGACAACTTCATAACGTCCGTGTTTCCAATAGAACTGGACACCTGTAACTTGTCATTGTATCGTTCACTGACCTTGATACATGGTGCGGGAGGGTGAGGCGCGGCCGGCGGGCTGCGGGGTCCATTCGGCAGCTGAAGCAGGTGCCGTATGCTGTACCCCTGCCGGGACTTGCGTGACATTCTGTGGGAAAATAATTAAGGTTAGACATAAGAATAATTATTATTCTACAATAATTATGGGCGTAAAACATCTTTGCCTTTCCTTTCGGGTATAACAGCCGTAAGTTTATGTAGGTAGGTATAAATTATTCTATTAACCCACCGAATCCACTTCAGCGATACTCAAAAAGACTAGACGTGACTTATATACAGATTATTAGAACAATTTAATATTTTGTTACATCATTGCAATTTAACAAAACAATTGCAATAGTTTTGGAAATGGTTGTAAACCGCTAAAGAAAAGTATTAAGTTAATATGTACTATTTTAAATCGAAAATACCTCATTCAATAATACATGATAATTATTATTAATAATGATAACATTACGCTAGATGGCGCCACATAATCACTTCAATACTTTTTATGTTTCAATATACTTTGTGTCGCGTGGGCGTTAGCGTTGGCTCTTGGCAGCAAGTAATAGATCTCAGAAGTGGAATGTTCCGTATTAATTTGTATTCCTTTTAAAGCGAATTCATAGTACTGTTTAAGCTTATAGTTATTTATAGGTAGCTATTCCACTTTATAAAAAGCAACATGATGAGATGTCATCATTATCATCATCAGCCGAAAGACTTTCACTGCTGGATATAGGCCTCTTTCAACGTTTTTCACACAGACCGATCTTGGGCTATCCGCATGTTGGATGCGAGTGGCCCAAGATCGGTCTGATGCGCTTCCTGTCTACAAGTGCCCGTAACAGTCTACGGTGTAGACCTCTACAAGTTTAGCTACATAACGTAGCCTATAAACGCGTAGGCATACTTGAGTTTATTATAAACAAAGAAAATCTGAAACCACGAAGTAGTATTCGAAGCCGTGGAAACAAACAAAAGGTTTGACTTTTTCCTCGTTCATTTTACATTTCTTGATTAGTATGCAAAACGTATAACGCAGCTACTTAGCTTGTTAATAAATGTAATCGTTAGCTGTCAAAACAAATAAGGGTATTAACTTCCAGGCTTACGTCATGTGAAGCAGTAATGGAGATTAGTCACTTGCAGAATAAGGACTTTAGTCCTACCTGTTTATCAAGGTGGCAAATAAGTGTTCTGCGCTTGTGAATGCTATAGTACTGGTACACATTGCAAGTAACGGGCAAGGCGAAGGCACGGCGTACATACACAAGCTAGTCGCGAAGGCTATATGCACGAGCATGTTATATGAATGTTATTTATTAAATATTTTATTTACTTTATTATTTAAAAACAAAATATTCACACCCATTCTCGTCATTTAGTTGAAAACCAGCGCCAGGCTTCCTTAGCCAACATATGCTAAGCTTTGGCAATTTGGCAAAATTTATTTATCTTATATATAAAATTCTCGTGTCACAATGTTAGTTACCATACTCCTCCGAAACGGCTTGACCGATTTTTATGAAAAACAACGTTTGCCGGGTCAACTAGTTTTATATAATATTTTCTCTCCTAATGTTGCTTTTATCAAAATAATTTTCTACGGGTATTTGTGCAGGTGGCTTGTCTTGGTCATTGTGTTATAGCTTGTGTTGATTGTTTATACGATACATATGCAAGTGAGTCATTTTGCGTATTTTACTTGCGTGGCGTAGAGTCAGCAACAAAAGTAAGACATAGAACAAAATTGTAAAAGTACTTCATGAATTAAAAATCCTAATTAGCAGATAGTATTTTAAACTGTCATACTTTTACTGTTATAATTTTGATGAATAGAGCAAATCAAAATGTCGAGGTGTGTATCGACTTACGTTGCTGGTTATACAAAAACTATAAGCGATTGTAGCATGTGAAAGCTTACATCACCAGTTCATCCACGCTTCTGGCGCAGCTCGTAAATCTATTGCACTGCCAACGCCAAATTGCATCAGACTGTAATATCATTGGGCTTGACGTCAGTTATTAGATTGCTGCAAATGTTGCGCGATATTGACTGTGACTCGTAGGCTAGCTACATTTCAACCAGTAATTGCCACATGACTAGCTGTCTACAAACGCCTTTAACCGTCTACGTCGTAGACCTCTACATGTTTAGCTACATTGTGTAGCTCCGAAACACGTAGAGGTCTACATATTCTATTATTTTGTTTTTTATCAAAACCCTTTTACTGTGTTAATAAATCATTCTTCAATATGTCCAGGTTACTAAAAATTATGCTTCTATATGTAAGTATGTAGAGGTTGCAGATTATTATTGCATTCATATTTTTCTTTTTAATGGCACTCTGGGTTGAATTTTTGTTGTTTTTATGTAAGTATAGCATACTTAGTCACTTCGGTACTGTTTAACTTTTCTCAAGTATTTTAAGTTGCTTTAGGTCTTGACTAGCCTTAAACTTTTCAAGGATTGATGATCACCTACTTCTTACTTGTTACTTTTAACTCTCATACCATAATATGCAGTGCCAGACCCCGTGCTTTTACTTATAAAAATACCCAAATATGCCGAACCACTTAGCAGTCAAGCCGGGTACCATACTTGCAACAGGAATAAGCGCCAAATTATATCATTATATAAGCGAAGTAATCAATTTACAATAAGATATGAACAATTGAACTATCATATAATTATGATAACCGAATAGTTTCAAATGATAAATATTCTGAGCACGATAATAGTATTTAATTATAATAAGTATTGAATTCGATTTCATAAAACTTTTCTTCAGAAACTTCAACTGGGGCGTTTGTGTTGAAAACTTTTTATGCGCCTAAATCTTTGGCTCTATTTCTAATTTATGTTTATGTATTAGACTATTGCGCGCGGCTTCGCCCGCGTTAAAAAAGGTTAGGTTACATTAGAAGGAGTAATTTAAAAAAATTTTGTCTATGTCACTCGCTGCTAATATCGCTTTCTAAAGGTGAATTAATTTTTAAAATCGGTTTGTCAGTTTTTGAGTTTAATCCTTACAAATAAACAAACAAAAACCAAATCAAATAATTCTTCTTTATAATATTAGTATAGATAAATAAAATTTTAAATTGCTGATTGCATCATGATTCGAATAACGGAAGACTAATGAATATTATATATTATTAGTAATCATTCGAATGTCGTCTTCTTCACTCGTAGTCACAATAGCACGCATACTAAGCATACTCAACACACAAGTAGTATCACATTAATATATCATTCGCCACTTACGCTGCGAGCTATATTGATATTGTGTCAAAAAAACGAAACGAGGTAACGGAAGCAATTTGTATTCGATGCTGATTTTCAACAAATACAAAATACAGTGGAGAAACACAAATAATGGGTGACGTATCACGTATCGTTGGTACCAAGTTGGGTGACATATTGAAGATAAAATACAATGTTAGAGAGAAAGTACAGTCAGTGACATTATTGTTTAAGAATGTTTGTATTGTTGTAAACGCTTTACCAGTATGTCAACCCTATTTATCCCTCTAACCCTCTGCTGGATATGGCCCTGTTCTCAGTCTGAGAAGGGTTAGATCACAGAAGACTATGGCCTAACCCCTAAACTAAAATTACTAGGTACTAACACTCAGCCTAGTGCGGGTTGGCAGACTTCACATATCTTCGAGAAAATATGGAAATGTGGAAGACATAAAGGTTTCCACACGATGTTGTCCTTTACTGTTAAGTATATAAAAAAACTGAAGAGTTAATATTTGAACGTGCCAATTTCTTAAAGTAACAGTCTGATTTGAATTGTTTTTAGAACTACAGACTAAAAATAAATATATAAAATAAATAATTTATAAAATGTTACAGTACTTATGACACTGACTGTACTGCATGTTTCTGATAAAGCGATGTGTATTGTGCCTGTCGGTCCCGCAGTATAAGTTTACGCTTACGCTGCATCACAAGATTTAATTTCCGAGTCGGATTAAGTATTATTAGTACGTTCTAATGTACCAGCTAAATTCTAAGTAGGTAATATTACTTAGAATTAAACTGGTAATGTTTTTGTATGAGATAGCTTCCATTCGGCACAAACATTCAAACAACGGATAGAAAACACGCACAGACTCGGAAAGCTACTTGTGGACCATAAAATTTTTCGTCTTGTGTGGTATCGAACTTACAATACTGAACGGCAGTGGCGGTGGCCTGGCGACCCTTTTCCAGAAAGCTGGTTAGCAAGTTGTCATTCTGATAGTAAGCAATTACCGATTAGCGATTTCAATGTTTGTAAAGTTGTTGTTTCAATTTTGTGTTTTTCTCGTGACACAGATTTTTATTATAGTGCAGGAGATGATATTAATGAAGTTTTCACATATCAATCATTGTCTAGTGTTATATAACATAATTTAGTTTATATATTTTTTACAATATATTCTTTACTATTCTGTGAAGTAAGTTTAAAAGCTAATAATAATGTAATCCACATCGAATTCGGTCACAGCGCCCAATTTTAATGGGTACTTGTAATCTATGCAAAAGAAATTATAGTACGCAAGTGAATGCGCAAACACAAACTCACTCCCTATTTCAACATCCTAAGTTCGACAGGATGGTCATGCAAAGCAACCGGAGAGAGATCAGGCGCAGGATCAATGAATTCACATGCTTTGCCCGCACAGAGGTGTGAAACAGCGGACTTCCTAACTCCGACTGTTATTGAGAATTTCTTAACAGAAAAGCCTAATAACTATGTTAATTAAAGCCTAATAAGATGTACAATTGTTTTTTGTATCGATAGTACCCAAGCTTCACATACAAATAAAAGAACATTTGAGGCGTCTCTTAGCTGCTCGATTTTATACGGTTCATACCTCATAAGTCATAAGACTCTTTACACAAACGAATAATAAATATAAATTAATCTTATCTGGCGTTCTATACATCAAAATCTTTAAAAATATATTGTGTTAAAATTGGAACGTCTCAATCTTTAAAGCGTACCGCGTAACACACAAGGAAAAAACAAGATAAAATATGACATCACAACTTATTGGAGAACAGGAAAAGTTTGGAGCAGGAAGAAAAACTCGTAATTGGTTATCTTCAGCGCGAGACTTACGGCCTCCACACACGAACTTCTAGGCTCCGCTAGATTGAGTAACTCGATAAAGCATAACTATGGTTACAATTAGTTCGACAATGTTCTGGTCTCCTTTTCTCTCTAGCTATTATTTAAAAATAAAATAATTTTGTCTGTGACTTATTCTAGACTAATTTAACGAACAGTACATTTATAGTATAACTACTCTATATTCTTATTCTTACTTAAAATAAAATTAATAACTTATGTAACTGGTCGCTTAGTTTGGCCGAATAAACTTTAGATATATAGGTACCCGTCTTAAATATAGTAACGTTACAATGTTAATTTTTAGTTATATTTTTATCTCATTCTATATTTATCTTTATCTTATTTTAGAGAGGCTTTCCATAAAACTTAACATGGCGGTATTTCCACGTAAGCCTTGGTATTCGCGCAAAATTAAATAGCCCATTTGGGATAGGATATTAGAAGGAATACCGAGCTATAAAAAGGTTTTGTAAAAAAATTGTGCTGTTCCTGTGCCAAGTAGGATTTTACCTTATAATTATATTTGATTTATAAAACTCAGATGGCAGTTCGCCTCGTGAAAACTGAAACATATTTTGATATATACATAAAAGAACACTAAACTAATCTAGATGATAAATTATAATACGTGAAGTTACTTGTATAAGTCTGATAGGTTAAGAAAAATGGTGTTAACGCTATCGTGCTCAGTATAGTCAGTATTTACATATCTTTTTCAAGGCTTGACGTTTTGGCCATGATAATACCGAGCTCGATCGCATTAATACCCGTTCTAGTGTAATAATATATAACATGCAATGCAATAAAATAAATGGGAGTATGCCGTAGGAAATACCGGAAATCACATTATGTTCAGGACCCACATAATGCGAATCTTTGAAAAGTCATAACATGTTGCAACTGAAAATCAAATCAAGCAATCAATCAATCGGAAATCTGCCTTACGGTAAACTTATACAACTGTGCCGTCAAGGTAGTGTTTAATAAAAGCTTATAAACTACTAGCGGACCCGACAGAGGTAGTCCTGTACACAGGAAAAAAACAATTCGAAACCATTCCCAAATACACTTGAACACACACAAAAAATTTCCACAAAATCGGTCTAGCCGTTTAGGAGGAGTTTAATTACAAACACTCACACAGAAGATTTGTATATATAGACTAGTCTTGAAAAGAATTTACAATATCCTAACTTAATATTATAAATGATAATGTAAGTTTGTTTATTTGTTACGCATTCACGCCTTAACTACTCGACCGTTCATCATGATACTTTGAATACACGTTTTCAGGTACAGAAAAGTAAATTTCCTGAGAGATAGAAATAGATTGGCAAAATCTACATCAACGAGAGAGAAGCCGTGGTAAAAGCCAGTACATTTATAAGAAAGAAACTACATAAAATACATAATAAAAATCAGCTTATAGAGTAGATTAGGAAGACACAAAATAGTTGTACAATGAAAAGTAGCTTCATTTCGAGTTATCGGTACTCACCCACGCAGCTAAATGTACATTAAATTAAAATGGAAGAATAAAATATACTTTTGTCTTTATAATTATGTACAGCTGAATGTCTGCTTTATGTGTTTATATCTGTTTGTGACGTAAATGATTTTATAGTTTAAATTTTTTATTGCGTTTTTATATCATACGCTACATGGATGGCGTAATGATTTAAGTGTTCGCCTCGCCACCACCAGTGCACCGAGAGTAATGGGTTCGATCTCCACACTGCACAAATATTTGTGGGATTACAAGTAGTTGTATTGCGTCTGGGTGTCTTTTGTGTCTATTGTTTGAATGTTTATAAAGTCCCCTGCGATAGAGGTATTATTTATAGTGCGGAAGTTGCCTTTAAAAAGAAAAACGTTATTAGATTCGAATTAATTTTCAGAATTCGCTGACTAGCTTTATGCAGCACATGATTATTTCTCCCTATAGGTAAATGTTATAAATCTTTTCGAAATAAAAAGAGAAGCAGGATAATTTTTGGCATTCCCACTTCACCTATCTGTTTTTTATAGATTACCTCTTAAAAATATACCGAACCAAACTGATCATAAATAATTGAATTTTGAAGGAAAATGTTAAAGTAATATTTACCTTCATTTATATTCATTAAATACAATAATAAAGTAGGCTACGGATCTATATTGAAGTGGCTGTAACCTGCATATAAAAATGTACCTTGTAGACAACAACATAAAATCAAATTTAGGTTGACATCTTTCTGTATATCAACGGACTTTATCAAAGTTATCAATGTAAGCCGAAATCATACTTATAATCTATTGAAATAAGGTTGATATTCACTTTGTATTGTTTTGGAAAGTAATAAGCATGATTCGTATTTGAGTTAAGTACTTGCTTTCCTAACTATTGTAACGCAATCAATCAGGTAATTTGTTATTGTTGGGTTTGTTACAACATTATGTCATCAGTTAGAAGCTAAATGACATTTATAGGTTAGTTTAGTAATTCATTTTCGAATAGCTGAGTAGAGTAGTTGCATTTTCTTCTGAAGTTATATGTAATAAGAGACCAGGCTATCTACTGGGCATAGCTCTGTGCTACTATTTTTTTATTTATTTGTTGAAAACAAGTGAGCAACGGCAATGAGTTGCCGTAAATCTTAGTTCGAAAATTGGTATCACGTGACCACACGTGACGTTATTTCTGGGTATATCGACTATGCTGAGTCGAATGGCATTGACCGCGAGTCTCTAGCTCTTACGGTTCTTGAGTTGAAAGTTGTATATCAGACAGACGGACGGACGGACAAAGCTGTTGTATAAGAGTTTTGTCAAACTCTAAAAGAACAAGAAAGTACTAAATGTATATTTCCTGCGTCGCGGGAGACTTTACAAACATTTAACCAACAAACACAAAGAACAACTAGATTCGGAACAACTATTTGTGGACCATATATTTTTCCCCGTGTGGGCATCGAACCCACAACACTCAGCGCAGAGACACGCCTCGCCACGAGGCGATCACGCAAACCACTACGCTATCCGTGTTAATTTAGTTTAGTTTTGTATATATCATAGTGGCAAGTTAGCACATGCCTGCCTAATTGTAAGCGATTACCGTCGCCTATGAACGCTTACAATGCCAAACGTACCACTTGCGCGTTGCTGATCTTATTGATAAGCAAATCATTGATTCATTAGCGTACGGACGCTGGCGTCCACGTACAGTCGATATGGTTAAGCTGACAGGTTAATACTAGGATGAAAGGAATGACATGGTCTAGGCAGACCTTTGAAACGTTGAAATGCGAGTTAGAGAGTCACAACTAACAAGTAAAGTTATCCGAAAGATAAATCGCATGCTGTCTCACTCTTGTTAGGTTAAAGAAGAGAGACACCGAGACTTTTATCTTATAGATAAATGCTATCTGGAGGTGGTAGTCACAAGCTCTAAGTATCCTAACTAATATTATAAATGCGAAAGTGAATTGGTTTGTTTGTTTGTTACGATTTTACGCCTTTAGTCCTCGACCGATCATCATGAAATTTCGCATTCACGTTATCAGAGGTACAAAAAAGGACATAGGATGCCTATCCTTCATCCAGGAAAAAGGACTATTCTCGAGGGTTGGCAGGTTTTTTTTTTAATTTTTGACATAACCTAGATTAACGTGGACAAATTATAGTTTTTTTAAAAATTTGTCTTAGTTTTATGGTAATTTGCAGAATGATTCAGATGCCTGAGTCTAAGCTTTAGAAGTCAAATCTGTTGTGAATCGAATGGCTTACTATTAACTAATTACCTGTCAAATACCGCTAACGCCGATCGCGTCTACAGACTTGTACACGTCAAACCCCGGTGACCCCATATGGGGTCGAGCACACTCGATAGTGTATTGTTTACGTTTGCATTAGTTATTTGAGCTAACGTAAACATTTCACGATCAAGTGTGTTCGACGCCATATGGGGTCACCGGGGTTTGACGTGTACAAATCTGAAGTCCGGTTTTGACGCCGATCGGCGTCAACGGGGTTTGAGCGGTGGCATTCGACTCGCAACACAACACAAGCATTTATCTCAGATGGACATTCGATTTACATACCTACTCACTTATATACAGAGTGTCCTGTAATTAATGGATAACCTTGAAATGTCTTATAGTAGAACTGATGGCTGTTCAGAAAAAAATATGAAAATATCTATCCTAACTACTACCTGAGAACTGTTTTTTTATAATTACCATATTTAACTTTCTTGTACATTACGACCATAAATGAATGAATCCTATCGGTTTTTTGTTGTTTTATCATTAAACACTAATTATGCTAATAGATATACAGTCAAAAGTATGACTAGCTACTTTTTTAAATTATATTTTACATCAGTTCTGCTATAAGAAATATCAAGGTTATCTATTAATTACGGGACACCCTGTATAATCCCTGAGGAAGGAATGGCAGAGGTACACTACACTTACACTATCCCAACTATGAATTAAAGCCTAACTTAATAGAACGCGAGCGCATTATTGTCTACCAGGCACATTGCCAGATATCCGGCTACTATACAGAAAGCCAACCAGAAAATCTCTATAAAGCTTTGACCGAACCGAGAATCGAATACGGGACCTTACCAATAACACTAAATAAGTTGTCAGATAATCATAATCATGATATTATTAGTTTCTAGCTGTCACCTGCGACTTCATCCACGGGGCTATTTATACGCTTAACCCAATTTTAAAACATTAATATTATAGTAATCTAGTAGTCTAGCCGTTTCGGAGATTAGCTGGAACAAACAGACAGACAAAAGTTTAAAATATTGATTTTTTTATATATGTACTGTATATACTTTTATATGCATTTATTAAAAGCTGATATTTTGATATTACAAACAGACACTTAAATTTCATTGATTTGATTAATTACTATTATAATGTTGCAACGGAATCATCACTCCCACATTTGTCCTAAATAAGTAAATACTTAGTAAAATATATGTAACAGATTATTTTTATACATATATACTGACGTATTTTTTTGGTAAAGTAAGCGGCGACTAAAACATCCAGTTGCTACGTTCTTCAAAATAATTTTGCGGACAAAATAAATCACAAATGTACATAAAACGAAAATGAATTCCCAGGGAATAAAAACCCGGTGGAGTCCTATTATTATCATGAATATACAAGTATCGTATGTCTAAATGCTCTGATCCTATTGATACGAAGTCTACCCACGCGTACAACATCAGAACTCACCCACATGCCACTAAATATTGTGTAAAGGTATTTTCTGTAATTGACGTCACAACATTGAGATGAGAGATCAATGTAGTTGTTTTTAATGTCGTATCTAGAGATTAAACCACGTGTACCTTTTTTACTTGGAATAGGCACATAGGATACTTTTTATATTACAACATAGTAATCTAAGGTTTTAGAATAAGACGCCCCCGATATTCCTCTATCTGTCTGTCTTTATAATATAATTAGTGGACTCCAGAGAAGTTTTCCAATCCGAATGTTGCATTTAAATAAATTAAAATACTTAGAATTCGACCGCAGCGCCACATATTGGGTCAAAACGTGAATCTAAATCATCCATGAACCCATAAAAAATCATTAAATTTTGCCCAGGTGCTTAGATAGAGTTCAGTGACATGCACTCATACAAGATAATTAAATAATGTATATTAAGATAAATAAAATGAAATTAGGGATTTCATTAGTTCTTTCTTCTTAGTGATTAATTTAATTTGCATGTCAAGTCAAAAAGTCAAAAATAATTTATTCACTTAGGTCACAAAGTAACACTTATGAACGTCAAATGGGTTAGTGAGTTTATTATATTTACTGAATTTACATTTATGTTAGTTGCAAGGTTCAGGCAAAAGGTTGAGCCTATGAGAAGATACCTGCAAGAAACTCAAGGCCACTCTTTTAAATCGCCATCAACTTATAATTTCAGTATTTTACAACTCATTTATGTACCAGGTGTTGCAGTCATTATGCCATATGTCACTGTCCATATAAAACTAAATTCTAAAATAAAGAAAAGTTGGTAATATTATGTAAAAAGCATTTGAGATTTGAAATCATATTTATCAGTACGTAGCCATTTGTAATAGACAATAGTATGGCATGAGGACGCATACACTTACACTTTGTGACATGAAAAGGTAGTTCGTGACTAAATGTAGTTAAAACAAAATTACGTTATTACTTATAAAGTTTGTTTAAAAGAAAAGAAAGATACTTTAACACCACCAAATAAACACGAAGTACCTTCACATAACTAAATTGACTTATATAATACATACATTGTTTGAATCCTGTATGAAACAAGCAACTAGTTCCATGAGTTTTTATCATTTAAGTAATCATTGATTGAATAATAGCCCTTCCGGATAAGCTGACTTTTAACAGCACTTTTAAATTTTAGTAAAGGTAAATTTATAATATCAATCGGTAGTTTATTAAAAAAGCGTATACTGAGTCCCGCAAATGAATTGTGAACTTTATGTAAACGATGATACGGACCTACCAACTTATGCTTATTTCTAGTGTTTAAGTTGTGAATATCACTATTCTTATTATATAAGTGAATATTATGTTTTATAAACATAATATTCGTAAATATATATTGCGACGCAACAGTAAGTATACCAATTTCTTTAAAACGCTCTTTCAGGGAAACTCGTGGGCCTAAATTATAAATGCTACGTACTGCACGCTTTTGAAGAATGAAAATTGTTTCAATATCAGCTGCCTTACCCCACAATAGTATGCCATAGGACATAACGCTGTGAAAATAACTAAAATATACTAGTCTTGCAGTATCTATATCAGTAAGCTGTCTTACTTTCCTAACCGCGAATGCTGCTGAACTAAGTCTCCCTGCAAGACACGATATTTGAGCGCCCCACTGAACTTTATCATCTAAAGTAATGCCTAAGAAAACTGTGGATTGTACAAATGTTACTGTTTCATTATTTAAATTAACGTTTATGCTAGGACTCTTTATATTAGGCAATGTAAACTTAATACATTTTGTTTTTTTTGAATTGAGTAGTAAATTATTCGCCGTGAACCAGTCCAGGACTTGCGCGAGTGAAGAATTAACACCCTGTAAATTTGGTGTCTTACGGTCTACTTTAAAAATAAGTGATGTGTCATCAGCAAATAGTACAATGTCGCACAAATTCTGTACGAAGAACGGCAAATCATTCACGTACGCTAGAAACAGAAAGGGTCCTAAAATTGAGCCCTGTGGCACGCCCATTGCGACTGGTAATCCAGAAGATCTACTTCCGTTGATTTCAACGTGTTGTAATCTATCGCTTAGGTAAGAACTAACGAGGTCGAGTGCAGCATTTCGAATTCCATAATGCCTGAGCTTTCGCAATAACGTTTGATGTTCAACGCAGTCAAAGGCTTTTGAGAGATCACAGAATACGCCAATGGCATCTTGCGAATTTTCCCAAGCAGCAAAAATATGTTTTAAAAGTGTAACACCCGCATCTATTGTAGATCGACCCTTTCTAAAACCATATTGTTGAGTATGAAATAAGTTGTTTACGTTAAAGTGGCTCTCTAATTGCTGTAATATAATTTTCTCAAATATTTTACTTATAGCAGGTAATATAGAAATCGGTCTGAAATTACATGGATCACTTTTACATCCATTTTTAAATAATGGTATTATTTTGCTACATTTCATTAAATTTGGAAAAATGCCCACATCAATGCATCCGTTGAATATTGCAGCTAGGTGTGGCGCTACGTTATCAATAATACTTGTAATTAATTTCATAGAAATACCCCACAAGTCAGCTGATTTTTTTGAATTAAGTGACTTAAATACTTTTATTATGTCATGCGGATGTACATATTTAAAACTAAACAGGACTTTACACTCCACCACGCTATCCCTAACCAAGGATTCTGCTTTTACTGGGCAAGACCTTAAGGAACTAGTTGTATTAACAGGTATCTTTGCAAAGTAGTTATTAAATGTTTCAGCTACTTGCAAGTTATTTGAAATTATCTTATTATTTACATTAAGTTTAATAGTATTATCACGCTGCTTGGTGCGTCCAGTTTCATTATTAATAATATTCCAAGTAGCTTTAATTTTATCGTCGGCATTTCGAATTTTGTTTTTTAAATAAAGGGACTTGGCTGTAGCACAAGCCTTTTTAAATAATTTTGAATAATTTCTAACATATTTAATAAAATTTGGATCAAAATTATATTTTTTTATTCCATATAATTCATATAACTTAGCTCTACTTGTATATATCCCAGGTGTTGCCCAATCACAAAACTTAACTTTTAATTTTTTGTAATATGTCTTCATTTTAAAAATTTTGTTATATTCCAGTGTAATGACGTTATGCAAAGACTCGTATAGTTCGTCTGGACTATTGCAATCTAGGTCCATATTGACAACCTTGGCATTAATGTTATTCTTAAATTCCTTTATGCGATTAGATGTCATTGGTCTACATGTGATGATAGTTTCTTTTTTAATTGTATTTATAGGAAATACAACCTTTTGCCCACAGTGGTCGGATGTCAAATCACTCAATAGGGCCCTATTTAGAAATTGGCATTCGCAAAATATATTGTCTAAGCACGTAGCAGAGTGTGATGTAATTCTGGTTGGTTCGAAAAATAAATTATTTAAATTAAATGATCTAAATAAACTAATAAGTCTTACAGAAAGAACTGATCGCTGAAGTAAATCAATATTAAAATCACCACATACTACTATATGCCTATTACCATAACTTAAGCGTTTTAAAATATCCTCCATTACTGTTTCGAATACACTAAAGTCACTCTGCGGTGGTCGGTACACGCAAAGTATGACATGTTGCTCCAGCTCCACACAAGATAATTCAACAGTGCGCTCGATAGAAAGATTTACTATATCATTTCTTTCCTTAAATTTAAGATTATTACATACATATATTAGAGAGCCACCATGTATAGAATTCCTTCTTACAAACGCACTTACAACGGTATAATGTTCATTATTAAATATTAGTTGACTACTTCTTAACCAATGTTCTGTTAAGCAACATATTTGGATGTCATGTTCTTTAAAAAATAAATCTAATTCTAACTCCTTGCCGGATAGACCCTGAATATTCTGGTGAATAAGTCTAATACTATGTGACTGCCTATCCTTTGTCTCATCTAATAGTTTAAACTAATAGAAGTATCAATATAGGAATTAGTAGTAATATTACTACTATGATCTAAAATCTTCACTACCGTACTGGTACCTGTGTCTCTAAATAATAATATATTAAATGCTAATAACTTAGCAAGTTGTTTTTTATAAAAATATGAAAGATACATTGTATCTTTAGTCAATAGTCATGTCATGGATGATCGTAACAAAGCAGACTGAACGCATGCTAGATTTGATGAATAAGTCATTTTATTAACACAGGTCAATTAGCTCCTTGTCCAATGTATTACATACATATGTAGAGTAGAAGTTTGTTTACTATGTCACGGGACAGCGAAAAACTTAAAGCACCGTCACTGATACTGAAGTGGCAAAACATATTCTCAATAGTAAGCAATTTCTGTAGTCAATACGTTTGTTGAAGAGTTGTACGTGTCAATCTTAAAACAACAAAGAGCCAACTGACCCTGCCAACAAGATAACGACTTCATAAGATGTGAACCCTACCACGAATAATTTTGTTTACTTGAATCAGAATATACCACAGGGAGTGCTCTGAAGAGTCATTCCACCTTATCCCGCCCTCCCCTTTACTATCCAGAACAACGCGTGCTGGGCTCAGATGCCATCCTTACACGGTGTAGTCGACTAAGAGTGCGTACCAACAAGTTTCGGTCCTCATACCTCTGCCGAACGATCAAGGCATGGAATTCTCTTCCAAGTCACGTGTTTCCTTCTTCCTTCAATCCTGGGTCCTTTAAACGGGGCGTGAAAAAGCACCTTCTCGGGCCGTCAAAATAGAGACCTCAACATCGCCTCGGCTGCTATGAGGACGGTATGGAGGCTACTGCTCTTAGACCACACGACTGCTTACCATCAGGTGGAGTGTGATCATTTTGACGAGCAAAATAAAATAAAAAAAGAAAACTTATCAATCGTATGTATTATATTTCTAATAATAGACACACCCACGCGATTATCCAAAGTCTCATAGGTGCTAAATCTTTGTCACTTTAAAAATGTTATTTCGTCTATAATAAATATTAAAAATAGGTAAACAACCTACGCATATTCGCTAGTTTGATAGTCTGTGGCTATTATTTGTTTATAAAGTTATTTTCTTGGAGTTGTTTAGCCTTTTGTGTCGATATTTTCGCTTACAAATTGGCTTATGCCTATTATTTATGTGACTATAATATAGGAAAGCGTTATAAAATTTAGCTTTATTTTTATTAATTGTCTGTGGGTCTTACTGGTCTGGAATCTCAGTCTTTGATTTAAATCATTGATCTCCCATTTTGAAACTTGTATCGCGCAAGCATCTTGAAATATTAAGAAGCAATTCTGAATTTCAGTATCGAACTTTTGAACTCAAGATCAAGTATTATATCCATTTCGATTTATCTCTCACTCACGAATATTTATTAAGCATACTGAATTGCTATTCACTATAACATTACATCTCAAACTCGTTTCCACATAGTCTAGTAATTTTACTTTAACTATTTCGCTTAAAAGTGTAAAGTTGTCAAATTTGTAAATCAAAGTGTGTACCCCAATTCGGCATTTTCAATAAATATTTAGTAGCCCTAAAGTCGATTCCTCTCAATTTATAAAATAATAATAAAAAGTAATAAAAATAGTTTATTATTATTTTCTTATATGCTATTTTAGAATTAGTAGTTGGGGTACTCCTTTTAAGTAAACATTACCTGTGTTACGAGACTCCGCTCTTCACATTACAGTTATAAGATAATTGCACACGTTTCACAATATTTAAACAAATGGGTGATAAATATAAACTTAGGTATATAACTAAATTTGTTGAGTAAATAAGTGTATGTATGTATATGTAAATATGTCTGTGGGTGTGTGAATGTGTATGCGTGTGCATGTGAGTATTGCATACACACGTAGACACTCTCAAATACACACACGTATTTGTGAGTGTGTACGTGTGTATGCAATATTATTAAGTTAACAATTATTATAAAATTATATACAATAATTCCTCAGTACTATTAAAATTTAAGTTTTTAAGGTTATAATATTAAAATTTAAGGTTATTAAGGTTTTTTACACTCATGATATGTCAAGGGTATATATGTAATATTTTATTTATTTTGTTATATAAATGGACTGATTGCCTATCAAATTGTTTTCTCGCGAATGTTGTAGCAACGATGCAGAGAGGGATAATATAATAATTGTGTCTCTTCATAAGAAGTTGGGAGTCGTATTTAAAATTTTATGTAATTTTAGGACGGTGAGTAAAATATATATTTTCCTGGCAGAAAGCATGTTACTTAGTTTGTATAAGTCATCAGTGGGCAACCGAAAGGGTTTAAAATACATGACTTTTAAAATTGATCTTTGAGCTCTCTCAATTTCAATAAATTTGCTTTTATTAGCGCCGCTCCACACTGGTATACAATATATTAATATTGACTGAATCAAAGAAATGTAGAACAATGAATAAAAATTCATTGTTTCGGATGTTGTAACGTGACGCAATGTTTTGAAGACCCATATAAATTTTCTAACCCAGCTAATAAGTAAATCCAAATGTAAGTACCATGACATTCTTTGATCATATCGATCATATATCTTGATCGATATGATCAAAGAATTTTGGTCGATAGAATATTACTAACTTTTGCAATAAAGGGACAACTGCAGATACTTGACTGAAAATTGTTGCAATTGTGAATCCGAACTCCAAAATCTACTTGTGGTTGAGTAGAAAGTGTAATAGAGAAGCATATATATTTAGTTTTTGAAGTATTTAAAGTCAGAAGATTACTATTTAGCCAACCAGCTATTTTGGCCAATCCAGCCTCAGTGTGCTTTTGAATGTCATTCCAAGTACTGCCCGTAAACACTATCGCGGTATCATCAGCATAAGAAAATATATGCCCAGCAGTAATATTGAAATTGCATAATTCGTTAATGTATATTAAAAATAGGGTAGGCCTAATAATACTGCCTTGTGGAACCCCGTACAAAACATGTTCAGATTCGCAAATTTAGTCACAAATTTGACATGTTGTTGACGTTCCGTAAGGTAACTTTTCAAGAGCAATAGACTATTATCCCGTATACCAATATCTTCAAGCTTCTCTATGAGGATGGGAAAAGAGACAGTATCAAAAGCTTTCTTTAGGTCTAGAAAGGCAACTAGACATTTCTTGTCCTTATCTAGGTTATTAACAATAAGGGAGCTAATCTTAGAAACAGCATCTTCAGTAGACATGCCTTTACGAAAGCCGAATTACGTTGGTGCCAAAATGTTGTACTTACTTAAGTAGCTAAGTAAACGTTTGTTAAGAGCCTTTCCAGAATTTTTGATATGGCGGATAGTACTGATATTGGTCGATAATTATTAACATCATCTCTGTCCCCACATTTGTATACCGGCGTTACCAGAGATTGTTTCAAACTTTTAGGAAAAAGGTGGCTGATTATAGGCACTAAAGAAGACTTAGCAAGTTTAAAAAATTTGGTAGTTACATTAGCCCAACCGGTAGCACTGTTGGGATCAAGGCTCATCAGCACACTTTCAACTTCCATAGGATCCGTTTCAAGTAAGACAAATGATGACAAGATGGTATTACTGAATGTTTTTTGGTCTGTATACGAACCACTCCTACTGCCTAATATACTCTCAGCCAGGCTTTTACCAACATACGCGAAAAATTTATTAATATAGTTGACAGAATCGATAGGATTTAGGAAGTTGTATAACAGATTAGTGTTTGCTATTTTCAAAGATTTGTAGTGAGTAATGTCACTTATAGTTTTCCATAACATTTTGTTATTATGAGTGCATTCAGATATTTTATTTCTATCAAATTGTCGTTTTAATTTCTTGATAAGATTGTTACAGAAGTTTCTATAGCATTGGAATGTAATTTTAAGCAATTGATTGTTTGGATCATTTTTAATGACCTCTGCATACTATTTCTATTTCTTATACATCAAAGAATATCATCAGTGATCCAAGGTTTTAATGTACGTTTAGAGTTTGGAATAGGTTGAATTTTAGTGTATGCTGAAAGAGAATCCATGATCTTTTTAAGAAGTTTATCAGTTAGGCAATTTGCATCATCATATGATAATAATTCTTGGAGATTTGAAGTTTGTAAGGTATTATGCGCTTTTTCAAAGTCTATTTTCTTTTGTATTTTGATAGAAAATAGGTTTTCGTCGCATTAGATAGAGTTAATAGGATCGAGTGATGGTCAGTGATGGTTATATCAAGGACGCTAACGAATGTCGTAGTGTTTCGTTTATTTATCTTTATTAAAAAGTGGTCTAAGCATTTTTTACCTCGGGTACGAAAATTGTGAGCAAAGAGTAATCCATGGTACGCCATTGTATTTAAGTAAATTGTTCCCTATTTTTTCTTTCGTTACAAGTTTCCGTAGAGTTGACTATTAAATGAATATTTAAATCACCAGTGATTATTATTTGTTTGTATGCTTAAATTTTTTCAAGATGAGTGTCAATTGGTTCTATAAAATCATTTGCGGATTGGTTAGAAGGGGAGCAATAAATACCAAGAATTGTGAATTTGGAGGTAGTTATTTGCATACAAGAAGCATGTTGAAGAATAACTTCTTCCACTTTGCTTTGTAGATTATTCTTTACATATACCACATCCCCATCGTTTTGATTGAGTACGTTAGTAGCATACCTAATATGAGTGACAGTTACATAAATTGGGAATCTGTTTATTGTTCGGTAGTCGGCATTCGGTGAGAATTATAATATCTACATTAAGGTTTAGTTGGGTTAAAAATATTTAAAAATCATCTTAATTACTGGACACGCTCCTTGTGTTTTGGCATATAATATTTAAATTAGTATTACAGAGAAGGGAAGAATATTTCTTTATTAAATCCTCTACTGAACATTCTACAGGGGTAGCAATTTGTAATTTATCTAATTCTTCTAAATGACAAGGATTAGCCATAGTTGGTAATACATTTCGTTCTAAATTGTCGCATCTTGGAGGGATTGATGTTAATAATACTAACTATATATATAATAATGACCCTTAAAATATTATGCTGCATTATAAATAATTTACAAGTAAGAGTAAATTGATGCGTTATATATAACACAGGGTGTAATAATCATAATAATAATGTTTTAATGGTACTGTGTGTGTGTATTTTTGTAAATATTGAATGTTAGGTAGTTTTTTATGTGAATAACGTATATGTAAAGTGTAAGTTTGTAATAAAGTATGTTTATAATTTCTTATTAAGTATAATAAAGTTGAGATCAAGATGAATAGATTATGGGGACGTACATTATAAGATACTAAGAAGCAGGTTGAGTGCAGTAGCTTGACTCAATCTTCTTCAGCGAGCAATTTATGTATCTGCACCTCATTTTCAATAATCAATAACCGATAGTTTTCACTAGCAATTTGGAAGTGAGAACTATAGTGAAAAGTTACTAAACAGCACTGTTGACCTGCCGCATTGCACCCGAAAGTAATAGTGTTCCCTCACCTTGAGATTATTTTGGGTGTCTGTGAGATAACGTGATAAGAAATGTTAGCGGTTTCATTGATCAATAGTTATGCTGATGGGATCATTGACCTTACAGGCAGTGTTCATTGACTTAAATAAGTCATATTATGAATATTGTCTTCTGTTTACGCGAATGTTATTCATTGAAATTAAAGTACTATTACATAATTTTGAAACTGTTACACTACTACTACTATTGAATTTTACTAATTTATATTATTAAAGCTTTTAAAACTATTTATATATCAAAATAGTTATAATAGTTTTAATAATTTAATTAGCTTCAAAATTAGTAAAGTTTAATAGTAGTAGTATGTAGTGTAACAGTTTCTTAATTATGTAATAGAGTGTCAAATAAACAACGCGATAAAATTCGTATATAGTAGTTTAATTTCAATGAATAACATTTGCGTAAACAGAAGACAATATTCCATATATTGTAGTTTAATTTCAATCATATTATGAATATTAGTTCCATATAACGCGATAAAATGAGTTTAGTATGAAAGCTTAATCGAAATATTGTAATCTACAAATAGTTTCATGGCATACATCCTATGTCACGTAGATCGTTACAAGCATTCAAACGGTCACAAAGAACACAATTTTTTGTCCCGTGTGGGGATGGAACCACAATATTTGGCGCGGTGGCAATAGCGAGGCGAACTCTTAAACTTCTACGCCATCCTCGCAGGCTATGTGCACTATATTTTTGACCTCTAGTGGTCCTGTGGTATGTTTACGTTTATGTTTGCTGTGAAACGTGAAGAGTTTCGTTTTCTGGGTTGGACAAAACTACACAAGGCACCTATTTACATATTATGTTCTACCTAAAACAATTAATGAAATGTTGGTGTAATAAAGTTCTATCTACCGTTTTGTGAATATAATAGCTAGGTGTGAGTATGCATCTATGTATGGTTTACGAAATTAGTTAGACTGTGTATATGTTTTTTTGTATGATATTCTATGATCTACAAATTATTCCATTTGGAAAATGTCCATAAATATTATAATAATAACAAATAATAAATTTCTTCTATTTAACTCTTAATATAATGTTTAAGAATAATAAAATAAAACATTTATGTTGATCAATAAACAATCTGCAAGCTGTCTTAAAAAATTTCTTTTATCTCTTTTTTGCACGACAATATTTAAGAACTCAGATACCATTCTATACGAGCTTATGCATATAGCTGTCTCTATCCAACCAGCAAGATTTAAAGGGTTTTACATTTAAAATAATAAAAATGGAAACGATCCTCATTTTATAAGATTATTTTCATTATTCTCATACATATATACTATTATATATATTATCTCATATATATATTACCTCACATTTTGTATACAAGTTTAATTTGTTTACAACTATTTATTTAGACACCCTGACATTTAAAACATTTTCAGCGTCAATGGACACGATTACATTTTCACTGCACATAACATTTAATTTTAGTTTGGTGAATTTTAAATGTAGCCAAACGCAAACTTAACACATTCTACGAGCTACGAAGCTGTGCTACGAGACTAGTTCTACGAACAAAGATTCGTAGCAACTTTTCGATCGTCAATCAACGCTTTATTTCCTGGCATATTGTCGTCACGAAATGCAAAATGTGTTCCATATTTCATGTCGTATAACTTATTGGATGAAATAGTCCCTGAAACAGTATGGGCTTGTAGGAATGGGCGGACATATTTGACTATAGGTATAGAGTAGTGTGGAGTCAGCGGCAATTTGAATAAGAATTGGATCTAGGGGAATTCAAAGGTCTATTGTCACTAGCGGAGTATAAACGCGTAATAGAATTATGCAATTAGCTGACTTTGTAAAAGTTTCATCCGAGAAATGAACGTGGTTGGCCGGTAAATTTGACTGGAATTATAGAACATAAAGAAACCTATGTAATATCACACTTGAAGGACAAAGACAAAAAATACGTTGGTTATCGAGTCGAGTAGACCTCGGCTAGCAAAACAAAACGCGGTTGCTCACCATGGTAACCGTATCTACGTGTAGCTGTGAATAATAACGGATTGACCCGGACATTTCTACGGACAAAAATGACCGTTCTCTGAACGCCTGACTCTTAATCTTATAAAAATAATCAAGAGCAAATATATAATAACTAGCTTTTTGCCTAAGACATCGTTTAATAACAGTACTTTTGCTGGATGAAAGGTACCCGTGTCATTTTTTGTAACCCTGACAGCGTGTATGCGAAATTTCATGATGATCGGTCACATAGTTTGGGCAAGAAAGCGTAACAAACAAACAAAGTAACTCACATTAGCATTTATAGTTCTCTTTTTTTAAGTTTCAAATATAACTCCCGCACTAGGATTTATTCCTGTATCGCGGGGGACTTTACAAACATTCAAACAACGGACACAAAGAACAGTTAGTTAGGATAACATGATATTTATATCGCTAGCTTAGATTCCGCTAAGTCCAAATTAAGCTACATTTTAGCAGACATGCTACATATACTGAGTTACCGACATAATATATTCAGAAGTGTTGAACCGCGCTACCAACCGTAAATAGTCGTGCTATAATAGATGGCTGAACTATAATACATAGATGTTAGGTGTATTTACTAAGGGCTTGTTCCAAAAACTCCAAATAAGAACTTATTTATTACTAGCTTTTAGCCGGCCGTGGTTCAGTCCATGCTCCGGATTGAAAACTACTTATTTCTTTTGTTTACACAGTAATTTTCTCGTTTTGCCTATTCAGTAGTACCTAGATTAGATTTTGCTTCCTCCATAAATTAATTTATGCTCTCGTTGTACTTGTTATGATTGTGTCCTTCTAACACAACGAATCAAGGCGCTTGTCTGGCTGTATATCGGCCGACTTACGTTACAAAATTCTCAGCCACGAAAACCGATTTATTTTGAAAGCAATAAAATAAGTCTTAGTAATTTAAACAATGATTTAAATTGGAGGACTAGTACCGAAAATTACGTCTTACATCCAAACTTATAAACTTTATCTCTTCTTAATATTACTTTATTATGACAAACGCATCCGTTTTATCTCTAGCCAGTGTGATTTAATACTGTGTTTTGCATTTGTAAGTCCTCCGTGTTAGTAAAAGAAAATATTTCTATAAAATTATTTTGCATAATCTGTAATTTTTTTTAATGCGCTACTGAGTGCGCCACTGCCACTCTATAGTTTAATATGTGATAGACAATATCTAACGCTTTTTAAAAATATTGTGCACACGGAGGAATTAGGATTTGGCATGCAGAAAGAGTGCAGAAAACTTAAAAGTTTTTTTAAAGAACTATTAATCTCGACCACTAGTAATTGTAAATAGTATAACAATAAATAAATAAACAGCAATCGGGTATATTTCGGTCTCAATAATTTCTAAGTCAAGTTGTAAATCTAAAGGTTGAGACTACCGATAGCTAGACAGTTTGTATCAAACTTGGACGAACACCGTTCATCGATATCTCTAGACTAACTACTAACTATCTCCGATGAATATCTCAACTAACAAGTTGATTCAAAGGGAAATTGATACAGACAGCCTCTCAATAACAACATTCCAATTAAGTATTGAAAAGAAACTTGTAATTGCAGTTGCAATTAATCCAATATTAAATTACATATCTTATTCATAGCTTCATGCGACAAATTTATGCATTCGATATTTGAACGAAAATTATTTTATTTTACAAACATTGAAACAACAGACACAAATAACACCCAGACTCGGAACAACCATTTGTGGATCACACAAAGGGGAATGAGCATATGCGGTATCGCTTAATGAATAAAATCTAAGCTGTGACACAAGTTCATGATATCGATAATTTTTGTTCATAATTATAATGATTTTATAACGTAATGTGGAGTCTCACATTTGCCGGGTAAATAAACTTGAAATATTAGTTGTTTTATTTTGTATCATAGTTTTCCGTTACAGATGTTTTGTTGTGGTAACATTATTACACAGACACATTGATTTTCTATATGACTATCAGTCGATTTTGTTATTATTTGTGACTAAAATAGTTTTGAAAACCATACTATAAACATAATAATATTTTAAACTTACGAGTAAAAGAAATATTTAAAATGAAAAATAATGGAATAGAATAGTATTTATGCCAAGAAATCGTTACCTGTACGTATCGTACCTGTAAACTATTTTTTCATTAACCCCTATCTAAACGAAGGTCTAGTACCAAGTAAATAAAACATTAGCTTTGAATCATGAGGAACCAGCCGGCTCAAACTGGCGGCTAGTTATCAATTTTTTATTAAATGTAAATCGATTATTACTGTTATTATTTTTGGCAACAACCTTACTTGTATTATAATTATTATTTTAAGTAATATTATTATTATAATGCTTTAGTTTTTATTAGCTATGGAAAAGCGTAGTCATCTGTCACAGGCATTGTTTGCTTACTAGGTGACTTCGATCACTACACAAAAAAATGAAAATCTGTTTAATGAAAATAAAACAAATTATTATTATTATTATTATTGTCAATCCTGTCGATGGCGCCTGACGTTAGCGTCGGTATGATAAATGGCAAACAGATTATATGTTCAGTTTTGTTTGAATTTGTTATTTTTCGTGTGTGTTATTGTGCTCAATTGCTATATTAACTACATGTATTTTGAGAAAAAGACTCTTTAATATATTTTTTACTGTGAGACAAAGACTCCTTGTGAAAAGTGATTGTGAAATATAGACTGCATTAAATATCACCACTATAGCAAGTTACGTTCGTCGATGTAAAAACTGTTTCCTTCCTAATGGAGTACTTGGTACTTTAAGTCACTTAGTCTTTAAATAGTGTTTGCGTACATATATATTTATATACTGAACGCAATACCTTAATTAGATCTTAATCTTACTGTTATTTAAAGTATAAATAGTAAGTTTCTACATTTTGATTTACAAAGTTCATGCATATATTTCTCTGAAACCCGGCAAATTACGTACATGATGTTTATTTTTTATTAAACTACATACTAATACGAATCGTAAACAGTCGTTATCATCTTAACACTGTAATATTTATACAGATACTATTTTTTTTAGTCGCTTGGGCATTCCCCTTTTGGTCCCGTGTGGAGATCGAACCCACATCTTTCGGCACGGTGGCAGTGACGAGACGACCACTTAAACCACTACGACATCAAAGTGTGATATTTTTTTTATTAAATTAGTAAAGAAAATAATATAATTATGATTCTTTAATTTTATTACTCAATTAAGCGAATAGAGTGGTGAAATTTGGTATAAATAAACTTTAAAGTAACGCAGACGTCTTCACGGATAACAAGTAGTTTACAATAAAAATAACGTAAAACGAAAGTTTTTAATGTATTTAGTTGCCAAACCTCTTGTAAGTTTCCAACAAAAATATCAAAATTAACATTTTATATTCCAATCACGAAACTTTACTAGTATTTTATTACTTTATCCATCCATTTTTAGGGTCCCCCTGACCTTATATTATGCAAAATCGAAATTTAACAACCCACTCAATAAAATCGAAGCTCTTCTGTTTACTTACGGGTAATATCACTAAGTCACGTATAAAGACAGTTGTGTAGTCAAGAACCATTTATTGTTCAAAGCAAATAAAAAGAAACGGAGCAAAATGTACTATGACAGACGATAACAGACTTAAAAGTTAAACCGCGCAAACAAACTTCGAGCTACGCTTTATTAAATTAAAGTTCAATTTTCAATGAGCGTGTTACTGTCACTTGTTACAAATCAAATGCCAAGAGTTATTAGGGTTTAATTCAGAAGCTAGTAGTAAATTCTGAATGTACTCAATGTATAACATACTATACAATTAAATATGTTGTTACAGCGGGCTTTCAGGTTTCTGGGAAACTTGTATAACTATTGGTACGTATTATGTAAGCATAGATATGTTTGTTCTTGTTTGTGTAGTTACGAGATTGTCTATAAATACGCATACACGTATACATGTGTGCACATCCTTTGCATGTGTGTGTGTATTTATATGAAAGGCGTGACTTGAAAGCTCTTTGTCTCTATATTTAGAGAATTCGCGCCCGGTCGGCGGCTGCATTTTATATTATATTCTCTGCAATATTGAAATTTTATGACACAAGTTCAATAATAGATCTAAATTACTTTGATATATTAAATTTATATCTTATTCAGCAATTTACATATTTAACTAAACAGACGTTGAAATAAATATACTGTTAAAATCTCGTTTGTTACGTAAGCCTGTATTCACGAAAATAATGCGCAAACAGAAAGAGCCGACCTAAACAGTACAGACAACGAACATTAATAAGGAGGATACACACGACCTAATTATACCTACATATCACTCGAAGGTAACTGGGAGTCGCATATAATGAACGTCAAATTTCGGCAGATCCAATCGAACAACTGTCAAAACTGTAATTGTCATCCGTCATATGAAAACATCCGACAATCGATTCTATAATAAGTACAGCTGCAGACGACGCCATTTTGAAGTGCTTATTTCCATTATAACATTGTACTAACTACACTGAAATGTTCTACAAAAGTTCGCGTTTTGCTTCGTGAAGTCCACAACTTTCAACTCAACAGAATACACTAACTCTCCAATTGGCATTACGCGAAAACAACATTTATTACAAGCGGGTACAGATTGAATTAGCCCGCGGTGGAATTCCGCTTACAACTTTGTGCAAATACGCCAAGTTCAAGTTATCTGAAAAGTTATTTAACAAAGTTTCATAGCTTTCTCAGTTGCTCCGGGAGATTGTGCTTTAAGCCGATGAGATTAGGTTAATTATCGTTTGGAGTAACCGTCGCACGTGAGCCGTTTTGGAATTGAAAGCCATCTGCGTTATCCCATCGAGAGCCGTGACTGTAGAAAGATTTTCCTTCTACAATGGACTGAGACTGGGACCGGTCGTTGAAATGACTTTGTAATCGCGTCCTCAATAAAACGACCCAATATCGTGGGCTTTTTACTTTATTTATGAGATAGTTGGACAAGACTTACGTTACTAAATAAATGTACGCGTATTAGATAAAAGGAAAATCTATTGAAACACACATCAACCTTCAATAGCCAATATGAGTATTTACAAGCTTCGCTGTGACCTTATAATCTATGTCAACAAAGTATATTATATTAAAGAAAAGCGGGGTCGTATATAATTTGCGGTCGTTGTAGAACGTTGAAAACTACTACATCTCTATGAATTTACATGGTCGGTAGAAGTTTTAATGAGCTCGATTTAGTCTTTGAAAGCTAATACATACATTAAGTATATACTTACTAAGAAATTTAAGAGTTTACTGTAACTTTATACATTAAAGGAATCTATTTAAAGTAACATGCAGAAGAAGCAATCAGAAGTAAAGGTAAAAGTAATAACACCAAGATATAAAAAGGTAGCAGTAGGAATAATTTAATTGAATTGGCTCATTTATTCCATAAATGGTCATAATGAAATTATTATAATTATTGTAAAGCATTTATAACCTCGTAACAAGGTTACGTCCTACGTAAATATGATTTTAAAATTCCTTTTCCGAGAAGGTTGATAGCTTATGCTTACTTTGTAGAATTCCAAGAAAATTAATTCGTATGATGTTATAAGAAAATGATTAGTTTGTTATTATGTTTTATTTATGCTTCATTAAAGGATGTTATTTCTTAGACTTACACGGTTGTCTCTTTGTTATCTCTCTTGTCGTATTAATTTATATATTATGTCGTAATAATTTTATGAATTCACGTGCTTATATGTTAATATACATATATTATTATTGTTATAAAAATACACTAAAGTTATTTAAATCACGATCAAGATCATATACAAGCTACTAGTATCGTTATCAGACGCGAAAACACGCGAACCGTTCAGTTTAGAATGATTTAACACTAGACGTAAGTAGTTATAGTAACTCGTAAACACTTTTTAAGTAAAACTTTTCACTGACACAACTTTTCTACCGGCCATATAAACTACTGAAACAAAGTTTATTACTGATCACCTGTCACTTATCCGAGTGCCCGGACCATAGAGACAAGGTCAAAGAGTGCTCGCAGCGTCCTCCTCACTGTTACCAGAAGTAAACACAAATTACAAGAGCATCCGCCGAACGTCACTCGAGTTTCACTTCAAAACAACATCTCAAATGAACACAAACACCAGTATTTAGGCCAAACACAGTCACGGTAACACTAGAACACCACCTCCGAGTCAGAATACGGTCTTTCGCCTTTTAGCATAACCTCAAAACATCTTACTGACACTCCGCGGCCCACAGGAATTAATAAAAAGTTTCTTTATAAAACAAGTGGGTTGTGAGCATGTTCCAAAATGGCGGAACTTTGCGTTAACTTCGGAACGTAGAGCGACGTGAAGTTGTAGGGTGCGCGGCTTGCGCCGCGCGCGGTACGGTTGCGCAGCATACACTAACTTTTCTCATAACAACTCCGACACAAAACTTGTAAACACATATTTTTCTACATGAAAACTTTTTGACACATGATAAAAAGTGATTTAGAATAAGTACTAATGTGCAAAAGTAGTCTTTAAAACGTTTCCTTGAAGTTAAGAAGTGGTATAACCTCGTAGCGCTCTCGTACTAGACCGCGAGCCCCGTAGTCGACAGGGGTTTGGTCGGGGAAAATCAATAACTTACGGCCGACTCTCTCCGCCGCTCTCCGCGTTTAATCATACACTTTGTGAGCAAAACATTAAAACTTGTCCGTTTGTTTGTCGGAGGCGGATCGTTGTCGGTGGCGGAGCGTGGAGTGAGCGCGGGGCGGCTAGCGGAGCGAACAGCGGGGCTGGCGGCGGCCGCGGAGGCCGGCTACCGAGTACGTGGATAAACAGTTCGCGGAGTTTACTTGGGACAAAGTTTTGCGAGGTGTTCTTACAAAGAAGTACGGTTATGTACTGCAACGCGAGGAAGATTGGCGTCACCCCGCGCCCTCCGCTGACGGCCACAACTTTGCTGCATTGTTATCGTTGGCCAAGTTCAAATTAAAAGTTTGTTCTTTATAAGTTCGTAGTTCAGCTATATTGGTATTCTTGCTCGTTCCACTAATAAATTACTTTTTAATGATGAGTAGGCGGTCGCTTTGCGTACCTGTCTGGTGTATCTTTGAGTGGGCCACTTGCTGGGAAATTTCTGTGCGTCATATTGATAAAAAAGATAATATTTGTGTTATGATTATGATATTAGTGTCGATTTCAATTACTATATCGGACTGCCTTAGTTATGTTTACACTTTCATAATATTTATTGTAAAATGTGTGTATTACATTTGTACTTCTCAATCAATATTTTAAAAGATTTTAATTTCAACGTTATCTATATTAATTAATCTAAGACATTAAAAGTAATATAGAGTCTATTAAAATTACCAATACGCAACACACACAACGATTGTTCTTTGACAAAAACTTGAGAACAAATAAATCGTGTCTTAAGTCAAAAGTCACCGGACCACTTAAGCAAACACCCGCCGGAGTGATTTAATTCCGTAAGTAGTGTAAACAAGTTTTGTCCTTAGATGATTCCCGCTACCCCACACACCCTCTGACACTCCTTTCATACGAATTATCCATAGAATTGTGAACAAACAAATCTCTCAACCATTATTACTTGACCTACTCCTCCCCTTTCAATATTGTAACAATAAACTGAACTGACGCGAAGAAATACAAATTCAAAGGTCTTAATAAATTGGATTGTTCAGTTGCCCGACTAGTTGGGCGACGAGTCCAGCTTTACTGGGAGCTGGAGGAGACCGACTTCATCGTACAATTCCCGGGGTAGAGTATTAACAAGTATTTTACGAGATAAATAAGTTAGCCTGAGATACTGTTGATGTTTGTTACGAATAAAGTCTTAGATATAATTTAGATGTATAATTTTATATCAGATCTTACGGAGCCATTTTGAATGTTGTTACCATTAATTAATTTGTCTGTGAATTGCGGACTGTCTGACTGGATAGATATCTTCTTAAACGTGTACTTTAAAAATCGAGTCTTTAATTTGCAAGTGGCCCTGACAAGTTTAAAAAGTACCTTTTATTTCATAACATTCTATTGAAAGTAATCGATTCGCAGACAATAAAATACACGTAATTTTAAAGTGGAAAACTCACAGTCTAAAAATAAGAATGAAAGAAAAATCTTTTCAGGAATAACAACGAAATCTCACATTACAAAGTTGGAAACATTTTCTACAAACATTACTGTATTAATTTGTACTTGCTCTTTGTTTCCAACGGCATTGTTCAGAGCTCGTGGGAGCGTTCAGTTATTGTAATATCGAATGATATATGAACAAAGTGATCCTTTCAGAGGTGAAATATTGTTTCATACAATTTACTTAGATAGCTACAATATCTTTTTCCTTTGAGGGAAGCTCTAATCGATCAGCTTAGTGTAAAGATGATACTAGTTTTACGCTCTGTTTAACTTTTTTCCGATGGGAGGGATCCTTTTAAATGCCTTCATAGAGTAAGCTTGTAGAGGCCAGAAATCTTTGTTATATTGCTAAGTGAATAAAAATTTTATCTACTTTAACTACGAAGTAATGAGATTCTTTTGAAAGATATTCGGCAGAATTGAATTTGAATGGAGTGGATATGTTACATTTATTTTTATATAATAACATACCTAAAACAATATTACTAGGTAATTTTATTTATTTATTTATTTTATTTATTTTGGTGGACCGGCGACTTGGTAAATGCCGGGAAAAGCGGTTGTACGCGGGCGGCCTAAGACCAGTCTGTGTATAAAACCTTGGGGGAGGGTTGGCGAAGGAGAAATCCAGATCCGACTCTAGTTATGTCATTAATGATGAATATATAAAAATATTATCATCAGTACTCAATAAATACTACCAATTACTCAATACGTATGGATCTTGTACAAAATAACATTCGAGTAACTTCATAGCGGTCTCGATCGAGCCATTTATACCACCAATTTCACGATTAAACAGTTTATTCGACAATCGGCTGTTGTTTAACTTCCCAACTGGATTGTATTCTCTTTACTTATTTTTAAACATCGACAGTTTATCTCGTCTAACTAAATTGAACTCTATTCTTGGTATTTCAAAGTTGATATTTGCTTGTAGAATTAACAGGTTGCTAAGCTACACTCGGTCGCCTCGGTAACCCATTTTCTTCAGGTGATTCACAAGTCAGGACGATTAAGTAACTGAAGCCTTGCAGTTTTACTCCAATTTATGTTTTACCGATTTATACGTATTCTTTCGGTTGTTTTTTTTTGTATTACTGTACTACTTTAAATCTTTATTATAAAACCGTTGTTCGTACTATGGTACATGCATATACATATCTAACTATCCATCGGGAACAATACTTTTTTCTGGTTAAAAGGTATGTCCTTTTCTGTACCCGTGAAAATATGCATTAGAAATTTCATGACGATCGATCGAGAAGTTCAGGCGTAAATTCATAACAAACAAATTTACATTCACTTTTATAGTATAAGTTACAATTATTACATCGGCATTTCACATGTGCACATGCTTACTATTAAAGCTACTTCTAAACATATAAAGGTATTACTTATTGTATTTAATTCTTTATCAGTACATTCAGATTCAAGAAGTTCATATTATTTGTTACTAGTTTTTCCCGCGGTTTCACCCGCGTAAGTCCCATTCCCGTGGGAATATTGGAATAAAAAGTAGCCTATGTGTGCATCCAGGTCTCCAGCTATCTACGTACCAAGTTGCATCAAAATCGGTTCAGTAGTTTTTGCGTTAAAAAGTAACAAACATCCATACAAACTTTCGCGTTTATAATATTAGTAAGGATTTAGGTATAAAAGTTATAATAAATCTTACATACGTTTAAAACAGTGTTGTACATATAAATTTGTAACAAAGCTGTACAATCAGTGTACATTTAATATACAAAGTATTACATTTGTTTATATCATATAGAAATCTATAATATCCCACATTCTTCAGTGGTCTTTTTCCTTTATTGCAATGTTAGTAAAGTCCTCCGCGATACAGTGATATATCGCAGCTGTCAGTTTAAAACATTGAGCGTCGCAATGGTCACAAGTTCTCGGGAAACAATACATTTTCTTTCTAGTGTCTACTATAGAGTAGCGTTTGGAGCGTGAACTCCAGTAAGTGTTTAGTATATATTTATAATAACAATATAATCATAGCACTTGGCGTTTAATTAATTATAATAGATACTATACATAATTATAAAAGTTGTTGTTTACTGATTTACCATTTCTTTTTTCATAATACAATACGAAACTCCCGTATTAGGAAGTTCTTTTTTTAGAAATGAACGCGTGATCTTTTAACAGACACAAAAACACTTAGACGCTCAACAACCCTTTGTGGATATCACAAATGTTTGTCCCGTTTGGGAATCGAACCCATAAAACTCGGTGCAGTGGCAGTAATGAAGTGACTACTTAAACCACTACACCATCTGTGTAAACAATCGAGAATTACTAATTAATTCCCACGGGAACGCATACCAAGACTGAATCTTATGTGTTACTCTAGAACACGGTCTATCTCCAAATTTCATCTTAATAGTTTCAACGGTTATCACGTAATAGAATACAAAGACTAATGCCACGGGTGATGTATATTAAACTCGTCACGAGACAACATTTTGTAAGAGTCATAAATAGTTGTTCATTTATTTATGTCAGTTGTATAACAAATATTCATGAAGAACCCCATCATTCAAGAATTATGAGTAGTGCGAGAGATGTCTTTAAAAATAAAAGATTTGAATATCTGCAGCAAAGTCGCCCGCGATACAGGAATTACACCTAGTACGAGAGATTATACTTTAAATCTAAATGTATTGAAACATATTACTAACTATTTTTTAAGACTACTTCCCGCTCTAGGCATAATTCCTGAATCAGGGGGTACTTTACAGTCATTTAAAAAACGTATACAAAGGACATCCAGACTTGGAACAACCATTTGTGGATTACACACATTTTTGTCCCGTATGAGATTCGAATACACACCACTCGGCACAGTGGCAGTGGCGAGGCGACCACTAAGGCCTGTTTCACACGTACCACAACCACACTACAACCACAACTACACTACGTGCAATTTTGCAATTTTGTATTGAAAATTAGTAGTAGAATTTACACGTACCATATTTTGCCATCACTCATTTTGTCTGTCTGCACTCGTGAGCGTCATTGCGTCGTCGCAACCACATCGCAGCTACTAACGACAATTCAACCACATCCACATTTTGTAGGAACCACAACGCAACTGCATAAAGCTGCAGCGACACTATTCACACGTAACCACTGCTTGATCACCTTTCGTCGCGTCGATGTGGTGTGGTTGTGGTACGTTTGAATGAAGCCTATCCATGCAGGCATTTATAATATTTATAGGATAAAACATAAATAGGATTTGCCTGTAATTACGAATCTACTTATAACATATTCGCCTGTAATATGAACCTACTTTTTACATTAATTGTACAACCCTAAGCCTAGAATTATAATGTTCTTTCGAAAGGCAATTGCGGAGTTTCTCGGTCAAGTGTTTAATGTAGCCATGTTTTCAAGAGCCATGCTTGTTTCACATTAATTGTACCTCAAAGCAAAATATTTTTTATTAGTACCAATATAAAATATCTTGCTTTTGATAAGTCATTTTCTTGTCTACACGGCTAGCAAATTTATTAATTGTTCGATTCATTAAAGCAACAGATTGTGTAATTCACAAATGCTGATTATTAGATGTTCCTTTGTATTCGTTATTTCGTTATTTGTTTGTAAACTACCCCGTGATGAAGAGAATTATGTCTAGAGCGTGTATTGTTTTTTTAAAAACGTGCTTCTTGTTTTTTGAAAGAAGAACATACGGCATTTGCCAGAACTGGCAATTGAATCCATGCATTTATGACCGTCGGTAGAGCCTAACGAAATGGTATATTTTGATTAGATTTTAGAAGACAAAGATATTCATTACAATTTGAATTTAATTTTAATATCAGCCCTATTTATAACCTGTCCAAGCCCGTGCATTTGCTCTTGGCCTCTTCTCCGTGAGAAAAGGGTTGGTGTTGGTGGATTATCCACTTCGCTGACCATGTGCGAGTTCACAAACTTAACAAATCCTTTAGTAGTAATTAGAACCTTGCTGATTGGGCTTGACCACGAAACTACGACGCTCTTGGAAAAAATTACGTGGCAGTTTTGCAGGATAGATTTGTGAAGTTTGTCAACTCGCACAGGGTCAGCCCAACCCATCCAGGTCAGCCAACCCTTTTCTCACAGGGAAGAGGCCAAGAGCAAAGCCACACAGTTGGAGAATTTATTTACAGATTTAACGCTGTATGCATTCCTATAGGCGATGCCGCGGGCAAAATCTGGCATTTTATTCATATAATAATAATGTGTGTTACAGATTGCTTATGTTTCGATGTTTTGATACGTTAATAGTTGTTATGGTTTACAATATCAAGTTACTCTGGGCATTGATGTGATGTGTATAGAATTTATGTAGTGGGTTGTTATTCATTGGAAAATGGAAGGCAATATCTCAATATATTAACCATTAAGCCTGTATTCCAATTAATCAGCTATGAGTCAGTGTTGAGTATGTTTACTATAAATACGTAGCATTATATACATTAATACAGATACATAAGGTTTATTTAGGTCGGCCGGCCCCGATGGCGTAGTGGTTTGTGTAACCGACTGTCACGCCTGAGATCGCGGGTTCGATTTCCGCACAAGTCAAACATTTGTGTGCATGAACATGGATGTTTGTCTCGGTCTGGTGCTTCTATGTATAATATGTACATACATACATACATAAATTCACGCCTGTTTCCCAGAGGGGTAGGCAGAGACTACGGATTTCCATTTGCTACGATCCTGACTCACTTCTCTGGCTTCATTTTCTTTTATAACATTCCTCATACACGCTCGCCGGTTTAAGGTGCTCTTAACCTGGCCTTTGTCCAGAACGTCTCCGATCTGATCAAGAAACGTTCGCTTAGGTCTTCCCCTTACGACTGTTCCATTCACACTAGCCTTATAAGCTTTCTTAGCCATTCTTTCTAAATAAAAAAGAAAACTATCTCACTACTGGGCTACCTGGCTTCTTTTCTGTGTGAGAAGAGTAAAGTCGTAATTAGCCATGTTTGCCCAGTGCGGATTGGCAAATTTAACATATCTTCGAGAACTACATATATGGAGAACTCTCAGACATGCAGGTTTACTCGCGATCTTTTCTTTCACTGTTAAAGCCAGCAATAATTAACTATTTAATACGCCATGTGCGTTATAAAACTTAGATTATTGGGATGTTAAGGGTGCAATTCCAAAAATATTAGCTTCTTCTGGGCAAGAAGAAATCCCGTTGTTATTTATCTGTTGGTATGAAGAGCTCAGTCACCCAAGGAAACCTATAAGAAACCAGATGAATGGCAATGTTACTAAGTAAACTGCGCATGTTGAAAAATGTGAAGAATAAATAAAAAATAACTGAACATAAGTACTCATACGCTGGTTAAAAAGAGTTCCACTAGCACACATACCTAATGTTCTTATTCCCTTCATGTTCTATTTAGTTACTGTATTTGTGTGCCAACTATTTATATGTTGTTTAAAACTATTTATATAACAGTATAATATATATAGGTATATAGGTTACAAGCCATCACAAAATCGATAATCAGCATGTGACCACCAAAATATGAAGTTGTCAAAAAGGTACGTTAATATCGAGCATTGTTAATACCCATTGTCAGTTATACAATACATGCAACGCGTATGATGTAATACAATCATGGAAAGGAAACATTTTCTGGCAATCTACACATATTGTAGGCTGACAGATATTGTTTCCATGGTAGTATTGTTTCATCAGTGTATTTAATTCAAGCTCAATAGGCAAATTCACTGATTATACAGAATATATAAAATATTTACTTATAATTTAAATTTTTGTAGAATATTTGACATAATTTGTAGTGGCACCAGATATGGCTATATATGAGTTTTATTGCAGAGCACCTGTGATTTGACCCTTGCCATACAGTGTGTAACAGAGGTCACAGTATTCGAAGACCCAGACCTTCAAACTACCGCAGTTGACATTGTAACATAGGCTACTAAGTTTAAAGTAGTACCACATGCAATAGAAGTTTGAGTTCATGATACCGGCTGACGATATTACATATTTATTCAAGTATATGTTTCACTTTATGCAAGTCGTCAACCATCTATCTCTTGAGCACGACAAATGTGCTTAACTTCATCGAGCTATCAGCGCGGTATTCATTCCGACAGGCTTCAAACATGTAATACTACACTTAGTAATGGCTCGTAGTGGCAATAGAAGCACGAGTAATGCAGTGGTTCAAGACTCGATTAAAGTTTAACTGAACGCCTTCACGCATTGTATAAAAGCATAGAGATTTATGAGTTCGAGCTACGCTCAATAGAAAATTAATCCACTAATACTTACATTTGGTGTATATTTCTATAATTTGTGTTATGATTAGTCTAGCAGTAGTGCTGAACTTATCATAATTATTTACCGTTGTACTTTTTAAACTATGTAGAAGGCGTGTTGTGTCCGATTTCCGGGTCGAGCTAAGTTTTATTGGGTTTTTCTGTTAAGAAATACTCTGTTGCTGAACGGAGTCTAAAACTGTGTTTAGTAGATGGTGATAGGATTGCCATGTATGACGCGAGGCCTTAAACCATAGATGGTTAAGTGTAAGTGTGATAGATGTACCTCTGCATTCCCTTTCTGCAATATAAGCGTGAGTCTTTGTATGTAAGTTGAGAGTTGCAGAGTGCCGATTTAATCACCTGCGATATTGAAAGAGCTGAATCACACCACGAGGTGAATCGGTCCTCCATAATATCAGCAATAAATTACCTTAACTTTTTATCAAAATATCCATTAATTTTCTAATAATAATAATAATAATAATAATAATAACGTTTATTTTCTCGCCATAGTAACAGAATAAAGTACATAATTATCTTAATTGATAAACAATATAAATACTCGTAAAAATATACTATGGGGGGCTGATACCTGAACTAGGATGGTTCCTGTATCTCAGGTTACCAACCCTCCACTCCATATAAGGGATCTTACATCTAATTTTAACAAATATTTAATATTTAGAACGCTTTTTCTTTTGAGGGTATATTACAATGACAACGACGCATACAAATAATAAAATCGCTCGACTACTCGACTACAAGTACGAGTACCTATGGAGAGTGGTACAAGTTATAAAGTACAGACGATTATTGTAATAGTTAATTATGGTACAAATATGAAATTTTACTAACTAAATAACAAACTGGAAATACATACTTTTAATTGTATTTTATCTTATCTAAAATATTAAAGGAAAAAAAAAAAAAAAAAAAAAAAAAAAAAGAGAAATAGCGAGTGTTGCATCGTATTGTGTGAGTTACAGAGAGGTGATATTTAAGCGAGTGAGTTTGTGTGTGTGTGTGTGTGTGTGTGTGTGTGTGTGTGTGTGTGTGTGTGTGTGTGTGTGTGTGTGTGTGTGTGTGTGAGTGAGTGAGTGAGTGAGTGTGTGTGTGTGTGAGTGAGTGAGTGAGTGAGTGTGTGTATGTGCGTGTGTTTGTGAATGATTTCGTTGTGTGTGAAGAGAAACCATTTAGTTATGTGTTAATACTCATCTTCATAATATTTTCCGTTTTACGGTAGCCCAGCACTTTTAAAGTATTTTTCAAGGTTACTTTTAAGCTTGTTCTGCTCATTTTACAAATATGTTTTAAGTCATTGAAGTATCTATACAGATAAGGTCCAGTGTATAGAAACTGCCTTCGCGCGAAAGTTGAGTTGAAAGAAGGAACATGGGTGCGTATTCTTCTTTTATGTTGGGGTAATTGGGAGGGGACAATTGTTTTATGGTGGCGTACAACCGACAGTAAGATAAATAGTTGTCTAACCGTCAATAGGTTGGCTTCCTCATATAATTTATCCGTTGGGTATTTCCTGGGCTTACGCAGCATAACTTTGACAACAGCCCTTTGTGCTCTCTCTAGCTCTAAGAGATGTGTTGCAGCAGCTCCACCCCACACGGGTATACAATATGTTAAGAGTGATTGGACAAGAGCAAGGTAAATCTTTGTAATTAGGTTAACGTCGGCAGATACTCTGAGATTTTTGAAAACATGTAGAAGTTTGCGTACCCGTTTACTAAGCGCTGCAATGTGCGGTTTCCAATTCATGTTTTTGTCAATTATAATCCCTAAGTATTTGTGGGTTTCTGTTTGGACAAGATTGGAACAATGGCAAGTTATATCCAAATTTTTGTTTATGGGACAATAATGATCGTGAGCTTTAATATTGTAGTCTGATGGAGGTTTTTTGGCTTCAGAAATCCTAAAACAGATATATTTGGTTTTCGGTACATTAATTGTTAAGAGATTATTATCAAGCCATTTCATTACTGTTGATAGTCCAGCTTCAGCCGATTTCTTAACTTGTGACCACGATTCACCCCAGAAAATGAGAGCCGTATCGTCTGCGAAAGAAAGTGTACTGCAGTTATTGATTTTAAGTTTGCATAAACTATTGACGTAGGCTAGAAAAAGAGTAGGTCCGAGAGTGCTTCCCTGCGGTATGCCATGGGTAACGGGTAAGCTTGAGCTGTGAACATCACATACTTTTAGGACTTGGCTTCTATTGGACAGGTAGTCACTGAACCAATGGAGTGCATTCCCACGTATCCCTAGATCCTCCAATTTTAGTAAAAGTATTGGAATAGACACGGTGTCGAAAGCTTTTTTTAGATCTAAAAAGATAGTTATGCATTTGTCTCCTCTGTCTAGAGCTTTTGTGACTGTTTGTGAAAGATTGGCGACAGCGTCTTCTGCGTTCCTGCCCAAGCGGAATCCATATTGATTGTCGGCTAAAAGATGTTTATTTTCCAAAAAGCTAGTTAGGCGGATGTTAACAACCTTTTCAATAATCTTACTGATTGTGCTAAGTAATGAAATCGGCCGATAGTTGGATACCACATCCTCACCTCCACCCTTATAAATAGGAACAACTACGGCCCTCTTGAAGATATCTGGAAAAATTCCAGCAGAAATACTAAGGTTGCAAAGATGAGCTATCATTGTACATAAGATAGAGTGAGAATTTTTAAGAACAAAACTAGTTATACAATCTATACCTGGTGCGCTATGGATTTTGAGGTTGTGGATAATTTTGTCTATTTCTATAAAGTCTGTTGGGTATAAGTACATTGAGTCGACATTTCTGGTAGAAGATATATTTTCCAATAGCTGATTCTCATCCGTATTTAATTTAGTCAGTATATTTGTTGCGAGTTCCTTACCGATTGATGTGAAAAAAGAGTTTGCATGATCAAGAGATTGTACTTGGGATGGTAAAAGGTTTAGTAAAGCAGCAGATTGGGTATTTTTACTTTTCATGTTACAAACTTCCTTAACCGTATCCCAAGTACCTTTGTTGTTTTTGTAATTTTGGCTGAATTTATTTTTATAATAGTTAATTTTCAAGGTTTTAGTTGCCTGGTTGCAGATATTGCGATATTTAATATATGTTTCCTTAATGACTGGATCATCAGGATTTTTTTTCACAATAAGATGTAAACGGTTTCTCTTTTGATAGCATTTCACAATACCTATTGTAATCCATGGTTTAATGGGTCTTTTTCTTTTGGTGAACGTAACTGTACTAGTGTTTGTAGCTATTAAATGCTGGAGTGTTTCAATTAATAATCTCGCAGCTTTTTCTGGGTCTTTAGTAGCAAGGTATGGATTCCAATCATATGTCTTAATAGTATTCTGGATAGATTCGTAGTTGATTTTAGTTCTGGTCAGTGAGTAATTATTACCTGGAGAGTTTTGTACAAGAGTGGTGGATATAGAAAGGAAGAGCGGGTAGTGGTCGGTGATATCGGATAGGAGAACATAGCTTTTATATTGTCCTACAAGTTTACACATGAAATGGTCTAAACAGGTGTGTCCATGTGTAGCAATATCAATGGCGTTTTGTAAACCGTGTGAACCGATAATTTCAAGATAATCTCTTGTTTGGGGGTTGTTAGTGTCCAATGTATTAATATTTATATCACCAGTAAGCACAATGTTTCGAGATCTGGTTGTGAGTAATAGCGAATCCAAAGAATCAAGAAAGTTACCTAGATTTTTAAATTTGTAAGGCCGATAGATACCAAGGATAGTCATATTACCTATTTTAGCGGAGAGACAGTTTGCTTCATTTAATTCAATTTCCTGGACAGTAGCTGTGATAGAGTCATCAATATACATTATTACACCATCGTTTTGATTATAGCTTCTTTTACTATAATAAAGAGAGTAGCCATCGAGTAAAGGAGGCATAGAGTTGCTGTCACACCAGCATTCGGATAGAACTATGATGTGAATGTTCGTTTTTAATCTAGTGACATATACCAGAAAGTTATCTAGATTCTTGTTAACACTTCTAATGTTCATAGAAATAATGTTTAGATTATTTTTACTTCTAAATGCAAATTCGTCAAGATCGTCAACAAGGTTATTTGGGTCTTCTATGAACGTACAGGTAGGGGAACAAGCTGTTTCAATATCTTCAAATAGATCTAGACTATTCATTTTCGTGATTAGTCGTAACAATTAATTCTAGAAGGCAGTACTTCCGAGCTACTATATATCTTGCGAGTAAGATCGAGTGATTGCTGAATCTGTGTTTCGAATATATGTTTAGTGTATTAGTGATTAGAGTGTGTTTTTTGTAAATATATGTGTATATGAGTATTGTTTGTTTTGTGATTTTGTATATAATTTGTAAATCATTGTCCAACAATGTGTGTTTCTTGAATTGTAAATATAGGTAAATAGTTTTAAATTTTGAGATTTTAGAATGCTCAGAGGCAACTTGTAAGTACATGTACATAAACAAAATATATAACAATTTAAATAGTCATTTAGTTCTTAAAAGTTGCAATTGACCTTCATTTTTTATTAATATATATGGTTCACCTTGTCTTTTCCGCAAGTATACTAATCCATTTGAGGTCCAGCAGTAGTCATACCCCATTGTTTTGCGAAATTCTCGGGCGAGGAAATGAAGGCGTGCAGCGCGCGGCGTCAGGTGCTCCGAGAGGTATACTTCTGTTTTAGGTCCATTCAATCCCATGTGTGAAGAGTTCAATTGTTCTGTCTTGTATTGGATTGAATTCGCTTTATGATTTTTAGCTGCAGTAAGTATTTTTGCTTTTAGAAGTGTCGAAGACAACTCAGCAACTAAAACCGTGTTATTCTGGTCTGGTTTGGATGGCATTCGATAAATGTCACATACATCGCAGTTCTCTATCTTAATCCCAAGGTTGGTGGATAATGTTTTAACCATATCAAATAGTTCTTGTTTTGTTTCGGCTTTCCGTTTTGGAACATTTCTGATTTGTAAGCTGGTTTTACGTGACAATCTATCTAACGTTTCACATTTTTCCTCGATAGCTGTCACTTGTGATTCTATTTTTTTGCGTTGGTCTTCCAAGTTATTTATAGTGAGTTGAACGTCGTCTAGTTTTGCAGTAACAAATTGAATAGACTTCTCAATATCCAAATGCTTATTAAGCGTGATATCGTTTTGAGTTTTGATGTCTGCGATATGTTTTTCTAGTACATCCAACCGCGAATTTTGTTGAGATTGTAGTGCACATAGCATTTCGCGCAGTTCTTCTCGTATGATAGTCCTTAAATCATGTGGTTCAGAACACGCGTCCACCGCCTCGTCTGTAACCCGCCGGCGCTTGTGGTCTCTTTGGCTAACGTATACACTTTCATCTAAAGAACAAGAAGGCACTACTTTGTCAACATCAGTTTCCGACATGCTATAGGATTTGTTCAATGGCGGAGAGCGACGCAGATTGGGCATTTTTATTTCTTTCCTTTTTCTTTTTCAAAAATAATATATTATTTGCGTAGTTGAAAGAACGCGGAGCAAGCCTGCTGTTTGTATCGCTGCCGGAATCGCTCGCGAAATGGACCATTCACCAAGGAGTGAAGTGTACTCACTATGACGCGTACTCGCAGTGCAGCGATCGCGGCGTAGCTCGCAGAACTGTTGCTGTCTCTCTCTGTTGTACAATGCGCACTAGCTTGCGGTTTATGGTCGCCTGGTACTTTGGCACTAATTTTGTGGTAATTTAAATTATTTATTTTACAAAAAAAAAAAATATATGGTTTACACGTCTATACGCTTTCGCGGTCCGGAGTGGAAGGAATACGCAGTGAACCTTGATAATGCGCGGGCGACAACTCTCGTTGATCGTAAGGTAAAGGGGCACACGTAGGTCCGATGCATCGGATAAATGCAATTAGGAGCGCATTTATTCTGCGTCCGTTTCAGATGAATACTAAGTATATTATTTCGCGTTTTTACCGATGCAATAATAAATGTATTATTAAAACCCGTACTACACCATGCTAAAGTCTTTAATTTTATCTTAATAATGACAACTCCCGCACTATACATCGTTCCTATGTCACGGGAATCTTAGAAACATTTTAACGGCACAAAGAACATCGAAACTCGGTACAACTCTTTGTGAATCTAACATATAAGGGGTTAGAGTATGAAATTGCAGATTTGTACTAAAAAATTTAAACTCGTTTTTTTCTAAGATGTACCATATTTATTTCATCGAAATATTTACCCTCATTATCTATACATTGCTGCTGTCTAAATGGAAGTTCATTTATGCCTTTACGATAGAATACCGTAGATTCAACAAACTGTGTGAAAGCATTTTGTACTGCTCCCTGGGAAGAAAATTTTTTATACGTAGAAATTGACCAGATCTCGAAATTAAGGGTAGTCCGGAGTACCGAGGATGACGTATGGTTTCTAACTACTCCACAGGGATCGGTCTTGGGACCGCTCCTGTGGAACATCAGCTACGACTGGGTGCTGAGAGGCGAGCTACCGTCGGGCGCCGACTTGACGTGTTATACGGACGACACGCTTGTCACTGCCCGAGGAGCTCGCACAGGGAAGCGACGTTGATAGCCACGGCTGCGGTGTCACAGGTGGTGAACCGCATCCGGCGCCTGGGTCGAAGGCCATGGTGTTTCATGGCCCCAGACGTGCGCCGGCGCCGGGATCACACATCGTGGTCAGCGGGGCCCGGATAGCTGTCGAGTCCACCATGAAGTATCTGGGATTGGTGCTCGACAGCCGATAGGAATTCGGGCCCCACTTCCGGTGACTGGCGCCCAAGCTGATGGGTGCAGTGGGCGCGCTTTCAACGTTGCTTCCCAACTTGGGGGGCCCGAGCGCCGCCTGTAGGAGGTTGTACGTGGGAATCGTGCGGTCCATGGCCCTGTATGGGGTCCCTGTGTGGGCGATGGACATGACGGCCAGCACTCTCGCCATTCTGCGCAAACCGCAGAGGGCGATGGCCTTCAGAGTCGTCCGCGGGTATCGCACGATTTCCTACGAGGCGGCTTGCGTCCTGGCCGGATCCCCGCCCTGGGACTTAGAGGCGAAAGTGACGCGAGTCATTATGTCGATGGCGCGAGGAAGAGCGGGCACGGGGCTTGAGACCGGTGCAGCGGCAAATCGCGCTGCGCCGAGAGGAGCTAGTGTGGGGCTGCGGAAGAATTTGGATTCCCACGGCCCCGCGCGCACGTGCGAGGAGACACCGGGGTGGTTTTAGGCGGTAAAAGTCCGGCACGCCCCTCCGCCTTTCCCCAGGCGGAGGTAGTCTATAAGGATTTGCCCGGTGAAAAATGGTGAAGACCGATTCACGAGTCGGGGCTATTTCACTGCCAGTTTTGTCATTATTGTTCAAAGTTCGGCACGGTAAACATCTGCTGTTATTGCTTGACCAGACCTGAGAAAGCTATAGTGAATAACACCACGAAGAGACCACCAAACAGTTACTATTACATTTTTATTGGTAAGCTTTGCTTTAGGGCTTTAGGTTTGTTGCAGCGTTTGACCTGGGGTCAGCCATTGCATATTACACTTTTTTTTAATTACTTATTATATCCAATACTCCTTCATTTCTATACCGATTCAACAAGGCAACACAAGTTTCAACACGCATTTCTTTCTGCAGATCAGTCGAATCATGAGGCACCCATTTTTTATATATATCTTATTGAATTGATGCAAATGAACCAATATAAAGTTAGGGTAACGTTAAACCATGCTGCTAATTCCTTGATAGTTTGACTCGGATCGGCTACCACCATCTCCTTCAATTCAACGTTATTTACCTGTGTGCCCTGTCTTCCACGTGGTTCGTTTTCCAAGTCCAACTTTCCATTACGAAAGCGTTTAAACCAAAAACGCACGGTGCGTTAATTAGCAATCTTCTCTCCAAACACAGCGTTGATACTGCAAGCCGTTTCTCCCGCGTTAGTTCCGCGTCGGGACTCGTATTCAAAAATGACACGGATTTTCGAAGAATATACCTTTCCTGACTACTGCTGAATAAAAAAAAATTATTGAAAGTCGATAATCAAATGTAGCACATTTTTTAAAAGAAGAATCTCATTGGTATCATGTGAAAAAAGTTTCACTCGAAAATCTCACACCATGAAGGTTTTATGTCAATTCAAAATATCTATTACTATACAACGGCAACTTCAAACTTTAACCCCTATTATTTTGGTCCGGCGTGGGTTTTGAACCCAAAACACTCGGCATAGTGGCAGTAGCATGGCGACCACTTAAACCACTACACCATAATTCTATTTATATATATTTGTTCTACACCACAATAAAGTATTGCATGATTATTATTAAAGCGGTGTTTTGTATCGTGTTTTATATTAGAAAGCGTCCGTTCCAAGTGCTCCACTTCACATAATATTTACTTCCACAAAGCTCCGAGACCTGTATCGATGCGATTATTTGAAGACTACGCTCGAATAACAAGATAGTTTCACAAGAAAAATATATTGGAACTGGCACCAATATTTTATAACTTGTATCTTTCGATACTCGTTGAAAATAAATACACTTATTTACTAGCTTTTTCTGGAGAAATAAGAAGACATGACATTAAACGAATGTTTGCCGAAAGTCTCGAGTATATGGACACTGTTAGTCTAGATGAACACAAAGACAGGGTTGTAGGTAAAAATAGAAAACACAAAGACAACCTAGTGGGCGCTTTGCCGTGGGAGTCCAACCGTCTCTTACTAGGCCCTGTGTTTCCTGTCCTTACCTCTGACTTTTTGATATTAGAGCTGATAATATTTATAATTTAATAATCATAAATATCGCTCGCTCGTTCCATCTATTAAGATTCGCATTTAAAATGATAAATTAAAGCACGAAGATTACTATAGGCCAATTAGTGGAGTCTCAGGCAGAGTTCTGATTAATAGTACTGTAACTTCTCGTTACAGTACTATTAATCAGATGATATTAATTATGATGCTGACATATTTAATATCTAAATATAATCGAAGCAAAAAGTAAATATTATTCTCTTAGCACATATATATGTGCTACGAGAATGATATTTACTTTTTGGGATATGTCTATTACCTTCTGGGATGTACATATGTAGGTGTGAGTGTAAGTACATACTTATACTCATACCTGTATCCGAGAAGGTATAGACATAATTTTAGATCCACACTGATGACATGATTAAGTTGTGCTGTGAATTTCTAGTAGGCAAACCTAACAACACTTCGGTGGACCAAAAATTTAACCCAAGACCTTACACAGTAGTTCCATTACCAAATATATTAATAATTACCTCTGCTCTACCGCAGCAGTGTCGTAGCACTTGGATGTAATTATTATCTTCGATAATAATATCCTTATTTGTAAAAGATCTCACTGTTGGGCACAAGTCGCTAATATAAGTAGGGTTAACCGATAGGATACTACGCTGGTTTTGTGAAGGTTGGCTGACTCACACAACTTTGAAAACATTAGCGAGCTATAAGTAATACTATCCAATACGCTTGGTACTACTTGATTTAGGATCTAACTCGAAGGGGGACCCCCCACAGTGCTTGCGTCCTCGTCGCGTCCCCTGGTAACGACCCGGTTCTGTCACCGTAACGGAGTGTCAGACCGGTGTTCGGCTAAAGAGCACTTGTGTGCCGGTTCATATTGTTTTGAGGGTATTACTGTTACTCGAGTCTGTGTGCTTGTTTGTTTGTCCCTGTCTGTTCGCTTGCGGCCATGTCCAAGCAACAGTTTGAAAAAGGCCCTTCTCAGGGCCACCAAAAAGGCCCTTCTCAGGGCCCCTCCGAGCAGGAGAGTGCTCCTGAGGATGTTTTGGACGTGGAGTCTTTTAACTCGCGTGCCGACATGGTGGCGGTAGCCACCTCTGGGGAGGTAGGCAGCCGAAAGCGGCCGTCCGCTCCGTTCTCCGTGCCTGGGTATTCAGGCTCGGACACGGAGACTGAGTGGACGGCGGCCGCCAAGGTGCCCACTACTAGAAGAGGGCGGGGGAGAGTGGTGAAGGGGGCACCCTCCAGGGAGGAGTTCCTCAGGCCCGCTTCGGTGCAGCAGAATGCGGAGTTTGAGGCGGCGCTGCACAAGAGGCGCCTTAGGAAGGGGCCGGCTGCTGTCGCTGCCGACCTGGGGATGGAGATCGGCAATGAGTCGGATTCCACCCCATTGGTCGGTGACTTGAGCGACCTAAATGCCCAAGAACTGAGGGCGCGGGCGGGCGAGAAGCTCGCCTGCATCCTGGAGGTGGCCCGAAAGTCGGGCAACTTAAAGGGCGAGTTTGTTGGTCGCCTGAAGCGGTCGGCGTCACTGCTAAGGGAGGTGGTAGACACCCTGGCAGGCCGCAGCGAGGCGGAGGAGACGCGGCGACTGAGGGCCGAAAACTCCCGCCTGCGTTTAGACGGGGAGGCGCTTAAGGTGGAGGTAAAGGCGCTCCGTCGGGGCTTCGCTGAGGCGAAGACGGAGGCCGCCACGGCGACGACTGCCGCCGCTGCTGCCGCCGCTGCCGCCGCCGCTACCGCCACTGCGAAGACGCGGGCAGCCCCTGCCGCCACCGTTACCGCCACTGCGGAGACGCGGGCGGCCCTTGCCACCCCCCAGTTGGGTCCCGAGCTGGTGGAGGAGCTTAAGCGCTCCCTTACCGTCACGCTCGGGACGATGTTGAGCGCCCGGCTTGCGGGGCTTGAGGACCGGCTTCTGCCGGCTCCGACGGTCCGCCCGCCGCTGAAAGCGGATGCCAGGAGGACGAGGGCAGACGCCACGTCACCCATACTGACGTCTCAGCCGGTTGCCCTCAAGGTGGGCAAGGGGGCCAAGCAGGCCCCCAGAGCTGCCACCGCTCCTGCAGTGGCACCGACCGTGGGTCCCTCTGGCTCTAAAAACGTCAGCGGGATTGCCCCTGCCACCACCGTCCCTTAGGAAACCTGGGTGACGGTGGTAGGGAAGGGAAAGGGGAAGGGCAAGGGGAAAGGCCATGGGAAGGAAAAGTCCTCCTTCCCATCTACTGCATCTGAGCCTGTCCAGGTGGCCCGTGCCCCCGCCGCCAAAGCCCGGCCTGCTGCCCCTGTTGCCTCCAAGAATGTGGTGACAGCACTGAGGTCCCTGAAATCCGCGGCAGTCGTGCTATCGTTGCAACCCGACGCAGCGGCAAAGGGGATCACTTACGCTACCGCCATCAGGGCGGCACAGGAAAAGGTCGACCTGAAGGAGCTGGGTATCGACCAGCTCCGCTTCCGCCAGACGGCTACGGGAGCCAGGATCTTAGAGATTCCTGGCTCACAAAGCGGAGAAAAGGCGGATAGGCTCGCGGAGAAACTCCGTGATGCCCTATCCGCAGTGGCCAGCGTCACCAGGCCCGTAAAGTCCACAGACTTGCGGATTGCGGGCTTGGACGATGCTGCCACAAAGGAGAAGGTGGCGGCGGCGGACGCAGCGGCGGGCGAGTGCGAGGTGCGGCTCGTCAAGGTCGGGGAGATCCGCCCCGGCTTTGATGGTGCCGGCTCCGCCCTTGTGTCCTGCCCTGTCTCGGCAGCCAAAGTGCTGCTGAGCAGGGGCAGGCTTCTAATCGGGTGGAGCTCGGTGAAGGTGGTGGCGTTGGGGGAGCGCCCCATGCGCTGCTTCAGGTGTATGGGGCTGGGGCACACGCACAGGGGTGACCTGTGCTTCCGTTGTGGAGACGCAGGTCACCGGGCGGCCAACTGTGGCAAGGCCGGGCTGCACTGCGCTATTTGCGCAGAGGCGGGAAAGCCCTCGGGGCACGTTATGGGGGGGCGTAGCTGCATCCCTCCGAAGACGAAGGGAAAGGCCCCTGGGACTCGGGCCACCCCTGCGGCTACCAGTCAGGCCGCCCCTGAGGTAGCGCGCCGCGGAGCACTGTGCGGGGGGGTTGTGATGTCTGATTAGTATGGATCAAGTCAGACATCACAACTTCCTCCAGGCGAACCTGAACCACTGCGCCAGGGCCCAAGACCTGCTCATGCAGAGCCTGGCGCAGTGGGGAATCGGTGTGGCCGTCGCCGCGGAGCCGTATTTTGTCCCCCTCAGTCCCTATTGGGCTGGGGACTTGAACGGCTCCGTGGCCATCATTGGGAGGGTTGGCGGCCCCCTCCTCTCAGTCAAAGAGAGAGGAGCGGGGTACGTGGTGGCCAGGTGGGAGAGGTATGCGATCGTCGGCGCATACTTCTCCCCTAACAGAACCGCCGCGGAGCTGGAGGTCTTCATGGACCTCCTGGCCGCGGTGGTGAGAAGGCAGGCGCCACATCAGGTCCTCCTAATGGGGGACCTGAATGCCAAGGCCCGGGAATGGGGCAACCGCTCCACTGACACTCGAGGGGAGATTGTCAGGGAGTGGGCGGTTGCCACAGGACTGACCCTCCTCAATAGAGGGTCGGTCCACACGTGCGTGCGATGGTGTGGGGGGTCCGTGGTGGACCTAACGTTCACCAGCCCCGCTGTAGCGGCACGTGCTCGGGCCTGGAGGGTGATGTCGGAGGTAGAGACGCTCTCGGATCACAAATATATAAGGTTCGAGATCTCCGCCTCCGACAATCAGGGAGGGTCCCGGTGCGTGGTGCGGGCGGATTTTCCGCGTTGGTCGGTGAGTCGCCTCGACGCCGAGCTGGCGGAAGAGGCGGCCATCGTCCAGGCGTGGCTTGCCGCCCCCACGCACTCGGTGGAGAGGGGGACGGCGGTGGTAGTCGTCGCGGCCGGCCGTTTTCGCGAAGCGGTCGCAGCCGTCTGCGACGCGGCCATGCCGAGGGCCCGCCACCGCCCCGGCCGCCGAGAAGTGTACTGGTGGAGCTCGGAGATCGAAGATCTCCGAGCCGCCTGCTCGGCGGCGCGACGGCCCTACACGCGGTGTAGGCGGCGACGGCATGGCCGAACGAATGACCAGCTGTCGGCCGATGAATTACAGGCCGAGCTCCGGCTGTACGATGGGTACCGTGCAGCCAAAAAGGAGCTGCAGCTGGCCGTCGGCCAGGCCAAGTCCCGGGCCTGGGGTGAGGCCTTGGAGGGCCTGGATAGGGACCCATGGGGTGCCCGTATAGGGCTGCCCGGAACAAGTTCCGGGGCCTGACGCCCCCCGTTGCGGAGTCTCTGGAGCCGGAGCTCCTGGGCAGGGTGCTGGTGGGGCTCTTTCCCGAACGGGACCCCTACCACACCCCTCCGATGATGGCGCCGTCCTTCCCGGAGGAATTGGATCCGGCCTCCATCCCGCTTGTATCAGAGGCGGAGATGGATGCAGCCGTCAGCCGCGTATGTGGCAAGAGGACGGCACCGGGTCCTGACGGAATCCCGGGGCGGGTCCTCCGGATCGCCCTCAGAGAGATGGGCGATCCGCTTCGGGAACTGTTCGACGCATGCCTCACGTCTGGACGGTTCCCGAAGCTGTGGAAGGACGGCCGGTTATGCCTGTTGCGGAAGGAGGGGCGAGACACAACCTCGCCTTCCGCATACAGACCAATCGTGTTGCTGGATGACACTGGAAAGCTGCTAGAGAGAGTGGTGGCTTCCCGTGTCATCCAGCACTTGGAGAGGACTGGGCTGGCTTTATCGCAGGCCCAGTATGGGTTCAGAGCGGGGCGGTCCACAATAGACGCCCTGCTCTGGCTAAAAGATTGGACGCAGGAAGCGGTCGGTGGGGGGAACAAGGCGTTGGCTGTCTCGCTGGACATTGCCAACGCCTTCAACAGCCTCCCGCATGGAACAGTACAGGAGGCGCTCCGGTATCACGGAGTGCCCCTGTATTTGCGGAGGCTGTTGGCCGACTACCTCCAGGACCGTGAGGTCCTGGTGGAGGGACGCGACGGTCTGAGGCGCCGTCGCGTATCCTGCGGGGTTCCACAGAGGTCGGTACTGGGACCGCTCCTGTGGAACGTTGGCTACGACTGGGTGCTTCGGGGCACGCTTCCCGCGAGTATGCGGGTGGCGTGTTACGCCGATGACACCCTGGTCGTAGTCAAGGGGAGGAACCTCGGGGAGACGGTGCGGTTGGCTGAGGTGGGAGCTGCCCTAGTAGTTGACCGTATCCGCGCCCTGGGATTGGAGGTTGCCGTCTCCAAGACTGAGGCCCTATTGTTTCATGGGCCTCGGGGGGGACCTCCTCCAGGTACGCGAGTAGCCCTGGACGGGGTCCTGGTCCGGCTTGGGACCCAAATGAGGTACTTGGGTCTCATCCTGGACGGGAGGTGGACTTTTGGGGCACACTTCACCCAGCTGGCCCCAAAAGTCCTAGGAGCGGCGGCCGCCCTGGGGAGGCTGCTGCCCAACGTGGGTGGCCCGAGCGCCACTTGTCGCCGACTGTACTCCGGAGTGATCCGGAGTATGGCCCTGTACGGGGCACCGGTCTGGGCGGACGCCCTCAGTCGCGACAATAAGACCCTGCTGCGACGTCCGCAGCGGGTCGTCGCGACGAGGGCCATACGCGGTTACCGGACGGTGTCCTGGACGGCTGCGTGCGTGCTGGCCAGTGACCCCCCCTGGGAGCTGCAAGCGGAGATCCTCGCCGAAGTTTACCACTTCGTGGCGGCGAGGAGATCCCGCGGGGAGCCCCCGGGGTGGGAGGAGATCGCACGCATGCGGCGACAGGCGCGGGCCGCCCTGCTGAGGCGGTGGACGGAGGACCTGGCTCCACCGGTCCCGGGCCAGTGGACGGTGGAGGCCATTCGCCCGGTCCTTCGGGGGTGGATAGGGCGGCGATTCGGGTCGCTGACCTTCCGACTGGTGCAGGTGCTTTCCGGGCACGGATGCTTCGGAAAGTATTTGCACCAGATCGCGAGACGGGAGGCGACCCCGGTCTGCCACGAGTGTGGGGCGCCAGAAGATACGGTGCTCCATACGCTAGAGGTGTGTGCCGCGTGGGGGCCGCAGCGGCACACGCTTTCGGCCATAATAGGCGGGGATCTCTCCCTGCCGAGCGTGATCAACGCCATGCTCGGCGGCGAGAGGTCGTGGCAGGCAGTGGTCTCCTTCTGTGAGGCTGTCATGGCGCAGAAGGAGGCCGCGGAGAGAGTCAGGGAGAACAATCCCCTCGCTGACCCTCTCCGGCGCAGACGGACGGGAGCGAGGAGGAGGCGATTTGCCCGCCTTCTCGCTCCTGTATAGTGGGGTCACTGGTACAGAGTCGGGGGACTCTCTACCGGCTTGCACGGCCCCACACGTCTGGGGGGTGGCCTTGGTGAGCAAGGCCTCCCCTCCACAGGTGCTGAGGCCCGGTTACAATCAGCCGGGCCAACCGCCGGGACGGGATGGTGATTGCTAACGCGACCCCATCTCGTCCCACCCCGTCGGCGGTGGGACTGCTCACCCCAGGTTTTTAGTGTGTATACCGACCCCCTTCAGGGGCGGAGAGTCTCACATAACTTCCCTCCCCCCCCCGGGGGAGGGGGTATCCATAAAGGATTTTCCTGGGTCAAAAAAAAAAAAAAAAAAAAAAGATCTAACTCGAAAGCTATGCGTGATAGATCAAATATCATCCCAAATGGTTAGTGGTTGGTTGCTACTGTTTATAATATGATTAATCAATTAATTTTACAAAAATATGTTTCCCATTTAACCTGTTCATTTCCAAGTAGCATTAAGCATCAACGTATCAACGTACAAATATGCGTTACCGTAAAACGTACGTAATGTATATCCTTTCAAATTATATTTCAAAGCATACATATATTTCAATAAATTGGAATATGTAATTATAATAACGAGAGCCTTTGCCTTAAAAAAGTACTTTACACAGACATACCCGCAGTCCCGGTTGGATAGAGGGGTAAAAATGGCTTTAGTTCCTACGTAATAGGGGGAGTCTATTTCTACCAACTGGGCTCATTACCAGTCTCCAAGCTACTTGTGATAAAAAACCCAATAGCATTTTACACGTCTCGGTAACCGAATCCGAGACTATGCTATGATCGCTAACTTGAACGGAAACAAAGAGGCCGTCTAGTTTACTATTAAATTGATATCGATGAAAAAGCAATTCATCACTGAAGTAATGTTTAAGTTTGCTGTTCGTAGTAGGTACTTATAGCTGTAAATCTTAAAAAATAATACTCGCTTTTCTTTCCACTAAAATCAAACAATAAGTTGTAAGCAGCTTTAGGATTCAATAAAAAACTGTTAGAAGAGATATATTTTCGCTTTGTTCAATACCGCGACCTAATTCTACATCAAATGATCTTTCGTTACGTTTCCTGTACCTTTGTGTAGAACATTCCACTAAGGAAAGGAAAATCCTTGTTATTTTTTTATGAATAAGCTTACAGCCTGCCTCATGGCAAACAGTTACCGTAGCCTATGGACGCTTGTTATTCTACCAACCCTTAGCACGGGTACCAGTGTTCAAATAATTAGTGTATAAGAAAACTGTAACATTTCATGTGTTACTAATAAATGTACGTATGTTTGTGAATTAAATGAGACATGACTTCAGTTACAAGAAAATCCTGGCAGCAGCTTACTCAATAGTTACCGGTAATCACTATTCATGGACATGGCTGTGTTTTCTTGTCATAATTGCTGCAACCGTACCGTAAAAGTCATAGCAGATGATGAACAAGCACTGATAGCAAGCAGTCCTCGTAGCCTATGTGAACTGAATGGCTTGAAAGAGGATCGAGAAGTTGTTTGAATCTATGGCGCTCATACTAAGTCAACGGGATAATACTTATACTAAAGTATTAAGATATCCTTTTATCAGCTGTTATTACAGTATATATGAATTTTCCGATCACAAAGTTCTATAATTATACGAGAGATGATGTGCGAAATACAGAGACAAACTTCATCCCCTAACGTAGAACTATAAATAGCTTTCTAGGTAAAGCGAAAAAACGGTTTGTCGAGGTCGCAAGTTCAAATTCTGCTTTATGGATTCTCTTTTTGCTGTTTATAATTTAAAATATATTTACAGCTACTTTTCTTTGATATTATATAAAAGGGTAGTACTTTTCGGTCGTGTAAGCCCATTCATGTTGAAACTAGCAAGGTTCTGTTCGGTTTTCTACTATAAACTCTTCAATGAGGCAATGATAAAACTGGTCCCCTCTGTCAAAATAATTTAATTAATTTAAATATTATTTTAATACCATGTAGCTATATTATGTAATGTAAGGCGAAGCGACTTCCATAGGCTGGCCAGTCTGATTAAAGCGAAATACTATATTTAAACTATATTTATTTTATAATTATAGCTATCATAAAGTGGTTTTATATGCCTGTGCTGATGTAGTACGACGGTAGTACCCGCGTATTTGTTGCAAAACCAGAAATCTTCAATGACCTGCTTGTTACAATTTTTATAACTAACATTTGTACGATAACTTTATGAAACCCATAAGGGGGAACAATTAAATATGTTCTCTATATGTGTCTCAGAACAATGCCAAAAAGTATAGAGGAAGAGGCTACTTTAAAAAAAAATAGTTTAGGCAACAAATATTTATAGTTACGGTTAATAAAGATTTTTATTCTTGAGCGTAGGCAAGAGTCACATTTTAAATAATATAATAAATGTGAATGATAGTTTGTTCGTTACGACTTAACTACATGACCGATCATCTTGAATTTCACGTACCTACACGTTGTCAGGGGAAAAGAAAAGGACATAGGGTACATTTCATTCAGAAAAAGTATTGTTACTAACCTAACCTACATTTATGCGAGCGAAGCCGAGGGCAAAATGTAGTACGTTACTTATACACACGAGGTGTCCTAAGAATAGAGTCAAAGCAAGGACCGCATATCGAAAAAATATCGGTTATAAAAGTTATTAGGTATGACGTCATACCTTAATTTAATATCTTAAAATTACGAAACGCAATATTTCCACTTCCGTAAAATAACCATACCGTTATTTTTTACGCTACCTAAACTACTAACAATATGGTATATAAATTTGTCGACGTCCGACCACGACAATCGCAATTCGCTTGTCGCTGAGAGCTAACAACTTTGCGTAGGTCATAGATACGCATACGCGAGATTTTTTCTGTACCGAAATTAAGGTTAAATAAAGCTATAGCGATACACAAACAAAAATAGTGCTTTCAATATTTTATACCGGTAGCGTAACCTCAAATCTTACCCGCTTTCGGTAATCCTTTAAAATAAAGCGCTACAGTTATTTTATACCGGTAGCGAAACCGTATACTTTAATCGACATTATTATTATTATTAAATCATAATGAAGTTTCGCATACATGTTATCAGCTGAACAGAAAAGGACATAGTGTTTTCACCCAGAAAAATTACTGTTGCCGAGGTATAGTAATTTATTGACATAATCGAGATTAATGCCGGGCGCGGGCAGAATCTAATCAAAACAGGGCAATCAACTCAAGGGCGCACGTCTTAAGTACCACTGCAGGGATGCCGTCAGGCCCACTCGACTTATTGATGTCCAGGAGTTCGAGCTCACGCCTAACCGCACGCTGCTTGATGCGGATTTCAGGCAAAGAGCTCTCACACTTGGGATGGTAGGTGGTGTGACTCCCTCATCATCCAAAGTCGAGTTTGAGGCAAAGAGTTGTACCAAAAGAGTGGCCTTCTCTTTTGCACAATGGGCCAGACTGGCTTCAGACTTACGCAGTGGTGGGAGACCGACCTGGCAAAAATTGCCTTGCGCAGCCTTGGCGAGCGCCTAAAAATCACGACTCCCAGAAGGATGCCTTCCAAGGCGCTCGCTAATTTTGGCAACGTGTTCCGCCTTGGCCTTGGTCACATATTAAATATTATTATATATATAAAATAATATTTAATATCTGAATATCAAAGCAAAAAGTAAATATCAATAGCATATACATATGTGCTACGAGAATGATATTTACTTTATGGGATATGTCTATACCTTCTGGGATATACATACATAGATGTGAGTGTAACATACATTACATACTTACACCCACACCTATATCCCAGAAGGTATACATATACATAATTTTAGATCCACACTGATGACATGATTAAGTCGTGCTGTGAATTTCTAATAGATAAAAATAATAACATTTTGGTTGACCTGAAAATTGAACCCGAGACCTTACACAGTAGTCCCATTAATTACCCCCGCTCTACCGCGGCATTGTTGTAGCACTTAGATATAATTATCTTTGATAATAATATCCTTGTTTGTAAAAGGTCTCACTGTTGGGCACGGGTCGCTAATATAAGTAGGGTTAACCGATAGGTCACCACGCTGGTTTTGTGAAGGTTGGCTGACTCATACATTTTTGAAAACATTATGGAACTTGCGTCTTTCATAGTCAATAAAGCAAGCAATAAGTAATACTATCAAATACGCTTGGTACTACTTGCTTTACGATCTAACTCGAAATTTATACGTGACAGATCAAATGTCATCCCAAATGGCTGCTGCTACTGTTTATAATATGATTTATTAATTAATTTTACAAAAATATGTTACCCATATATTCTGCTTATTTCCTTAATAAGCATTAACGTACAAATATACGTTACAGTAAAACGAACGTAATGTATATCCTTTCAAATTACATTTCATAGCATACATATATTTTAATAAAGCGGAAGATGTCATTATTATAATGAGAGCCTTTCAAAACAGGAGTAATTCAACAGAAATATCAGATGCCTTAAAAAGTAGGTGTAACAATGACTTTAGTTCCTACGTAATAGGGGGCGCCTATTTCCGCCAACTGAGCTCATTACCAGTCTCCGTGCTACTTGTGATAAGAAACCCAATAGAATTTTACACGTCTCGGTAACCGAATCCGAGACTATGCGCTCGCTAACTTGAACGGGAACAAAGAAGCCGTCTAGTTTACTATTAAATTCATACCGATAAAAAGCAATTCATCACTAAAGTATTGTTTAAGTTTGTTGTTCGTACTTATAGCTAAATCTTTAACAATAATCCTCGACTTTCCTCCACTGAAAACTAAACAATAAGTTGGAAGCAGCTTTAGGATTCAATAACAAACTATTAGAAGAGATATATTTTCGCTTTATTCAATACCACGGCGTAATTCCACATCAAATAAACTTTTTTTTACGTTTCCTGTACCTTTGTGTGGAACATTCCACTAAGGAAAGGAAATTATATGAATAAGCTTACAGCCTGCCTCACGGCAAACAGTTACCGTAGCCTATGAACGCTTGTTATACTATCAACACTTAGCATGGGTACCAGTGTTCAAATAATTAATGTAACATTTCATGTGTAACTAATAAATGTACGTATGTTTGTGAAATAAATGAGACATGAATTCAGTAAAAAAATAAACTTGCCATCTGCTCACTCGACGGTTAGCGGTAATCACTGTTCATGGACTTGGTTATGTTTTCTTGTTATAACCGCTGCAACCGTACCGTAAAACTCATAGCAGATGGTGAACAAGAACTGATAATAGGCAGTCCACGTGGCCTATGTGAACGGAATGGCTGGAAAAGGCATCAAGAAGTTGGTTGAATCTACGGCGCTCTTACTAAGTGAACTAAGCGCAATAATACATATACTAGTATATTAAGATTTTGTTTTAAGCATTTCATCAGCAGTTGTTATAGTTAGTATATATAAATTTCCAATTACAAAGTTCTATAAATATACGATAGATGTCGCATAGCATCCATCTTAGATGCAAAATACAGAGGCAAAGGAGAATGCTCTGGCTTTTTTGGCTGGACAAAATTTACCCTATATCGTTTTCTATTGAAAACGACATAGGGTAAATTTTGTCCAGAATAAGTTTCTACTGTTACTAAACTAACCTACATGTCCAGAATAAGTTCCTACTGTTACTAAACTAACCTACATTTACGCGAGCAAAGCCGCAGGCAAAATCTAGTATTTTATACACACGAGGCGTCCTAAAAATAGGTTCAAAGTGAAGTCCAGAGATAGAACACCCTTAAGGGTCTCAAACAGACTATTGAAAAAAACATCTAATGTCCCAGATGTTGGTATCCCAAGGAAAAAGTTAAATTAACTCGATCATAAATCTCAGAGCTTCTTGTGGATTCCGTTTCATTCCGTAACAGATAGCTATTACATAAATATGTTTAAATTCTTTTTAGAAATCGTGTTACCGTACTCAGTACGTAATATTAAAGCGTAGTGATACGTACTTATATTTGAAGTATAGCAGCCCAAGAATGAAATCAATCCCGATACGAATCCAAGCAAATCTTTCACAAATTTATAATAAATTATCTATAAACCTGGGCACATCTGGTTGTGACTCATTTTGATAAATTATTATCCTGTTACCATGGGGACTTCGGGATAAAAAGTATATAAAACACTCTTATATATAAATGCAACGTCGTGTAAAAAAGTCAATCTATTGATTACAGTTCGAGTTCTGCGGACACAAACACGCGGAAGCTGAATTTTGATTAATAAGTTTATGAACTTCAAATTTTGCCGACATCGAAAATATAAGGTGGGTGGACCATGGAAGGCCATATTCCTTGAAAGGTCGATTATGAAAAAGTCGTAATTATTGCCGTGTGATGACCAATGCCTTCTACTCACACTAACACCAATCGAACTAATGTGTTAGTGTATGAAGAAGGCATTTGTCATCACATGGCAATAACTACGACTTTTTAATAATTGGCCATCGAAGGAGCATAGTCTTCTATAGTCCACCCACTGTATTTGCAGAAACCATAATTGGCATGCATTATGCACTATTATATATACATAATATAAATACAAGAAACAAAAACAGACTACAAACGAGTGGTTGGTCCCCTGTTGTACATGTTCACACACAGCAGACTTCAACGAGCGTTTGTGTTTTACGTCAGCTATGTGTTCTTTTATGCGGGTGTCAAACCAAGAGAAGCATAGGCACCCGAGGCTATTGAAATCAAAAAACATCCCAATTTCAATAGAGAAGATGGTTGGAATATACCACCAGCTTGGGATCCAGTACTTCAAATAGTCAAACCCAAGAAGAAACAAACCACAGCTAGACTTCATGATACTTTGAGCTCATTCTGCGTAAATAGAAACACCAATAATTAAATTATGTTCGGGTACTTTGAAATAACTACACTGGAACATTGAGACAACTACCATCTTAGTCTCCCCGTGACCATGGCTGCTGGAAAGCAACCGAAACGTCGGGGAAAGTGTAAACCAAAAATAAATAGATTTAATAGTTTAAATAATTTGATTAGCTTATAAATTAGTAAAATAAATTCAATAGTAGTAGTAGTGTAATATTTTCAAAATTTTGTAATACAGTGCTAAATAAACAACGCGATAAAATCCGTATATATAGTAGTTTAATTTCAATGAATTAATAAGTTGTTTAAAAGTCAATGTGTGCGCTTTTACAATAAACTCCCAGTGACATTCAAAATCTAAGTTTTAATAAATTTAAAACAGTTGTAAAACGTAAATTATATTCGAAAGTAAATTAAAGTAATATGAGTTGCTGTGACTATTATTTCATGTGTTATTAATATATATCTTAGATTAACGAATTTTTACTTTTTAAATCTTATTGAAATAAATAACTAACAACTACACACAGCAGCTCATATAAGGAAAATAATACAGAGTGAGTAGAGTGGCCATAAGTTTCTTGTCTGCTTCTTCTCATGAAAGCTCTTCTCCTCGAACAGGTTTTTTTCAATGCTAAATTTTATTTCCTTCCATTTATTTTTATAATATAATAGTGAATTGATGTTACCAAGAATTGTTTGCACATTTTAAGGCAATAAAGATTTTTGACTTTGACTTTGACTACAAATACGTGTCTGGACTATAAATATTTGACAAAATATCCAGGAAAAGTAAGATATATAAAATTCAATAACATGCCAACTAAAACAGATAATGATTCTATTTGTGGCGATTAATGCCCTTTTTATTAAGTACCAGTCGATATAAATACCTAATTTAATAAGATCATAACTTTCTGTTCGTACCTGTATATACCCTTTACAACATAAACCACTCCTAGAAATAATTCACCAGCCGAACCGAGATCTCATACTTAATAAGAAAGTTGAACAAATTAATTACCTAAATATAGAAAGTAAAGTTCCCTTCTCAGCAAGAAACACGTAAAAGTAATTTATATACTTTGCGCGCACAGCCCTAGTATTTAATAATTCACATCAACATTTTTATTTCGTTCAATAAATTATTTAGTTCAACACGTTTCGGCTTTCCCCTATATTTATTTCGTGACAAGTGACAATCTTAACCCTTTCACTGACCGTGTTCAATTTCACGTTTAAAATATATTCTTAAAATGTTAATTAATTATGAATTGAAAGGGTTGGGACTTGGCCACGTTGGAAATAGAATCCATTTGGTTCTTTATTTTTGAATTAACTTTATAAATATATGGATCACTAGGTATATGTGGCAGTATAATTATTTATTCTTAGTAAACACATCAGTCTCACTAGAAAAATTTCTTTATCCCAAGCGCATCTTACAACTTCGAACAATCATACTCTTATGAAATGTTACATTCTTTGTTAACAATTGCCTGCCATATTGGTCCATTGGTAGCAGTATGAGCGCTTGCGCAACCCTCAATTGTATAGATTCGATTCACGCATCGCGCGAAAGTGTTTCTAGATTTTTTATCACGAAGTTCTGCATAACAGCACTTGATCTGATGAATTATTATTTAGACTAGACATATTCTATGCTATGTACCAATGCACGTTTACGACATAATTGTCGAAATGTGAGCAGCAATGTTTTAAGTCCTGCGTAATTTAAGGGACCTATTGCCATACCATTCACTTATCTGCACTCCTATACCAATAGTACTTAGCCCTGTCCGAACCGATCCAATCGAACCTACGGCTACGGCTCTAGGTTTTTATTTCCGTTATTGGTTGCAACAGCACGCACAGTTTTGTCCCAAGGCACCAACTAAATAATCTATAAGTCATTCTAAAAATAATAAGTTGTGATATTATTTTGTTGTTCTGAGATTGTACCAAGCAATATTATAAAACTCTTGATGAACCAACATAGCGAAACGCTTTATTAAGTGTTTATAACGATAAGGTGCACTTTTGCTTGAGGGTTGTTTTACGAATGAAAAGACATGTGGCTTACTTAGCGACTGATTTAATACTGGCTTTTTACAAATGTGTAGCGTTAAACTAAGTGGACTGTATCAGATATATATATATATGTGTAAGACGTCAACGATGCATTGCGTTGGTGTTTGGCACTGTTTTGGACATTCCGCCCACCAAGAACGCAGTTCTTTAATATAGGTAACTCAAATATAACTCTAATAGGAACCATTCTAATCCAAACACCAACCAACGTCACATGGAGTAAGTTAATAATAAAGTGACTCGGCCAAAATAACGTAATTAACAACGTTTCTAATGTGATGCACGATAAAGATAAAATCATCACAGAATTTACAGAAATTAAACATACATATAACAGTAAAGTGTGGTTTATATTGGAACAATTAACCACCCACCGTAATACCTCATACATGAAAGGAATTCTAATATGCGTACAAAGCGTGCACTAAACGCTTATTAAAAAAAGTACTATAACATGGCTTAACTTAACAATGTTAATACAGGTTAGTATAAATTTAACACAAGTAAGTATGAATGTAAAAAGGTAAGTATAGGTACAATTAAAACAGGTAAATATAAAATTATACGCAACATTAGAATTTTTAATCTAGTAAGGTAGTTTTAAGTACAATCATAAATTGCAATAGCTAATGCTACCTTCAAACTCTGTTTCATAGAAGGTATTTCACCCTCTTTTTTTACATAATATTATTATTAAGTTATATTTTACAATAGGATATTCTCATTGAACTTTAGCTATGACACATATTTTACTCACAGGCCTTTTTAGAATTCCATTTTTACATTTAACTGACACGACCCGAGTAATGTTATCAGGACCCACATGTTTTTGTAATATTTTACCCATTATCCACTTACTAGGCGGAATATTGTCCTCTTTTAGAATGACTACGTCACCGATTTCTGGTTCAGCGTTCCTTTTATTCCATTTGTACCGTTGATTCAAATTAACAAGATACTCTTTGTACCATCTGTTCCAGAAATCGTTGACCATTTTCTGTGTGAGTCGCCATCTCTCATGACAACTGATATTAAGTTGCGTGTAATCCTCATCAGCTAAGTTCAGTAACGGCTCACCGACTAAAAAATGGCCAGGTGTCAGTGGGAGGGGATCATTGTGGTCGTCATTTAGAACACTTATCGGTCGCGAATTAAGACACGCTTCTACTTGCGCTAATACTGTAGATAATTCTTCATACGTAAGTGTAGTGTCACCGATTACTCTTTTTAGGTGTGTCTTCGTACTGCGTACCCCAGCTTCCCACAGGCCTCCAAAGTTCGGGGCGTGCGGCGGTATGAAATGCCATGTGGTCCGTTCTAAGGTTAACAACTGAGCTATCTCACTATGGATTGATGACTTGGCTTTGTCGAACATATCTCTTAATTGTTTGTCTGCGCCAACGAAATTAGTGCCGTTGTCACTGTAGAGGTCCTGACAGTGTCCTCGTCTTGACGTAAATCTCTTAAAGGCTGCGATGAAACCTTTTGCTGTTAAATCTGTCACGGCTTCTAGGTGAATAGCCCGAGTCACCATGCAAACAAATAAGCATATGTATCCTTTGTAGGACTTTGCTCCTCTACCTGGTGAAAATCTAATGTTAATAGGTCCCGCGTAGTCTACTCCCGCCGATCTGAAAGGCTTGTTAGGTTTCACTCTCACCACCGGTAATTGGCCCATTAATTGAGTAGTGTTTTTCGTAGAGTACCGCACACATTTGACACATTCACGATAACACCTCTTTGTTTCATCTTTAACTCGCAGCATCCAATACCTTGACCTTAAGTAATTTAGCATCATCTGTGGTCCTCCATGCATAGTCCTTATATGCGCATCTTTAATTATGAGTCTGCTAAGATGACTTTTAGCCGGTAAAACTATAGGATGCTGTGTGTCATACGATGCTTGTGACTGCTGTATACGTCCGCTAACTCTTAATATCCCGTTTTCATCAAGAATTGGACAAAGAGATCGGAGTTTGTTTTTTTTAGGTACACATTCGTTAGATTTTAATTGTTTTATTTCTTGTCCAAATTCCTTACTCTGAGTTTGTTTTATGCACATCTCTAAGGTTTTAGTTATTTCTTCCACCGTTACATATTTAGTGAATACTTGTCGGGTTTCCTTAGGTAGTTTTAGATTTGCCAATCTTCTGCAGTAGGATATGATTCTCAACATTTTAGATAAATTGGAAAACTTAGACCAAACAAATTCCTCTTCCGGAATTATTAAGACATTTAAAACCTTAACTCTCTCCTCCTCCTGTGTGTCCTCAATAATATCGTCTGAACTCAAGTGTGTTTGCTGCGAAGACAGCCAATCGGGTCCGACCCACCATAATCTATGGTCTAACAAATCCGACGCTTGTAGTCCTCTCGACGCGCAGTCTGCTGGGTTCATTTCAGTAGCAACATGTCCCCACTGGTTATAATCTAAAATGTTAAGTATATCTGACACTCTGTTGCTAACAAATGTAGTCCACCTACTGGACCCACCCTTTAACCAGGCTAGGACTATTGTCGAGTCTGTCCAGGCGTATAAGTTTGTTTTAGGTATATTCATTACTTGAGATATTTCATAAATTAATTTTGTTGCCAATACCGCGGCACAAAGTTCCAGTCTTGGTATTGAAAGCTGTTTCTCGATAGGAGCGACTTTAGTTTTAGCCGATATAAGATTAACATAAATTCTGTCTTCTGCAACAACGCGCATGTATACTGCTGCTCCATACGCCAGTTGCGAGGCGTCTGCGAAGGCATGCAGTTCTATCTTGGCTGTAGAAGAGTAGTGTAACCATCTCGGTACACTTACTCCCTTAATGTGTATTAAATTCTCTCTGTAATGTAGCCACTCTTCTAACAACTCTCCATCTACAGTTTCATCCCATTCTAGCCCTGATCTCCATAACTTCTGTATTATCATTTTTGCGACGACAATCACAGGAGCTATCCACCCCAATGGATCGTAAAGTTTAGCGACTTCTGACAAGATTTGACGTTTAGTAATTGACTGTTTAGGTTCTGGTAAGTTAATGGTATATTCAAAGTTATCTGTTAGACGATTCCATATCACACCAAGTACTTTTACTAGGCTGTTGAGCCTGAGAGGAAGTTCATGATTGATCCGTTTGTGTTCTCCGATGTATTTTAATATGTTTTCATTATTGCTACTCCACTTTTGAAGCTCGAACCCTCCCAAGCTCATCAGTCTGTTGATTTCGTTGTATATGGTTATCGCTTGATCTTCTGTCTCACACCCTGTCATTAAATCATCAATATAATAGTCATTCTTTGTTATCTTTGCTGCAATTGGGCATTCAAACCGCTCATTATCAGCTAGTCTCTGCAATGACTTCACGGCAAGATATGGAGCACACGCGGTTCCAAAAGTTAATCTCAATAGTTTATAATGCTTGACTGGCTCGTTTTCTTTTGGTCTCCATAGTATCCTCTGGTAGTTTGTATCCTCTTCTGCCACGCGCACCATCCTATACATCTTGATGACGTCAGCAGTAATGCAAATCTTGTGAACTCTCCACCTCATCAATAAGTGACGCAAGTCTTGCTGCAGTTTAGGACCAATAAGAAGGTCGTCGTTCAAAGAAACGTTATTAACTCCTTTACACGATGCGTCGAAGACTACTCGAAGCTTCGTAGTATCCTTATCTTCTCTTGTTACGGCATGATGCGGAAGATAGACAGCTTTGGAACTATTAATGTCTGTAACATCAACTTCAACCATATGATTTAATTGTATGTATTCGTTTATTACTTTATGGTATTCTTCACGCAGTTTGTGATTTTTGTCTAATTTCTTTTCTAAGAATTCAAACCTTTTAGCCGCTATCTCCATTAATCTACCATTTTGGCATTCGGGAACTTCCTTTCTAAATGGCAGCTTGACTACAAATCTTCCGCTCTCATCTCTAACCGTGGTAGCGTCGTAGAACTCTTCACATCTCCTTTCTTCTTCTGTTTCTCTCTTTTGTATCATGTTTGGTTCGTTTTCCACTTCCCAAAATAGTTTAAGTAGCTCATCTTCCTTGTGTTGCACATGCAGACTTGTGATGTGCGCTGAGGTAGATTCTTGTGACATCCTTCCAGATAACACCCAGCCTAAGATTGTATTTTGTGCTAGTAGATTATTCTTAGGATGTTTAATAACGCCGTCTAACAAAACGTCGCTGTATACTTCAGCGCCGAGTAAAATGTCTATTTTACCCGGTGTATTGAATCCTGGATCAGCCAACTCTAAGTTATTTATGTCTGACCATTCAGGAGTACCAAGATTAGTATTAGGTAAAAGTGTCGTTAATGATCGCAGTACATATGCATTTACTCTAACTAATGCCTGGGGATCGTAGCGTGATTTCACAATAAGTGACACCATGTGTTTTATTCTCGTTTGCTCCTCCCCCACGCCTGACACCCAACCACTTACCGATTTACGTGTAAGGTTAAGTATCTGAACTGTAGCCTCCGTCACAAATGATGCCTGTGACCCTTGGTCTAACAATGCTCTAAATTTAAATTTGCAACCATTCCTACTATCTACTAACACTTGTGCAGTAGCTAACAGGACACTATTTGTATGAAAATTCTCTTTAGAAAAGTTGGTTACAATGTGTATATCATTAGACAAAGTACTAGGCTTACCTCTCTGTGTCTCGGTCACAGTACCTGTTGATGTGGACTCATTCCCACTCGTTTTCTCGGCAGTGACACCTTTATCGAAATGCAGAAGTGAGTGATGACGCCGTCCACACTTCCGGCAACACGTTGACTGTCGACATTTCACTACAGAATGCGATGGCGCTAAACAGTTGAAGCACAAGTTGCTGCGTTGAACAAAGTCTTGTCGTTCCTTAGTAGACATATCAACGAACTTCTTGCAGTGGTATACGTAATGACCTTCATTACATAACGCACATTTCACTTCGTGTTTCTTCTCGTCCTTGGTAATACTCGAATGAAAAGCTTTAGGCTTCGCGACAGGCTTAGCTTGCACCACTCTTGGTTTATGGCCATCCATTATTTCTAATGATCGGAATCTTGCACTCAGGAAATCTCGTAGTTCTGGCCAAGTGGGCGTGTCCTTGTTATTTATACTCAAATGTTGTTCCCACTCTTTGACCGATTCGGAATCCACTTTTGACAGCACCAAGTAGTTGATGACTAGGTCCCAAGCATCAATTGTCACATCCATGTTCTTCAAAGCCTTTAAACAAGTCGAAGTCGTATCCACTAATTGTTTGATAGAACTCGCCGAAACTGTTTGTATAGATTTTTGTGTAAATAATTTTCTCAATATCTCGTTAGTATTATATCTCTTATTATTGTATCGTTTCTCTAGTTCATTCCACGCCTCCTCGTAATTTGCATTCGTGATAGAATAATTTCGTAGTAATACTTCTGGTTCTCCAGATAAATTACTCTTAAGGTATTGTAACTTTTGTACGGGCGATAAAGACTTGTTACTATGTATTAAGGAACAAAACAGGTCATAAAACGATTGCCACTCCTCATATTTTCCAGTAAACGTGGGTATCTGAATACGGGGTAACTTAACATCGCAATTAAATAACAGTGTTTGTGTACCGTCATTCGGTGTAGATGTTTGCGGACACGTAGGGAATTGAAGCTTAGATGTTTCCAGAAACGGTTGAAGAGCCTCCTTCAAACTCGACTTGTATTGTATATATGTCTCTTCAAACTGTTCGTAAATGTTTTCTTCAAAATAAGAATTTTCCGTGTCATCGTCTTTACTAAGCTTTAAAATAATTTCTTTGTGTCCCACCTTAAAGTTATTCCATAATTCTTCTAATGACTCCAACCGTGTTTCCAAGTAAGCCCGTTTTATTCTATCTTTGGGTGACTTTTTATAGTTCTTCTCAGCATTTTTCAAATTGTCTAGTAGCTCCCTTTGATACACCAGAAGTTCCTCAATCCCAATATTCGACATAATGTTCACGAAATGCACTAAAATTCACTAATTATGCAGTTATTACGTTATTAGTAAAAGTGTTTACAACAGTTCCTTATCGCTGTGGAATGCGGGTGCCTTTTGTTCTCGCGGCTCGCTCGCAGTGGCCGACCGGCGATCAATATCCGTCTCGAATTGGACCAAATGTTTATAACGATAAGGTGCACTTTTGCTTGAGGGTTGTTTTACGAATGAAAAGACATGTGGCTTACTTAGCGACTGATTTAATACTGGCTTTTTACAAATGTGTAGCGTTAAACTAAGTGGACTGTATCAGATATATATATATATGTGTAAGACGTCAACGATGCATTGCGTTGGTGTTTGGCACTGTTTTGGACATTAAGCGTTTCAACAAAATACGATTTTAACCTGATGACCTTTCTTCCTTGAATTAACATGTTATACAAAGCTTGTAACATTTTTACGATTCTAGAAAACATGTAAAATACACAGCAAATTAACTTATTGCTAATATCATTTAAAACTGTTTCGTAATTACAACGTAATTTTGTTTACTAAATATATTTTGTGGTAGATCTGAATATATTATGTCTATACTAATATAATAAAGAGGAAAGATTAGATTTTTTGTTTGTTTGTTGAAGGATTTAACTCAAAAACTACTCAATACTAAAATTATTTCACTAGTATATAGCTGTATTGTCATCCAGTAACATAGACTAAACATTAAAAAAAAGAACTCTTACTAACATAACTTAATCTACTTTTACGCAAGCGAAGCCGCGAACAAACGCTAGTTAACGAATAAATTCCTCTTCTTTTAGAAATTGTATGTAATTTTGAATGTAATATTTAACGTGAAGACCTGTTATTGGCTATCAGAAACTTATTAACCTCTGAGTCTTCTTCGAAGAGGTTAATGAAAACACTATGTGGGTCTGTGTGTCTGTCTATTAGTGACAGGCATAGCTCCGGAACCACTGGACCGATTGTCTTGTAACTTAGCGTGCAGACACCTTGGCGTCATTCCTCGGTAGAGTTTGAATATGGGCCCTGTGGGTCAAAAGACCCCCGAGATATAGGTCACAAGGTCATAAGGATGTGATTTAGAAATCCAAGGGAAAGGTTTTGGCCCAACAGTGGGACATTACAAAAATATGATGTAAAAAAAGTCATATGAAGACGAAGAAGTTGAATCCTGGATTTTTACACCCATCTCGTTAAAATATATTGTCAATCTAGGATAAGCTGTTGTACCTCCATAAATAAATAAATAAGAATAGAATCCAAAAATATCCATTCTTTCTATTTGAATGCTACATAATAGTGGGCAAGTTACTTTCTGCTATACTTATTTAGAAACTATTCAATGCTTAGTTAAGAAAATCTCTTCCTAAAGTAAAACTAAATAACATTTTACTCGAAGCAGTTATCAAACGTCACTTATGCACGCAAACACTCCCAAAACTGAACTTCAACTATATGAAAACGTACATTAATATAATAACATGTTTTACTTCTCTGCGACTAAATAAAAAAATCCGTCAACAGTTCTAAACCTTTAGCCCGTCCTGGATAACATACGTAGTAAGCACTTAACTCAGATCCAGAAAAAGGTGACACATAAAAAGGTTCTATTAAAGCGACGGCGGTATCCTAGGGTCGGCATTTCAGGATACGCTAAGCGATTGTCGTATTTTACCTGAAGTTACAATAAATACAGATTGGGTCCTTCAATAAATTGGAAGCCCAATTATTGGGTCGACGATAATTCTGTCTGGTATCTAAGAGAACGTACATTGACATTTATTATTTCATGGTTATTGAATAGAATAACTTGGTTGGTATAAGTTTGGGATTATGTATGCCGTCGTGTCGTCTCAGGTTCCAATATTTACAAAATGTGGTTGGACAAAATGTTTAATTAAATGCTGATATGGCGCAAGTCAATAAACTGTGTGTGAGGTCTCAGGTTTAACACACAGATCGAGCTAATAAAAATTTCATTGAATTTTTCTGTCTAGATATTCTCAATACACGCCACAGTTAGGTAGTTGGTGGTGTTGCAAATCCCCGTGTCTTTAAAAGCATGTTAAGCCGTTGGCTCTGTGCCCAATATCTCTTCGGTCGTGTCAGAAAGCCTTCCTACCAGACAATAAGACTGAGAGATTAGTGAGTGCACTTATGTTTGCGCACTTGGGTACTATAAAATCTCGTAAACAGTTGGTCAGTCTCCGTTTAGATCGGCCGCCATACTGAAGATAGGCCACTAAAATCGTTCTGGAGAACCTTATTATTATATACACTTATTTTGTTTTACTGTTATGCAATGCTTAGAAGACTGATTTATGAAAGTTCGTTTCACATGAAACTGAAATAAGTCATTGATAAAATGTGAGAGTTATACGCTTCTGCTATGCTTTTAGCAGAGACACAAACGTGAGTATGCGGATGGAAGGATTTATTGGGTCGACGATAATTTCGTCTCGTATCTAAGAGAGAGAGACATTGACATTTAATAATCCTTTTTTATTGACTCGCTTACCTAGTTGGTCCCGTTATATAAGTTAAGACTATTGCATTGGTTCACTGGCAAGTCTTCGCTTACGTTTGCGTACGGCCGTACAGTTTTTAGTTAGGTTCCTGGATTTAGCAAAATGTTATTGTATTCAGTAATTCTCAGTAGCAACAGATAGTCTGGAAATAATGCCAGCAAAATGTGGATGTAGTACGCTTCTAATTACACTTTCTTGGAAATTCTGTATCTCTCCGAAGGTATAGAGGGAAGTTAGTCTATATACGTATATTAATTATTTATAGGTAGTTACTAACCTACCGACAAAGTTCTTAATAGTTTCTTCATGATATTTTAGTAATGAGCGTACAACGTTAATAAGTCTTCAGAAAACTTATGTACACCGAAAAAATCTATTATTACCTATTGATATGCTCATAACTTCATTAAACCGGACGCCAAGCTGCGGTATCGAACTCGATACCTCTACTTGACAGTACAAGTTTGTTATTAGAGTAGAAAATAATGCCCGCGAGATCATTGTAATAGTAAATATTGTCACGCGGACCAGTCGTGCTCAGCGGCCGCGTTCGCGCTGGAGTGGGAGCACCCTTTCCTCCCTCCTTGCGGCTGATATAATTATAAGCCGACCGCGCCCTGGTGCCTGCCCGCTCTGCTGCTGCTGCCGTCTAAGTTAAGTGGTCTTTGGAGCTATAAAGACCACGTAGCGAGCCTTCTAGAACCACGACCTGATCTTTTGCTTTCGCAGCCGCTGAATACGACCGGTCCGCGTGACAATATATCGTATCATATTCGTCAAACGCTACTGGAATACGGATTTAAAATTACGAGATCTGAACACCAAATAAGCCACTTAAATACAGTATAAACCATTCAAGATTTAGTCTACCTCCTCCATGTAATATTAAAGGGAAAAACCTCATAAATTCCAGAAGTCAAGCGCACTTACTTAAGTTAATAGTTCCCCGCCTGCGTGTTATATAATATGTAGCGTCGTGCATCGGTGTATTAAGAAGGTGTTATCGGTACCTATGTCGGAGTCGGAGTCCGTCGGAATCTATTAAGAGGATTACGCGATGCAGCCAAAACGGAAGATGAGGGTCGTATCCACGTCTCATACGAATTACGGGACAATATCACACCGTGATATACAGAAAGTACAGGCAATAGATTTGAAATAAAGGTACGCTTTCGACGCGCGCTGAATCTGTGACGTCTATATGGGTAGTCTCTAAAAATATCGGAGTTACTTATTGCCTAATACAGAACACTATTAGTGGCGTAATTAATATCAAATTGGTTGCTATAACTGGAGTTTTATTTACGCAAGAAGAATGTACATATGAGCATAAATATTAGTTAGTGTATTATGGGTGACAACTTATAAATTATCAATAAACAACAATAGACAATCGTCTTAATTACCTATTGTTTTGTATTGATAATTTGGAAAATATATTTTATGATATTTACGTTTACTAGGAAAAATACAGATAGGGCTTTTTTTGAATGACACCTAATTTTGTATCCTAAAATTGTTTGAAACAGGCAGATATTTTAAATAACTTCAAACATTTTAAATTGATTTTAGTGATAGACAAGCTAGCGGGCTACCTAGTAGTAATTGGTAACTCACAAACTTCAACATGTATACACAAAGGCAAAGCACTGCCTACCGTGCGTGTCTTTAAACCTTGCATAAACGAAGAACAAAATATCACCTTAATTTTTATTCGCGATACCCATTCCCATGCGTGACGGTGTAATAGCCGCCCCCACTAATCCGCCGTCAGCTAAATTATTTATGTATTTAAAAGGATTTACTCTTAATATGAGGTGTAGCGGCGCGGTCACGACTCTCCGACGTACACTGAAAAGCTAATTAGTCCCAACATAATGAATATTTATTCACGAGTTAATATTTATCCGACATTTTGGCAGGCGATACAAAATTATGTACCTTCACAAGATTATTACATTTTCCGTCCAAAGTAATGCCGAGATAAAACTTTAATTTATTCTCGTCGAATTCTTGAGAATAAAGTTTTCCCGTTCTTAACATTTTAAGAGTTATTGTTTATTTATTGATGCAGCGTTAAGAGATAATAATCTATTATTACTAGAAGGAATTTAAGTCGGTCGGTTGGCGTCAGAAGGACTGCATGGCTGGTTCGATTGCATAAGCATCGTGTGTTATTAGATTCTTTGACAATTCTTTATATCAATAACTTGAATTCTGCGACAACAATAGCTATAGATTTGTTTAGTATAATAGAACCTAAACATATCAAAGGGTAGATTTTAACGTGCATTATAAGGTAATAAGATAGTAATTCAGATCAGTGTGTAAAAGTGATAACTTGTATCGATAGCTTTGTAGCATAAGCTTGCGCTTATGTTTGCGTGCGATCGTTAGAAACCGATTTCGTCTCACGGGTATCAAACTATGTATTATTAGGTTTTTGCTGGTATTAAATATTCAAAAGCAGTACATAGATTGGCAATGTACCCGGACAATTTTACGTGAGACCTATAGACCTAATTGGCGAAATGAAGGAGAAATACACCTTGGGTAAATACATTTGGGTTAACTGTACCTACTTATGCATTAAAAACAATAATTTAAAAAGTTTAAGAATGGCTTTTAATTGAATAAAAAATATTCAAAGAGATCTTAAGCGTTCTACAGATCTTTCTTTCCATATAAATATTGTTGTCTGCCCATATAAATATTCATGTCTGCCAACCCGCACTGGGCCAGCGTGGTGGACTATGGCCTGATCCTTCTCACAATGAGAAGAGGTCTGTGCCCAGCAGTGGGCCAGTTTAATACAGAGCTGATATAAATATTGTTATCCCTGTTGCTGTTTCCTTTTGTTAAATTTAATACTTTGTTTTCCCATGTTTCTAGTCTACCTGCCAGTACCGTGCATATTAATCATTGGGGTAGCACATGCACATTGATAATTGTTAATTTTATGTGAATGTTTGTGTTTACCCTGTAAATATGATTAAATGTATAAATCTCTTTGAATAACGTAAAAGCAGCTATGTCAGTAAAATAATTGTAGAATCTACCACAAGTTAAACTGTTAAAGTATAAATAACATTAATAGATAAGTTTCGCGGGTACAAAGGAGTGACAGTTCGATACAAGTATTCAAGACGAGACGCCGAAAATTTACGTCGTTTTTCTAAACAACTCCATTCGCCCAATAATTCTACTATTATTGAAGTTGTCTATGTAAATGTATTGAGTATCAAAGTATATAACATGTTATTGGTTACGTTTTTCGAATAAGGACTTTCTTTAGTTTCTACATAGTCATTCTTGTTAGTTATGTTCTTTGTTTAAATTCGTTTTATTATCATTTAACTTAGTCTTGTGTCTTACGCCGCAGTAAAATATTTCTTACTTTCTACACATTATGTACCAATGATACCTACCTCTATCCTCCAAATGGTAATCACAGCCGTATTATCCTCATATTTTCCTTAATATCGAGCGTACCTATTACCGTCTACCATTAACTTTCTACAGTTCATACTGCTAGTGTTTTCTTTAAATATAAAACTTATCACGCGATGACCGACCCAGAATTAGAATCCAGGACCTCACAAGCAGCGTAAACATAAACTTAAGCTTATGCTAGGGGTCTACGTCGTAGTTTTTGCCGGTGACGTCGCTCGCATTTTTCTGAATGAAAGATACCCTACGTCTTTTTTTGTACCTTATATATATTATATTTATGATGATCGGTCGAATAGGTGTTAAAGCGTAACAAGCAAACAAACTGACACTCGCATTTTGTATTATTAGCTAGGCAGTTAGGATAGAGAGATTGGCAGTTTGCTAGAATGCTAGAGCAGCAAACCCATTCAACATCTATTTATATATCCTACTAATATTCTTAATGTAAAATTTTGTGAAGATGTTCAGGATCTTTGTTAATTTCTCAACCTATCGTAAACTGTTAAACAGTATTGGAAGAAACTTGGCAGAAAAATAGAACGTACAAGTTCTATTTTATATATATATCTACACGGCTACACATCAAGTTAGACACCCTATGTACGCTTAACTACGCTACATACAAAATAGAGAATTGTCGGCAAGGGACAGTGCATAGTGCTGTCGATGTAATGGTAAGGATAGAGCGTAACAAAAATATAACGCACTCTCTCGCACGATTCGCAGCGTTCAACTTCTAATAGTTCAAAGTTCTAACAGTCTAGTTTGATGTGTCGCTGTGTGTACTAACACATAGTATATTTTTTATCCCAATATGCGTTCTTGTAGAATTCACGCTGGTGATAAACATGATGATTATTCTCTAAAAGTATAAATAGCATAAAAGTCCGTGAAGTGATAGGTGTATATACGAGCTCAGTAGGTCGATCGTGCGGCTATAATGAGTTACAGACGACTAACGTAAATTATTTTTCAAGTGAACGTAAACTCATGTACCGGAATAATAGAATCTTTTGAAGAAATGCGTTTAGTATATTTTTAATGTACGTTATTAGTACCTAAATATATATATTTACTGCGAGTGTTTATGTTTATACAATTATTAATTACAAAGATATTTGACACGATAGGTTTAGATGTCATTAGACCTCCCTACATATCTATGAACTTATAAAACGCCATAGCTGAATGCTTTTGTAAAATAAAGATGGCTAGCAAGAATCCTATCTTTCTAATGATAAGCAGTCCCCATAGTCTGTAATTACTTGCAATTCTAGAAATACGATTAACGCGGTATAGTACATTAGTAAAAGGACTTAGAAGTGTTACTCTTACTCTTCTTGCTGGTAACTAGATGGGACTGACTTTTCCGAAGAAGCCGGCTCTTCTATTCTAAATTACTGACAAGGCAATATTTGCGTCCAAGAATAGGCCTTAAAAAGGTTTTTTATTATCTTGCTAGTCGTTCTAATGTGATCTCTTCATCTATTGGGCTACGTATTTTTTTCTGTTTAGAAAAGACAAGAACCTAGAGCGTGCGGCTCTAGGAATAAATCCAGTGTCGCGGGAGACTTTACAAAATTTCAAACAACGGACACAAAGAAAACCCATACTCGGAACAACCATTTGTGGGTCACAGAAATGTTTGTCCCGTGTAGGATTCGAACCCACAACACTTGGCATAGTGGCAGTAGCGAGGCGACCACTTAAACCACTACACCATTCGTGTATGTGAAGCCATTTCGGAGAGTGTGCAGAGGTACTGCATAGTTTGATTTCTCCTTCACCATTCTACCATCGGAGGACCAGACAAACGGACCAGCGTCACAGGTACATAATAGATATACCACATTTCCGCACAAAGAGCTTTTCTTCCACTTTTATAATGCGTACCGCAAAGAAGGGGAACTTACTACCTGTCTGTGTTTCTCGATGTCTACATGTCGCGAGTGAATAGGTATCTTCTGGGCAAGCGTGCTCCATCGTCAACTGCATCGTCACTTACCATCAGGTGAGATCGCGGTCAAATGTAATCCTATAACAAGTACATATCTAAAAAAATAATAATATTGTACTTTAAAATACTTTATAAAATTACAATGGGGGCTTATAAAAGTAAAAATACTACTATACTTATTCAAGCAAGTATGATAATAGCGATTATACGTGTACTTATTATAGTAATAATTAAATCCTCGTATCCTTAGTAAGCAGATCACGGTACAGTCAGGAATATAAGTTGCTTAACACTCAATAAGCTTCTAATATTACGTCACGAATAAAACTTTTCTAAATATTTATTATTAATTGGCTTATCGCGGCGCTTCACATGTGAATCCCATGAGAACGTATACAGAAATAAAACGTACTTACTCCATGTGCTGATCCAGAACATGGTTTATGTGAGTGCCAAGATTCAGCCAAATCCATTTAACAGTTTATCGGTTTTTAGTCATGTTTATAAATAGTCATATTGCTGACCACAGGCCTCTTCTCAATATGACAAGAGTTATGACATAGTCCAGCACGTGAGCACAATGCGGGTTCGCAGACTTTACACATCTTCTAGAACATTATGTAGAACTCTCAGACATGTTAATGTTGTCTTTCTTCAAGATGTTTTCTTTCACAATCAAAGCGAGTGATAATTAACTATTTAATATGCATATCATTTCGAAAGTACGTGAAAAGAAGAAGTCCGAACTCGATACCTCTGCGTGGCAGTCCAACGTTTCCCACTAGGCTATCGCTGCTCTATTAATTATGGTTATTTTTTATGGTTTACGCAGAATTGAGTGTAATTTTTGTTTTGAGAATATGTGAGTTTGCTTTCATCCTAACATATTCCAGAAATTTCAATATTAGAATCATTTGTGAATAATCTGTAAATTAACTATTCTTCAAGTACAAAAAGCTGTAAAATTGAAAAAGCTTACTACATTCTTAGAACAAATCAAAATCTCTCTCTCGTTAATCGAGATTTATCGTTAACTGTACGATCAGCAATTAAATCATTCAATAACACGCCATCGCAACACTTTTGTTCCACACCTCAACATTGTGCACTTCGCTAATAATAGTGAATTGTGCCGACACCAATTATAACGCGCAGTGCGGTGTGGGCACAACACCTTCTAGAACAATGAGTCTCACAAATTGTCCCCTCGGCAATAACGAGCGCGAGTTAAACCTGTCATTGATTGACGCGTTTAGAAAGCCACAATATTGTACATTTATTTTAAATATTTCAGATTTTCTATAGAAAGTAAATTGGACATTAGAAATAATATTTACTGTTTTTTTTTTCAGTATTAGTAATCTAGATTTTGTCAATAAATTTCTGTCCGCTGGTAACAATACTTATTTCTAGATGAAAAATAATTGCCAGCTATGTTTTAAGCCATCCCACGAGCGAACAAGCACAAGCGAGCCCACATCTAAACTTGATACTGCTACAATGACCGACCCAGGATTAGGATCAATATAAACTTAGGAATTAATCTACAAAATTTCATTCAAATTCGTTCACGGGTTACAACGAAAACATCTTATCAACTTCGCAAACTTTTATTAGTAGGCTATTTATCTATGATACTTTAAACTACCAGAGAGGCTCTGGTAGTTTAAAGTATCATAGATAAATGTGCATTGTTTTTGCGTAGCGTGAACTTCACGCTCACTTATGTAACTACATTTACAGCAGCTAAGCTAATTAAAGAAATCAAGATAAGCACATTTATTCCCAACAATATAAACCATGAAAATAGAACAAATTATTGGTTTTTTATATCACAACAAAGACATTTCTTAATTAATAAAATAGGCTTGTAACGATCCGAACCTCTCCAAATGGATTAAATCGCAATAATGTTTTTTGACTACTAAGTTGGCAAACAAGTATACGACCCACCTGATGGTAAGTGGTCTCCATAGCCTATGGACGCCTGCAACACCAGAGGCATCACTTGCGCGTTGCCGACCCTTTAGGAAAGGATGTGGGAAGGAGAAGAAGCGGGAAGGGGAAAAGAGGGTGTAGGGCCTCCCGCACTCTCACTCAGCGAACGAAGCACAACAGTAGAAATACTGCTGTTTCACACCTATATTCTGTGAAAGAGTAGTCCTTTCCTGGTCGAGTCGGTCCGTTCGGTCCGTCAGTTCATGCTGAAATCAGCGAGGCTCTATTACTAGGAGAATATCCTGAGACTTTTAATTGTCGATATTTATTCAAAAATGTTTACAGAAGTTAATAAGATTTTGCTTATTTCTTGTTATATATAGCTTTATAGATTACTAGATTTTGCCCTCGGCTTCGTACGTGACGTACGCTCACATAAATGTAGATTAGGTTATACAGTATTTTTATCTGGATGAAAGGTACCCTAAGACCTTTTCACTTCCCCTGACAACGTGTATGCGAAATGTAATGGTGATCGGTCTAGTCGTTAAGGCGTGAAACCTTAAAAACAAACAAACTCACATTTGCATTCTCGTAATACGAGTATTAGTTAGGATAAGTTTCATATTATGAGGAAATACGATCATCAATCATTTAAAGAAGAGTTTTTAACAGGTCTATTGCTGTCACTCTAGGTACGCATTTAATATCAATATGCAAAAGATATAACTATAGCTTGGACTGGTTATACCTCTAAAATCATCAAATCAATAAAAGAATCAAATCGACTTCGCAAGCTATATGTGAGGATTTTAGCTGCCAGTATTTATTTATATTTCTTTGTTTGCTGAATTTGAAATATTCTCCTTATCTTTATATATATATATATATAAATCTTCTGTGCGTGTATTTGTAATTAAACTCTTCCTAAACGGCTGGACCGATTTTGGTGAATTTTTTTTTGTGTGAGTTCAAATGGATTCGAGATTGGTTTAGATTTCTTTTTTCCCTGTGTACAGGACAACGTCTGTCGGATCCGCTAGTAATAGATACATAAAAAAGCAAAACATAGTAACGTGCTAGTGGTAAATATTAATTATATCTTAATTGTACCCACAGCGACGCATCAACCTAGACTATTTGGACTTTGAACTATTAGAAGATGAACGCTGCGAATCGTGCGAGAGAGTGCGTTATATTTTTTTAACGCTCTATCCTTACCATTATATCGACTCCACTGTGCATCGTCCCTTGACAATTCTCTATTTTGTATGTAACGTAGTTATGCGTATATAGGATGTCTAACTTGATGTGTAGCCGTGTGTACTTATATTTGATCTTGTGTTATATTATTCAGGGAGAAAACGGGAGAACAATGGTATTGACAAACGGTTTCCGCATCCTTTTAAGCATTCTCTTATAGTCAGTTCTTATCATAATTTGGATTACTTAGCATAAAAGTGTTACTACGTGAAATAATACAGAGTTATATATTTTCAACTAAATATGAAGTAAAGCTAAATGTGCAATTGTTTTGCTTTTATTTTAAATAGATATATATAAAACTAGCAGCAGAGACTATTCTTTTTTCAGTATTTCTATGCAATGTGGTAATACAGTGAATCCTGCCACAGCTACTTAAATTTTAAAATTACAAACCAAACCGTCTCTACATTAGAAAATAAAATCAAAATTCCAGCAAATTCTTAGCATCTCAACATTAACTCATTTTGTAACCGCGGTCTAACCGCAGGAGGCATTATTTCTTCCATTATTAGATTAAGATATTTCGTATTTTGCAAAGGGTGTATTTTTGATGCGGTGTGCGACCGCGACTTAGGTAAGTTGCAAAGCCTTGGGCGGCTGACGAATAACTTAAAAGTTGTCTTGTCTTACCCCTCACGTCTGCGGATCGTCGCAGGTACGTGGCCGGCTTTATTTCTGTCCACGGATAAGTATTTCGTAACCGCATCTTGCAAAAAGGAACTAGAGGTTTTTGTTTTGTTACCTTTGTGGGCTTTCGTTGAGAAATCATTTTCTTTCGTGTAGGCTTTAATGCCAACGAACGGATTAAAGGTGTTTAGTTGTTCTCCTAGCAACGGCATCTTACAACTTAAATATTTGAGTTATGTAACGCCGTGGCCCGAAACAGTTAAAAAGCTATTTTCCAATATCTTGTTTGTTCAACGACATAAATTCGTAAATGTTTCTCAGATCGACCAAATTTTCCATTGGGATTTTCTGTTAAGAAATGCATGAAGTAGACAATAGGATGAGCATGGTTGCAGACATTATTAAAATTTAAAAAGAATGCTTACATAGGCTTAAAGTGATTTATATACCTACATAATATATCAAATTAAATGATTGATGTGAACATTTTTCATCAATACATTATTTAAATATATTCAAATACTAAAATAACAACATATTTACAATCAACACAATAGAATCTATTCTTACAAACCGCTTCCAATGCATTCTCTGACCCGTAACTGGTTGATCTCAACCCCAATTGTCACGACACAATTTCCCAGTAGGGCCATTGTGACTGGCCGACCAATCCCGAAGGTAACCGAGTATTCCCGTCGATTCCCAACAATCATATACTAGTAATTGGTACTGAGAGATTTATTGGTCCTTGTCTCGAAGAATTTACCTCGAGTAACATTTTATCTAATCTGTTGGTTCATTATTTGCGGATTGAGTGCCGTATATGAGTATTTTTGTTATTGGATTATGAGAATAATGGTTAATTGAGTATCCTAATGTATTATTTTGTTGTTTATACTGATTATTGAGACCAAAGTATAATTTTGTACTAAGAAGATGGCTTGTATATATAAGCAGTTAGGGTAACCGATGAATGTTAGTAAATTTTGCATAAAGGCTATATAAGCCAACTAGGTGATACTACAATAAACAAGCAACTGTACTACAGCGGAAGATATATGTAGATTCCGTGATAAAATGGTCCTTTTGCCCCCTCAGCTTCTAAAGAAGCTTTAGAATAATTGGATGAAAAGCTAGCACTGACTTTTAACGTGTCTATGCCAGCAATTCTAAAGGAGCGTCGAAAAAAGAAGAGACAATTAGAAAATAATCTTGGCTTTTTTAAAGAGCTTGCTTGTACTGGATTTTTTGTGGCATATTGATTGGGGATTTTACGTTTAGCAAATATTTCTATATTTGAGGAATGTTTCAATAGCGTGTAAAATTGTTCTGTATTCACCAGAGTGGAGAAATTTAATAAATATAATTATTATTAAATATTATTAATATATACCTATTTAATTAATATTAGTAATAAGTATAACTGCTGGTAAACATAAATAAATACCAACTTTCTTTTTAAATGCAGTACAATACTTACTTTTCATGACGATAAATTTATTAGCTATAAATCAATAACTTATTATTAACTTAGTGAATATAAGCCACTAAGAACTAATATTGTCTTCTGTTTATGCGAATGTTATTTATAGAACTTAAACTCCTTTATACGGATTTTATCGCGTTGTTTATTTAAAGGAAAGTGTAAACTTAAATATAAATAGGTTTAATAATTTTATTAACTTAAAAATTAGTAATGTTGAATAGTAGTAGTAGTGTAACAGTTTCTTAATCATGTAATACAGTTTTAAATAAACAACGTGATAAAATTCGTATAAAGGAGTTTAATTTCAACACTAAGAACTAAGTCAAAAGGTTAGTCTATTTTTCTGTGCGATTTACCGTGTTAATTGTGTAATTTGTGTTGTTGTTAATTGTGTGTGTTGGTCAATGTTAATTAGCTTAGGTTTGTAACTAATTTTTATAATATTCGAAACACAAATGCTTTTAATATCTCTGAGAATATTTAATATTTGATAATTAAATACAATTTATATCACTCACAATTTTCCGCTGGAGTCTTAGAAACGTTCAAATAATTGGATCAAGTTCAGTCTGTTATAAATAGAATCGCGAAAAAGAAATTAAAAGTTTCACGTTACCAAGCATTGCGGTTATAGACTGGCCGAGTTGGATGTACTTATATTTACATTGAGAATAGTACCTACATACATAGTGTTACGCTTGTATCCAAGAAGGGATAGGCAGAGACGTGTTACACACACATGCCTGCTATGTTTTAATGTCTCAGGTAATAGGGGACGAATCTATTACCGTGTACCGGGTAAAATGTCAGACTCCGTGTATTGCCAGATATATGTAGATATGCCATCAAAAAATTCTTCATGAAGTTTCCTCATACCTCTGCCGAACGATCGAGGCATGGAATTCTCTACCAAAACACTTGTTTCCTCCTTCCTTCAATCAAAAAGCACCTTCTCAGGCCGTCAAAGTAGAGACCTCAACATCGCCTCGGCTGCTATGAGGACGGTGTAGAGGTCATTGCTCTTAGACCACACGACTGCTTACCATCAGGCGGAGTGAAGTCATTTTGACGAGCAAAATAAAAAAAGAAGTATTTGATGAACCGGTATACTTATTATAGTAGGTTTTTATGACTGCACGGATGGCGTAGTAATTTAGGTGGTTGCTTCGCCACTGCCACAACGTTCAAGTCACATTGGATACTTTTAGTGATCCACAAACGATTATTCCAAGTCTGGCTGTTCTTTGTGTCCGTTGATTGAATCTTTATAAAGTCGCGCTAAAGCGATAAATATAACTCCTGAGCTGGCGATTTCCTTTTCAAGAATAAGAAAGAAATAACTATGTCAAACAATGATTAAAAAAGGCTGCGATCTCCTTTTTAGAATACATTAGGATCGAATCCTGCCTCGGTGGGGTCGCGACCGCATGTGCAAGTGATTCGCGCGGCCCCGTCGATAGTGGTTTTGTCGAAGAACACAGTGGTAGGTTTAGTTGGTATTCCGGGAGGTCCATTATCATCATTTCAACATATTTCTTTTACCCCGGTGAGTCCGACATAAGCCCTCTGCCCGCCCCCGCGGATGGGTATGCGTGAGTGCATTCTCCCTAGTAAAAATAAAAAAGAAGAAAATAAGTATCGAATCCTGTACCGCACTACAATAACTGTGACTTACTCAATTCACAAAAAGGTTTCGTGTATACGCCCAATTTCATACTTTAATAGTTTGCCTATAAGAAATTCAACCTCGAAAAATGTACCCAGAAAATATTCTCGCAAAGTAAAATAATATTCCTTAACATCCGTGTTTTGGCTATTTTGTTTTCTCTATAGCCTCAAGGGGCACGGTGGCCATGCAAATTGGCTGGAGTGGGGCGCTACGATCACTTACTTACGGTACAATTGTTCAGTGATAAGTACATTTTGTTCCTTTAAGTAGGTGGAAAAATTGGCTCTTGATTGATGAAATTCTATAGGCAAGATATTGAAGTAGTTGTGTTTAAGGATAGACGTGGTTTTGTTTATGTAAAGGCTGTTTAATTAGTAGTTATTTAGTGGTATATATCATCTGCCTCTAGCATGCAGCAATAGCTAATTAAAAGCGACCGTTGTGCATAAGATCTTAGGTTTGATTTTAAGCTGGAACAGTGTTTTCTTACGTTTTATTGTAATGAAAGTTTCAGTAGTCCGAAATCTAAAACACTAACACGCTGGACAGTAACAGTTTCATCCTTTATTAAGCTCTAGAAGCATAACTTGCGATATATAAAATAATAGGTCTCTGCTTATCCTTTCGAAAACACAGACGCGAATGTATATATGTATGAATGTATTTCCTATACATGCGTCAAGGTAACATGTATTCTGCAGTAGATTGAGCTCGAAGCTTTTGTCAAAAAATTCCTGTCTCTCGCGAACAGTTCTTTTTCTGGATGAAAGGTACCACATGTCCTTTTCTGTACCTCTGATAATGTGTATACGAAATTTAATGACAATCGGTCAAGTAGTTAAGTCGTGAAAGCGTATAAAACAAACTCACATTCTCATTTATAACATTAAGTTAGGATTCTGAGGATGACAAAATATACAAATAGGAATAAGCTTCATCAGCTCTCATAGAGGTTTTCATTGCTTAATTACTTATCTTATAATAACACTTTAAGTACCTGTATTCAAGACTAAAGTTAAAACGTTTTGAAAAGTGCGCTTTATTGTCGATTGCTCTGTCGCTTAATGTCAGTTGAGATCATGATGAGATAGAAGCTAAACGCAAGCCGGTTTAAACGGAGTATTTAAGTGTTTAATTGCGGCGCCACAGATTACTATTTATTATAGCAAATGGAAATCCGTAGTCTCTGCCTACCCCTTTGGGAAACAAGCGTGAATCTATGTATGTATGTATAATTCTCTAAAGTTATAGATGATTATACTCTGTGGTTGTAGTGTGGGCGAACAATGATGATAAAACATCTAAAACATAGATAATATAATAAAGAGAAAAGTGTTTTACTTGTCGTATTATGTGTCATTTAGGCTTTAATTACCGGTCAGTAAATTTATTTTATTACTGACCAATTAACTGTATAAGTCCTAATCACTATTTTGATTATAATAAATTATTAAATTTTCCAAGTGTTTTGTTATTCGAAATATGTGAACTTACTACATATTTGGAATGACTAAACACTTCTATCTGAAATCATTACCTTTTACAAGTAGCTTAGTGGGGCATAACATAAGATAGGCTTTGTGAATATCCTTTTTATGATAAAAAAACATTCTTGAGTTTATTAGGCAATTATAATCATTACAGCCGTTCACAGTGCTCACATGTGTAAGTTTAAATGGTTTTATCCACAAATTATATTATTATTCTAAGTCTTGCTGTACTTTGTGGCGATTAATTGAATGTTAATGAAGATTCCCCCCTCCCGGCCCCCACTCTGTGTTTTCAATGGAAAATAAATATAATCCTGTCATTTTCCAATACGTGTTTCGCCAAAAATATAAAATTACAGCTAATAGATAAGTATCTAATAAGTCAACCACTATACTCCATTTGGTTAGATATTTAACTAAAGTTAAATAATTTTGATGTGTCCTTTTTATCTTTGTATCTAAAAACTCAGTTTAAAATATAATGCTGTTAAAGATCAATATAAATACAACAATAACGATTACTAAATCAATTGAACCGTTAGTTTAAGTAGTAGTTTATTTATTTAATATGTGTTAGTGTAAAAAGTCACATCAAGATTGTTTACCTTTAGTTAAATACCTAACCAAATGGAGTATAGACATCTATATGACGAAAAGTAATTGATTCCTTACATGTGAACTCTTCATTCATAATGTCAAAAGCAAATTTAAATTTTTACTGACTTAACAATTATTTTGCAATGATTCATTATAAAGGCAGTAAAATTCATAAACATCAGAACAGTGAATAACTGTTTTTATGTAAATTTTGTAACAACTAAACCTCTAAATGCAATTTAGAAAAGCCTTCGGTAAATCATGTTTGTAAACATTGTAAAAGTTACCCAAGTCGTTCAAGGAACACACGATTATAAAAAAATCTTATCAAGATCATAATAAGCGAAGAAATCATAATAAATCCGAGCTGAATAAATGAACTAATCAGGGGTGGACGGGGAGGGCACGAATTTCGCTCACCCAATAAAAACAACACTTCGTACTCGGTAAAAAATCTCATTTTCTTTTATTGCAAGAGCCTAATTTGAATTGAGTGCTATGCAGTTATGATCCAACAGAGTGGATGATTTTAAGTAACTGCGTAAGATGTAAACAAATATACGTAGGTATACGTATATGTTTGAAACTCCGCTTTAGATGACTTCGAAAATAAAAATAAATTGCTGTAACTTTATAAGAGATTGATACTCTATACTATAAGAAACCAAAAGATGGCATTTGATGTGTTGTCTATACTTAATATAAAACTGTAAAGAAACCATGTCTGTACTCTATGGCACTTTTAAATATTAACATACATATTTCAAAGAGCCAGAAGAAGACAGAAAGAGAGTTGTTTCGTTTTTTTTTAATATTAATATTTTGAAAGACAACTGCCGCACTAGGAATAATTCCTGTGTCGCGGGGTACTTTACAAACATTCAAACGGACAATAATAACACCCAGCTCAGATCAACTATTTGTCTATCACACAATTTTTTGTCCCGTGTGAGGATTGAACCCATAATACTCGACGCGGTGACGCGACGCGCGACGAATAAAGAAAAAAGAAAACAGAGTAGCAAGCTTAGGATATCGTCAAATAAAGAGTATAGTTAAAAATAATAATTTGTTTGAAAATATAGGCAAATTAATCTACATAGATCGAAATCTAAATTAACTGTAATAATAAGCATTAAAACCTTAATACCATCAAAGTTAAAATTTTAATAATTACGGTGGAATTTCGACCGCTATGCGACCGTAACTAATATAAACCAATAGCCCTAATAAATAAAGGAAGAGAAAGCGAGTATGCTAACAAATTACTATCAAAAATCCTATATCGCTAGTTTACCACTTTTGTCGCATAAAATATACTATTATTTTTCTTAGCCAATTCAATACAATATCAATTTCATTAATAACCACATCACTAAATAGATGTTAAATTTAATTATTTTAAAAAGTAATGAATATAGACAGAGCAGCTTTTCGAGGCAGCGGCGGCGCGGCGTTCCTTGTCGCGTCTTAAATTTATGAACACAGAGATAAGCAATATAGATAGCCGCGAATAACGCTGTTTTAAAATAATCACCATTAAATTGAACTTTGAACTGAACAGAAATTGTGTAGACAGGTGCATTAACAGTTAGCACTTAATATAAAAGGTATTCTAAGAATATGTACAGCTTTATTAAACGTAATAATGTAGAAGCTAATTCAGGGAATCACTAAGAATTATATACATACAGAATGATTTAAAGGAAATACGGAACATGGGCGAGATTTAAGATTTAGTTCTGTTACTAAGAATTCAAGACGACGATAATTTTTGATGTTTTAAAGAAATTTTGATATATTTTATTTTATATATGTGATAACTGAAACGTTGAATGTGATTGTAGCGGCTGCTGACGCTACAAATTTATATACAAGGTGCGTGTGTGTATTGTGTGTGCGCAGCGCAGCAGTCGTCTCACCTCAACCACGGAGTTAGGTCGTAGTCTAATATGTATTTATATTATAACTGGTACCAGTGAAAACATATCCGTATCTACCATCGAGTTATTTTATTTGCACATCAGGAAAAACACTTTTAGTTACTCCTAAATTTGTATGCTGACGCTACAAATTTATATACAAAGTGCGCTATTGTGTGTGCGCAGCGCAGCAGTCGTCTCCCCTCATCCGCTCAGCTAGGTCGCGTAATTATGTAGTTTATTATTGTATATCTTTTATAAGTTTCTGGTACCAGTAAAGAAAGTATATATCAATGTGACCCTCATTTCTTCCACCCAGGGTTGTTGCGATAGTGATAGTGTATCGATAGTATCGTAATACTATCGTGGCCTTGGAAATCAGTCATACTATCGACAGTCCTATCGAAACTATAAAACCTTGACGATAGTATCAATACTATCAATAGTATCGTGTCAAAGTAGTCGATACTATCGATACTATCTATGATCTATCGACGCCTATCGATAGTGTCGATAGTATCGAATTTCGATAGTATCGATAATATCGATAGAATCGATAGAATCGATAGTATCGATAGAATCGATAGTATCGATAGAATCGATAGTATCGATAGAATCAATAGTATCTATAAAGTACAATAGTATTACCTAATTTTCACAATCGTTAGTATTGTAGCATTTCGATATTTCGATAGGACTATTTGCGCTATCGACTATTTTCAAGGTCTACTATCGATAGTGAAACTATCGCTATTGCAACAACGCTACTTCCACCTCACATCATATAGGTATCGCCCCTACAGTGATACCAATTAATATTTAACACTCTATAATAATGAATAACAACCTATATTCTGCGAATTAAGTCATCATTCATTCACTTATTCGTTACCTGGCATAATAACTATACCTGGAGCTTTACGATCGACAGTTACGTTTGTGGTAAAATGTTACCAACCATTCCATACCAACACTAAACTTAACATATTTAAAATCAATCTAACATTTATTAGTTACCGGACACAACAACTAAACCTAGAGATTTGGTCAAATAATACACCCAAAAAACAAAATCACTTTTAAAAATTATATTAAACTAGCTGACCTGCGCAACTTCGTCAGTTTCATATAAGAGAATTTTTACAACATTTTTCATTTATGCTCTGCTCTTATTGGTAGTAGCGTAATGTTATATAGCGTACAGCCTTCCTCGGTAAACAAGACTATCCAACACTGAAAGAATTTTTCAATTCGAACCAGTATTTTCTGAGATAACCGCGTTCAACCAAAAAAACCAATAAGCAAACAAACTTTTCAGCTTTATAATATTAGTATAGATTGCTTAACTGCGTAACCGATGATAATGAAATTTTCCATACAAGTCCTCAGTACAAAAAGGACATAGGGCACCATAGGTTTCATCCAGATAAAGTACTAATCCCAAACCATAAAAATTTATTGACGAAATCCACATTAACGCGGACGAAACCAAGGAAGTAAAAGAGGCACATGGCTGTCTAACACCGCCAACTTCCTAACTTCGGGCTGGTATTAAGATTTCTTAAAACCCAATAACATTTTTTGGTTTTTCGAAAATTTCGGGATTCGAACGCGAGACCGCAAGCACAGCAGTCACATTCACTACCGCTGCGCCACGGAGGCAATATTATCAACTAAGCTAAATTGGGTATTTTATAATGTCACTGTAGGGATTTAATCTTGCCTACAATTTATGATAGTGATAAACAGATTGCGTAATAGCAAGTTATAAACACAAACAACCTTTTGCAACGAATGCTTTATTGTCACTATTTAATAAAATTACAATGTAAAAATGGTGACACGCACCGCGGCGCCAATTAGTTATATAAAATAAAATTAAACTGTACAGTTGTCTGTACAGTCACTAAGAATTATATTTTAATAAAATCACAATGAGATATCATTTACAAGAGTCAATAAGATAAGCAAGGCATACTTACCTAAGATTTATGATATCCATGGCAATAGAGATACAGGCATAAGGCTATGTATGTATGTTAAAGAAATGTGTTTCTTAGTATCGGGTGGTCGTATTTTATTTTAGGTATAATAATATACAGGTAATTAATGGATAACCTGGAAATGTCTTATAGTGGAACTGATGGCCGTTCAGACAAAAATATGAGGCAAATATATCCTAACTACTACCAGAGATATGTGTTTTTTTTTAATTACCATTTATAACTTTCTTGTATACTACGACCATAAATGAATGAAATCCATCAGTTTTTTGTTGTTTTATTATTAAACACTAATTATGCTAATAGATAGACAGTCAAAAGTATGTTAAGTTAATATAGTTTGCACTTTTTAATTTTTTTTTTGGTTTTTTTTTCTGTACGGCCTTCATTTCTACCATAAGACATTTCAAGGTTATCCATTAATTACCGGACAACCTGTATAAGATCTTGAGTATTTTATGTTCTTTATTGATGCTTAGATTCTTCGGAGACGAAGGGGTAAGCAAAGTGTATCAGACACGCAGTTTCGCAACCATAGCATTATGTCGCACGTAAAAGGGAGCGAATCTATTGCCAGCTACCGAGCACAGAATCAAACCCTGTATTGCTACTGTACTTCTTGACAAAAAACCTAGTTTCACTTGTCTAAGCTAGCAATCACACCTGCAGCCTTATGCACTGCAGTCATATTCATTATCACCGCTTAGTCAGCAACATAAGTACATACACACTTGCGAGATATCGATTGCCTCTATATCCTAAAATTTCATAAAATGTTAGTTTTTATAGCATTAATACTGAAAAGGTAGTTGATTTAATCATAGTTAAAAATACAGAATAATAATAAGGATTTTTAATTCACAAAGTTTTTAGTCTCGCCGTGACCATCGCTGCTAAGAAGCAACCGAATCGTCAGGGAAACCTGAATCTGAATAATTGAATCATTCAAATAGCCTAAATGGTAGAAAAATTTAACAGTAGTAGTTCAATAGTTTCAAAATTATGTAATAATATTTTTTTTAATCAGTCATGTCTTAGCATACCAGATATAATCTATTATGTCAGACAACTGGTGTACCTACCGCCCAATAGGTTAAAATAAACAACGCGATAAAATCCGTATATAGTAGTTTAATTTACTGTCAATCACAAAATGTTACTGATTGTGCCACCGTAGAAGACACATATGAGGTTTTTTTTATTTTTTTTATTTTGCTCTTCAAAATGATCACACTCCGCCTGATGGTAAGCAGTCGTGTGGTCTAAGAGCAGTGGCCTCCACATCGTCCTCATAGCAGCCGAGGCGACGTTGAGGTCTCTACTTTGACGGCCTAAGATGGAGCTTTTTCACGCCTCGCTTAAAAGACCCAGGATTGAAGGAAGAAGGAAACACGTGCCTTGGTAGAGAATTTCATGCCTTGATCGTTCGGCAGAGGTATGTTAAAACATGTTGTGATTAAAACAAACACCAAATATACTGGTTATATCAAACCGTTATTATTTGTACTAACTTTAAAAAAAGATTCTCAGAACTCACAACTCCCTTGTATTATCATAACGCTTGCCTAATTTCTCTCCAATATGTACACAAATGTAACAAAACTCGGGGAAAATGTTTCCGCTATGAAATTATAAACAGCAAATATATTTACATAAATAATATTAGGTCTATTCGAATTTTGGTTAAGGAAAATCTTGTTTATGAAGCAATTGCTTTTTATATGTTAAACATTTAAGTGTACTATCTTAACTGCGAAAATGTTTTCATTTATTTAGTATTTAAGTAATTCATTTCTTTGAGAGCGAGACCTAGTGTAAGACTGGACTGGTACACAGAGGTCTATAGTTTAATCCCAAGATTATAACTATTTAATGTACACCTATTTATGTAACACTAACGACCCGTCCCAGCTTCGCACGGGTAATACAAAATCTAAACAAATTACACCTAAAGCTTGCTCATAAATCATTCTGCTTATTGGTGAAGAACTGCATGAAAATTGATCAGTAGTTGTTGAGTTTATCGCGAATAGACAGATAGACGCGGCAGGGAACTTTAATTATATACTTTAATTATAATAATAATAATATGTAGTGATAGTGATTATAATGTTGGTTGTGTATAAATAAAGTATATTAATTTAAATTCCTAATTTACTTTTAGAAATGTGAGCGAATGTGAGTTTGATTTTTACGCTTTCACGCCTTAACTACTCGACAAATCATCATGAAATTTCACATACACGGTGACAGGGAGTACAGAAGTAGTGTTTCCGAGGGATAAAATTGACATAACCTACAAACAACCTACATTTTACATTTTGTATTTTACATAGTGTAACCGACTGCCACGCCTGAGGTCGCGGGTTCGATTCCCGCACAAGTCAAACATTTGTGTGCATGAACATGGATGTTTGTCTTGGTCTGGGTGTTTCTATGTATAATATGTATGTATTTACAAAAAAAAAAGTATATATGTATGTTTATCCTTTGTCTAGTACCCATAGTACAAGCTCTGCTTAGTTTGGGCTAGATGGTGTTGTGTGTAAGTGGTAGAATATTATTATTCTTATTATTTACGCGAGCGAAGCCGCGCTCAAAGTCTAGTTAATAATAATATAATATCAGCCCTGTATATTAACGTTCCCATCGCTGGGCACGTCCCTCTTCTCAGTGTGAGAAGGGTGGGCATAATTATGCTATATATAAATAACATAATATAATTATAAAATAAAAATATTAATCGAATACCTATAGCATTGAAAAAGCCTGCTTGAGGCGTAGGGCTTCTTAGTGGAAGAAGCAAGTAAAAATTCTCATGTCTACTTTTTTCAGTCGCTAATATTTTACCTCATGTTTCATAACAATACAATTTTTATTTCATATTGTATATGTATATACATAAGCCACTGTGTGTGGTTACTCAAAATAAAATTAAGTAAAGGCTATGTTTAGTTAATAACAGTATTATGTCACAGCGGTATTGTAAATGTGAAAAAAGCAGTGGGATGAAAATGTAGTACAGCCTCGCTGATTTCAGTATGAATGGGCCGGCTCGACCGGGGAAGGACTACCCTCTCCCAGAATATTGACGTGAAATAGCAGTATTCCTACTGTTATGTTTCGTTCGGTGAGTGAGAGTGCCGGAGGCCCAATCACCCTCTTTTCCCTTTTCCGCTCATTCTCCATCTCACTACCTTTTTCTCCTCTTCCTTTGCTAAAGGGTCGGCAAAGCGCAAGTGATGCCTCTGGTGTTGCAGGCGTCCATAGGCTACGATGACCACTTACCATCAGGTGGGGGCCGTATGCCCGTTTGCCACCTAAGTTGTATAAAAATATGGATTTAGGTATACACTAATAAAACTATTATATTTTTAGTCGCGTTTAACACTTTATTATTTGAAGTTACATTTAAGAAAAAAGCTTTAAATATAATTGTACTTTTGCGATGTCGGTACACTTTAGTTTTGTTCAGACATTGACCTATAAAGAAAATTTTAATGACACTACGGTGAACACATGAAAATATAAGTAGGCTATGAAAAGTTAATAACTACATCTTCGAAAGTGGTAAACCTGTCTATAAAAACAGAACATAAAGCTTAGTAGGTACTTGGTAGATATTATACATATACAACATGTCACAGATATAACGCACAACCTCAAACACCCCAATTAGATTATTAAATCGTTATAATAATATAATCATTAAAATGTTACTTACATGTACTTAAATATTTTAATTTAACGAATTAGTTCTCCTTTTTGTGCGCTGATAGTATGGGTATATTACAATAAATCTAACATTATTGCCTTTATTGCATTAAAAACCTTATTGCCTTGAATTATGACACATTTTCGTTTATTTCAGCTGTTTAATAAATGGGTATAACAATAATAATAAATAAACAAAATATAATTTAATTCGTTTTAATTATTTTAGGGATAAAAAATTACCTATATAAAATTGCTGGAATTGATTCAGTAGCCGATTTTGAACAAACTACTTACAGGTGTGCGTTTATTATGTTACATGTTGTATGTACGAATAAAATATAATATTATTTTAAACTATCCATTGATATACGCTAGAACCTATTAAGTGGCAGTAGCACACCAACGGCCAAACACAAAAGGCTTTCAATTATGTCCGTTCCAACAATTGACAGGTTAATTTTAACCTGGGTAACCTTTTAAGGCTAATAGTAATTTTAGTAAGTAAACTTTAAAATATTTATGTAAAATTCTTAAACCATTTAAAATTAAATTTGTAAATTCCTAATAGTCGGGCTCTATATTAAGTAGGTTGGTAGACAGCTTGTGCGTTACATAAAACCTAAAAATGATGAAATATCTAAAACAGAGAGTTGTCTCAAAAATGATGAAATGTCTGAAACAGAGAGTTGTCTCAAAAAAATCAAAACCGTAACACACACACGAATAGAAGAGTAAGGAACATGGACGCCTATATGCTACTAGCGAAATTCTAAATTCCTATTAAAAAGGCTAGAAAGTCCTACTATTAAAAAAATGTCTTACAGAAAACAACTATCCGCAAATCGGTGATCAATGTTGCTAATTTGATCATTAATCATGAAAATATCAACAGTCGATGTAAGGGTGAACTTATTATACGGTCGATCGCCTTATTCATGTGTAGTCAATTTGTTTTACTTGTCTCGATTTGATGAACAAACAACTCATTATAAAATCATTCACCTGCTAATTTCAAACTATATAATTATTTCCTTCTCTATGTCTTAAAAGAGTCTTTCTTTTTACGTAGATATAGATGAGTCTGAACATATTTTGTCTAGCTACAAATAAGGCGTACTGCTTTCTGCTTTATTTCTTTACTAATAAGACAAGTAAGAAAGAAATACTATACGTATTAAACGTAAGGAACTTATACATAAGTACTTACAAAAGTTCTAAGAAGAGTATTCTTTAAACTACACAAAGCGTATAATTATGACGGCATTAAATTAAACAGAACAATTCCATTGAAATCTCTAAGCAACAACCTTTCTCATCTTTCAACGAACCTCATTCTAAGAAAAATATTTTATTTGTGTTGAGGCGAACGAACTCAGAATATCAAGATAAAGGAATATTATTAGTTCACGTTGAAACTTTGAAGGTTTAAAAAAGTCTATTTTGTACTTAATTTGAATCTTGACGGAACTCTTAAGCGTTTTGAAGGCTTCCACAAGTTTTTTTCACAGAAAGTTGGAAATTGCTCCATCAGCTTGCGCTTGTGACTTAGCAAAAACACTTTTAATTAGAATTGAATGAATGTAATTAAATGATAAATAAATTGACTCAATATTTTATAAATTTATTGCTGTTTTGTATGCTTATTAAGGTGTTATGTTTTATATCTTATTGTGACAAGATTAAAGATGATCGAATGATTGATAAATCAGTAGTGAAATGAGGCGGCCTTTTCATAAAATAGAATAAGAATCTTAAGAGCAGCTGTTATTCTCTTAGGCCAGTAAATAATATATTATAAGTAATTTATAGAAGTGTTCTAATATTATTATATTTTCTACCAGATTATAAATAAAATACATTTAAGTATACATATCCATATAAGTCACATTTACTTTCCTAGGTACATGAGGCCGGGGTAGTTTTTATTAAATTACACAATTTCCAGGTAACATGCCTATATGAGGTATTGGTCATACCCACGGTCATACCCAACCTATTGAGCTACAATATTACAAATACTTTCCGAGTCCTAGTACTTAGCAAGACTTTTGTCCTGGAGGAAATAAGCGTAGTAAATTAAAAGAATGCATACATTATAGAGGTACATATTATACAGAAAAAGAAATACAAGTCCATTGAATAATAAATTATTGCTTAAAGTAGGATTTGACAATTCGACGCAAGCTTAGCACGTTTTGTCGAGATTACATGTTTCCTCTTTCATAACTTACATTCTACCTTAGTAAGCGATATGCCTATAAAATATAACTTAATATACAACATTTTGCTTATAGTTAAGCAAATATTCATATTTATTTTCACCTTACAAATGTTATTATTATTTATAAACAACCTAAATATGAAAGCTTATACCTTAAGATTAAAGTTTACTAAAATAAGTTTGCATAACCATTGCTCCGACCATTCCTTCAAATAAACAACGCTAAAAGTACTTCATAAAACTAAAAATAAGTTTTACAGACTAAGGGACAATAGAAATTCGGAATAACTAAAGTTTCTCCAGTGTTTCGTGAAGGAATTTAATTAACATTGGTGGGTGAGTGGCGAGTGGTCATGGTCTCCTAATTGCGGCCTGTCAGCACCAGGCACAGTCACCCTACTCCGACATTACCACTGTCAAAACATTGCGATGGAATTTAAAACGAAACGTTTTGGTTTCGACGGATACAATCGATGTTTGCTAATACACTGTAACAGCTTGAGGCCAGCTTGGGGCACTATTTAGATTCGTTTTAAATATGGAATGTGACGTTTTTTTAGTATTTTAATGCAGAAAACCTTATTTTATCCATACTAAGGAGTTCTTTAATGGAATAAAAAAGTACCTATGCATTTCTTACCAGGCCTGCTATGGTGTTCTTTTTTTTTAAATTACTACTGTTAATTTGGTTTACAAATTACTAGACTATTATTATTATTAAACTCTCCAGCTAAGCTAGAATGTTAAAAATTGGTTCACGTCGATAGAGCAATGGGTGCAATTCGAACCTGCGACCTCTTGATCGCAAGTCTAATGCCTTATCCATTGGGCTACCACCGCTTGTATTACTAAAGTCAGTAGTATGAATAGTAGTTTAAGTTACCTTCATTTCAAGACCACCTTATAATAAGAGACAGAAATGCATGCAATATAAATCCTCGTGGTAAAATACAAAAATTATGGACCAAAAGCAATTGGAGCACTGGTTTTTCAGCTGACGTCATAAGCGGCTAATGAGCCTTTAACAGCACTACACTACGGCAAGAAATGTGGAAATATAAACTCGGCGGTTGAATAAACAACTATAATTCATTCGAGACAACAAGAACAAAGACATACGGTAAGATAATTCCGAAATCTGAGGATTATAGTACATTTCAGCGTCTGTTACATATTCCTTATTTAAAAATCTCTTCATAAGTAAACAAAAATGGTAGGTACCTTTATAATTTTATGGAGGACAAACCCCATTCATGATTTTCATATTTAGCAACAAAACGTAATCATGTAGCCCATAAATGCGGTCATAAACCGACCAAAGATAATCCCAATGGGAACATAAAAATGCGGATAGATGCTTTTAAAAAGTAGTAAAAACTCTGGAACATTAATTCGGTAACAGTTGGCAGGTGAGACTGGATCGATAACCGCTTGCCTTTGCCTTATTAAAATAATTAAGAAACTTCCTCCGTCTGTGTTCGATATTTAAATATCTTTCAATTTGTTCTGGAATCTGTTTGGAAACTGTTGTTGTTCTTAGATTCGAATAGCAATTGCATTTTAAGGTCAACATAGTTTACTTCCACCATCAATATAATATTAAAAATTTTACTTAGGTTGCATCTGGGACACTAATGGTGAATATTCAACTTGTCTATAAAATTAATACCTATGTAATTTTTATGGAGTGCAATTAGTATTAAGAAAATAAAATACTTGAACTGCTACATAATTAGGTTCTCAATCAATTTACAATCCCTATTATGGTCATTTATATGACGGGTGCCGTAATCCCAAGCTCAAATCCATGAGACGTCCGGTTGTCACCACTGCGGCAACTGCCGAGACGTTGTTGAGGACACGGCGCTGCACACTTTGGCGGATTATCCCGCCTGGACATTGCAGCGCCGTGAGTTAACCGCGGCAGTCGGTATGGTTGCACCCTCGCTCCCGGTCGTGGTACAATCTATGGTCCAGAGCGAGAGGTCGTGGATCGCCGTCGCCTCCTTTTGTGAGGAAGTCATGGCTATCAAGAAGGTGGCGTAGTGGGAGAAGGAACGCTTAAACCCTCTCTCAACCGCAGAACAGGGCGCCGGAAGGCGCGAGATGACGTCAAGCCACCTTGAGGGCTAACCTTGGGGTAGTGGGCTTCGTTGTTCCCGATCAACACCAGGTCTGAGAGGGAGCGTGCTTGTTCCCACGCGCGCCTGTGTCGTATGCGTTTCCCCTCTAGGGGGGGAGGACAGTAAGGAATTTAAAAGTGTGAAGTGCCTTAAGGGTAGGTCTTGTTGAGTAGTGGCCTACCGTTTCATATGGCGGGCCGAAAACTAGACGGGGTCGCGACTAAATGTTAAAGTAATTCGTGCGACTCCGTCGATTGCGGTTTTGTCGAGGAACACCGTGGTAGGTTTAGTCGGTATTATTGGGACGTGCATTATCACTATTACCGTCTCTCTTTTATTCCGGTGAGTCTGACATAAACCCTCCGCCCGCCCCCGCGGAGGGTAATGTGTCAATATTCATTTTTTCATATAATAATTTTCTTTCTTCATTTTCATTTTCATTCAGCCTGTAATGTCGTCATACCTTGCCCGGTAAATGACAATAAACTCGACCATATTACCTAGGAGAAATCATAACTGGACCTAATGTAGGTGTATACTACATACTACATTTATCTTATTTTGTAATTTTAACTTGATAATTGAGATAGTAAACAGATGAAGAGAACTAATTAATAAACAATTAAATATAACATTTTTGCTTAATTGCTGCCTAGTTATAAGTATCGTGCGAACCTATAACATAAATACCTGAGTTACAATAAATTGAATCTTTAAACAAAAAGCCATTCAAAATTGTTGTGTTTTATGACTCGAGGCTTAGTCCGCTAATATTACTAAAGGGAATCTAAGACTTGTTACATTTTAGTAAATAGATAGGCAAGTACAGTAATGTCTAAAACTTTATATCTGCCCCAGGAGTCGTACAGATGCGCGTTCTATGTTGACCGTAAAAAATATATTATCTCGGCCCCACTCTAAACTGAGGTTTATTAAGCAGTCGTAAACGGAAACGACGGGGGCTGTGCTCTGTAACCTGTAATGAGACTTCGAGAGCTAGTGATCAAAGTGTAATATTTGTATAACAGAGTGCTCTTCAGAGCGCAGCTTCTACAGACGTGCAGCTGAATGGAGACATAGCAAAGTAAAAGTACCATTTATATTTAGGGTTGCCAACTATTTTATGGGGACTGCAATGCAGAGTCTCTGGTTCGAACCCACGTCGCGCACCTCTAACTGTCGGAAGTTATATGACTTTTCAAAATTATGTGCCTATTGATTAACAATTATGACCTGCTCCATGCCTCGGAGAGCACATTAATCCGTCGGACCCGGCTGCCATGAAAATCTATGGCAGTCGTTAGTGGGTAGTCAGTGCCCTATAATATCCTGACACTGGTCTAGCCTTAGGGAATCGTTAACCTTCGGGTTGTGGAGGTCAGGTGGCAGCCGCTCCGTTTAAAAACTGATATCCAGTCAAATCCGGTTAGACTAAAAAAGCTGACCCCAAGTGACTTGGGAATAATAAAGGCTAGGGAGAAGAGACATATGCTCATTGCAGGGAATATTTCCCATTGTATGCATATCACGTCCAAAATAAATATTATTTTAATATTTTTCTCTCCTTAGATATATTCTTGTCACAATAGACACAAAGAACACCCAAACTTGGCACAACTAAATAGTTGTGCCAAGTTTGGGTGTCCATTGGTTTACCAATTTTTGTTTAATTAAAAATTAATACGATCCTTATGAACGAACTCACAACTAAGAGCAGGGCTAGGCAACCACTTAAATCACAACGCTATCCGTGAAGTAACTGTAAAGTTTAAAATGAAACACAGTAATGTTATGGTTGCATATCATTTTTTATATGTAGTAATAGGATACGTTATTACATATAAAAAATGATATGCAGCCATAGTATCAACTGCCTATCTGTAGATAGGTATGTAGAAGTTCTTAAACCATCGGCTGTATCGTTCAGTTCATTTAATTGATAATAAAAAATAAACGAAATAGCAGTCCACCTGATAGTAAATGTCCACCACGCTCATAGATTCCGGGATTTCAATGTTAAGAGTACACACAGTCAAGCTTCTGCCTTCCAAGATAGCAGTACTCTCATTAAACCTTGATTAAGGAAGGACTTATTATAGCGCTAAAGAAACACCGCCGCAGGTAGTTAATTTTAGAGTGTACACGTACGTGGAAGAAAGGATCGCTGAAAATGGGCCATGGATGAACTTTACTGCGGTGACGCTTTGCGTATAAAGGTCTTTTAAAGCTACGTATAATGATATTTTAATTGACTTATTCTGCGACTTCGCCCTAGCAGTTATAAAAAAAACTACCACGCAGAAACCATGCATACCTATTTGAGGATAAAAAGCTTATGTCACTTTCCGTTCCTTAAACTATCATCGAATGGAAAACAAACAAACTAACAAATACTTTCGCATTTATAATATTTTAAGAAAATATTTTATTAAATTATCGCTATCCCCCGCAGGCCTCCACAATAAAAGGACTAGGTAATGCAAAAAAAATCAGATCGAACTGCTGACTGAGTGCCAGAGAATCGCGAGTCCAAATAAACAAAAGAATAATCTCTTCAGCTTTATAAATATTACTTACATTTTATAACTATCATTGCAGCTTATGAAAGCTATAATATACAGTTTCTACGTATATTTGTCTATGAAACCGTTGTTAAGTTCACTATGTAATTTTGTAGTCTGCCTTTTCTCACGCTTTTCTCTTTATTTTTAAACTTGAATGTAAGCGACAGATAGAGCAATTTTGCTAGAAATATAGTCGTGCAATTCTTACGGACTATCGTCTTTCGGCTGTTTTAGCTGAGTAGGTATGACATTTTGGTATACCTACGAACTTATTTTAAATAGCTTCGTTGATCCCGTGGCATAATTTTGCACTTGTGTTTGGATGCGATGAAGTCTTGGGTTCGAATACAGAGTTGGGCCAAGTGCTTATGGGCTTTTTGTTAAAAATCTCTATAACAGCACCGTATCAGTGCACCATATGTGCTTACGTGTAAATGTCAATAAGCTAGTCCTTTAGCACGAAATATGGAAACATAGTTAATTAAATATGGATGTAATAAAACTCTGCCTACTCCTTCAACTGTGTATCAATACAGGGTAATATTATTACCCTGACTGATTATATCAGTTTAGTTCTGATTCCGTTCAATTTCAGACCTATGACGGCTGACTACACTGACCGAAGTGGCAATCTTGCAACTACCACCGTGTGATATTGATATAAGCTCCAAACTGTATCTATTGTATGCGTGCTCTTTGCATATTTTTATTTTCTGTTACTTCTATTATAAATTTTCAATGAAGCTATATTGAATCTGAAACCATATACGCATTAGATGTAAAAATGCGATCCTATTTTTATACGTGCGCTTTTTAAATCCTGTACAGGTCTTCTTTAGAAGACCTATGCTCATATAGAGCCCGAAATCTAAGTGAGATACACTTCTGTCCAGTTTTGTTAAAGTATAGGTGTAATGCTATCTATGTACGATATTGTTCATGTGACGTTATCAAGTTACTGTAATTTCATTAACGTAGACTTTATTAAAATAATTAGGTGCCCAACCCATTTTAAATATTATTTAATTTTGATATTTAACGAATGAAGCGGCCGTGGCACACCGGTAGGGAGACACAATTGTTTTGCAATTATGTGCACCAATCGACAGGTTTAAAATCGTACTTAATAATATAATCATATCAGACTTGTATATAAATGGGCTGACTTCAGTCAGCCCATTTATATCAATATTAATATTAATATCAATAGGCATACCAACCAAAATACTTACGGATTTTGAGGTTATATTATTTGTTTAGTGTGTCAGTTTGACAATGTAGTCCGCATCTGAAATATTAGTATTTTAAAAGTGCCAGAGCAGAGCGCTTGCATATAACATGTTGTAGATATTTTTAGACATACTACTGCAATTAGTCAATCAACTACACAAGTGGGTTTTTCGTAATAGTGTATCTTGATTAGTGTCTAGATAACATAGTTATGGCTATATAGGCATCACTTTATATAAAAAATAATTTATAATTTATAATTACTCATATATTATTAGTAATTACAGTTAGTAATCAGCTAAAACAACTTAACAATTGCGGAGTAGTCCATTGCTGTATGCAGCGAAGAACTGCCTCGTCTTCTAATACCATGCAACCAGAAGCTGAGCCGCAATTAATGCAAAATACACTTTGTAATTCCATTTTACAGTTAACTTAAGTCCGTGTTGTATGCCACGTTGTTGTGCCAATAGATCCTTATGTCACAGCCAGAGGTCTTTAATTTGTAAAGAATCAGAGTCAATTTTTCAAGCCAAGTCGTTAATAAAATCCTTTAATTGAAATTAAACTACTATATACGGATTTTATCGCGTTGTATAATTAACATAAAATGCCGCAAAATAAGGTATGTAGGTATACATGGAAGTCAAGGAATGACAAGTCAGATAAGTGCTGTTTGGAAAACCCCCGTATTACTTTTTGGTTTTTGGTTGACTTAGATTAGTGTTGCCATGCTTGCACTATAGAAAAGCGTGTAATACCGAGATAATGGTATTTATTATGGCCTCTTTCATTTTATATTATTACTTTTTACGAAGTTGGATATATCTATGACGAAATTAAATAATTATATTCATAGAATGGTATTGGTATTAACTAAGTAAGAAAAATTCAGACAAACTAAATAGGGAATAAATTCTTTAATGAAACCGTACACATATTGTTATAATTCTAGGCATGGCAGCACTGCGTGTCGCAGATTTAACATAATGGAGGCCGGTGTAATTGAAATCGCGAAAACACTTTTTAAAACGATAACAAGATTCTAAAGTGTCCGTGAGATTGTAATGATTGATTAGTAAGTCATAAAATAAAATATAAATGATTGTTTAGGTAGAATGTGTGTTGATTCATAGGCTAACTTTTTCAATGTCCTTTGCACATAAGTTCGCAAAGCCAGAGGTGCGTGCCTTGGAATCGAACTAGAGACCTTTACGTGGTAGTCTGACGGTCTCCAACTAGGCTATCACCGCTTTAATATTCTAACTAATATTATAAACGCGAAATTAAATTTGTTTGTTTGTTACGCTTTCACGCCTTAACTACTCTACCAATTATTATGAAATTACGCATACACGTTGTCAGGAGAACAGAAAAGGACAAAGGGTACCTTTCATCCAAAAAAGTATGTTACTAACCTACATTTACGCGAAAAACGCCGCGGGCAAAATCTAATAAGTTATAAAAATATTTAATAGCATTTTAAACAAGCTAAAGATTCTTCTTCCAGGATTTGGCTCAGCGCCCATCTTTGATGGCCGACTTTCACTAACGATCTCCTGGATTTTTCACTTACATTCTATTTTCAAGAATATTTATGTACCTAGTTTTAAACGTTTATAGTACGAGTAAAATGTAGATTTAGGAACCGATTGTGTATTCAGTAGAATAATATTGTTTTTAATAATGTTGCTACACAACAATATTATTAAAAACATACTATTTATTCTTTAAGGTAATTCTTATATTATAACTTGAAAACATACCTAATTGTCATGTGTAATGCGTTAAGGTTAGATTGAAATGTGTGTGTATTATTGTTTGTAATTTAGTATTGATTATTACCTGTTGTTATTACCTCAATAAATAAATGCATGTTAATTACCTACCTACTTTGTGAGCTAATTGAACTCCAACATTGGCCTCGTATGCACTTACGTTTGCGTGCGATCATAACCTGCCATACCTGGCTCATACCCCGGATCGAGTAACATGGACTCTGGAATTGTGCCCGGCAAACGACAATAGGCTCGCCCTTTTTTACATGAGACCTGAACACATAGTAGTAAAGAAGAGTGTTACACATACAACCTATTTCATCTTTTAAAATATACAGGAGAGTAAGCTTATATGAACTAGATTTTACCCACGGCTTGGCTCGATTTAATGTAGGTAAGAATATATGACAATAAATTTCTATCAGAGAAGAGTACTTTTCATAATGATCGGCCAAGTCGTTAAAGCGTGAATGCGTAACAAAGAAAGAAACGTATTCACATTCGTATTTATAATACTATGTAGTTAGGAAAATGTTCATAAACACATAAAAAGCTCCAAAATTTATTTAAGTATTTTTGCGAATGGTAAAATTAATACCAATGGTCAGGCATTATGAATAAAAATAAAATATTTAATGATAGCTGAAATTAGTCCAAACAGCACAGTGGGGCACTTGGCCACAGCCCAACTAATGAAAAAACTTTGCACAAGCACGTGGCAAATGCAGTCCTGCTGTCACTACGAGCTGCACCTAAATACGTTTATACTTATATATGACGCAACTGCAAGCTAATACGAAATAGTTTCGCGTGTAAAATTTACTTTATTTATTTACCATTTGAATTTTAATTTTGTATAAATATCTTATAATATTAATCTTATGAGTTGTAACGGCACACCGGCGCGGCGGCCAGACCATGGGTTTTCAAGTAGAATGTCTGGCATTCCAACAATTGACAGGTTAATGAGTAGGTAACCTAGCTGGAAACCAGACTTAATGAATAAAAACGCTGTCTGAAACTCTAAACCTCGGGGCTCGAGCATCAGCAAATATTACCTACAAGATTTTGCTCGCGGCTACGCTCGTTTAAATGTAGGTTAGGTTAGTAACATTATTCTTCTAGGATAAAGGTACCCTTGTGGTAAATCCTCTTCTGTTGCCCTGACAACGTGTATGCGAATTTCATTACGATTGATCGAGTAGTTAAGGCGTTAAATCGCAACGAACAAATAAATAAAACTTTTGCGTTTATAATATAAGTTAGGATGCCTAATATTGTCTTCTGTTTACGCGAATGTTATTCATTGACATTAAACTACTATATACGGATTTTATCGCGTTGTTTAATAATCATTGATTCACTGTATTACATAATTTTGAAACTATTACACTACTACTACTATTGAATTTAACTAATTTATAAGGTAATTAAATTATTTAAACTATTAAAATTATTTATATTTAGGTTTACACTTTCCCCGAAGTTTCAGTTGCTTTTCAGCAGCCATGGTCACGGGGAGACTAAGATGGTAGTTGTCTCAATGTTCCAGTGTAGTTATTTCAAAGTAGCCGAATATAATTTAGTCATTGGTGTTTCTATTTACGCAGAAAGAGCTCAAAGTATCATGAAGTCTAGCTGTGTTTGTTTCTTCTTGGGTTTGACTATTTGAAGTACTGAATCCCAAGCTGGTGGTACATTCCAACCATCTTCTCTATTGAAATTAGGATGTTTTTTGATTTCAATAGCCTCGCGAAGCATCCTTGATAGGAATCGGTGTTCTTTAACGAGAATCTGTGGTTTGTCAAATCTCAGGTAGTGGTTGGTCCTATTTATAAATTGCCCTATTGCTGGACACAACCCACCAAGCCAGTCCAGTGCAGGTTAGTAGCTCGGCTGGGTCGTAGCATCTATACTAATTTAATAACAACTGTCTATCAGGATACCAGATTTAAATTAACATTGCTGTGGCAACAGACCGACTCGTTTTCCGAAAAGAGGGCAAGAAAAGCATTGTTACTATCAGGCGCTATGGTAGAAACGGTGTTTGTAACCTTGGCTAAATAAATTATAAATAGACACTTACTTAACATAATAATTACGTTTCGATAAAGCACGAAAACACTTTATAAGTTACAGCTAATAGTAGAGGGCAAACGAATTAACCCTATCATTTATTTCACTAAAACACTCGATAATTTTCGTATTTCAAGCGAAGATAGCTCGCGTCTATCGACTATAGTTCACGAACAATAATTATCGACAACAGTTCACTCCTCAATAATTATAACTTTAAACTCACATTGTCAAAGGAATATAACCCTTATTGGTTAGTTATAAGGTATATCGAATAGCGGTTTAATTACTAGTGATCGTCACAGGGGAAAAGACCGAAAACCATTTAGCTCTTATTAAACATACATGAGTAAATTTGTTGATGATTGCAGGGTACAGACTGTGATTTGGAAACTCCCTTGTGAGTTATATAGACATATACATACATATGTGTATAAAAGTTGTATAAGTATCGCTGCGACATTTAATTTTGGTTTCTAGTAATGGATTCTAGTTTCAAATTATTGTTGAACGATTGAGGTCAATTTTAGATCGTTGGGCACGATTACGTTTGAGAGCTTTGGAAATATTTTTATATGCACTTAGGCGATTAAAACTTACATAACTGTATACCTAACATTTGGTAAGTTAGTATGGTAATGTAAGTACTATAAGGTGTGTACCATAGATAAATATTTGCGAGGCTTTCAATTGCTTTGTCATAGAAAACACAAACAGTCAACTAACTCGCTTACCGCTGTAATAGTTGAACTCATAGAGAATGTATGAAACTTTATTCAATGCTCAGCCAGTTACGTCGCTGACCGCACCTATGAACTCAGCATCTTGTAGCTATTAATACTTTCAACCCCGTTTCAGTCGTACAAGCAACTATGTCGCATTGGGAGTGGCTAAAGGGCTATTAATTATTCACGTTTAATTGCACCTACTAATGAAAATAAACTTGCAACAAAACTCTTTACACTTACCTTCCAGTCAGCGATGTTGAGGAATTTTAGGACGCCACCTAAACCAGCCATATTGTCTTGGGTTTACAGAAATGTTACACATTGAATTTAAACTACGACAACACTTAAATCAGCCATGTAGGTATATTATTGTTTTACGTTAACGAAAATGTCCCTCATTGAATTTAACACACCTAATTGACTACACCACCTAAACCAGCCATTTATAATATTGGCTTACGGTTACGCAATTGCGACACATTGAAATTTTTATCGCGGTTTATTTTAAAACACTAGTTGATATTCCATTTTTAAATCAATTCAACTTTTTTTGCACTTGATCGACGTTAGGGTTGCTTTGCAACAGCCATGGTCACGGCAAGACTAAGTTGGTGGTCGTTTTATTGTCTTGAAGTTTAATTATTTTGAAGTACCCGAACATAATTTATAATTCTTGTTCTTTGCTCCTTGGGTTTGAGTAAATCAATTATTGGATCCTAATCTGGTGGTTCTAACCATTAGAATATTTTTTAATATAATAAATTACCATTCAATGTTACACTTCATCAATTATAATATTTAAATAGGTAACGGTCTAAAAGCCGTTCAAAAACAAACACAGTATGTATGTAGTATATTTGTATGGCTTAATATTAAACTTATGAGCTTATTAGACTTTCGCCTTATTAGTTTAGTAGCCTATAAAGCTAGATGCGTATGCTATTTTACTATTAGGAAATTATATAAAACAAATGTGTATTGGCTTTAGCTGATAGACATTGACTTTAATGTTTGAAAAACATCAACTCATTATGAGGCGAAAAATATTTATTTTGGTATAAATCCTTTATTTTTTGTCAAATCACAACGGAAATAATTCATTCAGCTTGTGTATCTTTACTTGCACTATTCGAATTTGCATCAAAAATTAATTAAACTGTTTATGACTAAGCACATACAACATATCTGCCGAAATATGGATGTTATAGATACATGTCTGTCTAATCCTTCGAGGATATTAACGTAAAGCTATTTTATGATACACAGCTGGACTCTCTCCTTATTATTCTATACTACTAATAGGTAGTCATGCCCATATTCCACAACATGAAAGTACATATAAAAGCCGCGTCTTACCTTCATCATAATTGCACAATTACAAGCTCCTAACAGCAACTACAGCCCGGCTACGAAGTTACTACAAGATTAGTGGCGCATGCCTCGGTCTAAGTCCTAATTGTGCATAATAATACTGGGACAAAGGTGGCGCAAGTTGCGTAGCGCTGCGGTTACTGTGCTACGCGACAACAATTTGTGGTGTAGCCGAGTTATGTATGCGTCTTTTGCTGATCCCGTCTAGTTCGACGCTTGGGGTGTGGTATTGGATATATTGTTTTGTATTGATTCTCGAGAATATGTTACATGGAGGTAAAGTTTATTATGTAGATGAGAGAGAATTCCGTTTTGCTTACGCGACTATCGCAGTGATGTCGGTAAGTCAAAGAGTAGAGTAAGTACTTCTTTGGGTTTCGTACCATTAGTTAAATATGGCGCGACTTTGTCTATCCGTCTGTCTGTTACAGCTCCTTATCTCAGCTATAACTACCTACCAAAGCTATTGACGTAAAATTTAGTATTTTAAAAATATTATATTCTATTGATTTGGGTTACAAATTACTACTTTCCTTAATGAACCCTAGTTAATATGCTTGTAAGTGCAGTACATTGATAGTGCGATTCTAGCCCAAGACCTTTATTTAGATCGCAAGTATGCGACATTGTCATTAGGCTACCGCCGCTTTTAAGATAAAAATAATGAGAGACCAACATGATTTTTACTTTTTATCCGGGTCTATGTATCGATGTGGTATTTCACATTAATTCACCAACATTGGGGATCAAAGCGCGATATTGTGCTGAGACTGACAAGAAAGTAAAAGAGTATGTGTAGTATATTACATCATCATTTTCGATAAAAGTGGGCTTGCTACCTACTCGTTACTACTCAGATTTGGTACCCTTGAATATTTAATTTCCGTTTTCGTCGATCGTCTACCCTAATGTGAACGAGAATGACGCATTGGAATCGAATGGTGGTACCTACCCTGCCGTCTTTACGAAAACTGCAATAACTCGAGTTTTGAGCCGAATTGAGTTAAGTACATATTCGGTATCAGCAGAACGAAGTCTAAGTATATACCTATACTCTTAAGACAGCTTTTACGTATCTATGACGAAGCCGGATTAATACTAAGCATAACAGCAATATCTAGGTCCGTGTTATATGATTTACTTATTAAGACCGAGAACAAGAACATGAACTGTAGATAGGAATAAGTTAGTTACGCTATTAAGTATCTTTTTACTGATTTTACTGACGTTCCAATGTGGCAAATTAACGATCGAACTTACTCAGAAGGCAAATTGATATAACAACCAATGCGACTGCTATGGATGAGGTGTTAGGTTCGATTGGAGATCAAGTTTAACTGTCAAGGTATTTTCAATAGTACTGTTTCTATAGTTGTTGCCTAGTGGATAATGGCTTGCCCACATTAGAGCTCTGCCCCATTAGTGCGTTGCATTGCGATAAGTCGTCGCAGCGTCGAAGCTGCGTCGTTTTCTATCTATATTTTGTGACATACCACATTAATGCGTTGCGGCGTCGCACGCGACGTATCAACGGATCGACGGATCAACGGACGAGAGACGTAGCGGGGGAGGGTGATGCGCTGCGTTGTCAGAGCTCTGTTGCTACGATGGACAGTGTTCCACTGCTAAAAACTGACCATCACTAAGTATTTCTTACAATCAAGGGAGATATCCACAATCTTTTATTGTTTCTACGTCTGTTTCGGGCGTGGCGCAATAAAAGCAACAATAGAACAAGTTTGTTCCGATCCATTGTGGAGACTGACTGATGTAATCGGACGGCGGACGGACAGCAGACGTGCGACGTCTTCTTGCGCTGCGTCGTCGCAACGCAGGTGTGACATACAATGCGTTGACCCACTGCGACGACGCGACGCAATGCACTAATGGGGCATCACAGTTACACGGGATTTAAAAGCATAGCTGTTGATATATATTATGTGCGATATACCCTTGCCGACCCCGTCGGCGCTGTATGCGTGAATGAATGTTATGAACTAACTTTTGCTCGCGGCTTCGCTCGCGTAAAAGAAAGTTAGGTTAAGTTAGGATATGTTAGTTTTTGTAAGGGGTGTGACCGGGACACGGCGCAGCACACGCTGAAGGAGTGCCCGGCGTGGGTGGGCCGCGGAGTGTTGTGCCCTGGTCGCCATGAAAAATAAAATATGGCCTATGAAACTCGGTGATAGCTATCTAATGGTGAAGGAATGTTTAAAATCAGTTGATTATTTTTTTAGTTAAATCCTTACAAACAAACAAATAAAAAATCTAATCTTTCTTGTTTATAATATTAGTAGATATATATTACTAGGACACAAATTACGATAAAGCAGTGGGTAGGGCGTTATCAAATTAATTCGTTCGGATGACGATTACTAATTAGGCCGAGTTGGTTAAAACCACATGATTTTAAGTGAATTCAATTTTTATCGTATTGTATTGATTCGGTCTTATGTAGATCTGTGTTTTGTCGTAGTCATTAGAGTAGTCGTAGAGTCATTTAACGACTGTTAGATGTCGTTTAATGTCTCTTGAGTGCTAAAATAAGGCGTCATCCTTACTTAATATTTTAACTAAGAAAGCAATTAAGTAATTAATGTCTTTTAGTGACGCGGTTAGGCCCGTTATATCGCGTTTTAGTTTACAGAATACTAAATTATGTATAGTTTAAACGATAAAGGCTGTTTTAGATATTGTCATTGCTTATTTTTAAATAGTTTTTTTTTGATAAGCATATTAAAGTAACCTGTTTCAAATACAATTTATATCAAGAGAAGTAGGCCTGCTATATCATTCACAGTAAAACCATAAGTAATTTGAACCTTTGCCATCGCCTCTAAAAGTTGACAGCCTTGACATGTAGACACCCATTGTGATTTAACTACTTTATACGGATTTTATCGTAACGTGTTCTTCGAAGAAAACTTAACTATTTTAATATTTATTATAGGCAAAATTAAGCAGGTACCTAGTCACCTTTTAATGTGGTATAAAATAGCCACTGATATTGCAGACCTAATAGGTTAAACCACAGACGAAAGTTTAAAGCCGGCAATATACGTTGCCGAGTGACAGCTAATGCCAACGTATAGACGGTGTATTTGCTTTGCATTGCCAGTGCTGCCGCCTATCTGGCCGAGTGAAGGCAAGCGCCAACGTGTATAGAGCTCAATTGGCGTAGCTTGTAACAACTTGCAGTCGCTCGTGCTTTTTTCTGCACAAATCAAAGGTGTTGGCCTGCGCTCGGCCAATAGCGTCCACATGTTGGTCCGGCTGCCATTTCGCGCTTGGCGAACATCGCCGTTATACGTACAAAATGTATTATTTTTGCAAATCTACTACGGTATACACTGATATAATAGTTATATGCGCTCATTAATCGTGAATAAATCGTTGGAGTGCCATAATTAAATAAATAGCAGCAGCTGCAATAACTTTTACAACGTCCAAATTGTTTCAATGCTCAATAAAGACTGATGGCGCCCAACATGTGGACAGCTCCACAAAGCTCATCTACATTGGCCGTTTGCATTGGTTTTCTTCAAGCTTGCCAAATGTGTAGACGGTAGTACTTGCCTTGTATCAGTTTGCCTTCGCTCGCGTTGGCCTACGCTTGGCCAACATGTATTGCAGGCTTTAGAGTTTAGATGATTAAACTATACTATAATGTGATTTTAATGTACAAAAAAGAGGGCTATATGTCAAGATTGATTTTCTTTTATACGATTATTTTCAATAGGGATTAAATATAATGACCATCAAAAATACTAATTGCACAGCAACATATGCTTACTAAAATATATCATAACGAGCACCTATACGTCTCAAATCACTGCATTCCGTCTCGGAAGGATTAGGTTATGTTAGGTTTCATCTTAAACCCACCCAAAAATAGGAGCCCCGCGCAGCGCGGCTCCGTCGTCTTAGTTTTTTTTTTATGATATAAGTGGCAAACGAGCAGAAGTATCGCCTGATGGTAAGCGATTACCGCCGCCCATGGACACCCGCAACACCAGAGGAGTTACAAATGTGTCGCCCGCCTTTTAAAAAGGAGTACGCTCTTTAGTTTGATCTCTTTAAATATATTTTGCTGTGCAATTAGTATTTTTGATGGAACAAAGGCAAAATATTGAGAAAAGTTAAATACTACCCTTTTCAATATACATTTAAACTTTGGAGAAGTTAAAATATTCTTTAACTACCATTGATATTGCCGGATCTTACAATATACTTGTAGTCTATATATTTATTACGTATTGTTACTTCATTTAAGACTTCTTAATATTAAGTATGCAGTTCGGGGTTATAAAAATAAAAATACAATACATTATATTTAAATTTAGTTTATTATCCATACATGAATGGACACAAATTGTGACACTTTACTAATGTCTCCATAGTCGAGTCGATATAAAAACATGCGTAAAGTCGATTAAAATATCAAATAGAAAAAAATACATAATATGAGGATCCTAAGTAGACAATCAAGTAAATTATTATAAACCTTATACTAAATGATTATATTATATCTAAGATACATTCTTCTAACTGTTCGTGCGTTTCTAGGTATCCGATTATGATAGGAGGTGCAAATAGCCGATAATATTGGTAAACTATAGTGAAACTCTGTACCACTCGTAACATAACCGACAATAAAAAAAAACATATGTTCCATTCACATCAGTAAGGTTTGCCATTAGTCCTCATCAAATACATAAATTTTGTTATGCTTAATCTCACTACTTAATCTACGTCAGAGAACATCACATTCTCATCAACAAATACTAATAGCGGCGATTCATTCACCGATTTGTTGGCCGACGCGGGGGTGAAGCCGGGTGTGGGCGGTGCACGATGCCCACACAGCACCTTTAACCCCGCGTCGGACAACATGTTGGCCAATAAATGGGCTCTTTCAACTTAGCCTACAATAATAAAAAATCATACGCATGGCTACCTTTGTTCTACACAGTCCTAAAATTTGGCCTTGTTCAACTATGTAGGGGCAGGATAAAAAAAAGGCAGTCAAACATTAAAATTAAAATATCGAATACATGACTCACTCAATCAAACAGTCTTATTCATTATTTAAATAATGATTCATAAAAAAATTGTAACAAAATAAAAAACAAATCAAAACTCGATCATTCTTAAATAAATCCAATACTTTAAATGCGCATTACTAATTCAAATTACAAGTTCTATGAATTACGATTTTAAAGCCTATAAAAAATCTTAATCTTATAGTAAGAGTACCCTAGTTTCCGATTAAACGCATTTTATACGTGCGCGTATAAAACTACGATATAATCAATGCAGGGTACGATACACATCTCAGTTATTAGACACTCCAATATTACGTTCAAACATAAACAATTAATAAAACAAAATATTTATTATGTTGTTAATTTCGCAATCAATATAAAGCATATATTGATATATATATTGTTGTTATAGCACCAATGGAAATAAACTCGTTACTTTTGATTGTTTGTTTGAATTCGTTTGGTAACGTTTGAACTTTGTACCGTATTTTAGGCTGCATTTGCTTTTTAGCTGCTCTTTTGATCACAGAATTCACATTGCATTGAAATTGTGATAAACTCCTTGCGAGTTGTCGTTTTTTTACCATCTCCGAACTAGACTAAGACTGACTTAGTGTAGCGTGGAAACTGAACGACAAACATTTTCAAGAATAATCCATATCTCTTATTTAAACAGACATATCATCAAGATCAATGTATAACGGACATCATTCAGCTTTAACATTTAGGCATCAATATGCGAGGAAATAAATATTTACGTAAATTCGATATATCTGTATATGGGAATAGTACATACTTTACTTTCACAATTGATCTGAACTTTAAAATCATCACTGCTTTTAATAGGAGTCTCATAACGATTGACAAGAACAACATTACAACTTACAAAAGGATTAAAGAAAATAGTTCTTACCACGGCATCAGAACATATAAGTTACAATGTTGTTCGTATCATGTTTCGGTATTATTGTGGGTAGTTTTACTATGTACCCAGTATATGGTTTTAGCTACACAAAAATAAAACTTAAATTAACATAACCTAGAGGTCAGTGTCGTACCAAGCGGCGACGTTGTTGTTGTCATGCGGAGGCTCTGGGAACGCAAGATCAGCTGATGCCGCTCCCGCGCCTTCGGTCTCCCCTATATCCATGTCCATACCAAAACCGCTACCGATTTCCAGCCCCTGCATTGAGTCTATCGGTATTTGATCGTAGCCTGCGAAACATAGAAATATAAATATATATTTTCTTTCCGGATAGACATTAGCGATGAAAGTAAGATCAAATGTATAACAAATCATACGGGTCACACTTAACGTTGCAGTTAATGAATGAAAGCAAGGTTTACATTAATATATGAATGAAGCAGACACTATGATCGTAACGTCTTGCTTGTGGGAATAAAGCTATACATAGATATTATAGGCACAATATCACAATAGGATTTTGTCACAATGAATGGAATTGTATGTTTTATATAGAGCTGAGGTGCAGGTACGGTCTAAGCTCAAAAAAAGAATGTATGCACTTCTATCCACGATGGATTTAAATCTTTCACTGCCTCCCCAATTCTGCTTTTTAGCAATGCCGCGTTTAGTAAGCATACAGCAGGGCATATGGTTCGCCTGGTAGTGACTACAATAGCTTATCCCAACTGAGTGTACTATCGACTTGAGCGACGGATGACCACTCCTAAGGTTAAAATCGCATAGCAGGCCAACACGCCCCTTTTCTTTTGTTTGAGTTTTTTTACACTTTACATTTGTTTACTGATTCTAAGGCGAAGTTAAGGAGTCACTTAAAGTCAACATGTGTAAGCGAATTTTTTTCGGAAATGGTCAACCTTCGCTCAAGTCGATAGTACGTTGTGGATCAAATAAAGTGAGCTTAAATAAAGTGAGCTCCGCGGCCAAATTAGAGTATGAGCACGACTAATTCTACTAGTACAGCGCTTCATTCAGACTATTCAGAAACACCAACCGAAACACAACACAAGTATATTTTACTGCCGTCTTTTATTGGATGGAAGGACTTGTAAACCTAAAAAGCGCTATTTAGTTGCAAGGCTTTACTGATCTCTATCTAAAATATACAAGAGTTTATCATTGTCATGTGCCTGTTGTATGCTTATAATATAATTAACCATTTCATGTATTTTTTATTATAAAGAATTAGACCGCACCTTAGTAAGACTTTTATTGAAACTAATGTATTGCGCCGAGCAAAACGTTCATTTCATAAACTCGTGAGTTATACATTTTAGAATACACAAAATAAATACTTTTGTCAATGTCCAATCTCTATTGTTTCGCAAGTTAGTGTTGTTGATGTGATTCTTGAATAACAGATGACGGGATCTTTAAAAAGCTATCTAGCTTTCTTTATAAAACTATCGTTTTCTCCAGGGAGATACTTACCTGCGTTAGTAACTAATATGCATACAAATAATATTTATTAGATATTAGTCAATGTGACATGCCGATAGCAAAACAACAAACCACAAACCTGTTACGTCACACGATTAAATAAAACACACTAAGGTTATTGGAACACAAAAACAATAGAAATATTATTCCCATCACCTGTGTTTAGTGATAAATAGGTCCCGGGTTAAGCTGCGTGTAAAGAAGAGAGAAACAGTATTTATACATACACCTTGTAATCTTATGATAGGAACATAATAGTGTTTCATATACAATCGTGTGTTTGAGAGGCATTTTTGTATGAAATATCTATACTGACATACAAAAATTCTTCTCAAGATCTAGATATTACATAACCTTACTTTATATCGTTATGCTACTCAACTAAGAAGGGAATTAGTTTCTATCAATTTGGACTAAATTGCTACTGAGTACGTGAAATATTCATTCATATATACATATATTAGGTTGTCAAAATTCTATAAGAGTTCTTTATAACTAAAGACATATTCTAACTTTAAAACTACTTAAAATTGTCAGCGTAATATAAAGCTGATGTTGTATTGACCATTTTGTAGTTTAGCTAATAAGGAAACCATATGATTGTATAGGAGGATAATTTGGCAAATATAGAAACTATTGAAGGTATTATTAAGCAGCTAGAACTCTTAGTGTTTGAAGTTAGGGATATTTCTAGTTAGCTACATAAGTATTTTCAACTGTATAATCTAAATTAATAGTCTATGAAAGATAAATTTCAAATATTCACATTGGAATTTAGAACTAAAGAAGAAGTATCAAGACTGAAAATAACATGGCAGGAGATTTAGAAATACAGAGAACTGTAGCATACATATATGCCATTTTGTGTAAATAGAGCACTGGTTAGGTGAGGTTTTGTAACATCCGTACTACAGATACTAGGGTGTTAGTCGACCAAACTTGCTACAAACACGGTTCATAACACTTACCTTGCTGGTGAAACGACGGTCGAGTTCCATACAGCCCTTCATACCCCTGTTCTGGTCCGAGCATATCCTAGTGAAGGGGAACAGGATCAAAAATCAAATAAAGTGAGGATACAGAAAAAAATAAAGAAAATAAATCGTAAAGTAAAAGAGGGGTAAGCGACATTCACAGTACACACAAATACGACATTTGCGTAAAACACATTTGAGTTTAAAAGGATTTTTATGTTTTACAAATGACATGTAATAAGTTAGCTAACAAAGGCAAAGCTTTTGTATTCACACTGTTCAAATTAAATTATTTATCGACAATTTACTTACATCGCATATTGACTAGCGTAATGAACAAAATAAAATCAAGACAAGTACATACGTAAAAAGCACAAGTTTTAATTAATCTACGCATTTATTTATAAATTGTTGACAGTGATCAATGATTTTATATTTACAATACCTATATCCAATTACATACGTGAACTTGTAGACAGTATAAACAATGTCTTATGAACGATACCTTTTTTAATTTAGCAAAATGTTATGGATATGATGTATGATGATAGTTTGGTCATATGGTTACTTCGGCGTAAGCAACCATAATAAACTGATTTATTTGAATTTAAACCGAATTCTGCTAGCGATTTAGACTTAATAAAAGGTTATTAAAATTGCTGATGGCTTAAATAACACCATCATTTTACTATTAATATTTGATAGATATAAATAAGCAGACAAGACGTTTGTTTAATAATAATAAGCAGAATGTCATCAAAAACTACTATGTCTCAGATAACTGCGTCAAAATAGGTTCCTTCAATAGAATTATCGATTTGTGTTCGATTGAAACCGTAAACGTAGCACTCAAAACACATGTGGACGTAACTTCTGAAAAACATTACAACATAGAAATCAAAATAGAAATATAAATAACTGATCATTTCAATGAATGAAACTTTAAATAATAATAATAATAATAATGGCCTCCTGACCGAATTTTGGTCACGGCAGCCAATCTTAGCGGAGACTGGCCATCGGCGTAGGAGATATAGTGCACAAGTGTGTGCGCAAACACAAGTGCACTCTCTGTTCCCTAACTCTCATGATCCAATGGGACGGATAATCCGACACGACCGCAGAGAGATCAGGCGCAGCACCAACGGATTTACGTGCTTTCCGAGACACGGAGGTGTCTAACACCGCCAACTTCCTAACTCCGAGCTCGTATTGAGATTTCTTAACAGAAAATTCCAATAGCTTTTTGTTGACCCGACCCGGGATTCGAACCCGAGACCTCATGCACACCAGTCGCATTCACTACCACTGCGCTGCTGACATAACTAAAATAATGCGTGTATACTAAAACTTTTTTTAAGAAATTAGCTTATTCATAACCTATCTCACATTGTTTATACTGCCAGCAAGTTCCACTAAACATCAGTAAACCTAGCATCCTTCAGCGCAATATTATCTACTGCCAAACCTCCATTGTAGGTTTACCTGTATATCGGGCTGCATAGCGAGATCGTTGGGCCACATCTGATGGTCGTCGCGGAACAGCGAGTTGGTGAGCTCCATAGAGAGTCTCTTCTTGTAATCATGAGGCTTATCTTCAGACATGCGGAATAGCACAGCTGCTGCGTATGTTGCCACGCCTGGAATTTTTTGAAACACTGTATTAATATAACCATTACTGATAAGTAACAACAGCATAATAGAGACATATGATTTGAAATCTAACTCCACTATAAACCTGCACCCATATCGAGAGAACCTTATATTGTTTTTCATCACCAGGTAATATTATAAAAAATTCGGCAATCCATCGAGGTTATATTTATTAATGGATGGATAATACATCGAGTTTCAATTTGATAAGTTATGACTTATGACGCTCATAAGTGCCACTTTATAACATAAAGGTTTGCCTACTTATTTTAAAACTCCGATCCAACTTTATATGATGTATTATAGCCTAATATACAATTGAATGTTTCAATGACAACAATGCTATTATATTACACTACAAAGCTGAAAGATTGGTAGTTAACGAAACCTGGCAATTTTGCAATAAGACATCTCAGTGGTACTGATCCTAATTATTGCTTTACTGGAGGAAATTGTGGCTGAAATGCACCCAAATAGGCAATCAGTATTATCAAACTTTATTGAATTTAAGATTATTTAAGAGATTGCGACAGGATGCTTTTATACAAACATTTTAATTCATTTAAACAAACAACCGATTGCCACCAAACAAAGCATGTTTCTAAGGGCCGGTTTTTCAATCGTCAGATAACTTTTATATAAAGTATAAATATGGCGGTATGACCTATTTTCTATACAAAAGCTGTCAACGTCAAACATATTCCCTAGATAAAAGTTATCTGACGATTGAAAAATCGACCCTAAGCAAATTAAAAGTAAGTACACACGGCTACACATCAAGTTAGACACCCTATATACGCGTAACTATGCTACATACAAAATAGAGAACTGTCGGAAAGGGACAGTGCATAGTGGTGTCGATGTAATGGTAAGGATAGAGCGTCGCGTCCCGTTCAGCATGAGTGAAACAAAATAACAAAATTATAATGCACTCTCTCGCACGATTCGTAGCGTTCAGTTATTATTATTGTTGAATTATTATTATTATGTTTCTCTTATCACAGGTACTTTCTAACATATTAGAAAATACCTGGCCCTTTGGGAGGCCTACACGGAGACATGGGTCCAACGTGAAGAGGCCCTTCGAGAGTTTTAATCAAACGTGGGATGGAACACCTACAGCGGCACTAGCCGCAGCAGGCGTAGGACTATTGCTACGTATGGATTCTAATATATGGGCTATAGGTATGGGTGTTTGGTGGACCGGTATATTGCTAACTATGGATGAAAAACGGCGTCTGCCGTGAATACTCTAATAGCATCAATGCAATGGGCAGACGGTGACTCGCCAACTCACTAGATGGACCCTCTGATAAGCCACAATAGGCATACAACCCAGCAGCAGAGGGCAACACCGGTGCGAGTGGCTAGGGGTGTCGAGCGGTGCGGCGCCGGTTTCACCATCACGGGTCTCGTGACAACGGAGACCCGGAGCGGGTTTCCCCGTAGTTATGCCCTTGAAAATGACACTTCCACCCCCAAGCATATAGCTCTAGCGGCCCCCCCCCTGACCGGCCGACCAAGGAAAGCCAGAGTTGGGAGTCCTACGGGCGCTCTTGAAGTTCCACCCCAGCCAACCAGTAACGACAAGCCGGCGACGAGGCCCTAGCCAACTCTCTGATTATTGTTATTATTATATTATCAAACTTATCATTTACAATTACACATGTTTATATATTATATACACAATATTACTAAACACGCAGGTCTAAACAAACATAATTACCGTGCTGGCTGGTCGCAAATACAGTGAGAACGCGCATTCAAAATACAAAAAGTAGAATGTTCTAGGCTCGATATGTCAGAGGTACGAGCCGTCAGTTTTGGAGATATTTTTTTGTAATGCTCACATATTTGGATACATCGGTATATATATTATTACTTGTTGTTATATATGATTATCGTATTCTCGCATCCGTTTTACGACACGACCTGTGAGCTTTGAGCTTCTTTCTTTCTTCCGTCTTGCTTATCTTCATGCTTAATTGATGCTTATGCTAGTGTGTCTGCGCAAAAATTCATTCGTCTTCTAACTTTGGTATACGTGTGTATTATGTGTGTGTAGTGCACAATAAACCAAAACCGTAAGTTGAGACAGTTTTATTTTAGTCACCCTAAACTTTGGTACACCCCATTACCTCATTAGTGACCCCGACTAAGAACAGTTAAAATAAGTGACAGTGAAACAGGCCATACGGCATCGGCATCATCGCGTCCAGAAGAGCATGCTAAAGTTCGTCGAGCGAAGCGCGATTCCATTGACACACACGACATTTTTCGAGTGTCAATAAAGTTACCTCCGTTTTGGCCAGATGAGCCGGAATTGTGGTTCGCTCAAATAGAGGCATAGTTCGCGAACGCGGGCATTAGTGGTGACGTCACAAAATTCAATTATGTGGTCGGATATCTGGAACCTCACATTTCCAAAGAGATGAAAGACATTATTATGTCTCCGCCGTCGCAAAATCGATACGACTAGTTGAAGGCAGAACTCGTGAAACTATTATCAGCTTCACAGGGGCGTAAAGTCAAGCAGCTGCTAACGCATGAGGAGCTTGGAGATAGAAAACCCTCTCAGTTTCTGCGTCACCTACAGGGTTTAGCAGAACCTAATGTACCCGAGGATTTCTTGCGCACCATCTGGAGCAGCCGACTCCCTGCTAACATCCAGCCGCTTCTAGCATCACAGCCTCAGGCTTCCCTGGAGGCCATAGCAGACCTGGCAGATCGAGTTCAGGATTTAGAAGCATCTGTACACGTTGCTGCCACTTCAACCTCTGGACCAACCTACAATGAGCTGACGTGCGAAATTGCAGAACTCAGGCATGCGATAAAAGACCTCACAACTCACATAAGAGAAAGTCGACCAAGGCAGCGTCAGCGTAGCAGTAGCCGGGGACGCGGCCGATCATGGACCCGGTCTAACTCAAGCTACCGCAAGTTTCCTGTGTGTACCAACACATATGATACCAATCATAGTAAGTTTGGTAGCAGTGCGCACCACTGTGTGAAGCCGTGCGACTACAAGGCGGGAAATGCTGCAGGCAGTTGGTAATTGCGACTTCCGATTGCCCAACTTCTACTGGTCGCCTGTTCACCGTAGTCAAGTCTACGAAGACGCAATTCCTGGTCGATACTGGAAGCGACCTCTACGGCTACCCTCGTCGTCTACTACGTGAGCGTCGTGCATCTACGAATTACCAGCTTTGTGCCGCGAATGGTACAACCATAAACACATACGGATATGTGGACTTGAACCTCCACCTAGGTTTACGTAGAGACTTTAAGTGGCATTTTGTTGTGGCTGACGTGGATAAACCTATTATAGGAATAGAATTATTATCTTTTTACTCGTTAATCGTTGACTGTCGTAACCAACGATTAATAGATAGTAATACGAATGTATCTGTATTTGCCGAGAATCGATCAGACTTCTCTAAAGCTTCTGTAAAGGTCGCAACTGCCGATTCTAGGTATCACAAAATTCTAGACGAGTTTTCTGAAGTTACTCGACCAGTCGGTACACCACGCACTACACCACACAACACTGTACACCATATACGCACGATACCAGGGCCTCCAGTCACTTGTTCCCTTCGACGTTTAGCGCCAGATAAATTGAAAATCGCCAAGCAGGAATTCCAACTTATGCTGGCCCCTGGTCATCACCTCTTCACCTAGCTCTAAAGAAGGACAACAGCTGACGTCCATGCGGTGACTACCGTATGCTCAGTTCAAAGTCTAAACAGTCTAGATTGATGTGTAGCTGTGTGTACAATAAGTTTATGAAATGGACGAATTGAAGATTGGTACCTGTTTATAACAATTAAGTTCTGTCTTCTAAAACAGAATGTTTAAACAGAGTGTTACATACCTTCATTTCGAGAATGTAACAGTTCGGTGAGCGGAGCTGTGGCGCCCTCGGCTTCTATCATCTCGGCGCCTTCCTTCTCCACGGCCAGCTCGCAGAGCACTCCCGCAGCCACACGCTAAAAAGTAATGTGTGCATTGTTTAATTAAAAAACTATTTGACCATTTCGTACATCAAATTTAACTTTCATTTGCACGATGCTCATCGTTGATATTAATATAATAAATTTTATATTTTCCGGATTTGATTTCAGATCTGAATAAAACAATTAATCGTCGTCAGAATAAATGTAAAATTGTAGATTATGGATTAAATTCATCGTTAATTATCTCTGAAGAGCGGAACGGCGTTAGTTGCTTTGCTTTTTAGATGAGTATCGGCATTGTGATCATTCGAACTTTTTATAAGTAAATCAGAATTGTTTTCTACTACAATGTTATTTTAGTGATGTTTGATTATCGGTGCAACCTTCGAATCATTTGAACGTTTAAGTGATTCGAATGGAAGTATTCGAATAATATTGATAATTATTCGAATTATTTAATCATTGATTCATTATATAATAACCTCCTAATTATTATTTTATAGAAGAAGTTAGTCCACAACAATTCGAAAAATATTGTCGGACTCAACAATTCTTTTTCGAATAACAATCAGTAACATTCAATATATTATTAACAAACGAATGCAGAATCGTTCTATTTTCAAATCTTTCGATTTTCCGTACTAATCGCACACCGTTATGCTGTGGCATGCGCTCGGCAGAGGGTAACGGGAGAGGGGTGGTACCTGTATGTTCTCGATCTCGTTGAAGAGCAGCTGCACGAAGATGGGGATGACGTTCTGCTGGCGGATGAGCTGTCGGTTGAGAGACTCGCGCGCGAGGATGTGCAGCGCGCCCACGGCGCCCTCCACGATCTCCTCCATGCGCACGCCGTCCGCGTACGCGCCGCCCGCGCCCGCCGCGCCGCCCGCGCCGCCCGCGCCGCCCGCCGACGACGTGCGCTGCTGCGAGGGGGACATGTCATGTACAATTTCAGCATGCTTTCCAATTACTACGTAACGACCTATTGCGAACATACTGATTTAATTCATACTAGCTTTTGCCCGCGGCTCAGTAATAAAAATAATAAAATATAGCCTATGTTACTCGGTGACAATATAGCTTTCTAACGGTAGAAGAGTTATTAAAATCGAGTGTTTAGTTTTTGAGTACTTACTAACCTACTTACAAAAAAATCCTTACAAAACAAAAAATCAACTCTTGCCTCTTTATAATATTAGTATAAATCAGGGATGTTGCGGATGCAGATTTATTGACTACCGCGGATGCAGATGCGGATACGGATATTTGAAATCTCATATCCGCGGATGCGGATATCCAAATTGATGCGGCAGCTCCGCAATTGCGAATTCGGATGTTGATGAAAATTGTTTATCTTATTTAATAAAAAGTATCTAATATCACCGCCTTCACAGGTTCAAGGCTGTTTTTCAAAGGTTCATAAATTAAACACATATTACTGAACAACTGATTTCTCTCTTATCGTAACCTACGCTATATCTGGATCCGTATTAAGATCCGCATTGATTATTGCGGATGCAGATGATCAAATCGATGCGGCAGCTCCCCGATTGCGGATGCAGATGCGAATATTCACAACATCACTGGTATAGGTATAGAAAACTTTTTGCCATACTCGACTTGAATGACTTAGTTAATTGTTAATTAATTTCCTATAAGTGCGATGGCTAACTTTTGAAATTACAGAGATTTTTTTCATTACTCCAAAAGCACACGTTGTTTATTTTTGGAAACCTTCAATTTGGACTTTTTCGACACGAGTTAACAAAAAGGAACAATTACGAGGCATCACAAACCTAAGAAAAGCTGTAAAAACTGTTTGAAATTATTTACAACAGAAATTGGTACTCACTCTCTGCGTATCGTTGAAGGCGCGCATGAGGAGTCTAACGAGATGGTGTACGGCGCCGTGCTCGCGCAGCGGCGCGTAGTTGGCGGGGCACAGCGCCAGGTTGCGCACCAGCCCCACCACGGCCTTCACCAGTGGCCAGCGCGACGGCGGCTGCAGCAGCTTCACGATCACCTGCAACATAAATACCCTCATTATAATTACTTTCATAATTGTAATCCTTTATATAAATACACAAATAATCAGCCAGAGCATAGAATTAAAATGTCTTAAGTTAAGTTTAATAATCAATAACAAAACATTATATAGTGTCTAGATTTGGAATTTAAAGAATACTGCATCTATGTATAGACATATTAATAACGGTGTCTTTATTTACTTTCTTGCAGTTACTTAATATAATGTTAGACAACGGGTCTTACTCGCGATAAAGTATTTAAGAGGTAATAAATACCTATTGATTGCCCGACGTTTCGACCGACTTGCATCGATCGTGGTCACGGGTTGACTTATGTGAGCTCAGCGGCGCCTTCGTGAAGTGCGGGTTTCGGCAACTACCCTCACTTGGTCACTATTATTTATATTCGCACTGTCGGTATTTCGACACACAACACTAACGACGTCTACACACTGGCTACCTAAATCACTACGGCGACGTTTACATTTGCTGGTGACTGGATTCCAAGATGTAGACAAACGGTATCCATCCTCCCGGTTGAAGTTACGATATTTCTTAATTTCAACCGCTTCACGTACTATCCTGGAGTAATAGTGACGATCGGTGGATAAAACTTGTGGTTTATGTAACTCGATCCAGTGGTTTGGTCCAGACTCCAGCAAATGCTCGGCTATAGCGGACTTATTTACTAACCGGTTCTTGACAGCTGTGATATGTTCCTTGACCCTTTCAGCGATTGTACGTTTGGTCTGTCCGATGTAAGAACTGTGGCGACTCCGCACAGACGAAGAAGTTCAGCCTACATTGAACAGATGACGATACAATCGCACTTCACATGACATCATACTATTCTGCATCGCACAAGTGAAGTTTACACAGCGACTGAGTATATATACAAGCTCCCGACATCAACCGTCGGGCCGGAGTTCGCTGCCGCGCGCGATCGCGAGAGGACGTGTCATTTTAACGTTATCGACCGCTGCCGACCGGACCGCAAAAACAACATCGCTCGGTGTACGCGCACGGCCTTGAGTGCAGGCCGCTACACGCGCGGCGCCCGCGCCCCGCGCCGACCACTACGCGCCCCGGGCACTCCTTGCACGCCGTTGCGTGTCCTTGACCGGAGCGAGGCGGCACGTGTATCGCTTTGTGGAAAGTTCCACAAGTGGTTATCGGCTCATCGCGCGCCCAACAACGCTGCTTATTATCTCATTAATTGAATAACGCGCACCAATCGGTCCTTCCGGATAACGCGGAGTACACTGCTGTCCTCGGCCCCCGGTCTGCCACCAGCGGCAAGCCCCGGAGGGCCGGTTCAGTGGGTGCTTTGTACCGGAGGGTGCCGGTTTGGTGCCCAGCCATCGCCAGACACTGAGATGCCACACATATTAATGGGGACGCTTGACTAAAAATGCCGCGTCCGTCCCCGCCTCACCACCCGCCCACTCGCCGGGCCACTCGCCCGCTGCCGCCGACTTCAACCGGCGTGGCCAAGCGGGTGTTCGTCCGTTCCCGCGGTGCCGCGCTATCCGCGCTGGACCGTGTGGTGGCCGCAGACCAAGCTGCCCGCACCCGAAACCTCCCGCAGCCACCGCTACAGAGACAGCCAACGCCGACATCATCGGCTGCCTCAACGCCGACACCGGGCGCTGGAGAGGAATTCTTCAGCCTCCCCTCGCTATCGCGGCCGGCGTCACCACCAACACCCGGATCGCCCCTCAACGTCCCCGCCGCAATCTGGCCCGCGACAACGCAGCCAACTGCCGCTCCTGTGCTTGCCACGCGACAAGCGCCGTCTCCCGCAGTGCCCACCCGAGCAGCACACCCGCTGCCACAGAGAGGCAAGACGTCGGCGCCCCCGCCGCGCTTCCCCGCCCCACCGACTACGGTTACACCGGACCGGTTTCCGTCGCCGCCGCAACAGGAAAAACGTCGTGCATTGTTTACGACGCCGCCGTTTAGTCTGCCGCCAGCTACGAATGTGTCCCCGATGGAGACTGTGGGACCCTCGTATGCTGCCGCGGTCGGTACGCGCACTGCCACCATTGCTACCACTACCGCCGGCCATGCCATCATCAACCCTGGTTCCGCAACCGGCAGTACTGCCGCCATAGCCGCCGCCGCTGCCCCCACTTCTGCTGCCACTGACACCAATGCTGTTCCGGGAAAGAAGCCGCCTACCCCCCGCTACCCACCCCTAGTTGTGGAAGTACTCCCGGACTGGCCGAAGCATTTCCGGGAGCTCAAAAATGCTCTCGGGCACGCGCCGAACGGCCGCCCGTTTGGGAAGGGAGTTCGATTCATCCCGAAGTCGGACCAGGAGTACCGCACTATCCAGCGGTACCTCTACTCCCTGGAGACAAAGGAGAAGATCTCCTGGTTCTCGTACTCCCTCCCTGCAGAACGTAGCCTCAAGGTGGCCATCCGTGGCCTCCCTGTCAACACGCCGCCGGAGGAGATCGAACGGGAGCTCACAGAGCTCGGCTACAAGCCTGAGCACGTGCGTCCCATCCAAGCTCGCCAAGGTCGCCCCGGCTGCCTGTATTTCGCGCAGTTAGCGCGCACTGCCAATCTTACACCGGGCATCTACGAAGTGACCGAGCTTCTATGTATGCCCGGTGTAATCATCGAAGCATGGCGCGGGAAAAAGGGGCTCGCACAATGCCATCGGTGCCAGCAGTTCCGGCATTCGTCGCACAACTGCCACAGGCCGCTCTCCTGTGTGCGATGCGGAGAAGCCCACGCTGCGAAAGACTGCCCACGACCTCTAAAAGAAGCACCCACATGCGCAAACTGTGGTGGTGCGCACACCGCCAACAACGCTACCTGCCCGGTATTCAAGCGGGAGGTCCGAAACAGGAAGGCCGGTACAGTCGCGAGAACCACCGCAACAGTTCGTCCGAAGCCCACCGTAGTCGAGGACGGAAACGCCCCTGGCTCGCTTATGGCATCCGCAAACGTACCCCAGGAGCATGCGCGACATAAAAGGCGACGCATGAGAAGGCATAAAGCGAAGCCCCCGACGCAGCAGGCCGAACAGACGGCCGTTGATAAAAAGGACAAGTCCAGGAAGGCCACCGTGGTCGCTGCCCCTCTCGAGGGGACGAAGGCGAAGCGGTCGTTCCGACCGTCACCGGCAACCCAGCCGGCTGCGGTCAACCTGGACCCACGGCTTACCAGCGTCATCGGCACTCTGCAGCAAGTGCTGGTGGCACTACAGGAGAAGAGGGATCCCATCCCTCTGATCCTCAAATGCATGGCAGAACTATGCAGTCCTGGATCTGCGTAGTCTGCGCGTGCTCTTTTGGAACGCCGACGGGATGTCACCAGAGAAGACCAGGCTACTAAAACTGCTGCTAGCTCAGCGGCAGATGGATGTAGCCCTGCTCAGCGAGACACACCTTAGACCAGTAGACAAATGGAAGATGGGCGAATACCATGTCTACCGGGAGGACCAACGCTCGCCGACAGGGTCTGCTTACAGGGGTCTAGCAGTCCTGGTCAAGAGGAGAGTCGTCCACCAAGCGCTGCCAGTACCAGCTCTACAGTCCGCGTATGCCCTCGGTGTAGAGATCTGCATCGGATGCCAGCCCACCCGTGTGTATGCGTTCTATAAGTCGCCACGACAGCGACTCGTAGTAGCTGATGTCCATACATTGTTGGACTCGCCACTACCCACGATCGTCGCCGGCGACTTCAACGCGAAGCACACGGCGTGGAACTCTAATACCATCTGCCCAGATGGCCGCCGCCTCCTGGATGATGCAGACCGACACGGATATAAGGTTTTAGGACCAGAGGTCCCGACGCACTACCCGTACTGTGCAGCCCACACACCGGACGTCATTGATATAGCCGTCACCCGTGGCATCAACGCGGCTGTATATTTAGACGTCCTGGACGACCACCTCATCTCAGATCACCAGCCGGTGAGTCTGACACTGGATGACATCCCGCAGACGACACAACCTCCCCCTCGATCACGCCAAGATTGGCGGGTCTTCGCCGACTACATGGCTGAGCACTCGCCCTCCTTCCCTGTGGAGACACTCGCTGACGTCGAAAGGCTTGCGAACGATCTAAGCGCGGCCCTACAATCCGCACTCCGAGAGTCGAAGCTCGACGCCGCGACCGCAAGGAGGCCTTTCCAGCTCCCTGCCCTCATCCTGGCGATGATCGAGAGGAAGAGGAAACTGCGCCGGCAGTGGCAGCGCTCCTAATGTCCGACCATGAAGTCCCAGCTGAATACTCTGGCTGCGAAGATCTCTGCTGCGTTGGCAACAAACGCGGCGGAGTCCTGGCAACGCACCATTGAGCAAGCTAGTGAAGACTGGTCGGGCATACACCGTTTGTGCCGCCAACTCTCCGGGAAGCCATCTCCGATTAGGCCCCTACTGGCCGGTGACGGAACCCCACGTTACCGTGTCGAGGACCGAGCGGAGATATTCGCCGACTCCCTGGAAGCGCAGTTCCAGCCCAACCCTGCTCTCAACATGCAGCATGTAGCAGAGGTCGAGAGGAAGCTGAAGTCTTACTTCGAACAGCCGATAGCCCCGACAGAGGATCCCATCGTCGTCTCCCCAGGCCAAGTCCAGCGGATGATTCGCCGAACGCCCCTTCGAAAAGCCCCCGGACCTGACCGGGTAGCCAACGAAGCCCTGCGTCACCTACCACCGCGAGCAATCGCGACGCTGACGCGCCTCTTCAATGGCATCCTCCGTACCGGACACTTTCCCTCCGCATGGCGACTAGGTAGAGTCATCATGCTCCCAAAGCCGGGGAAGAACATCCTGCTGCCGGGAAGCTATCGACCTATTACGCTCCTCTCGACGACATCGAAGCTGTTCGAGAAGCTGCTACTGCTGCATATGACGCCACACCTCCAGCCACGCGACGAACAGTTCGGCTTCCGCGCCGAACACTCCACGACCCACCAGCTCGCGAGGGTACTGCACGACATCGCGGTTGCTCGCAACAAACGCGAGCGTGCCGTCGCAGTACTCCTCGATATGGAGAAAGCGTTCGATCGCGTATGGCACACCGGCTTGCTGTACAAGCTGTCCACATCCACTACTCCCCGTCGAGTAGTTAGGATCGTGGCCACCTTCCTGCAAGACAGACGCTTCCAAGTGGCGGTTGAAAGCGCCCTGTCTACAGAGCGGCTCATCCGCGCCGGTGTGCCCCAGGGAAGTTGCCTCTCTCCTGTGTGCTACGCATGGTACACGGACGACATCCCCGTCACCGACGGCGTCAAGCTCGCGCTGTACGCCGACGATGCCGCCTACATCTCGACATCGATGAACGGTGTCCACGCGGTGACTAAGATGCAGCGCACCCTAGACGCACTTCCCAGCTGGCTGAAGGACTGGAGACTGACGGTTAACGTGGCGAAGACTCAGGCGATCTCCATGGGCAGCATAGCCTTACCACAGTTGAAGCTCATGGGAGAGAACATCGAGTGGTCCGCGACGGTGAAATACCTCGGCGTGACCATCGACCGCGCCCTCTCCATGAAGCCACATGTCAACAACGTAGTCGTCCAAACGCGCACCGCGCGCGCCCTCCTGCGACCCGTGCTATCGTCCCGATTGCCGCTCCGCGCAAAGCTCGGCGTGTACAAGGCGTACATCCGCAGCCGACTCACCTACGCTGCCCCGGCCTGGTTCGCGCTCACCTCTGAGACGAACCGCCGCCGGTTGCGTGCGCAGCAGTCGCTCGCGCTCCGCACCATCACCGACGCCCCTCGCTTCGTGCGGAACAGGACGATCTCCAGGGACCTGTGCATGGAGAGCTTGGACGACTTCGTGAGACGCCTGAGCACCAACTTGTTCGTGCGCGCCGACGGATCGCACGCCCGCCATCTGCGGGAGCTTGCGCCTTACCATCGGCGACCGCCGGACAGGATGGCCTTGCCGCGAGACCTCGTCTCCGTGGCAACCCCCACCGGACCTACATCAACGCTCCCTCTGACGCTGGCTGACGGGCGCTCCCCGGGAAACTCTTCCCGAGGAGCTCGACCTCGCCAAGCGCAAGAGGGACTCATCGGACTCGACCCAAGCGCTGCTGGCACGCTGGTCGCCCGCGGGGACTGACCCGTGCGGGCTGGACCTCGCTAGCTGCGCTACCCACCGGCTCTGACGACCCGGACTGACCAACGGGCCCGCACGGGCCCACCCCAGTGACCCGCCTGTATTAGCAGGCGGCGACGACCACCACCAAGACAGGCCCACGGCCTGGTCTGGTTACCCCGAGACCCCGAACGGGTCTACGAGAAGAACCCCTGATGATGAACCGTCGGGCCGCGGCCCGTCAGGCACGATCAACCAGCCTGGTCGGAGGATCCTCCCTTTGTGTTGGAGGGACTTCACACCCTGTTCCTCCACATTGGTGACCCCGACGTGATTATCCAGCACCCGACGTGATCAAGTGAAGTTTACACAGCGACTGAGTATATATACAAGCTCCCGACATCAACCGTCGGGCCGCGGCCCGTCAGGCACGATCAACCAGCCTGGTCGGAGGATCCTCCCTTTGTGTTGGAGGGACTTCACACCCTGTTCCTCCACATTGGTGACCCCGACGTGATTATCCAGCACCCGACGTGATCATCCAGCACCCGACGTGATTGGAAGCAACCTTCATCAGATCAGCAGCAGCAACCATCGCCATCGTCTTCACTTCTCTCACACAGCACTTCTCCAGATGAGCAGTAATCAAGTCGCAGCCAGCCAGCCTCTTCGGCCTCAACAGGGACCACCACATGCCTGCAGCGAATGCGCAGCCTGGTCTTCCCTACGGCCTCACCAGTGTCAAGGCTCAACCCACTGCACTCACGGTCCACACAAGCAGGGTACTTCACTCGCCGTCAACGCAGCAGCTAGCCACGACTCAGCAACTACGCAGAATCAACCCCGACTCACTGCAACGCAACAACCCCGACTCACTGGGACACACGCACCGCTCACCGCACTTCGACCCCGACTCACTGGGGCACACGCACCGCTCACCGCACTTCGACCCCGACTCACTGGGGCACACGCACCGCTCACCGCACTTCGACCCCGACTCACTGGGGCACACGCACCGCTCACCGCACTTCGACGCCGACTCACTGGGGCACAAGCACCGCTCACCGCACTTCGACCCCGACTCACTTAGGCACACGCACCGCTCATCGCACTTAGACCCGACTCACTGAGGTCTAGCGACACACAGTTCCGACTCACTGGAACTAGCGGCATACAGTTCCGACTCACTGGAACTAGCGGCATCCTACACTGGCACTGGCAACGCTCTTCAGCAGCATCGACAGCTTCTCATCAACCTGATCGACCTTCGGTCTTGGGGGGGAATACTGTGGCGACTCCGCACAGACGAAGAAGTTCAGCCTACATTCAACAGATGACGATACAATCGCACTTCACATGACATCATACTATTCTGCATCGCACAAGTGAAGTTTACACAGCGACTGAGTATATATACAAGCTCCCGACATCAACCGTCGGGCCGCGGCCCGCCAGGCACGATCAACCAGCCTGGTCGGAGGATCCTCCCTTTGTGTTGGAGGGACTTCACACCCTGTTCCTCCACAGAACTACCACAACTGCAATCTACCTTGTAGACGCCAGGTGATCGCGAGTAAGACCCGTTGTCTGACATTATATTAAGTATGTGTACAAATCGCGAAAGTTTAAAAACTTTCTTGCAATTCTTTACGTCTTGTTCAGATGCTTTATATAGTGTTCTTGTGATTGTATTTAGCATGACTGCAGAATCTAATGCGGATGCATTGATTAACTAATGGGAATTATGGTAGTTTCATTAAAGCGACAGTGAAAACAAAATAATCATTAATTTCCATCAGTAAACTTTATATTAATAGGATCATACTTACCGGCAATCCAATGGCTGCAAATTCACACTGAAAGTGCAGTTTTGGTGATTATGGTACCGGTAATGCAGAATGACAGAATGACAGAATGAGATAGATAAGGGCGCCTACCGGCAGTCCGTAGTGCAGGCGCACGGCGTTCTGCGCCATCTCGCTCTCGACGTGGCGCGAGGTGAGGTGGCGCAGCGCGCACACGGCGGGCTCGGTGATCTCCTCGCGGTCGCCCGCCGACACCACGGTGCGCACCAGCGCGTCCACGCCGCCCGCCTGGCACACCGTCACCTGCGCACACACATTATACACCTTACTTACTTCCACTTTATATTATTACTAGTTGACCCGCGCGACTTCGTCTGCATAACACAATTTTCCCCGTTTTTGCAACATTTTGTATTGATGCTCCGCTCCTATTGGTCGTAGCGTGATGTTATATAGCCTATAGCCTTCCTCGATAAATGGGCTATCCAACACCAAAAGAATTTTACAATTCGAACGAGTAGTTCCTTAGATTAGCGCATTCTACCAAACAAACAAACAAACTCTTCATCTTTATAATATTAGTATAGATTTGTAAAAATGTTGACCATATTAGACCAAAACGATGACATTTTAGTCTAATATGGTCAACAATTGTACAATGATGTACAGGTCATCCCTATACATAAAAAAACAAACAATATTGTTATACATAACATAATATAGTTAAGTTTGTTTAACCTTAACATATTACATGTATGTGTTACTTTATAACAATACATTTTGATTTTGGTTTTTTGATTGATACATAACATAATATACTAACATCCCCTTGACTTAAAGGGGTATGTAAAGGTCTAATACAAAAGAATAAACCTACTCGACCAGAATATTTGCAATAAGTTTATCGGACAATAATTACTTCGCTATACTACATACATATTTAGCCTGCCCACTGTTTTCACAATTTTCAGTTAATATTGTCGAATAAATAGCCTGTTCATAAAATGTTTTAAAGACCAATTCTGCTTAAATTACAATATTCTTCTATTTCAAAGCAATGCATTGTTACCTTATTGCGTTGGTTGTTGCACGTCAAGTTAGACAGGATGCCGGCAGCGCAAGTAACGATGTTCACGTCAGTGGAGGCCAGAACCTGCACAAGACTTTGCAGGAGACCTTCCAGACCCTCGACCTGTCAAGAATAGGCAATTCATTTATTATGTACTTAAACACTACCTTTATTTGAGAATAAACATCACATTTTTCATTATTATTTACTATTATATATTGTCTGTTTTGTGTGCCTGTAACATATTACTGCAGAGCAAAAGCCACCTCACTCTCTTTCCAACTCTCTGTCTAGAACTACTCAAAACCATTATTGAGTAAAGAAGTCCAGGTAAACGTCATCCCCGTTTAGGCATACCGCTTAGGCTATCGCTTAACATCTTGCAGGATCCAATAAGTTGTGATTTCGCCAATATGTTGTTTGACATGCGATAGATATGTATGTCCAGTCCAGTTTTATTTTAACATAGCATCTTTAAAGTGCCATCAATTAAGTTTGTGACGATACAGATTGAGATGTTTTTAACTTCGTCTATGAGTTCGGATACCCAGACTGCTGCTGTTTTGGCGAAAACCATGTTATTTAAGAACCATATGTGTGTGGAAAGAATCAGGCGTCCATGAGTCCTCTCTTAAAGGAATCTATGTGCACAGAAGAAGAACACCCTTCACAAAACCTTTTCTTGACCTTGCCCAATAGCTCTTTCAGGCAGTTTCATTACATAATTCAATTTGTTTTGTTTTACTTAAGAAGAAAAAATATGACAGAGATAATGATACCAATTGATGTAAAGCTAATGGGCAATAGAAGATCTTATGATAGGTGATAAACATCCATAATTGTCATATTTAAAATTAACGCATTATTATACTACAAAATATAATCCAATATTATACAAAAATAATCCAAGAAAGAGAAATCGGCTGCACGCCTTTTTTACTTTAAGCTATCACAAAATAACAGTTTGTGTGCTTTTACACAAATAAGAAATACCTCTGGGTCTAAACAACATAAAATATTTTGGGAACTGAAATTATAATTACAAAAATTGAGCTGATAATAAGGAAAATATGTGAATGAATACTTGTGTATTGGAGCAATGCGCGCGTTAATAGTTTGCCCATTAATTAGCTTCATAACTGAGGTTCCTTTTAATGTTAGTTCTTTGAACCCATATTTGACACATTCCTAAAATATTATCTTGCAAGTGCAAGTTTACAATAAACACATATTATAACATTATCAAACATCATTTGATATAAATGAGAAACAAAAACTAAATGAACGAAACCAAAAAGTGTCTCGCCTCTTACTTCAACACCCTTATGAGAAGCACTTCAGGGTTAGGGCCTTAACCATATCACAGGGATTTGCTTCACTTTTGTTTCAATAAAGATATAAAGGACAGCTAATTCTTGACTAAGATAATTCAATCAGTAAAACAGTAAGACTAAAATCACCTGTATAAGACCGGCCTATAAATTACTCTTGATAACATAATTTGAAATGACTGCTTTAAAGTAGTGATTCCCAATTATAAAATACCACTCGTAATAGTGCATGCTTCACTATACACAAATATTATTTAAATGTATATAAAACATGCTAACACACCATAATATTGCTATCTATGTTATAGAATGTTAAAACTGCTTCACATCAATTATAATTTCCTATTGTATGATAGCAAAATGCTTATTAGTAAGCAAACTGAAACAATAATAATAAATTGTTATTTTTTGTTTTCGTTTCTTTACCTCTAAAGGCAAAGACTCATCATCATGTTCATAGTCCAGTCAACCTGGCTCTTGTACCCAGAACATAATAATATAGTACTTAAATACAGTTTCAACATATGTGTTTTCTAAATATTTTTATATACATATTAGAAATGTTTATACATTTTACATACATATAGAATATCTAAAAGCAAGTGTAAGTGATAGGGTTAATCATAACAACTGTTTACTGTACAAAATAACCATTAGGATAGCAATAAGGTGCTATTGGCATCTATTGGGTAACAAATCCCTAAAATTACTGGTTTTAGAATACAGGAAACAAGTCAAGTGTAAATTGAGTGAGTGTTAACTCCAGTTTCTGAAAGGCAGATCGATACAAAAATTAACTAACAGACAATCAAAAGCATTTCAACTGCTGTGAATAGCTGACTGAATTAGAAAGAGCTAATCAAATCACTTGACATGCATTTGATTTTGAAACACTCTAGCCTTTCAGAAAGTGTTATTTATTATAATTATTAGTAACCACACCCAAATGTATTAGATACCCAAAAATAGTATAAAACATTTGATTCCTCACATCTACCTTGGTTGCGGCATCGGAAAGATTCCTCAGGGTCCAGAGGCAGTTCTGCACAAGACGGCCGCTGGGGTTGCCGAGGTGCATCGCCAGGGCCTGCATACCACCCGCCTCTACGATCGCCGGCTTGTTACTCGAGCACACTGACAGTACCTAGTAACAATTACCAGTAGGTACATTAGTTAAGGCGGAATATATCTATGCCTCCTGCGATGAGTGATATAAGTCAAGTTGTACCCTTTTTGTAATTTTTACATAGAAATAATGAAAAATTGATTTTTTTATCTAACTCACGTTTGTCTATCTACCATAGTTTCAGAGATAATTTTGTGCAAAGTGATATAACTGGCGTGATTTCTGCAAAAATATCATGCATAGATATATTTCATGTTGTAACCTCTATAAGTAGTTGCTGCACACATAATTTTTCGTATTTCATGGTATAAGTGTGATATATATGTATATTTATTTGCAATTTTTCATCTTACACAAAGACAACTTATATAGTTGTATTATTTATCACGTCATTTTAGCATGTAATAGAAAAAAAAAAGGTACAACTTACTGGTTTTTTAAGAATTACTTTTTAAACTATAATATTGACCACAAAACAGTAAATGAACAGTGAAAGTGAATGTTTTATCTACAAAAAAGTACTCAGGTTTAACTTAGAACACAAACTAGATCTTTAAATCTTGCTTTTGTTCTACTGTAAAGTGTTGATTTTTGACTTGTATCACTTTTCACAGGAGGCACAGATATGTTTACAAACTATAACGATAAAATAATGGGGAGATCTTGCTAGTAACGTCATGTCGACAAGGTTGGTAAATCGAAACCTAATATTTCTTATAAGTATAAAGTTCATATACCCTTACTTATTTTGTTTATTTAAAAATAAATATACTTATACTGATGCCTGCATATCTTCGAAGGGACTAGCCGCTGTTATAGGTCCTATGTGTTTTTCCACACTGCTGAATTTCCTAACAGAAAAAACTCAATCACTTTGTCTAACCAGGGAATCGAATCCGTGTCCTTACGATTGCATGCAATTACTGATGCAACAACATTAGACCTGGTAGTTCAACATGACATTGTTTATAAGTATGATTTCTGTATGCAGCTAAATTAAGACAGAGTATTTTGTAGTGATGGATTGTTTAAATGTGTGACTGCTATGCACAATATTGTTGATAATTGACATAAATTTTGATGAGGAAATAACTATAATATTGTCTTATGTTTACGCGAATGTTATACTTATGACTTATCTTCGTTAGCGGCTTGAAGTGCGTTGATTGAAGCTCGCTTCAAGATGTAGCCAATCTTATCAGTCACACCCCTTACATATGGTAGTATGGCAGGCTGGTGCTCGACTTGATCAGCCACAGTCGAGCGCCAGCCTGCCATACTACCATATGTAAGAGGTGTCACTGACAAAATTGGCTACATCTTGAAGCGAGCTTCAATCAACACATACTTCAAGCCGCCAACGAAGATAAGTCAATTTTTTCCATCCGTTAAGTGCCAATTACCTTTACAAGATGCAGGTGTCTATAAAATAGATTGTGACTGTGGACTCTCATATATTGGGCAAACCAAGAGAAGCATAGGAACCCGCATAAAAGAACATATAGCTGATGTTAAACACTAACGCTCGTTGAAGTCTGCTGTGTGTGAACATGTGCAACTGGGGACCAACCACTACCTACGATTTGACAAACCACATATACTCGCAAAAGAACACCGATTCCTACCAAGGAAGCTTCGCGAAGCTATTGAAATTAAAAATCATCCTAATTTCAATAGAGAGGATGGTTGAAATGTACCACCAGCTTGAGATCCAGTCATTCAAATACTCAAACGCAAGAAGCAAAACACAGCTAGAGTTCATGATACTTTGAGCTCATTCTGCGTAAATAGGAACACCAAAGATTAAATTATGATCGGGTACTTTGAAATAACTAGCTACACTTCAGAATATTGGGACAACTACCATCTTAGTGTCCCCGTGAACATGGCTGCTTTAAAGCAACCGAAATGTCAGGGCAGTCAGAGTTTTAATTAGAAAACATATAGCTTAAATAGTAGTAAAGTTCAATAATAGTAGCGTTAGAGTTTTCAAAATTATGTAATAACAGTGTTTAAAGTAAAATAAAGAACGCGACAAAATCCGTATAAAGTGTTTAATTTCAATGAGGAAATAACTAGCTAGCTAGCCGCTTTTTACTGTATGCATTTGTGTCAATTGCAACACATTTGAAGGGTCAACTCAAGGGTCACTGTGCTCATTCCTGTGTGAACATGTATTCCATAATAAATGTGAATTAATTCATTATTTTACCAATTTTTATTTATATTTTCTTTGGTAAAATATGAGTACTTGCTCAATATTTATCCATGAATACTATTAGTGCATAAATTTTAATTTTGTATGACATCCAAATTAGTGTTAATACTTACTTTCAACACCCTTGAGGTGGTCCACAGCAACTTTTCATAGTCATATGAGCGCATGATTCGCACGAGTTCGATTGGTCCTTGGGAGGCGAGGATAATCAGCTTGGATTCCTGATTACCATATGCCAAGATCTGGAGACAGTCAGTCACAATCGCGAGGAACTTCACATTATTCCTCTGAAGCAAAGCCACCATCTTCTGGAGACCTCCAGCGAGACGAACAGCCATCTTAGAACCATCTTGGTGTAACAGCAGGTTGTGGAGAGTCGTGATGGCGTAGAAGAGAACGGACTCGACTGGAGAGCTCAGTAGCTTGACGAGAGCGGGAATACCGCCGCTTTTGAAGATGGCGAGCAGACCTTGACGGTGGTGAGACAAGTTGTGCAAGGTTCCCACTGCACCCTTAGTAGTTTCCAGGTCATTGCTGTTAGATATGGCACGGACTAAAGCGGCGACCATCTGCGGTGAGTTCATGATGGCATGACGGGAAGCCTCCTTCTTGGAGAGCTGATGGACCATCATGGCAGCTTGAGACACTACTACTTGATCTTCATCGTTCAAGAGCTTGATCAACTCAGGTATAGCCCTGAAAGTAAGTTGATGAAAATTTTATATACATTTCTAATTATTAAATGACAGCTTTATGTAAATATAAACATTTGATCTGATTGAAATTATAACTATATTATTACCTACGAAATGGCAAACTGAAAACTAACTGCTAGACATAGGGCTTTGTGCCAAACAGTTAAAAACGCCGATAGATTGATATATTAATAAACAAGACCACAAACATCCAGATTAACTATCTTTGAACATAGCAAATCTACTGCATACAACACAAGAATAATAGTTATAAAAGACCAGGTGCAGCAATAGAATCTGGGTCTTCTTTGTACTGGTAGAGTAGCGGTTCAAGATATTTGACACCACCAACCAATTTACCAATCATAATTTTACTAGATAATAGACTCCAATTCCTAAATCTTAAAATAATTCTTCACATCTTACCTGGTGGCCAGATCAGCATCATCTTGGTAGTTGATCAGGTTGACCACAGCATGCTTGAGCATTTGCGACGGCTCAGCAAGACGTTGTACGGCCGTGGGCTGGGCGGGATCCAGCTGAGTGGAGGGTATCTCAATACCTTCCTCCAAGGTCTCAGGGAACATTGCAGCACGCACACGCTGGGAACGCGTTTGTGACAGCTGCTGGTTCATGTCTATAAGAGAACATAATATAAGGCTTAATCGCTGCTTATTTTAAAGCTTTGTTTATTTTTATATATTCGATGATAAGAGGCATGTTCAGGTTTACTCAAGATTCTCACAAATCTGAAACTTTTATCATTATTGTATTGACCTTTGACATGTGCTATATACCAACAGGTAACATAAACACTTCCCTAATGAGTCATACCCAATGATACTAGTAAAACTTGACTGATAAACTAATTATTGAAGCAATTTGTAAAATACAAAGACAAAAGACTACTATATGTAATAACAAATGTTATTATTATATAAAATAAAGATAGTAAGTAGTATACATTTGCAGCTGTCTCCTTGATGAATTTAACGATGCACATTGAATTGTGCCTGTCTCCGTATGACAAAATATGAATCATATAAATAGGTGTTGTAGGAACATACCATCAACCTGCTCCTGGGTAAATCCCTGAGCAAATCCCTGGTCCAGATCAAACATAAGTTGATCACCTTCCATCTCGTCATCTTCCTTGCCAGTAAGTGATGGGACCTGTAAACATTAATAAGGATGTAGTACATTTACAACCATACAACTGTCAGCACAACCATACAACTGTCAGCACCGAATCGAAACGAGATTACCAAAACAAGATATAATTTCAACAAAGCTGATTTCTTCAAAATTAATGAAATGATGCGCACAACTTTATCTGGAAGTATAAGAGATGCTAACTGTGTTAATTCGCAATTCAAGATATTCTGTGACACACTTAAAGATGCAATCAATTTATATGTACCTCAAGTGAAAGTCAGGCAGAGCACCATTAAAAAACCATGGGTCTCAAGGGATACCAAGGCACTTATAAATCAAAAGCTAGCACTTTGGAACAGATACGTATTGACCGGACTTGACAATCACTATAAGGAATATAGAAAATTAAATAACCAACTAATTAACAAAACCAGAACAGCCCGTATTAAACATGAAAGTAACATACTAGATGCTGGACCAAAAAAATTCTACTCGTACATTGGGCAGCAAATAACATCGAAGGTTAGCATACCATCTGTGTTACTAAATAAACAAGGCCAAACAGTGACAAAGCCTCAGGAAATTGCTAAGGTTTTTGCTGACCAGTTTGCGAGTGTATTTCAAAAAGAACCACAGTCGCAATTGCCCATACTAGAGTCATCACTGCGAGTCCAGGACTCAATTGAGGAGATAAACTTCACTAGCAGCGAAATTCAGCGAGTAATAAAAGAATTAAAAACAGATACATCGCCAGGACCTGATGATATACCTGTAGTAATACTAAAAAACTGTGAAATTAGTGATTACTTAGCAGAAATAATGCAAAATTCATATGATACTGGAATACTACCAGACCTGTGGAAAACGGCAACAGTGACGCCTATTTTTAAGAAAGGAAATAAGCTAGAAACATCTAACTACAGACCCATCAGCTTGACCAGTGTAGTATGCAAGGTAATGGAAAAATTAATAGTTAAACACATCCGAAAGTTCTTCACCAGCCACCAAGTTATCCCCGAACAACAACATGGATTCTGCCCACGCCGATCAACAGTCTCGAACTTACTGACATGCTTAGCATTGTGGACTAAACAGTTCAATGAAAGAGAACCCATTGATGTGGTATACTTGGATTATGAAAAAGCATTTGACAAAGTTCCAACAAACAGACTCCTAGAAAAACTTGAGTTTGTAGGTATACGTGGTAAGCTGTTAGTTTGGATCGAGGCATTCTTAAGACACAGAACTCTGCAAGTTAGAGTAGGAGAGGCAAGGTCCGATTACTTGGAGATCGATAGTGGAGTGCCGCAAGGCTCGGTACTAGGCCCTGTGTTGTATATCATATACACCTTTGATCTTCCACATGGCCTCCAGTCTAATGTCAGCATCTTTGCAGATGACACGAAAATATTCGCCAACCCACTGACTAATCATAAACGTCTCCAAGATGACTTAAACAAAATAGCCAACTGGTCTAAGGAATGGCTTATAAATCTTAATGCTGCAAAATGCACAGTCCTACACATAGGCAGTCGTAACCCACACCTAACCTATAAACTTGGTGATGCACAACTGACAGGAGTGAAGGTGCAAACAGACTTGGGAGTGAAGATAACTGAGGATCTAAAATGGGAAGAACATATAACCACAATTGTCAAGAAAGCAAAAAGACTGGTCTATCTTGTAAGAAAAGCTTTTGGAGTTCTAACACCCGAAATGATGCTGAAGATACACAAGACTTTTGTTAGACCCATTTTGGAATACGCATTCCAAGTTTGGAACCCGTACTTTAACAAAGACATTGAACAGTTAGAGAAAGTTCAGCGGAGTTTTACGAAAATACCACGGGTATTAAAACGACGATCATATGAAGACCGCTTAAAATCACTAGAACTTACAACTTTGAAAGACCGAAGAGACCGTGGGGACCTAATCGAGACTTACAAGATCTTAAATGGGCACTATGACCTCCAGGAAATTCAGAATTTATTCACACGAAATGAAAATGTTCACCTAAGAGGTCACAGCTATAAGTTATGCACTAGAATGTCTAATAGCAATCCCTATAGGCACTTCTTAAGTAACCGAGTGGTCAGAGCGTGGAACAAACTCCCAGAAGACACAATACAAGCCCAAAATGTTAACCAATTCAAGAATAGACTGGATAAACATTTACTGAACTGCAGACAGAGGAACCAGTGAGGAACATCTGGATACAGGCATTATCAGTTGTCTCAACTGCCTGCCTGATAATAAATAAATAAATAAAATAAATAAATTTAAATTTGCAGCTATATTTCTTTAGTTTACCAATTGAGTGGCAGAGGTGACCATTAGTTAGCCCGACCGACAATAAGGTTTCAATAATGTCTGACAATACAACAATTTACAGGTTAATAATCAGAATAAATACACATAAGTTGTGTAGTGTGTTTTAATTTGTATTGAATAGTCTTACTAAAATAATGTATTATAAACAACTTAAAACTGGCAAGTCTTTTAGCGTGCCTTGGTGAGCTCAGTAACACCAGGCATGAAAAACATAACAAAATGGATTTCACATCTTGTACTGTGGCTTGCCTTATGCACATACCCTAGCCTACTGGGACTTTGCAGTTATTTTATCAAAAAACTAGCTAAGCAGATAAAACAACCATATTTCTATGATAAAAAGAAATTGAATGCAACTCAAATAAATTGAAAATTTTCATAAAATAGGGTTTAATAAACTGAACATTCCGCTTAGATCAGTAGTTCCCAGTGGTCCAGGTGGACGATCAGGGTTCTACGGGAGACTCGATGGGGTCTACGTTGGGGCCCACGTAAATTATTTTGAGGAATACCACTCACAGAAGACCTGAGAATTTAAGGAAAAAAACATGGTCAGCCCCGCCCCGCCTACTATAGTAGGTTTAGTCATGAGAATTTCTAAAAAAATAAAGGTCAGCCCGCCTACTGTGGTAGGTAAAGAAACGAGAATTACAAGAAAAATCGGCCCTTAGACATTTAATAATTTTTTTAAATTTTAGTCTTGGTATATGGTAGAAAAGTAGCTGCAGGGGGTCCACCAGAACCAGCTAAATTATGGAAGTGGTCTATGAGAAAGAAAGTCTGGGCACTTCTGGCTTAGATTGTTTTTGCTTTGTTCTTCCAACAAAAACCAAACATGTTGAAAGCTGTGTGAAAGAGTCAGCAAGTGCGTCTCTTTAATAATTACTTTGCAATAGATGTCTATTCCATGAAAAATGGAGCAAGTCTATCATGCACTGGTACCCAAGAGAAACAAAATGTAAAAGAGGTAGACCACATAAGAGGTGGATAGACAAAATAAAAGAGATAGCAGGAAGTACTTGGACCAGAACAGCCTTGGACAAAGAGTTATAGCAAAATTTGGGGGAGGCCTTGGCCTTGAATGGCACACAGATAGAAGCTGCAGTGACAAATAATTAGTACAAAACATAATACTCTGTTAAGCTACAATGCACTCTTAACTAAATAAAAGGCTATTATAATTATATAGATATATATCTATTCAGTGAACACCCCACCTCAACTATTCATAATGTGTATGTATATTATCTTTTTGATGAAGTTAGTGCTGTCCCCATACTGCTGAGGAAGACATAGTACTTCTCAACAAGAGAAAGCTATTGCATCAAGTAAAAATGACACATAGATGAGTAATGCCTTAATGTTACATAAAAACTATCACAAGTGTGATAGTGCTGTCCAGGTTGTTCATGTTTTAAATTGGTTACTTATGAATAGACTACAACCTGGGTTTATAATGTGGTAGTATGGAAATAAAAATCTTGATATATTATTATTATTTATTCTGTATTTGCATGTTGTTGTTATATTATATTTAAAATTATAATATTATTAGGTATATTTATATATAATTTATAATGTAATCATATAATTATAAGAAATTTTAATCTTAAGGCTTTTATTTTATGTTAGGCCTGCGAGAATACCAGCGTTGCAGTTAAACTGCAACAATAGCTGACGCAGATGCCTATTTTACCACCTCTATTTAAATAATTTAATTGTTTGTGTACTGTATGTTTATGTTGGTAAATAAACTTTTTCATTTCATTTCATTTCATATGAGATCTACTATTTTGTATTATTAGTTTAGCTGATGTGGACAAAACTGTTCTATGCAAATCTCCATATCTAGCTATAGCTAGCATAATAAGCCTATAGTCTAATTGGCATACTAAAACAATTATGCACTTGCTTGGCAAGATATGAGGTAAGGACCAGCTAAATGCTTCATGCCAGTGTATATGTCACCTGCCAACTATTATTGACAATTGTTAACAAACTTTGCATACATGTATGTTATTCATAATTCAATCCATCAATTCTTGGAATGCCAGACAATTGAACATATTATGATATCTGGTAACTAGTGTGCCATTGCCACTGAATAGGTTAACATTGGCTACTGTACATAGAATATAATATAGAACTAATTTTATTATTACACCATTACAGTTAAGTATTTCAAGATTTCATTAGGTTATATACATTAGATAGATTCTGGAAGATATATACCTGAGTAGCTGCCCCAGAGTTGATGCCAGAATCAACCAAGTAGGAATTCTGCTGCCACATAAGAGTCTGCTGTTCCTTACTGGGTGCCATTGGCACATCTGACCCAGCATAATTGCTATGAGACACTGAAAATGTTACGAAGTAAATATAGTATTAAAAAATCATCAGTATCTTTAAAATTGGGATTTATTAAAGTAAAAAATGTGATGTAATAAAACTGATAATTATCATGATGCTGACTTTGTATGGAAAATTTAGTATGTATAAATAATTTGTACTATGAACAAGTGAAGACACATCAAGTAAAATTTTTGTAACACGAGTTAAGGGCATGCTTTCTAACTCACTTAACATGTTTTAGTGCAATATTTGAATATTAAAGCCTTGACGTCAGGCGTATTACCCTATTGCATAATCAAAATTGCACTCAAACATGTCATTCAGTATTCACTTAGCCCAAATTGAGGGAGTTAGAGTGCATGCACTCTTAATTATTGTTACAAACAATTTGGTTAAGATGTCTCCTCTAGTGCATAGTACTATTATAGTACTTAATAACTTTGGGTAATGTATGCCAATTTGAAAGAATATACATGACTAGCAGCCTTTAAAACAGCCCACCCAGTCAGCTAAAGATCTAATTTTATTGTTGATACAAGGACAACTAAAATACATTATAGTTAACAGTTTAGGTTTATAGTCAAGTAAATATAAATCAATCTATGTTAGTAAGTTTTATGGGCTATCTAAGAATATATCTATGTTATATATTAATCTTTAGATTGGTTTGTAAGTTGTTCTTATCAGCCTCAACAACAATAGGTACAGTAAATATTATGTTCCTATATTGAACTTACATAAACTTATCATAAAAGTATACACTTCATTGAATTAACAATACAGAACATAAACAATAATATCACTCTAGGCAAATTGTGAGAGAAAGTAACTTCATGAATGAAACTCATACAAATATTATTGTACCAAAGCAAAATTCAACACCGTTGCCATGAGTCACTGCACAATCACGATAGCAGTTAGTAGCTAAGTATATCATTATCTAGCACACAGTACCTAGTTCATAGGTACTTCATACTTATTGATTAATTATAGTTAAAATATGTTCTTATACTTACTCGTGCGGCTTTGAGATGAAGGTATCTGATAGCTCATGGTTCACAGGATGCAACAATGCACCCTACGCCTGTTGAAAAAAAAACACCATGACTTACCGATCGCGAGACGGTCGAAAGTATTGATCTATGGTTTATGTAAACAATCGTATGGGCCCTTTATTTCACATAAACAAGTCCACCTGTGCCGCATTTCATGCATTTAACTCATCTTAGATACGTTTAAAACAAAACAAACAAGAACTCTGTGAACTAAATACCAATACCACACCCGACCCCATAAAATGTTTGGTATTCGATTTATCATTACATTTGCCTTGTTTTTGTGTCTGATATACTAGATTATAACACTTTTAATACTTGCCTTAGCCGCCGTAAGCCGCAAGGGACAAATAAATGCAATATTTCAACAATATCTTGATAAATAAATGCACAATGAACCCACCACTGTTACAAAATTGACATGACAATATGGCGACCGTCCATTCGTTTTGTTTCGTTTATTGTCGGAGTGTTTCGTAGAGGACATTGGCTATATTGCTAGTTCATTTTCGGTCGTTAGCATTTCATAAGACTGTCTCTTTCAAACATCAAAGCAAAGCAACAGTAATGCCAACCAACCCAAAACATTGAGTGAATAACGTTTTGCGACACGCAGAAATTTTTTATTATTTTTACAAAACGTACATAGTAGAAATTGCTACAACAATTGGACTGCTCAACTAAATATAAAACATACTTATAAATTCTTGTATTTTAGTGGAACAATAACGACATTTACAATTTATTATCCTTTATAACTACACTAATAATCTAAAAATGTTTCTTTCAAAGGAATAATGACTCTAAAGAAAAGTAAGTACCTAGGTACCAAGTTGTAAAAAATAACCTAAATCATCTTTATGGTTCAGGAAGTTCAACTAAAGTCTTAAGTCCTTGTCCTTGTCAATCTACGCTCACATTAAAATTATATAGATTGACTGATTCAGATAGGCGATAGGTATATTAAGCATACCTACTGGATATAAAGGACGGCGCAGCGCGGCGTACCGAAAACTTTAGCAAGACGCCTTTCTATAGGTACCTACTTATCTTGATGCAAAATACTATTAATAAAAAAAACGCAATATTAATATTTTATATGGACTGCTACCAATACAACGCACCGCTCGCACCGACGGGAATGACCTCTGCGTTCTGCCGGCATAAAAACAGCTGATCTGTTTAAATCACGACGACGGACGATTTAATTACATTGCTGTATTTTAGTAAAATGTGGCATTCTTTGATTTTTATTTAATAACATGGATGATTTATGTATTATGTTATGATTCAAATTCAGAAAGATGAAAAATAGCAGATAAATAATAATAGAGATTTTGCAAATTTTTGTTGAAAATTTCAACATTTTTAACTCAGATTAATGGTCTGAATCGACTACTTCAGTTTTCGGTACACCGTCCCTTACACCCAGTATAATAACCAGCAGCGTATTAAATTGTCCCACTGCTGAACACGGGCCTCTTTACAGTGTGAGAAGGGTTAGGCCATAATCTACCACGCTGACCCGGTGCGAGTTGGCCATACTTCATATATCTTCGTGAACATTGTGGAGAACTTTCGGAAATGTAGGTTTTCTCACGATGTTTTTCTTTACCGTTATGGCGAGCAATAAGTAACTGTTACGCGTATAACTTGAAAAGTCGTAGATGCGCACCTTGGGATCGAACTCGAGGCCTCTGCGTGGCATTCCAAAGTCACCCTAGGCTGTCGCTGCTAATAGTAAAATTATATTAATTTCAGGCTTAAGACCGGGTACTGAAGTAAAATAAGTAGTAGGTACCTATGAGAAAAGGCATAGGTACTAACTATTAAGTTTATTGCAAGTTTATTGTACGTTTATCGTTTATAAGTCGTAGATAATTTAAAGATTAAAACATAGTTGGACAAACGGTTACTGTCAAATTAATTTACCTGCTATAGAAACAATAAAAATAATTACATAAAAATTCAAATATTTACGTAATATCTATTACCGATTGTTTAGAATAACCAAGGCCGTCGCTTTATTCAAATTGGTACAAGGGCATGGTTACGTACCCGTTTTCTTTATATTTGGATTGGGCAGCTGCTCCTTCCCACCTGTGCTACCTTAGCTATTAAATAACTACTATACGATCAAAATAGATAAGAGGAGACCCAAAGGAAGACCTAAAAGAAGTAATACTCGTAGAAGTAAAGTTAAAAGGTTTTGTAGACTTGTAGGTATTAAGATTTTAAATTAAAATCTGGTAAGAATTGCATTTGGTTTATTGACGAGAGTCGAGCGTTTTAAATGAGAAAAAGATAACTGAATGGATGGCGTGGTAGGTACTTTAAATGGCCGTCTAGTCGCTGCCACTGCGCCGAGTCTTCCTATATACAAATGTACGCTGTGGCGCCGAGTGTTGTGAGTTCGATTCTCCATACGAAACAAAAAATTGTGTGATCTAGAAATAGTGGTTCTGGGTCTAGGTGTTCTTTGTGTCCGTTGTTTGAATATTTGTAAAGATTCCCGCGACACAGGAATTAATCTTAAATCAGTAAAAGTCACTTAAAAAAATATAAACTTGAAAAAGCAATAGTAATAATAGTATTTATTGACGTTCTACTGTTATATATTTATATACGACGGTAGGTACACGTGGCTTACAAATCGTTCGTTTTCGCTCGTACTATAGCTGCGATCACGGGCAAGCAATAAATAAGTAATCTCACTTCCTACATAAATGTGAAAGTTTGTGAAGATACGTCTTTCAGGTGTAAACTGTTCTTATGAGGATCTGGCACATATTTATATGTGAGAACAAATAAAATAATAGCTTTAACCGGATGTTTGAATGTCATGGAATAAATAAGTACCTACTTATCTACGTACTTACTCATTAATTTCATGGCGTAAGTACAAAATATACAATAGATCATTGTTGGTATGTGGTGGAACCTATGGAACAGAAATCGTATCTTCTGTTCCATGTTACTTATGCTATGGTCACAGACATAATATAAGTAGTAGTAGTAGTACTACTTCTTATATGTCTGTGGGCTATGGTACACAGGCTATGGCGTTTATTATTATAATTAATACTTATTACATTTATAGCTTGTTTATGGACTTTCATTGACCAAAAATATATCACCACTGTGACGTTTTTGTCACAGAAACCAACAGTCCTTTTTCAAACACGCGTTTTCTTCTACAAAAAGTAAACATATTTTAAAAGCAAGCCAAACATAATGACGTCTTTATACGAACTATCCAGTTATAAAATCCATAGTTACAGTAAATATAATTTATCTGAAACGAAGTCGGACATTCCAGTTTTGGTCCAGTTATACAGAGAACGCATAAACAAACATCTTCAAGAGGAAGAGGATAACACAAGAACACATTTTCATTCCTTCACTGAGAAGAAGCTTAGTGACCTAGACCTAACATGGCTGGAAGACAACACTGACAGATTTATAAAGGATACACCCAATAAGGAATTGGTCAAACAGTATTACCCACGTGAATGTGGATTTATTTTATGCATGGCTTACAGCTCTGATGGCGAAAGAGTGCTTTTAGGATATTCCAGTGGTCTAATACAGGTATTTATTATACGCTACATAGTTTTAGAATTACTGCTGCCTTGTTTTGTCTTGTAAGAAGAAAAAGCAATTACTTAGGATAATGCACGTATCTCTAAAATAGGTAGGTAAATAAAATATTATTTTGTGTTAGATTCGAACTCACAATACTCGGTCGGCATTGGCAGAGGCCAGGTTACCTCCTCAACCATTACGCACTCCGTGCAATCAAAAAGTATAAGTGGCTATATTGCTTGTACCGCAACGTCAGGTATTGTTGTAAGTTGAATAAAAGCATGGGACATAGCCATCCACAGAACAAATAGTAGTTACGATCCTAGGTATTCTTAGATTACGATTTAAAGTGGCCTGCAATAAAAAGATTACACTAAATGCGATAGCGAGAGAAGACGTTATAAAATTTGAGACGTCCATGATGCAGTTGCAAGTCTTTGTCACTTTCACTACTTAAATATATTGTTAGGTACCCAAGTAGATACCAATTGTAAGTATCTATTTATATAAATCTCATAAGTGATTTTTCATCCTATTCAAGTAGGCTTCGACAACATGTCAATAGGCCACTTAATTGTAAGCGAATATGCGCAATATCTCAAAGAGTACTACAATAACGAGAAACATCCGAAAACATGGTACCCGATGTTCTATCGCGGTACCTTAAAAGCACAGTCAAGCTCCAATTGGATTACTACAAATCACGAGCAGTTTTTAAAGAATACACCTAATAGAATCCAGTATCACAGGTGTTTTTTCTCGGAGAAAGGGTATATTACTTCGATGCAGTTCTCCCCCAGTGGTAGACATGTTATCGTTGGCCATTCCTCCGGGCTGATTGAGGTACAACAGTTATTTCAGTTCTACGAATAACGGACGGAGATCACGGAGATCCTAAGTTAATAGACTTTAGGATAGCAAGTTCTAACAATATTGTATGGTAACCTAAAATAACAAGTTCATATTAAGTTTTCCTCACCTGGCTTTTAATCTACGAACCAAATGTTAGGTATTTCGAATTCAATCAGTAGCAATTAGTAACATTTTTGTTTAATTACAGTAGTATAATTTAATTCAGTTTGTATAAAGACGCCGCTGTAGAGTTTAATATTATTTCTGAAATATTTAAATGAAGTTATATCTTTAGGCTTTTAAATTATAGGTCCATTTTGAATAAATTGTTGCTAGCGATTGCCTTTTCTCAGATAAGAAAAGTCATGAAACTGCGCGAGTAATATGCTTTAATATTCAAAATTAACATTAAAAGAGTTTTAATTAAAATTTAATACTCGTAGATACAAAGAAAAATAGTTATTTATTATTGCATAGAATGTCGTGAATATATCGCCCATTTTTTATTTGAAGCGATGTATGTATATGTATTATTCCTCCTTTTCTGATAAATAAGTAATATATGCAATCTGCTTTCGAGCTTATCGAATATATTATTTAAATGCCTGTCGTTGTTATTATTGTCTGTTTAGAGCTAACAATATTTAAATCACTTGCACTACACCAACATCGTTACGAACTTAGGAATCGTCGTTTATATTATTATAACATATAGCACAGTAAGGTAAAGGTAAGGCTGTTGAACCTAGGAACTTGCCGGAATTAACGAATGAATTGGATTAAATAATGAATTCACACAATAAATGTTGCAGCTTTTGTTTTTATCACGCTTTTATTAGCTTCATACGTATGTTAGTATGTATAAAGCTAACCTAACCTAACGGAAACTTTGAACATGATTTTGACCCCCTTCAAAACGTCGGATTAACTCAAAATTTGGCATACTTATCAAGGATCGATGACAATACAATAATATAGACAACATAAAAAAATATTAAAAATAAATCATAGTTTAAAAAACCTAAAAAGCACGCTTTATTAAAAAAGGAAACTAAAAAGTAGAAAATAATTTAATATCTTTCATTTAAAAAAGCGTGGGGTGCTTTCTAAGATATTTTGATAACCACAATTTTTTACATAAAATTTATTTAATTATTTTCTACTTTTTAGTTTGCTTTTTTAATAAAGCGTGTTTTTAGTTTTTTTAAACTATTATTTATTTAAGCAGACGATCCTGTATCGTTTCGGTTTTCCGCATATTTTGTGCGGCAAATCGAAACTGGGCGAGAGGTATTTATCTAACATGATATAATGGTATCTAATTACGTAATAGAATTGAACATCTGGCTTTTAGCTGAAAATTTATTTTTTAATATTCAAGTAATATTATTATGACAAGTAATCAAATCTGAAAACAAGAATATTAAAAAAAGAAATTTCCCAAATTTACATCGAGACCTAGTATCCAAATTTTTGGGTCAGGCTATAAAGCAAAATTGGAAACCTCAATCTGTTGTTTCAGATGCGGAACGGCGTTTCGGGCTCTGTCCTCTGCACGCTTCGTAATATTCAGTTCCCGCCAAAACCAGTGTATGCTTTGGAATACAGTCCTATTGAGGAGAATGTTTGCTACGCTGCCTGCATGGACGGGGCTGTATATCGCATCGAGATACCCCACGTACGTGAACTATTGACTACAACCTTCATTGTTCTACGTCCTTGTTACGTGGGAGTAAAGTTTATGGTTGTGAGCTTTACCGTGTTCGTTATCGTAACTTTACTCACCGTTTTGTATACAAGATGTTACGTATTTTGTATGTAGATAGGGAGTGCTAAGTGTCTATTAAATTAGCTACAGGTGAACAATGTATGCTTTCGGTTTTCAAGAAAATGAATGAATCTTACATTCAATTTCTAAAGAAACATTGTATTTTTTGCCACGTGAGACATTTTTTATTTGCTAGGTTAAGGTGCAGTTGTTAGCAAAATTAGAAATATACGTTGGATTATTAGCTATGCAAGCTCAAGAGGGCTTTTCATGAAATAACTCATCGAATTGTAAATAACTCAATGCAGGTATTGACGGACAACCGCGTAATGCACAATAATACCCATATTGTTCTCTTTCAAATTCCAGGACGTATTCAATTCATCAAATGGAATTATTTATTGCAACACAAAAGCGAGTTGTATTCATTTCCGTTGTGTTTGGGATATTGCAAATAACAACTGGGAATAACCAAGATTAAAATGTTATCCGCGATTCCCATTGGTATTAGCGGCCTAGCGGTTTGTGTAGATAGCCTTTCACTAGAAATTGTTCCTGCGAGGCATTGAAACAGGCGGTGGAATTGGAATACGAGGAATTGTATACAATATTATAGTTTTCTGTCTTACGAATCGAAAACCGGCATTGCCTCCAGGCTATTTTCGGACATTAGAATTATGATACCTACATAAAATATGAAGCTGTACCTTTTTCACGTGGGTGTGGATGCGGCACCCACGTAGGTACCGTATGATATTTTTGTTGCTCGCTTGCTATTATTTTTAAAGATTTTAGCATAAATATCACCTCATTGCTCCTTATCTACGTGAGAAAAGAATGTAGGTACAATTAACAAAACTTTTCACTCATTTAGGATTTTCATTGTTTGGCTTTGCATTAGACTAGCAATAATACAAAAGGTTAGTTTTTACAAATTATACGCTCATTGAAAACATCTTGAAGGGGGTTACTTTATTGCATTATTGTTATCGTAATATTAGACTATGTTCCTTTGTTATTTTCTAGGTGAACTTAGACTAGATATTATGTCGTAGCGGACGTTCGATATCTCTCGTTTCTAGTCAAAAAGTACAATTTGCCAACTGCCTGTGTATGTAGTATGAAGTTTTACTTATGTGTGTTATCGTAGCGATAGTTTTAGCATTCGTCATCTTTTCATGGCTTATGATGTCCACTATTGAGTACCCATAGGCCTAGCTCATAAGTTTAAGCAGATATCGATGTTGTGCTTTCCAGGCCTGACTAGTTTGTTCTATGTTGCCTCTGTGGAAAGGCTTTTAATAATAACGTGGTTCTAAATTATATCTCCACTGCAGAACTGCCGTTTTACCCATCTTACATACAAGAAAATCTTTTCCATTGAATCTCGATAAATATTTTCTCTAAGACGCAGCTGCAAATATAATTAACGTTTTAACTTTTATTATCCTTAAGTAGGTAGCAGATGTTTAATGTATTATAGCTATTTAATCTATTTACAGTTGCGTGACTTGTTTACAGATAACTAATAAAATAAATGCCTTAATGGATCCTATTGAGCTGGAAATGTAGAACCCAAAATAAATTGGGATCTCGTTAATCATTTGAGGTTTCCTACCCAATTATACGTTAATTACAGTATTGTAGGAGTGTATGTGTTTAAACACTCGTATTACCTAATTTGGACCAGTTTCACTAATTAATCTGTTGCTACATTTAGACAATCTCTAGCTTCGGAGCTCCATCTTAGGAATAGGTTGCAAATCAAATAAAAGGTGCGGATTAGCTACGTAACTTAGTTTTATTAGTAAAGCAAATCGTTTTAGCTAGTTTCAGTGGCTAGTTCCAGAATATCTTTGTAATATAGGTAATGTCTTTGTAATATATATCAGACTAATTAGAAAATAAATATTCTTCTGCCGAGTATAGGCGTTTTCTGGAAATGAGTCTAGAAGAGACTACAATTATTGACTATAATAATGTGACATTTTGTTATATTAATATAATGCTAGGTAACGGGTCTTAATCCCTATAAAGTATTTAAAAGGTACTAAATACTTATTGATTGCCCAACAAAGTAAACCTGGCATTATATTAAGTATGTGTGAATTAGTGTGTGAACATTGCGAAGTCTAAAAACGTTCACTTTGTTATATACCCGAAAAGACAAAGGTGCATTGTACATATATTAGGGTGGCCCAGGTACTCCAGGTAACAAGGGTGATTTGTACCCCTGCCTAACTCTTTCTAAGACAGTTTAAGGATCTCTAGGTATTTACGAGTGTCTCGGCGTTTTTATGCTTACCACAGCTAGCTAAACCTGGTTAAACAGGTGTTACAATGCTAGGAGTGCGGATAGGATTATATTAATTAGTACCTAACTCTCGGGAGTTATATTAACGTATTCTAATTCTTTTTATATTTTGTAGTTAGATGAGTCAGTGATGAAACTACCGATGGCTTCAATTCGAGCAGATCCCATGTTGGAAACCCTTAATACGCAGTTCTACGGCAATCCTGGCATGTCTTCATATTCTACTCCGTTTATCTCACGTTAGTCTTATATTTATTTATTCCAAGATATATGCCAGGTTCCAAATAACATTACAAGAATAGTGTTGTGTTCTTGTATTTTAATCACGTACATTGATATTAAACTAATGTCTATTATAGACTAATTATAAACAAAATAGATTATGATATAGGTATAGCGTAAAGAAAGTAAAGAGCAGTTTCATAGGCTTCTATAGATACCTTGAAACATACATATTTTAAAGATAGTTTTAAACTATTTGACAGTATTTTATTATGAATAAAGGTTGTGAATCGGTAGTGTGCTCTTAGGTGAGCACAAGCCCTTACTTTTATATAAAAAAAAGCTTAACTTGGATTAATAGTTTGTGGCTGGTAAATGAAATTCAAACTTATCATTGTTTTAACAAATCACTTGCATTTTTAGTATCCCCGTCAGCTAACCACTAAAACCACTGCATCATCTGTGCAGATATTATTAAGATATATAAATCCAACCTGTCTTAGATTTCTTACAATCTGTTCCGTGTACTAAACATACTTAGGTACTTATAAGTTGGTTAATTCGTTCTCTGGTTCTCAATCCATTTTTCTATCAACAGAACGCGTCCCAGCGCTATCTTTGGGCCTACTAACTGAACAGCCCAAGATGATTGTCGGTTATGGTGATACTTCTGTCAAAGTGTTTGACATGGAAACCCAAGAGGTATATATAGTCTTCGTTTTAAGATAGCTTCATGCATCTGTTGGCTTTCTCTAAGTATATTCACGTCATAAATAATTATGGGAACTTGTGTGCTATTTATTAAGCAGAACCCATTAGTACATAAATTCCCAGAGCTGCTTTTTATATATTAGCATAGCTGTTTTTTTCACAGAAATTAATATGTTATGTCTGGGTTATCAACGTATGCATACTCGTTACTTTAAAAATGCGCCTTTTTATTTTGTATTTTGGAGCCGATAGGCCTTCCGGCCTGTTCGCTGACGAATAGGCTTAAAATAGTTACCTAAACAATATGTATAAAGCTCAGGCTTTTTGCCATAACGGAGGCTAAGTTGTACCAATAAAAAAGTTCACTCTTACTTACCTTCAAAGAAAACTTACTTACGAAATGCATGCAAGTCTATCTTATATTTCTTAAAGTTAAGTATTTTTGTCATACAGAAGACAACGACTGAAGTTTTGTTTAAGTGGTAACTACAGTTTCCAGACCCTTAGAAAAAGCGCCGTATTGCTAGCAGGAGTCGTAAATCTAATCCGTACTTTTTATAATAAATTTATACTTACTTTTGTACATAATTGTAAGTGAGGCGATTTAATGCATACTAGATATTTACGTATCTTTTTGGAGCGCTTGACGTTTCGGCCAGGTTACACTCGTCGTGATAAAAACAGACTAACGCGGTCATGCTAGGTCGATAGTTACTCAGTAGACTAGTCGATGTTGTCAAAACAACAACGATAATTAGAATCCAGCATTGCTTCCGTAGTGCAAAGGGAAGACAGACATGGCCATAACGCTGCCGCTGTAACCTTTAATTGTTCAGTCACTAAAGGTATGGATTTTATAGAATATATTCCTTATTTTCTCTACAAATGAATGTGAAATAAGATCCAGATAATTTCATAGTAAAATCTAATTACTATAAAATGCAAACGGCATGTATGTATGCTTGGTGTTGTTCTAACTCGTTAAAATTCATTCCATATTTAAATAAACTATGCAAAACATACTAAACATATTCATTCAACGTGGCAATGCTGCCAGTCTTCTGGGCACGTTACCAGTTGACAGCGATGCTGAAGAGTTCTACGATGCCTAAACCATTTTTGTAAATATTTAGTATTATAATTATTTGTGTTTTTGTAGCTATGTTAATACGTTTGTAAATATAAATACTTTTGTTAGAGTCGATTAAATAAAGTATCCTAAAATGTTCTGTTTTTTGAGCCAGGACTTCCCAAACATATTATGTTTTATTTATACGTAATTTCAGATCATATTACAAAGTAAATTAATGTTGCTTATCCACAGATACAAAAGACAAAAGTTAACACAAACATTACAGTGTATGCAATACACGGGTGAAACAATAAATCCCATGTTTCATTACTTTGTTAAACGTATCATTAACGTAAGAAAACATTAGGCGGGTGCTAAAATGTTCTGAATATGCATGACCTAATACATTAACAGCCTACAGAAGTGATTTAAACATTTTCTTTTTTGTGTTTTACAGAATTTATGTTCATTTGATGTTTTATTACATTCTGGGGCGTATTTACGTTCAGCTAAAGAAATACTGGTCGAACGGAATTTTTGTTTCTTTTTTACAGAAAATAAAATCGCTTCACTGGTCTATGTAGTTGTGTAAAGCTTTCGAGGTCTGCAATACGCATGGCGAGCATAAATAATCGGTTATTCTGTAGGAAAAAATATGTTATTGTCCGAATTTTGGACTGTGTTCAATAAACGTTGGCATCCTGTAACATGTGAGGCTGAAACATTGTTCGGAAATAACTGTTTGTCAGCGATGGTTTAGGCTTAAATTCACCTATCGGTCGTATTAAAGTTGTTATTCTCTCGTAACATACTATACCCGTAAAGTTTACTGATTTAAAATATTCTTAATGTAACGTTCTGATTATTATAATAAATTTAAACTGTTTGATTGGAGGAATAGCTTTTTATTTGGTGTCGATGTAAATGTAGGTAGAGAGGTATTAATCGAACTTTGCCGACGTTGGGGAAAAGAAATTAAAAATGGGCAAAAATAAAGGAATGGGAGAGGTATGTGAGCTGTTAAAACTTTTTACTTATCCTACACAACGTAGTCGGTAATATTACCTTTAAGTGGGTATGTGATACTGCCCCGGCTCAGCCATCTCGCCGGTACCGTCACTAAATAGTTGGCATCGACGGGCACTGCCGCTTAAACTAAAGTCGTTTATATTATGAAGCCTATACATCAACTCATTTAATTAGATGAGCTGCTGTTTGTTGCTGTCAAATTACAAAATTATACGCATATTTATTTTAATATTTATCAGAAAGACGGAGTTACTCAAAGCAATTATGGATACATATTTATCTGAAAAGGGGTATAACTGTGATCATGCTCGGTATTTATTCCTTTTTCTAAGCTTGACGTGCCGGCCAGAGCAACCTGACGAAGATGCATGCGTCAGTATTATATTAATCCTATTAACGCGAAAGTATAAAAGTAAATATGGATACACTTTCCTTAATCATAAAATATATGTTAGATCGTAACGTTGTTTGTCTTCCCACGCTGTATTAATAATTAAAGAAATTAGATTACCTGTCCCGGCGCTAGTAAACATTATATGCCTCTTCCGTGATGAACTATACTGTTTTCCTCTTATTTGAGATATATATTTCGCTAATCTTGATATACATATATTCAGATAATCTCGGCAAAAACATTTCGTAATTATCTTGTTTTCTTTTTTATTGTCATTAGTCGCAGATGACTAGTAGCTCACCAGATTGAACTTCAGAACTTTGAGAAATATTTTCTTTTATATTTAATATCCGTATTTTTATTATTTGTAGAAATAAATAATACAGTAGCAAAGTAAGCAATACAATCCCTAAAGAGGATGACATCTTCATAAAATTGCTGACTTCCTTTACAATAGACTAATGACATTTATAAAAATCGTAAACAACTTCATTACACTTTTATCAACGAAAGTTACGCTTTATAAGTTCTGGCACCCTAGATAAAAAACGCTTGACTATTTATAAAAACTGTCTAGAAAACCCATTCATTCTTGGGATGCATTCCTAGTTTCTACTAGTGTAAAGGCAACGACTACTTACAAATTTTGTAATCATGATTACAATTTAAATTTCGTGAGCATTACTTTTAATTGTTGCCTCTTTGCCCGTGAATTAGACTAGCCATATATTAAAAATCACCAAAATACGTTCTAACTTTAGGAGTCATTGCAATCTCCTATATAATCACGCGGCATATTAATAAAATTATAAAAGTATGAATATTTTTTTACAACAAGCACCCAAACTTTTATAACTTTTTTTTGATCTAACGCCTCTGTTCTGTCATGAGTTAAATTAAAAAAGTAACATCCACAGAAGAAAAATAAACCTCATCAGTAGCTTGGCATATTATAGTCGATGATGACGAGAAATAATTCGGTTTCAATCCTACAAATAGACTAGAAGGACAATTCAAAGTTTTGAACAACACTAAACGTTAACCGAAAACCTAATTCACGTTTAAGTTTGAGTAATAAATATCGGCTAACGTTATGATGGCTTCGAGTGGGTATACAATATTGTATTACACTTAAACCACAACTATAACATAAAATTGCAGCCCAGACTAGCACAGAGGTTTATCTTACAGATTGTTATACAGAGAAATTTGATTATAATTGAAGGGCTTTGTGTGACAAAGGGCCCATTTCAAAAGATAAATAATTTAATCTAAAGCCGACTGAGTATTACGGGTATGCGTAAAATGTAACCTTCTATAAAAGGTTACGGCTTAATCTCAGTTTATTACCGCAATAAATTTGACATTGCTGCATTGGTTTTATTATATATTTTGATGTCCTTGATATTAAAAATTTGGGCCGGATATTTATTCATTGTGAGAATTTATAAGTTCCGAGGAATTTACAATCGCAAAGTGAGGCGTGTGATGTTGATAAGAAGAAACATTGGGTACTGTTGTCAGTGTATACACTTTGGAACGGAACTTTTTGACTTCTATACCCAAAAGCTGTTAACGAGATCTATTTGTTTAGCTGATTCTTTTAAGTTTAAAGAGGATTATTATATTTAATATTGTAAAAGGAAAGGCAGCTGAAATTTACACAATATGTATATTGTAATAGTGGATATTGAATTAATTGTTTTACAAGTTGACGCAAAATAATATTACGTAGTAAAAAGTACTGTGGAAATCGTGGAAAATTCGTCTAGTGACAATTTGCCTTGAATCGTGGACATGGTATAAAAACAAATATGTTTAATCGCGATTTGCAAACAAAATTAAATACCAGAGCTGTAGGTAGCGATGTATGACACCAGCATTGCCCCAGCTATCAATAAAAGGTGAGCTTGTTGCCGACCTCTGAACACAGAAGGTTTACGCTATTACAGAGAATTGCCTAAACACAGGCAATAGCATTATGCCAGCTTATTAAACTTGCGCCACTGTCGATTAGCTTTAAGTGCCACGGAACTAATAACAAAGCAGTAGTAATGCCTTTTTTAAATAGTTAACAAATTCTTACAACAATATTAAATTTTAGTCAATCGTCAACATAATTAGCTTCTGTCTGTCCTTGTTGTTGGGCTTAACCCAATATACACAGAAAGTGAAAGGAATTAATCCTGTAGATAAATAAATATATATGTTACTAGTTTTTTACCCGCGATTTGTATGCGAAATTTCATGACGATCGGTCGAGAGGTTAAGGCATGGAAGCGTAATAAACAAACTCACATAGGCATTTATAATATTATTTATAGTGTATGTTTTTATTCTTGTAGGCAGAAACAACATACAAAGTGCATAAATCTCGGCTGCAGTACATCCCGAAGAAACTCCAACGCATACACTTTGGTCAAGTGGTTGCTTTGCGAGTTCACCCCCAGAAACCCTTTATCTTCGCCTCAGGAGCCTGGGATAAAACTTTGCGCGTAAGTATACGAAAAATTTACTTAAATAATATATTGGACTTGACAGATCGAGCATTGGAATTCCGATTATTGCATTACCGACACTTAAACGTCTCGTTACTGTAAGCGTATGGCACACACTCAATAAGTTAGAGACCATGCACTCTAAGACGTAATACAATGTTACCAACAATCTAGTTGAGTTGTTGCTCCTTTAGTACGTAGCACGTAATTGGCACACCTGAACAGGCGTAGCCTCTGTACGGAGTATATGTTAACTCAATGCTCTGAACATAGTTGGAAACTTTCATTTTCAACCACATATCAAACAACACTTTTTTGGCATTGTTGCTTACCACATAGTTGAGAAACTAATTTAATATATTCGAGTATAGTGAAACCAAAAACAACGTTTAACTTTGAAAAAAATAGGTGCAATGTAACCGCAGAAAACTGAGACTGACGCTCACTGTTTAATACTGAAGGTGAAAAAGGAACTTAGAATACGAAAACATAGAGCTGTTGTAGTTTAGTGGTTTTTACGCCTATTAAACGGGAACAGTGTTGTTATGCCTCGTTTGAGCTCGACACAATACTAAGTTGCGATGTTTTTTTGCGAAGTTTGAACTGGTATATCAGTGATGAAAATTTTTGGTCATCTTTCTGCCCGATTGAAACCTAAGCATAGATTACTGGGACAAAAAATATTCTGTGTGTAGATACACATAGGATATTTTTCACAGATAGACCATATGGTTTATCTGTGTACCCAAGTTTCATCCGTTTAGCGGTTTTTCGAGCGATTGACTAATAAACATCCAAACAAAAATGTCTACAAGCTTCCATATTTATTATAGTATCTATTAGTAGAATTAGCCGTGCTTTGCGATTTCAACCATGTTAAATTAATTAGTTAGTTAATACTATAACCATAAAGTTCATTTATAAGTTTAATATAGAATATAATAGATATAACTATAAAATTGCTCTGTGTTATTATTATCGATTTAGTAAATGTCCAATTTGGGCAAGTTATGCGCGATAATCGAATAATAGGCTAATTCGATGTGGGCTTTACCGCCACACATTTATGAAGTTTTGGGATGAAGGGTTCGCGGCGCTGTGGCGACCGCACCGTTTGAATAGTCCGTGAGGTTAATTAAAGTTGCCATTGTCATATTCATAAAAAGGGCTAGTTAATAAAATCTGCGGCTATTTCTTTTACTTATATTCTGCCTGGTACACAGTAGCTGGTAATCCAAATAAACATTTTATGAGCAGCACCAAAGATTTAATTCGCATGTATCACTACATATTATAAAACAAAGTCACCTGCCGCGTCTGTCTGTCTATCTGTCTGTTCGCAATATACTCAAAAGCTACTGAACGGATTTTCATGTGGTTTTCACCGATAGGCGGAGTGATTCACGAGGAAAGCTTAGCTACATCATTTGTTAAGGTCTCTTACGAATCCGGGGCGGGTTGCTGGTATCTTATTAAAAATGAATAATTCATAATAGTAAACGAACTGTTAATACTATGGTCTTCACTAAGCGAAAAGAAACTTAGAATTTGTGCGGTATATGTCCATACCAAAAAGTATATAGAGTGAATGTATACGAGACCATCGCCAAGGTAAAGCCGCGGTAAACGTTTTCTGATCAAATTTAAGACATTCTAGAGAAAGGCTAGGTTAAGAGTACCTCAAACCAAGCGTGCGTAAAGATATTAACGACAATGAAAAAGCAGGAGAGAAAGCCATTACATATCGAAATGGTAATCTGTAGCCTCTGCCTGCTGCTCCAGGAAACAGGCTTGAGTCTACTTATCTATGTCGTACGTAGTATACATAATAAAGTAAAATCTGTGATGACAAACAAAACAAGCATTTGATCTGATGGTGAAGTAACTTGTGTTCATATACATCATTGCCAAGGCTAGAGTCCAGTCACTACAATTGCATAGATAGTTTTCATGCTGTATTAATAAAGCCTCACTACCATTAAGTAACATTATTATCAAACAGTTCTTGCTTAGAGTTTTTATAGTACCTACCGCACACGGTACTACTACTGTCACTCTATAAACAGTATAAACACGAAAATCTGTCGACAGTCCAGTACGTGGTACGAGTAACTTAACTAGAAAGTCTTCAAAATAGTACGTACTGAATAAAACATGTCGGACAACGACCGCGGACAGACTCAAAGCATCTCTGTCGAGATTAAAATATTTCTCTTGGCGGTTAACTGCTCAAATTATTTATTAAGCACTCGTTTTAAATGGCGGCGAGGCATTGTGTTCTCTGTTTGTTGGATGTTATGGAACATAATTCATTTTTTCTACGCGAACATTGTGAGTGAGGGCTTTGATGTACTAAAGAATGGAAAATAAATTAGATGAACAGTGAGAGGTTTTTCAATTGAAATAGTTCGTTAATCAATAATGCCTGCATCGCGGTGCATTTTATTACAAACTGTTTGCTAGTGGTTTTATTTAGATTTTTACTTTAGAAAAATAGTAGGTGAAATAATTGAAATACACAAATGAGAGTAATATTGTTTGAGTCATTTCACCAGCTCTTCGCTGCACCTCTTAGCAGTCGGTTAGTGGTTTCCGAATTTGATTTATCTATCAGTATATTACTATAACTAATGGCGAAGAAAGATCTTATCCAATATGGTGGGCTAGAACTCGTTGCTCTACGTCCAATGCGGGTAGTTTTTCGAGCGTTTATTGCGTGTTGTTTCCTTCTGCTGTACAATTGCCTCGCGTTTATTCCGACGCATGAATCACCAAAGCAACCATAAATACTTAAGTCATCCGGAATGTGACGTCTTCTCTGTGTTGCCCTACCCAAGTCACAAAACAAAGTAGAAACTGCCAACTACTCCAACGTATGCATTTTGCATTAATTCAGTCAAGCGTGACAATCACCAATTGGCGAGCCTAGCGTAAAGGTATCCAAGTTCATGGCTTGGCCTGATGTTATACTAGAAAATATTATAAAGCTATATTATATTAAAACTCATTTTATTTGGCGAGCGTATCCGCGTGCTCCATCTTATCATTCCGATATTTTCTACCCGAGCACATCTACCGACTGTAACTTTAAGTTTCTACACTTAGTTCTAACTTACAACTTATAAAAGTCGAATAAGAAAATGGTAATGAGCAAAATATGGAAAGGAACTTTATGTTAACAGCTGTTAGACGATATTACACTCATAGTTCTTGCATCATTATATGTAAGAAGTTGCAGGGTATTTTCAATTATATTACGTTAGTATTACTTTAGAAGCGAAATTAATCGTTGCGCTTATATGTTGCCAATAATATAAGATATTCATATTCATAAGTGATGAGCTATCGTAACAGAAAAAATGCGGCTTGATAATATTATAATAGATTCACATATCAATTTATATGTTGTCACTTGTCACTGTTTTATATTCGAAGACTTCAATGTCAATTGAACACACCTAAACTTAAACGTTTCAATAAGGTCACCATCCAACACTCAAATAATATAATAATATACCTATTATGTTACATAAATAAACACTCATTGAAAAAGTCAAGGACATTTCATTTTTTAGCTCAAGCCACAAAAGTAAATATACGAATAAAAAAAATAAAAAGTAAAAACCACATTACATTTTCCTTCCTATTCCACACCCGCCATTGTTCCCATTTTTTCCCTTTATCGCAATTCCCACGTTTGTGAATAAAATAAAAATCTTTCCTAACCTTTTTATGTGTAAGTACGTTTGGAAACTTTCAGATCTGGGACGTGAGGTGCAAAGTTGGTTGCATCATGACTTTCGAAGGCGTTGACATCTGCGGCGATAGCATTGACCTCAACGTAAGTACCTGCAGCTCCTTTGACTCGAGGTTCTAAGTTAGAACAAATAGATCTTTTATTATACAGATTGAAACTGATCTTAGTTGTAAAACGTTACAGTTCGATTTCTTTGAATGTATATGACAGTTTCTTCGGGCACTTTTCGTTTTTATAATGTGGGCTTTGGTCCTCAAACATAAACGTCAACTTAGTTATGTCACGTTCCATCCGTAGTTCGATCCTTGGTTCGCACAAAGTGTATTAAAACTTTGGGCGAACCAGGGGCATTACACTAAATTATTAGATTAAGTGTAATGTGCCCGCTCACACTATTAGGAATATAGAGGTGTAAGTCTATGTATACAAAAAATGAGTGACAGTCGTAAAGTCTAGAACTGGATTTGCAGATAGGCGCCGGCGATCCCGGATAATCTGCTTACAGCCCAGGTTATTGTCAACGAAATTAAAAACTCTACTCACTGTAGAAATATAACACATGGTTATTTTACTGCGATCTTCTGTATAGTAAAGGAACTTCACGATTTAGCAGCGCAAGTTTAAGCTTTGTTTTTGACTTAAATGGATTTCGCTAAGCTCCATCTCTCTAAAAATAGTTATGATAAACATTTGTTCATTAAATGTCAAGTTGCTTCAAGATTTTAGTATAGGGATCTTTTGGTATGAATACGTTGTTATGAAAAATTGTTCTTCGAGATTCTCATAATAAGTTTCACGAAACGTACGAGTGTAAACTTGTTATACCTCACAATTTTTCATAACGCCTCCTTGTGGATTTGTGAGTATAATATAGGTACATATAATAAAGGTGACCCAAACGTCATCAGATATAGTTTCAGCTGTCATAAGAAAAATACCATATATGATTCGAAATCGAGCTTCTTACGTACCTATTTGGTATCAGTTAAAAAAGTCCAGTATTTTACTTGCAGATACGTCTTTTTCCCGTATGATGGCAGTATAGGTTCTCTTTTTTTATAATAATTTCTACGTGTCAGAAAAGTAGCTATTTGGAAAGAAATCAGTAGACGAAATGAGAAACCCTTAAAAAGACGGGCTTTACCGGTCCAATCGATGAGACATCAATCACCACCAACAAAAATGTTGGATCTCATTTGCTGTTACAAGAAGCAATATATCTGTTATATGGAGATTCTGAGTAGCAATACTGAATTCGTTATGAAGTGCGTCGAAGAATGGTGCATAAGCCATGGTCTATCGGTCAACCTGACAAAAACAGAACTCATAATGTTTACTCGCAAGAGAAACTCAAACAACCTGAGACTACCGAAGCTATTCAACACCGAAATAAAACCTACCAACGAAGTCAAGTATCTAGGGGTCATACTAGACAGCAAATTGTTATGGAACGAGCACCTTGACTACAAACTACAACGTGCATGCGCATGCTTCTTCCAATGCAGCTGAATGCTCGGTAAAACATGGGGACTCTCCCCAAAACTAACACTGTGGCTATATACCACCAAAATTAGACCAACAATAACATACGGTACTATCGTATGGTGGACCAGGACTGAACTCAATACCGTCATCACCAAGCTGCAGAGATTCCAGAGACTACCATGCTCAGCAATAACAGGGTGTATGAGAACAACACCGACAGCCGCCCTCGAAGTCATCCTAGGGCTGGCCTCCTTGGATCTCTTCAAACAACAAGAAGCGACCATGGCCGCAATACGGCTGAAACACCAGGGCCTGTGGGCAACCACTAGGAGCTCACATGCATCGATCTTCGAGCGAGCTACAGCTTACGAACTACTGCTCGCCGCAACGTGTGACAAGATCCCAAAACAACATCTATTTCAAAAACACTACCATATACAACTTCATGAGGAACAGAGAGATCAATCGGGAATCAACGAGCTGCGAGTCTACACTGATGGCTCAAAAACCATACAAGGAACAGGCGCGGGAGTTCACTTCCTGGATCTCAATATTAACATATCTATGACACTAGGCTCACACAGTTTTATCTTCCAATGTGAATATGTGGCCATCACGGAGGCTGCCACGGCGATCGACAGGAGACGGATTGAAGGCTACAGGATACGAATCCTCTCAACAGCACAGACAGCACAGCAATACTTAGAGCCCTAGAGAGCAATAGCTGCAACTCCAGGCTCGTTTACGAATGCCACCTTGCCCTTGAAAGAATATACACAAAAAAAATAGTGACCTTACAATGCATAAAGGGCACAGTGAATCACTGGGCAATGATACTGCAGATGAGTTGGCTAGAAAAGGATCGGAGACCACCACGGAAGGTCCACCTCCATTCCTCCCTCTACCATTCTCACAACTAAGAACATGGATGCGGCTTCGCACTCAGAGCCAATATAATAAACGCTGGGTATGGACAACGGACTGCAGACAGTCGAGAGCAGTCCTATCGGCCATCTTACCACGTCTGACACACCACCTGCTCAACCTACAAAGATTGGACCTTCGGACCATCGTGGGGATCCTAACAGGACACTGTCCCCTGAACAAACATCTGTACAACATCGGAGCAACAGACAGCCCACTCTGTAGGGGATGTCTGACCGAAGAAGAATCTGCTGCCCATGTAGTCTTGGAATGTGTGGGAGTAACAGCACAACGTACGGAAACCCGACAACCCGAGGTCACTCCGCGAAGTCTGCGAAGACCCCAGGAAACTTCTGTGCTTCTGGGCGGCGTTGGGCTGGCTATCTCCATAACCGGCCGACTTTCACGCATAATGGACCAACTTGGAGTGCAAATGCGGAAAAGGGAATCCAAATTACATTACATTACAATGTATTTAATATTTTAAACACAATTTATCGTTAAAGCTAAATTTCTAGCGGACTAAAATTGTTTGATCATAATAATTGTATTAGTGCTTAAATACTATGCATGCTGTTCTAATATTAATGCTTGCCCAAACGTACATTTATTATGAGCAGCCGAATATTTACGGTTTAAATGTATTATTACTGATAAATTTGCCTTTGATATAACCCTTTTCATATTATATTTTACACTTACCAAATTGTTAGTATTATATTTTTATGTTTACTGAGGATAAGTATGTTATTTAAGCAAGGCAGAGGCTTATAGACTAAATTAATCGTTTAATTTGTTACGCGACTTTTTCTGTACGTACTAATAAGCTACAAAGATAATCCTGTAAGAGTTTAGTACCTTCTGTTGTATAGCTTCCGTTGGTAAAAACTAATATAAAAATCAAGCTATTTAAATCAAAAGGTATACCTATAAATACCCAGCTTGATTTTGATTTTTTTTTTAAATGACTGCTTCCGCCCTTTTAATAGTTGCTGTGTCGCAAGGGACTTTACAAACATTCAAACAACTAACACAAAGAACAACCGCCAAACCCAAACAACTATTTGTGGATAACATAAATTTTTGTCCCGTAGGGTGAGCGACTCTACAATACTCTGGTGGCAATGATGAGGCGTCTACATAAAACACTACGTTATTACATTGCATCTAAACACAAACAGGCTATAATATTATGTTCTATTACCTTTATGATACTGTTTCTATAGGTAATAAAGGATGTACGTAAACATACTCATTTACACATTGAGTATGTTTACGTTTACATTTAAATTAAAATGTAATTTAATAATATTTATAATTAAGCTCGAGGTACAATCGTGTTTTGAAAAATATGAAGTAAAATAGAATCTCTTTAGAGCAGAATTACACATGCCAGAGATGAGCAACAAAATAAAAATTTTAAAATAATATTTACAATATCCTTCTAACATTATGTCGTAAACGTATAAAACGAAGCACAATAAAAATGCATTATATTTAGTAAAAATTGATGATACCTACTAATTTACTTTAATTAACTAGATTTTTAAAATCAGATCACTCATATCTTTGTTTCTGGGAATACTGCCAAGGTAATGAACATTACCGTGACACTGCAATCTCGTTTTGTCCGATTGACAGTTTAACTTAAAAGCTATATCATTCCCGAGTTTTATAAAGTTTAGGGTTTGAACTATTCATGCAAAGAATAATAATCTGGCATAAGAAAATTTAATTCCTAAACACACACACATTTAATATTTTTTTAGCTAGTTAGTCGATGAACTGATAATTGAGAGCATTTATACTTTAGTTATATTTTCTTTATGGATGAGACAATGTACAAATATTATTAGACATAGGTAAACGTGCATTTTGTATAGAACGTAAGCATAGAAATTTTCTTTCGATATTAGTAATGGTAAATAAATAAATAATAATGGGTTTGAGATTTTACGTACCAGGCACGCAAAATCTAAACCAAACATGTTTATGAAATATTCGCGTTTGAATTAGAGTTAGACTAGTTATATTATTATTTATTAACGATGAGAGCCAGCAGTGTTCTTAGAAAGTACAAATACTTTGCTTAGTGTATCACAGAGTGCAGCTGAGTGGGTGTTCACCCTGAGAAGCCCGTCAGCTTTATACAAATGATCAGTATTATTCGTACAAAGAATTCAATGCATTCGCATTAAACGTTTTAACAAATAATACAATTCCTTTTCATATTTGAAAATATTCTAATGGTAGACAGGTAGGTAGGTAATTGGGTCGACATTGACTAATGAATTGAAATCCATATTAACATAAATATTAAATGATCCATTGATATACAAAAGCGAGGTATTCGTTGCCATGGCAACGAATACCTCGCCTATTTAAAATCGTACACGTGTGATTTAGATATTATGTAATATGAATATTTAGGGGTGTGAATGAAATTACGTTTTATCCGATATTCGGTGAGTTCCCTTGTATTTGATTTATGACTTGAGAATTAATGGGCTATATATTATCGAAAGGTTATTATAAAGACATGTGAAGTTAAAATTGCCCTATATTTTTTATATATAAGACCCACCTGATCGTTACGATATTAAAGTTAGCAAAGGAGAAAGAGCAGCGATAGCTCAGTGGGGAGACCAACAGACTGCAATGCAGAGGGTCTCGAGTTCGAACCCACGTCACGCACCTCTGACCTTCGGAAGTTATATGAGTTTTCAAAATTATGTGCCGTCGTGTCCGTGGCTCGGAGAGCACGTTAAGCCATCGGTCCCGGCTGCCATGAACATCTATAATGGCAGTCGTTATTGGGGAAGTCGACACAAAAGATCCCACTGGGTCGAAGTGTCGCCGGTCTGTACTGACTGGCTCCCACACAAGATAAGTTTAGATAAGTTTAGATCTTAACTACGCCTTGGAGAGAGACCATCTTTCTATATTATTCTAATTCTTAAAAGTAAATGTGTTTATATAACTTAATACTAAGTAATTCGTTATTTCGTTATTTTAACATCTATCTAATTAATGTATACGTGTCATGCAAGTTACAATAAATACATAAACTTGTAAGTGGTTTCCGTAGTCTATAATTGCTTGTAATACCAGGTACATCATTTGTGTGATGCCGACTTATGAGTAAGGTATATATAATTTACTCTAGAGTCAGCAACGCGCATGGCATCAAAGGAAAGGGTCGAAGAATTAGGTATATGAGCCTTATTATATAGCCCTTTTACTCAAAGGACGAAACGTTCTGAGCATAGATGTCTAAGAATTCACGCTCTGTGTGAATTAGTAAAATAGTAACAGTATTAACTTTACGTTGCTTCGTCACTCGCATTTGCCGAGCGCGCACGCCTTAGGCCCGGTATCCACCATAGAAGAAAAAAGAGGAGTCGAGAGGAGAAAAGCTGCGAAGCTGGCAGGTTATTTCTACCAAAGCGGAGAGTAGATGCGTAGGGGAAAGGAGATGAGAGCTAAGCGTGGCAGACATGTGAGCTGTGAGAGCTCGAAACCAGTCAATCGAATGACGCTTTTAGGTGTGCGAAGCACGGGGAGAAGGCAGCGGGGAAAAGGGAGTGCAAGCGCTCGGCTACAAACATTGCCGCTCAGCCGCGACGCTTGCTCGCCCACGGCACAAAATTCTATAGAAAAATGAGATTTCCCCTATATCTCATTTTTCTTCTCTCCGCTTGATCCATTTCCGCCGAAGCTAAACGGAGAGGAGATATGGAAATGACGATATCTGATTGGGTTATTCAAAACACATCTCCTCTTGTCTCCTTTCCTCTCTGGTTTGGTGGATATCAGGCCTTATGCGGTCTTGTTTCATTTGCCGGTGTGACTAAGTTGATCATAGACTTCAGAAACCGCTCAGCATCACTAAGATTCCTATCACATATTATGAATAATTGGTTATATTTTATATTCTATATATTCTATATATTCTACCACATACACACAACACCATCTAGCCCAAACTAAGCAGAGCTTGTACTATGGGTACTAGACAATGGATAAACATATATATATACATTTTTTTTTGTAAATACGTACATATTATACATAGAAACACCCAGACCAAGACAAACATGCATGTTCATGCACACAAATATAGATATAAATATAATAAATATGAAAAGAAAATCTTTAATTACCAGTCGGACCCGAAAAGGTCTTTTTGATTTTGATAGCCCAATTCTTAAGGCAGGTTATAGGCTATATAACATTTGCTGCAAGCCACGAGTGCGTAGCAATAATCATAAAGTGAGAGAAACTGCGGCGGACAGCTAGTTATACATAAGTTAATTTTAAAAGACTTGTCTATAGAACACAGCGGTTCTTATTACGTTCAACAAACAAACTATCATATCAGTACACAGGTAAACTATTCAGACGAAGTTACAGCACTTACAAACTATACGTATCGGCGGACCCTACAATAATAATATTCTTCAAAGGTAAAGAAGAACTATAGAGAAACATCCAACTTTCTAACGAGGCACGGGCTTCACTAAGCTGTAGATGAAACACCGCCAACTTTTATCACGACAAAGCCAAGTTTTTTAATTAAAAAGTGACTTGTATTGCCGACCTGAGTGCGCCGTGTGAGATAATATTAGAACACCTATACTATTTATAGTTTTAAATTGTTGACGTCTTAAACTCTTTCGTTGGTCTTGAAGTTCGTTATTTCTTAAGTGTATGTTTTGGTTTAGCGTTTTATCGGATACTGGCCAGTGACGACATGCGCGGGCAATTAAAAAAGATAAGATGAGTTATATAAACTCTGTACTAAAGGTATTTTTTTAAGTTCTTTTTCGGTTCAGTCATTTGGGAGATTAGCCCGTACATTACAGTGGAACCAACATATCAAACAATGATTGGTTGATTATATTTCTAGATGTTTAATCGTCGAGTTTAATAAAAAAAAACATCTTATTATTATAGATTGACATATGCATTTGAAGTTGGTTCCGTCGCATATATATTTGTGCTTGTTTGCGTGCTGTGATGTCGCTGGATTCATCCCAGAGTATCTTAAAAAGATTAATCTAGTAGAGTGTCTTAAAAAGATTTGCAGGCATATAATAAGTAGCACGGGATCTGCCAATGTGCAGGTCACAGGCGACAGAACCAACCTTCAAACATAGCTAGCGAAATGTGGATACACGTCTACCCTCTATTTCCTCAAAGTGCTAGGCATTGGCATAGAGGTAGATATGATATGTGCGGTAAGTATGCACGTAGAAAAAATTCAAATATCGAATAAGTTTTGTATATACTCCTTCTGTATGTATAGAATATGTTACAAAGCTTTGCACGAAAGTTTTTATTTTACAACCTTTACCTAAACGACTTACTGTAAATACAACCATGACTTTTAGTTACACGTTATTTAAATACAGTACATCTAGACGTCTGTTCTAAATTTTCCCACTGGAAGGTTTTATTTCACTCAAGAGTGGACTGCTGCAATGGAATGGCGCATTTACATAGATGGTATTGGACTAGATGGACCGGGCGAGTTACTAATTCACGAAGCTGTCTAAATACCAGACATAGGTAATACAATTCAGTGCAATTGAATTCAAATCAGTAAACAAACATGTGTCTCTTTTAATCACGTAAATTTGTACTCCATGTTTCGTCTTCATAGATTTCTGTTAGCTATATTGTTTTTTCTAAACGCATGTAGTTGAAATCGTAACTAATATGATGAGGATGTGAGTTTGTTTGTTACGCTTTTAAGTTTTAACTACTCGACCGATCATCATATAATTTCGTATACACGTTGTCAGTGGAACAGAAAATAATATGCGGTACCTTTCATCTAAAAAAAGTCCTGTGAATAAGGATATAACATCTAGCTATCTATAACTTGCTGTTGCTTTCATACATTTCTGTTAGCTATAAGTTTTCTTCTAAATGTATGCAGTTTAAATTTTGATTGCACGAATGACGTAGGTAGTGGTTTAAGTGGTCACCTCGCTGCTGCCACTTCGCCGAGTGTCGTGGGTTTGAATCCCAAACGGGACAAACATTTGTGAGATCCACAAATGGTTTTTCCGAGTCTGGATGTTCTTTGTGTTCATGTTTGTAAATGCCCCAGTGACGCAGTAATTATTTGTAGGGCGAGAGTCGACTTTAAAAAAAAACAAAGTAAGAATTAATCTATAACATACTGTTGCCTAGGGCTTCTAAATGTAGCTTACGTCTGTCCAGATAGTTGAAGCTTTTTTATACATCCATAAAAGTAGTAACCATGCATATGTTAAGCTCTGGTAGAGGCGAAAGGACCACTGGGTGGCATATACACATTATTTTATCATTTAATCTCAGATACTATTCTTCAAAGTCTTTGTTTCTTGTATATGTAACAACTCATATAACGTTATTATAATACCAACAGATTTGTGTTTTTAATTTATTATGATGATTTTATCTAGGACACCAGACAGTCAGGCACATGATAAATAGATACTAATTCACAAGATGATAAATTGTACTAAACTCATTTACCATCGTTTGTCTAGACACAATGCTTTTATCATTACGTCTCGATATATTTATAACCTTAACATTTAATTCCAACAGAATGTATTACTAAATTATATAAAAACTAGATTTTGCTCGCGGCTTTACTCGCGATACAATACATTTTATTACTTAGGGACAGTACTTTTTTTATGGATAAACCGCTGACAACGTGTATGCGAAATTTCTTGATGATCGATCGAGTAGTTAAGGCGTGAAAGCGTTACAAATAGACTATCAAAATCACATTTGCATTTATAATATTAGTTAGGATGGTTAATATACATATCTATATATTAATACGTGAAGCAAAAACTTTGTACCCCTATTTACGAAAATTACGCGGACGGAGGAGTATGAAATTTGGCACAGCTAAAGTTTATATAGAGAAGGAGAGGCGAATCCAAATATTTTTATAAAATATGCATTAGAAATACGTTAAATTAATTAAAAAATACTACACGCACACAATCATGCATTTGACACACGCAGTCGAATCGCGTTCGTAGTATTTCGGCATGGTTCGGTTGATGTCGTACAATTCTTCGTAACTATGGTTACTTACCTTAAGTATCTATTACAATTTCGCGGTATCTATAATAACGATCAAACTTACCTACTTAACTGACACGGAGCTGGACGGACTCGAGTGGAGAAGAGCAATGAAAAGAAGCAAGTGTTTTGAAGCGGAGCCGACCATAGCTGCAATGATCTTTTTATCCGGTGTCTTTCACTATAATTTACCACAACATATTTTTGGTTTCATTGCATTAGTATGTTATCAGACTTATCAGTCGTGTATCTCATAAACATGGAAATTTTTTGACACTTTCAATTAGTTTCTCATCCATTTTGATTCACATACAATGTCGATGACGTGAGAAGTGTAGGTATGACGTAATATCGCTAACTAAACTAAAATGCAGCGCACGAGTCCTTTCCTGACAAGTGTACACTAGCCGCCGCGCCGCACCGTTCCGCTACCCTCCGCTTGGTGCGCTGCGCTCGGCACCACAGCTCGCTCGACACCTTCCTGTACAGCTCGGAGATGCATGTTCATTTGTTTTATTTGAAAGTCCGCTCAGCTGCGCTCCGCTCCGCTTAAAATGTTTCCACTGATATCGAGCACTGTGATTGGCCAGTTCACGGTCCGCTTCTCTCCACTCCGCCCAGTTCCACGTTAGTGGAAACGCACCAGTATGGTCAAATTTCGGCGATCGCAAGTTATATTAGATAGAACATAATATATAATATATTGTCAATACGAAACCAAAATTATACCTATAACAGATTTACATTTTTAAATAATCGAAAGATATGAAATCTAAAAATAGGTTACGTATCACGCGACTGCTGTTGGTAGATTCCGCTGTTAGCTTCGCTGAGTATAATGCATTGTTAGTAAGTAAATATCAAATATAGGTAATATTATATCATACGATAACCTAGTGGGAGGTCTCTGGACTGCCACGCAGAGATTTCGAGCTTGATTCTATGATGCACATCTGTGACTTATCGAAGTTATTAATGTTAATCATCGCTCGTTTTAACGGTGAAGAGAAAAATCATGAGGAAACCTATATGTCTGAGAGTTTTCCATAGTGTTCTTGAAGATATGTAAAGTCTCCCAACCCGCACTGGGCCAGTGTGGTGGACTATGGCCAAATCCTTCTCAAACTGAGAAGAGGCCTGTGTCCAGCAGTGGGATAGTTTAATACAGAGCTGATATTATTATTTGTATATAAACACACAAACGTCCTTCGCCCGTGACCCGTCACTAAATAGGTCGCTAAGAAAATGAAGCAGATAACAACTAAGTGGTCCCCTGACACCGCTAACGTATTTATTGAGTTAATAGTAAGAAGTTACCCTCACAACACAATATGTCATGTTATTTTATCTACTTTTATCCCTCCTTTCTTTTACGTGAAGAGGAAAATGGCCGGCAACATAAATCACCGTATTTTGCCATTAAACTAGTTTGGTGTTTTTGTTTATTTCTAAGTACAATGTTGTCTTTTTAATGGCCACGAAATCTAGGTCGTGGCTTCCATTGAACTATTGAGACATATAAAATAATACCCAAAGTAGGAATAATATACATGACATAGTTATTATGGTATCTGAAGATCATATATATTTTTATACGCGATTAAAACTATACCGAACAACTCTCACTTTGTTAATGGTAAAGTGAATATCTTATTTAAGTACTGTATTTTAGCCAGTCAGATATTTTTACGTTAATTAGAAAGAGTAAAGAAAAAGGTATTTTGAAGTGATTTTTATAAGAAATAATAGTTAAATTTTACAGTGATTTCTTCATTTCAATTGTATCTCGGTTCATTTTACTTATTGTCGAAGATAAGATATGTAGACATGGATTCTTCAGGTTTCTAAGTTTATAAAAATAACGTGTAATGAAATATTCAATCAACTCTTATGTTACTAAATATATCACGATTTTACCCGTTAAAATGTGTTTTAATTTCATTTCGTAACATTCGCGAGAACACTACCTTGCTAATACGTCCTTTTCGGCTTCAGAAGCTTAAATATATCTTTATTACTTATAATAAATATAATTTCTTTCAGAGAGAACAATGTATATCCGGCAGTTGGCAAATATCTGAAGCCCTTTGTCTATGGGACTTGACTGCCAAGAAGAAGCTCAGCGTCATAAGAGTTCAGAACAGAAGACCGGACGTTGACGGGGAATATATCTACTCGTGTCGATATTGGCGGTCGATTGACGTACGTATAAACTTTTTCAAAGACATAAGGCAATATTTATTTGGTGCCAATAATTGTATACGATTGGAACAGTGCTCGGTGGCCAGCAGCCTTATTCTCGATTATGTGGGATGATATTATAATCAAAGGCGTAATCAGACACAGGTAAAACATGAAATTTAACTGCACAGATGGCCTAATAGCTTAAGTGGTCGTCTCGCCCTTGTCACTACGCTGTGTGTTGTGAGTTCCATACACACGTGATAAAAGTTCTAATCCACAAATAGTTCAGAGTCTGGGTGATATTTGTGTCTATTGTTTCAATGTTAATTACGTCCTCTGAGCAGCGATAGCTCAGTGGGGAGACCAACTGACTGCAATGCAGAGGATCTCGGGTTCGAACCCACGTCGCACACCTCTGACTTTCGG